>BSBM01001122.1:2053500-2738000 GCA_027924585.1 Larix kaempferi
ATATCTCTGATATATGTTAAGGTCACCTTATCTATAGTAGCACGCCCTTCTTCCTCTATAAAAAACCTAGGGAAGCATCTCACCAATTCCATCTATTGGGCAATGCACAGTCCTCTTGGATCCAAAAATGATTCTTTAAAGTGTGAGTAAGCACCCTTCTCTAGTTCAACATGAGAGGAGAGGTGGTTTCCATCCTTATCATTAAGTTCCCAAATAGCATTGATCGTGTTTCTATGATCTGCAAACCAATGGAAGAAATTCATGTTTTGATCCCCCTGTTCCAGCCAAATCGCTCTGTTGCGGAGCCTCCACGTTTCTTCCTTCAAGAGGAGGATTTATTGTTTCCTTTTCTTTAATACCACCAATATGGACAAGTTCGACGACGAAAGGATTTGATGTGTATCCACAAAGAGTTCGTAAATCTGCCTTTCAACCCCCTGCAATTATTCACTTAGGACCTTTTTCTTGATCTTCTCCCATTTAATTACCACATCCTTTAAACCTTAAGCTTAAAAGTAAGACTGTCCATATGTGAAGACCACAATGGAGCCTGAGCAGTACTCCATCAATCAAGTATCATGTCATAGAATCCATCCTCCTTCAACCACGAGTGATTGAATTTGAAGGGGTATTTAGGCCTCTCGCATCCATTCTCCACTTGAAAGACCACCGACAAGTGATAAAAAAACTCATCATTGACAATCCAGGATATCTTCCTATCAAATTTATGCAACAGGGACCCATCCAAGAGAAAGTGATCCAGTCACTTAGATATTCCCGCCTCCCCTGCACAACCATTCCTCCAAGTTAGAGCTACTGGGGTAGGAAACAATTCACATAAATTACAGTGATAAAAAATTTCCTTGAAAAAATATTCAAGTGGATCCATCCTTTCCCTAGAGCCCTAGATCTCCCTACAAAAAGTGATGATATTAAGGTCCTCCACTAATATAATATGTGGGTCTTCAAGTAATCCTGAGTCCTTTATCATGTTCCAGTAATATGCTCTATTATTGTAAGGCCCATAGCAATTGAATATATGCAATGAGAAATAAAAATCTCAACAGATACCTTCTAGCAGAATACCATCACAAAGAAGGAAAGGAATAAATTTAATATACCTGTGGTTCCATGCCCCAAGGAGTCCTCCTGAATGACCAAAGGAATCCGTAGAGAAAATATCCCAGACTTGTAACTGAGTAGAACATAATTCCCTCGCTTTAGTACTACTAACCATAGTTTCTAGCAACACTACAACGTGTTAATTCACCAAATCTAACACCCAATGGAGGGTTAGCTGTTTGGGATTCTCTCCCAATCCCCTTACGTTGAGGGATAAAACTATCATTTAGGAACCCTTTCCAAGGCATTCTGAGCTCTAAGTTCCCTTAAACCACTATAAGTGTTGGAATCGATTTAATACTAAGAGGGGAGGGGTGAATCAATATTAGTGCAATTATCAACAATTTTTACTTTCTTTAACATATTAGCCTTTACTTAATCTTTATCTTTAGTTATGCATCAGTACATAAACAACCATACATATATGCACCAACACAAACAACACATAACACACAATATTTTTACGTGGAAACCCAAATGGGAGAAAACCACAGAATGCTTCCTTATAATGAGAAAGAATACATTCAAGGAAGCACCAAATTTCTGTGTTTACCAGCACCAACTGGAAAGAGGCACCAACCTTCTGTTTTTACAGGCTCCAACCTGAAGGAATCTACAACTCCCTATGTTTATCTAGCACCAACTGGAAGGAGGCTATGACCCCCTATCTCCTTGTTTTTTTACATGCACCAACTTGAAGGAAGCTCCAACTCCCTATCTCCTTGCCCCATCTGACCACCCTAGTGTCCAATGTATGTTTCTATCTTACTGGACTTCAACTCTGTGCACTCTTCCGATATTCTGTCAATAGTTCTGTTGTGCACTACCTTCGTATGCAATCGATTCTCTATCATTGTGTTTCATACATCACTTGACTTCTCACTCCTCTCAAATCATACTTTTGTTGATGTCTTTCTTCATGTACTGTGTGCTCACTGATACTGCAGTTTGTGTCACTGATTATCTTATTGTTGTTCTAATCTGCGTGACTGCAATTACCAACTGATATTGTGATTTCAATTGATAGTTTGTTTTTCTGAAATAATGCACTAGTAACTGATGGAATTGCGCACTTACTGATGTGTCCATTATGTTTAGTTGCTATAGTCTCTTAGACAATCTGTGACATCCCATGCATCAAATTATTCATCTATTCCGTTTAATGCACTTGTCTCAGTTCATCCTCATCATGATGCACTTGTCGTATTCTGCTATTGTTATGTCGTTGCACATCAGATGGAGTTATCAACTTCACACACTTTAACTTCTGCTCATATGCATCTGATAAACTTCAGTTATATCTCTATGCTTCTGTCTTTACTATGTCTGTGACTATCAACCTTCTGACTATAATGTTGTCCTTCGAAACATCAATCACTTGCACATACTTCAGTATTTCTTCCTTTCGGTACTTGCGCATCCGTCACAGATCTACAACATCATTTCCTGCACCATTGAAACTTCATTCTGCTGCATGTGCACATTCGGCTCCTTAGTAGATCATATTGTTCTATCCACGAGCCCTTTGATGCCCCAAAAATGAAACTGAAACTTTCTCTTGAAACTCTTATGATCTTGCCATCAATCTTACCTCAAATCTACAACTTGCATCTCTATTTATACATGTCCTGCACGGATTGTATGTTCACAAGTTGGTCGTGGCATCCCTTCTTCCATACTTCACGGATCGTGCATATGCCATGTGTCATCTTCTGCGTTGTTGATGTTTCATTTGTTATATGTCAAGCATCTTCATGGTCCACAACTTAGTGGGACTTTACATCTTGGTGATGTACCTTTGCGCCCTTGAGGTACCATTTCTTTGAGGTATGCGCACATCCTTAATCTTCATCTTGATGAGTCTTTTGTCCATGTTGTACCATCCCTTGTGGGTAATGAGCCCTTGCGGTATTGATGCTTTACGAAATCTGCGCATACTCCAACTTCTACTTGGTGGGACTTTGACCCTTGCCACTTCATCACTTGTGGGTAATGCACACTTGATGTATTGACACTTTGTGGATTCTGCGCATACTCAAACTTCTACTTGGTGGGATTTTGACCTTTTCCTTGTCATCACTTGTGAGACTTGTGCACTTTCTATACCATCGACTATGGAATTTTCTCATTGATGGTATTCAACTACTATACACTTCTAGGAATTTGTGCACGTTCCACTAACTGAAAGCAACTACTAATTGGCTAGACTTGTGTGCTTTCGGGACTGTCCAACCATAGGTTGTTCCTTACTGCTTGTGCACTTCTGATATTTTACCAAGCAATGCTTACACATACCACATTCTTCTTTCAACATGTTTGCACACTTGTACCATTTTCTCAACCAACTTCTTAGATTCTTGTGCACATGTACCATTTTCCAACTAGTCCTTTAATTGCTTCCATGAGAGAGTATGACTTGGTGGACTTGATATCTACGCAAGGACCACAGTCATTAGGATACATTACTTCTATTCTTCTTTGAACTGGATATGTACTCCTTCAAACTGATTATGCATGATGTATCATTCTTATGTACTTATTCAAACTCATCATATATCTTGTATCCTTGGACACACATCTTCAGACTAGATGCACTTCTAGATATACTTCTTTAAACTAGCATCCATGTCTGTCACCTTCACGATTTTGTATATATACTTATGGCATTCATGTTCTTCTTTATCTTGCATATATACTTCTTCAAAGTGGCTTCTATATAATTCTTCACCCTTTTGTATGAATGTTATATCAACTTTGACATCAATTGATATCAATGACTCATACTGAATCTGTTGACATCCTCTTTGACATTAGTTGACATCAACGACAACCAAAGTTCAACAATCTCCCCCTTTTTCATTGATGTCAACACCTTATGAAGTTGTTAGTGATTTTCTCTAAACTGTATGCTTCATCTGTACTTGGTCGCAGTGATCCCCTTGTGTATATGCCCCCCTTAAGTTCTTTGGGTTGTTGGATACTGCGCCTTATGCTATTTGTTCTTATGCTAATCATGCTTCTTTATGTCACTCCTACATAGACCATATGTTTAGTAATATTCATCTGTTGTATTTCTATGTTGTTTCTGTGATGATTTGCTTCACGCTCTTTCACATTTGTTGTAGATTCATGTTGTATATTTTGTTGTCTGTTGAATCCTCATCATGTTGGATCTTTTGTTTCATTCATGCATTATACTTCAGTTGTTCCTGCTGTCCTTTTGTTGGCTTCATGCTTCTTTCCATGTCTCATCTTCATGATGTGCTTTTCATGCATCAGCTTCATGCATATTTCCCCCTTTGACATCAATGGAAAATAGGTGCCAATACTTGCGCAGTGTGCATTCTTCTGTTTGTTTTGCGCTGGCACCTACCATGACTATTTTCAGGGATAAATCCCCTTGTCTTCATGGTTCGTTGCTTCTATACCATATATATTTTCATAATTATCTTTGATTTCCTTTTTGACATAGACGCTACATCATTTCTTCATCTTGATCTCTTGTTCCTATCACACCACTTAATCATTCCATGCGCACTAATCCATACAATCATCCATACCTACTGTTGGTAGGTGGTTTGGACAAGTCAGCATCGCGGATGCTACGCAAGGCCGAAGATACCGCAAAAGGCAGAAAGTTGAGCGCAAATGATAATATTTTATGTAATTTTGGGTCAATTGAATGGCAGTATGCGGGTTTTTGGGTCATTTGGACCACAATAGATAGATTTTGGGTCATTTTATTTGAAGTGTCGGTTAGGAAGTAGTTAGTAAGTGGACAAACAATGTAAAGGTGCAAGCCTATAAATAGATGTAGGTTTGTAAGCATTGATATATCTATCTTGTGGTGAGCATGATTGTTGAATCTTAACATCTGAGAGATCTTGATCTGATGCTGAAGGCTGAGTATTTTTTATCTGGGTTTTTGCGGAGTTAATATGATGTGACAGAGTTGTTGAGCAGAATCCCTATGTTTTTCCTGTTTATCTGTGGTAATGCATTTCGCGACATGAATATATGAATGATGCAATGTTTCCTTGTTGCGATTAATGATTTATTGTTATATCCGTTGCAATTATGAATTATCCTATTGAATGATGCCATGAATATGATTGATGTCTGAGTTAAATGCCTAGATATACTTCGGAAATGTTGCAATAAGTTAAGTAATTGATCCACAACATCCTCTGTCATTCAGTGGAAACATGCTTCTGTCAACTCTCCCTTGAACATCTCGGGTGAGAGCTTTATCTGCTCTGCAGGTGTTGCTAGACAGGGTAAAACCTGTCTAGGATGGTGCTCAGGGAGATCACCGTGGTTTGGGTATCGATAGTGTTGGGAATCCCTGTCGACCAGATTTGTGTCAACAAATGGTTCCGATTCCGGGACCGTAGCGCGAAGTGAAAGGAGGATATGTTGTGGCATTCGACAATACCGAAGATACAAGGCTGGTTTGATTAGAAGTTGCAAGAATTTGATGAAAAAGAAAACCAGAACCCTCGATTGACGGTAGATCAGTGGGTGGAAAGATACATTCACGACGGTCCGTAGGAATATTTTTTCTACGAATTCCCAGTCATCTTGTTTGAGTGGTTGGCAAAGTTGACCTTTTAGAAGATGAACTTCAAAGGTGGTGAACTGATGACCTGGACCCTAGAGCTGATCCAAGAGCTGCGAGAAGTCGACAACAAAGCATCGTGAGTTGTTGAAGTTTGGATTGACAGCATACTGGAAGGGTATATCTCTGAATTTGCGATTGATATGAACAAGTCCTATAGTGAAGCTGAAAGATATTTCTTCTATGGACCACGGGGAATATTTATGTTGTTGCTACAGTTGTCTATTAAGATGCTCATTTGCGAGAAGGGAATATTGAAGATGCATCTTAATCAGTAGAAACCTTGGTGGACGGAGGCCGTGGGTACCGCAACGGTAAAGGGGCGGTACATGGAATGGTAAGGGTTAGATGGGTGCAGGTCATGACGAGACTGTGAGGGAAGCTGAGGAAGAGAGTGGTATTACAAGGGGAGGAGCAAGGTTTCGAAAGGAAAAGAGGCAGAGGACAGGAGAAGGTCCTGCTGCAATGGAAATGAAAGGCCGCGAAGGAAGACCACACGGGACGAAGTGACCTCACAGTCTTAACAAGAACAACCAGGCTACGCCTAGGATAGAGGCAGGACCAAACCCTAGCAGCAACGTGCCCACACCTCCGCTCACTATCTCCCAACCAGTAAGAAATACAACTTCGACACCACCGTGTTCATCAGGTCCACAGAACTTGATTACTAATATCTCAGCGACTAGAGGAAGGAAGTCGAGGATGGCGGGCGAGGATACAAAGTTACCATTGTTCCATGGAAATGGTACAAATTAGCCTGAGTAGTATTGGTTTTTATGTGAAGAAGTATGGACTGTAAAGCAAATTACTAATGATAATGCTAAAAAGGGACAACTAGTGATGACCCTTTGGGGTCATGTATTAGACTGGTTTATGAAGTTTGTGCAGGTTCCTGTTGGTGCTCCAGACAAGACACTGGATGAAGTTCGAGCTGGATTGATCGCAAAATTCAAAAAACCCAAATCTGAAGCGCAGTATATTACAAAATTAAAAGAGATTAAACAGTATCCCAATGACACTATGTGGGATTTTGACCAACGATTCAAAACATTGATGGCAAGGGCCAGTTTCGACATGAGCACTGTCCAACACAAAGAATGGTTCATCGCGGCACTGCTCGCACACATTCGATTACCGCTAATGCAACAGAACATTACAACACTAAGTGAAGCTCTGGAGATTGCAATGCAGTTGTAAGCTTCCCTGATTGGTGAGAACGTAGTAGGTATGTCACAGATTCAGACGTAGCTGGCCAACTTGACCATAGAACTGCAAGATCTTAAGAAGGGAAAGGAACAACGTGAAGAAGTATGGTGTACGCGATGTCAAGGAGAGGGGCATACTAAGGACAATTTCCCTAACTTCTGTAATTATCTGGTGTCAGGAGCACCAAATCCATTGAACGGTGGCGGTAGGCCATGGTGTCGCATATGTGAAGTATATGGGCACTGCCACAAGGAATGTCAATACATGCAGAAGATGGTCACAAAATTGATGAATCTGTACTGTACATTCTGTAAATCCATGGGACATGAAGATAAAGATTTCTGTGCATATGGGTTGCTTCAGGAGAGAACATACGATGCATTCTATGTAAAGAATGACTAGCATGACGTACAACAACCGCAACCGCAGCCACAGGTATCCCAGCCACTACCTCAACCGCAGATGCAGTTTGTACTGTAGCAGCAACCACGGCAGTTTATGCTACAATATGCTCCGATGCAAATGGCTCAACAGCAGCCACAATACATTCAACAACCACAGTATGTGCAGCAAGGGCAAGGCATGCAATCGAATCCTATATAGCAATAGTTCAATCGACCACAGTTCCAGCAGCAAGGAGGATTCTGTGGAGGATTCCAGGGAGGACGTGGCGGGGGATTTGGTCGAGGAGGAGGACGAGGAGGTCGAGGACCTGTTCAGTGCTATCACTATGGGGTATGGGGACACTACCAGTGAGATTTTCCACAATTGTAGATGCAATGTACGTTTTGTTTTGTTACAGATCACACTGTGGAAAACTTCCCATAGTTGATTGCGCAATGGAAAGCGGGGAATGTTCCGCAACTACAGAACCGAAACCAAGTACAGAAACCAGTGCAGAATCAAGTGCAGCAACCAGTGTAGAATCAAAAGCAACGTTTGAACCAGAATGCCACCCAGAATGTGAACCAACATGGGAATCCACCACTGAATCAGACTCAGGGTGCGACTATTGCGACAATTTCTGCGGAACCAAGGACACAAGATGTTGTTTCCACAGTTATCACTCGAGGAGGTACAAAAAAAGGAGAGGATAGCCCACATCCACTCATCCGGTTAGCAGGACAAAAGAAGGTGTCGTTTGACATCAATTCTGATCATGATGCATTCTTTCAGGTGGGACTTGTGATGGAAAAAGATCACAGTAAGGCCATTTGTGACATGCCTCCTGTTTTTTATGCCACTTCAAAGGTCGGTCCATCGCGGCAGTCTGGGGCCTTGCAGGTATTCCTGAGAGTTGTTTATTGCTGGCCAGGGATCCAGATGCTCTTGCTGAGCTCGAAAGGCTGTTGCAGCGACCAGCCAGGGGATGACAAGAGTCCGCAATAAATTCCTTACAGAGGCGGAAGACAGGTAAGGAGATGCATATGAACATTCAAATTGGAGATTATGAAGTCGATTCAGTTATTCTGGATCTTGGTTCGGATGTCAACATCTTAACCAAGCAGGCCTGGTAGAGAATGGGGAGTCCCATGCTGAGTTGTTCTCCCGTACAGCTTCGGCTAGCTAATTAGTCCAAGGTGACACACATTGGGAGAGTTCCACACCTGGTTGTGGGTATCAATGGAATGAAGACATATGCCGACTTCGATGTCATTGAAGTAGTTGAAGGGGGAAGCTCCTATCCCATGTTGTTGGGGGCTGGATGGGCTAACGACAATGCAACCATTATCAACTTTAAGAAGTAGATGATGAATTTTGAAAATCGCGATCTCAGAGTCATAGCTCCATTGGATCTAGCTAAAGGACGCAGGTATATTGAACCAGTGAAATATGAAGATCCCAACAGATGGGACCATGCATTCAATATTTCAGAAGATTATATTCATCCAATTGCCAATGGTGAGCTTGGATGGCGCAACTTCAGCTTTGCATCATCCGAATCTGATGACGCGTTAGAGAACTGGCAAAATCGCTTGCATGAGGTGTCGCTCCACAAATGTGGGTTAGTCACGCATTCATTATGCCGCGTTGCGACTGAGACTATTGCATTGCTAGTATACGAAGGGTTGCCAAGCATGTCTGATTTTCTTGTGGCATTCGAAGAAAAGGTTTTAGAACCACAATGAGTGCATGAATTGGAGGAAGCATTGAAGGCTACTCCAGCATGCTGATGGACGACACATAAGAAATCAGTCGATGAATGGTCGCAATGCCAGAGATTGATGTCGGTTCGATTTGGCGACAATGAAGTTTACCATACAGGAAAATACGATGGACAGAATGACCCTGGCAGTCACTTGATGGAATTTCAGATGTTGTGGGCATCGCGACCCAAGGATGAGTGGGTCCATGCCTTCGTCCATACTCTAGACGAGATGTCGCGATCATGGTATCTTGTAGCTGAATTGAGAGGAGAAATTACCACTTCGTTGGAGTTGACAGTTTGTTTTACTCATACGTTCAGTTTCGCGGATGCCAACTCAGATGTCCACAATGTTTTGCAACTCATCCGCGACGTAGTTTTGAAGGTTGTTCCGATGGCATATCCTACGGATCTGCATGCGCACTGCAAAATGCAATCCATGATGGAATGTTATAATATCACTGGTGGGCCAGAAGATGGTGATGATCCGCGGAATGTCAATATTTTTGAATCCAAAGGAAGTCACGTTGTTGTTGCACCTGACGCACCAATTGATCCGATCAGTCAACCATTGAAGCTCCGGAAGGTCAACATTGGGACAGAGGACAGTCCAAATTTCATGAATGTTGGGGACTATTGGGATGATGAGATGATGGGGAAGGTCACAGACTTGTTGCATGAATTTCAAGACTTGTTCCCCACTAAGTTTTCTGAGATGAAGGGAATCTTGGGCGATCTGGGGGAGATGAAGATCCCGTTGAAACCAGATGCAAAACCGATAAGGCAGTGACCCTATCGACTGGATCCGCGCCATAAGGAGAGGGTTAAGGTAGAACTTGATCACATGTTGGATGCTGGTATTATGGAACCAGTTGAGGAGTTAGATTTGGTCAGTCCTATGGTGGTGCAGGACAAAAAGACCGCAGGACAAAAAGACCGGTGAAGTGCGCATTTGTGTCGATTTTTGGAAGTTGAATGATGCCTGCTTGGATGATCCCTTCTCAACCCCATTCAGTGATGAGGTGTTAGAAGGCATAGGTTTCCAAGAGATGTATTCTTTCATGGATGGGTTCTCTGGCTATCATCAGATCCTCATCGTGAAAGAAGACTGCCACAAGACAACTTTTGTAACAGAATGGGGTTGTTTTTAGTACACAGTGATGCCATTTGGACAGAAGAATGCACCGGTGATATTCTCGTGGGTTATCATTGCTGCTTTCCAGGATTTCATCCAGAAGTTTTTACAGGTGTACATGCATGACTGGACAGTTTATGGCTTGATCAATGATCATTTAGAAAATTTGCTGTTGATGTTGGAGCGCTATCGACAGCATCAGATATCGCTGAACTTGAAAAAGTGCATCTTCTGTGCACCATTTGGAATATTACTGGGTCACATTGTGTGCAAACAGGGATTGTTAGTCGACCAAGAAAAAATTGCGCTCATTCTGAGCTTAACACCATCGACTAATGTCAAGCAGTTGAGAGCGATGTTGGGACACACTGGGTATTATCGTAAGTTCGTCAGGGGTTATGCAGCAATCACGGCCCCTATGGAGAAGTTATTGAATAAAGATGCGGTATTTCAATGGAGCCATGAATATCAAGTTAGTTTTGAAATGCTGAAGGCTAAGATGGCTTCAGCGCCAATACTGGTATTTTCGGACTAGAGCAAGGAATTTTATGTCCACGTCGATACCTCATTGATCGCACTGGGAGTAGTGCTCGCGCAACCATGGGAGGGGGATTTGGATCACCCCATTGCGTTTACAAGTCAGAAGTTGTCATCTGCAGAAAGGAACTATACAACGACAGCAAGGGAGGGTCTGGCGATGGTCTATGCACTGCAGAAGTTTTGGCACTACTTACTGGGAGGACACTTTAAGATGTTCACATACCACTCTGCATTAAAATATATGGTCAACAAGCCTGTGTTGGGGGGCAAGATATGTCGCTGGCTACTTCTTTTCAGGAGCTTGACTTCGAAGTGATTGTGAAGCCAGGACGTTTGAACGCATGACCAGATCATCTGTCGCGGATTGAGATAGGAGAGGAACCCACCAACATTGAAGACGGGTTTCCAGATGCGCAATTGTTTAAGGTTGAAATCGCTGACAAGTATTATGAAGAAATCATTCAGTTCCTGACGACAGGTACTGCACTGGAGGGATTTACAACTAGTCAGAAGAAACAGTTGGTGGTCAAGGCCGCATATTTCTAATTGATTACAGGTGAGTTATACAAACTGGGATCGAACGAGATATTGAGGCACTGTCTCTTGCCTCATGAGCAAGGGTAGATATTATCAGAAGCACATGCAGGAGTAGCTGGTGGGCACTATGGCAGTTGTGCGACTGCCAGAAAGGTGCTTCTCACAGGACTTTGGTGGCCAACGCTTCATAATGATGCAATTGATTATGCGCAGACCTGCGATGTTTGTCAATGAACTGGGAAGCCATCTAGGAGGGACGAGATGCCCTTGAAACCTCAAGTAGCACTGCAGCCATTTGAAAAATGGGCATTGGATTTTGTGGGCCCTATCAACACACCTAGGAAGCGCACTGGTGCAAGATACATCATTACAGTGACAGATTATTTGACAAGATGGGTGGAGGCTGCACCATTCATTGATTGCACCGCTGCGACAGCAGTGCGCTTCTTATTCGACAACATTTTCACTCGGTTTGGCTACCCGAAGGTGTTAATGAGCGATCAAGGCAGTCACTTCATCAATCGTACCATCAGCGCATTAACAACAGAACTACAGATACAGCATAAGAAGAGCACGCCATATCATCCGCAAGCTAATGGGATAGTGGAAGTATTCAACAAGGTTCTGGAGCATACGTTGACGAAGGTGTACAATGCAAACCGCGATGACTGGGATCTGAAGATCCCAGTAGTCTTGTGGGCATATCGCACTACATGTAAAAGGTTGACGGGACAACCACCATTCAAGCTGGTATATGGGAAAGAAGCGATTATTCCTATGGTGTACATCATGCCAATTCTGCGCATAGCAGTAGCGACAGGTATAGATGATGAAGCGGCATTAGGAGAACGTCTAGCGTAGTTAGTACAACTTGAAGAAGATCGCTTTATTGCAGGGTTCCACCAAATCATGGGGAAGGATCGACAAAAGGCCTGGCATGATTGCCATATCAAGAACAAACAGTTTCAGCAAGGTGACTTAGTGCTGGTGTACAACAACAAGTTTATGAAGCACCTAGGGAAATTTCAGATGCATTGGCTCTGTCCATATCGCATTAGTCGCATAACTTCAGGAGGAGCAGTCCAGTTGCAGTAGTTAGACGGAGCGATGCTCCCAAAGTTGATCAATGGCAGCAGGTTGAATCCCTATAGGTCGGGCTTGGAGCAGCGCGATGCCTGAGTCACATCGGGAAAAAAAAAAGCAGGATGATCAATGGCAGGATGGCACACCAACAGGACCAGATTGCGCAAACAGAAGTGTTTTCATCATAGTTTGGGAATAGGTTCACGACAACAGCAAGGTCACGACTAAGTCAAATCAACAATAAATGCCAAAAGTTCAAGACAGTTAATTAATGACGCTTGTTCGAATGATGAGCATTGATGGCAGATTCGACCGATTGGATGACAAGATCGACGATGGATTTGGGTCATTAAGGCAGGATTTGGTTCAAATTAATGCGTGATTTAGTAATGATTACGACGGATCGAGTTGGGCACTATAAGAACAAGCCAAGGCTAGTCGGAAGGCACCTATTCGTAACGAGTAAGTTCAACTTCCAATTGTTGAATTGTGCAAGGTTGGGTTGTGTTGCAGAGTGCAGTTGTGGTGTGTTGTGCAAGTTCTTGGGTTGAGTAAGATTGAGCCATCTGTTGGCATTGAGGGAATTGAGTGCGGCATGCCAGGTGTGGTGGAGATTTCAAGTGAAGTCGAGTCACCCATCAACCCTGCTAGTATTGAAGAGGAGGTCAACCTCGAGGAAGAAGTTGCTAGCATGCCAGTGGGATTGTCCTCCATTATGTGCCAGAAGAGGGGGGCGGCGCATCCTAGCTCCCGATGTCCAAAGAAGCAGAAAATACACTCTATTGCCAAAGTGTCGGAAGGGGTCCCTGAGGCGAGCCCATCAAGATCTGGTGTTGTGGAATCTGCAGTCCGAGCAGGCGTTTTTGCTACGGATATCCTAGGCTACCGACCTCCATGTCGACCTAGTGTGCAGCTGAGGAAATCCACTAAGAACCAGCAGTATCAAATCAAAATGATGACAACTCCACCAGTCATGAGCTGAACCACCAACATTGTGCCTGCTCTGATGCAGTTGTGGTATGAAGATCATGATTTGTTGGCACTGGAAGATGTTATGATGGATCCCTTTAAGCCACAAGCAGCAGGGGATACTGGAGCGACGCCACACATTCCACATGACTGGGTGCACGGTTTGGAGAAGGCTAGGTTGTTGGGTTTGATCAACATGCCACACTTTGGGAGGTTGACGGAAGCAAATGCCTGAGTGAAAAAACTGCTGGCTTGTTTTCATGGCGGTATTTATGGTTGGACAATCTGGTCACCGTCACAGTGGACTTGATTTTCGAAATCACGGGGTTTCCCAAGGATGGGATAGACCCATCGCAATATTTTCAGGGGAAGAACAACGACAAAAAGCTCGCAACAAGGTTGAGGAAGCAATATAAAATGTAGCGTGATGAACAGGCCTACCGCCTAGACAACATCAATGAGCCCGCAGTTAAAATTGGGGCGCGGATCCTGGCTACCAAAATCGTTCGGAACAATCGACCCAACCAAGGAAACTCAGGGGTTGTTGCATGCGCGGATCTCTGTGTAGAAGGTGTGCAAGTGAATTCATCACTTTTTCTACTCAACCAGTTGATGGAGGACGCACTGGAAGCCCAGGCGGGACAGCGACCATTCGCATACAGCTGGTTGTTGATCGTAGTCGTGCTTGTCGCTTGGATGGAGCCCAACGATTATCAAGGAATGGAGGTGGATGCGGTGCAAGATCGAAAGGGAGAACGCTACCAAAACCTGTGGTGGGTGCAGGAACTGGAGCGCATCAAGGATTGTGCCACGGAGTTCTGGTTCTATTGGGAAGCGCTACAGGTGGCCACTGAGTGGGTTCCGCGGATGACTCAGACAGTTGTTGAAAAGCATAAGGGGATCACCCGGTTTGTCATTGGACCACACAGTATCCATGTGCAAGCGCGATGTGATAAGGATAAGTAGTGGCTGCAGACCCCCTATAAGTTATCAGATGAAGACTTAGATGCGATCATTGATGATTATCTGGTCGAATGGCGAGAACCAGTTGCTCAGGAGGAGGAGTCTACGGGGATACCATCAGATGCGCCTATGATGGAACCACAGCATTACCAAGAGTCAGACCAGGAGTCATCACAGACCCCTATGGATGAAGAGTGCGAGCTTGAAGAGGGTAGAATGAAAGCACACTATGAACATGGGACAATCAGTGGGATCCCCCTGTCGATGGAGGTGTAGCTCGGTCGACTACTACTAGCTATAAATAATGAATCCAGTGGGGCGGCTAGAGAAATGACGGCAAAGGAGGACGAAGGTTTTCATGCGGTAACTGCCCATCTAGATTCTTTGTGCGACATTGTTTGAAGAAGGCACTGGAGGGAGCAACTATGCAGGAAGTTGGCGCAATCGGCACTGAGCCGCGGGTCCAGAATGTACAAATTCCCTCGACTGCGATTGCGACCGATGATGAGGCTCTAAAGGCTTCACTGCAACAGTTGGAGGCATTATTTGTTAACATCAATGCACTGTCATCACAAACATTGGTGCAGATACAGGTGGTTTCTAGTCATGAACTAGTGGATAGAGAGAAGGATGTCAGGAGTCAGCTGTTGCACTTGCAGGAGGGCGAAGCGGTGTTACGAAAGGAAGTTGAGGAACTCAAGGGGAAGGCAGTAGCAGCATGGGAAGTGGTCGATGAAATCAAGGATATGCTGGAGCAGCTTCGGGTTGAGAAGAATAGGGAAATAACAGAACTAAAGAAGGAACAGGATTGGTTGACAGTGGAGAAAACCAACTTGTGGAACAGTAAGGTGCGGCTAGAGGAGGCCGTCACTGAAGCATGTCAACATGTACTGGAGCCGACAGAGGCATTGGATCCGGTTGAGCGAGCGAAGAAGTTGGGGGCTATCATCGCCGAGTTATAGGAGTACAATGCTACCTTGATGCACGCACTCCAGCCGACCACACCACCGAAAGTCGTTGCAGCGTGGAAGCATGCAATCGAAGAGTTGGTGATTCAACTAGGCAAGTTGGAACAGGAAGCGACCAAGATCACTGCTGAGACCACACTGTTTTGGGGTAGTATTGTCCATGATGAGCAATTCGAGTTGATGACCAAGAAATGACGTGAGGTGGAAGAGTAGCTAGCAACACTAAAGACATCCATGCGTATGATGCCACTGATAGCACAGATATCCAAATCCGTAGAGCTCAACGAGTTGCAGCAGCGAGTCGCCAAAGCGGAAGAACGGCAGAAGAAGCGTGCTACGCAGTTGGATGAGTGTCAAGACCTCGGGGCACGTTTAATGCTGCGGATGACTCTGCACTATAGGTGGTACAAGAAGGAAAGAATAAAGTTGATGCGCACCTAGTTAACCACCCATTAGCCCGGGAATTAACTGAGAGCCAGGAAGTCGCCGCCACAGTCATGCAGCATGTTAGCGAAATCCGCTAGTAGTACGAAGACTTCAGGGTGAAGACAAACAAGTACACCATTTCCTACTGACGTGGCTCGAGGACGAGCCACGAGATTGTGTTGGGGGCCTATTGGCAAGCGGTTTGGACAAGTCAACATCGAAGCATCGTGGATGCTGCGCAAGGCTGAAGATACTGCAGAAGGTAGAAAGTTGAGCGCAAATGATAATATTTTATGTAATTTTGGGTCAGTTGAATCGTGGTATGCGGGTTTTTGGGTCATTTGGATCACAATAGATAGATTTCAGGTCATTTGCTTTGAAGTGTCAGTTAGGAATTAGTTAGTAAGTGGACAAACAATGTAAAGGCGTGAGCCTATAAATAGATGTAGGTTTGTAAGCATTGATATATCTATCTTTTGGTGAGCATGATTGTTGAATCTTAACATCTGAGAGATCTTGATCTGATGCTGAAGGTGAGTATTTTGTATCTGGGTTTTTGTGGAGTTAATATGATGTGACAGAGTTGTTGAGTAGAATCCCTGTGTTTTTCCTGTTTATCTGTGGTAATGCATTTCGCGACATGAATATATGAATGATGCAATGTTTCCTTGCTGCGATTAATGCTTTACTGTTATATGAGTTGCAATTATGAATTGTCATGTTGAATGATACCATGAATATGATTGATGTCTGAGTTAAATGCCTAGATCTATTTCTAAAATGTTGCAATAAGTTAAGTAATTGATCCACAACATCCTCCTTCATTCGGCGGAAACATGGTTCCTTCAACTCTCCCTTGAACATCTTGGGTGAGACCTCATCTTCTCTGCAGGTGTTACTGGATGGGGTAAAACATGTCTGGGCTTGTGCTCAGGGAGATCTCGGTGGTTTGGGTGTCGACAGTGTTGGGAACCCCTGTCAACTGGGTTTGTGTCAACAAATGGTTCTATTGCCGGGACCGTAGCGTGAAGTGAAAGGAGGATATGTTGTGGCATCGGAAAAGACCAGAGATACAAGACTGGTTTGATCAGAAGTTGCAAGAATTTGCTGAAAAATAAAACCAGAACCCTTGACTGATGGTAGATCAATGAGTGCAAAGATACATTCACGATGGTCTGTAGGAATATTTTTTCTATGAATTCCCAGTCATCTTATTTGAGTGGTTGGCAAAGTTGACCTTTTAGAAGAGGAACTTCCAAGGTGGTGAACCAATGACTTGGACCCCAAAGTTGATCGAAGAGCTGCAGGAAGTCGACAACAAAGCATCATGGGCTGTCGAAGTTTGGCTTGACAGCATACTGGAAGGGTATATCACTGAATTTGCGGTTGATACGAACAAGTCCTATAGTGAAGCTGAAAGATATTTCTTCCGCGAACCACGGGGAAGATTTCTGTTGTCGCTACAGCTATATATTAAGATGCTCATTTGCGAGAAGGGCATATTGAAGATGCATCTTGATCAGTAGAAACCTTGGTGGGAGGAGGCCGTGGGTACCACGATGGAAAGGGGGCGGTACATGGAATGGTAAGGGATAGATGGGTGCAGGTCATGACGAGATTGTGAGGGAATCCGAGGAAGAGAGTGGTCTTCCTTCTATCATAGAGTAAGCAATTCCCTTGAGAATTTGCATCATGCCGTCCAGACTCAACAGTCTGATTTTTCACGCTTGAGAGTTGATATGGACTCCTGGCAACAACGACTGGAAGAAACGAAATTCCTTCACCCGTACTCTCAGTCTCAGGTGAATTACCAACACTCTTTGAAACTAATCCTTCTGACTCACCGAGTGGATAATCTGTAACATCAACATCAACAAATCATGGATGAATTATCTCGTCTTCGGCCTCATCATGCTGAACCATTGTCATCTGCCACTCTACAACTTCTTCCTCTACGTCCTACTTATGAATGTACATCGTCGGTTCCAAAAGATTTTGAGTTACATCTTGCGAATCGGTCAGATATGGAGCTTGATCTTGAATTGAGACTGTAGAATGCTATGGCATTTCTCAATTTTTCCCTTTTGTTGTCTTCTTGTATACGCCATTTTTGCTTTGACATGGAGTCCCAACTCATGCATTTTGTAATCATACCCAACTTTGAATATAATGGAAAGGCTCCATTTTGTGTTGTCTCATGTCTTTTAGCAATGTATGATTCTTCATGAAAATATTTTCTTCTTGTGTTTGTACTACTAAAGTCAAACAAATCAAGTGCAGTGTAAATCTTTAACACTTAATGTAAGCAATTGAATTTTCCCTTTTCTACGACATCACATACCATGTGCGAACGTAATTAATACTTGTGACATTCATCTTAACCACAGACACATTATAACTACACACCTAACTAACATCCCCTTGAATTCCTTAAGATGCATTGTTTTGAACTCAAGGGTCACCCATAGTTCTTATGAGACTAGCTAGAGAGGCAACAATTTCTTGCTGCATTAGATGCACCTGGATTGTCTGTACCTTGAGCGCACTTCTGCGGATATTTCCTAACCCAAGACTTGTTGTGCGCACTTTTGTTTTGATTCTACTCTGGATATTTTCGACTGAAGTATCTTTGAATGTGATAGCCTTTGCACAACAAATCTTCATCCTGATAGATTACTGTTTTTCGATAGTACATGGCCTTGTGTCCAAAACGATTGCATGCATATCATCTCACAATTTGACAATATTTTGCAATATGTTCAAAGCGATTGCATCTTGCACACTTCACCCTATTGATCCTTCTTTGATTAATATATTGAAAAGAGTTATAGCTGAAGGAACCATCATAACTGAAGGACTTATCATGATTTGGGTAATGTTCTTTGTCGCAGAACTTCTTTGGTGTCCTTACATAACCAAGACCTGTTTTGTCTTCTGGTGATCTCTGATCCTTTAGAATCTTGTTTAGAAAATATATCTCTTTATCCTTTTCTTCAAGTTGATTTGTAATCATCCTGATTTTCTACGCCAATTCCTCTAGTGAAGCTCTTAATGCAAATTTCTCTTTAATCACTTAATGTATATTTATCTTTCTCAAGTACTTGAACATTTTATTGTGTGCAACTTAGTTGAATCTCATAGCTGGTTATCATTTCACGAATATCTACACCAATAGATTCCTGACATGGTTTTTCCTGTTCCTCATACTTGGATAATTGTTCCTACAAGAGTTTATTCTTATTCTTTGACTTCTTTAACTCATCCAAGGCACTAATACATTCAACTTCCCAATCAATGTATATAGTGTCTTCATCATCGGATTGACTGTCAGTCTTGACCACTACAATAGGTTTTAGAGGTGTGGCTGGCTTTGGAGGTGTTTTTAACGATCCACTGAAAAAATACTTGTCTAGTGATCCTGTCTTTCTTTGCACAACTGGAGTATTCTTCAAACTATTCTTTTTTCTTTCATCTCTGATTTCTTCTACTACATGGGCCATGAAGAGTACTTCTTTGGGTTCTTTGTCGTAGTCACTCCCTTCAGACGCATTGCTTCCTTCTTCGGTGTACATACTCTTCCTCTGTTTTGGAATCCTCCTTCTATTCTCAGTTCTATGTTGTGAGCATGTAGTATTTCGATCATACAAACTAGATTCCTCATCATTTTTTTTGTCTCCATTTTCGTTGAAAAGACACTTTGAGGCATAATGACCTAATCCTCCACATCTGAAGCATTTGAAACTTGTTCTTGTACTTAAATCGTCCTCTTTTCAACTTCTTGAAAAAGTTTGATTCCTCATCATCTGACTCATCACAACAGTCTTTGTCATGATCATGCTTATCCTTTCCTGTGTTTTTAAAAGCAACTTCCTTTTTGATGGGAGTCTCTTTCTTAGTTATCATCTTGTATGTAGTGAGAATCCCTTGAAGCTCATCCTTTGACAAGTCTTCAATATTATCTCGATCTTCTAACACATACACCTTCACATCGAATCTTTGAGGCAAAGTTCTCAATATCTTGTGTACCACTGATTCTTCATCCAAATTGACCCCAAGACTCTTGATAGAATTAACTATCTCACCCACTCCTAAGAAATACGATGTAATGTTCTCTTCATCTTTAATTTTCAAATATTCAAATTTCCCAAATTATTTTTGTAGCTTCGATTTATTTACCTTATCATCGCCTTCATATAAACCTCTACGTTTGTCTGAAACTTCCTTGGTTGATGCACAATGCATAACCTTGATGAATTCATCACTTTTCAAGCCACATAACAGAGCATTTCTGGCTCTAGCATTGCTTTCATAGATTATCCTTTGCACTGGATTAATTGGTACAACTGTTGGGACATCATAACCATCAATGATAGATTGCCAAACATCTGCTCCCAATTATTACAAATAAACTTCCATACGTACCTTCCAGAAAATATAATTGGTGTCATCAAATATTGGTGCTCTGTTGGTGGAAAGGCCTTCCTGCTTATCCATTTCTGCACAATGATCTATCTTCCAGATGTTAATCTATTAATGAAGAAACCCACTCTGATACCAATTATTGGAATCGATTTAATACTGAGAGGGGGGTGACTCAGTATTAGCATAGTTATCAACAGTTTTTACTTTCTTTAACAAATTAGCCTTTACTTAATATTTATCTGTAGTTATGCATCAATCAATAAACATACACATATATGCACCAACACATAACACAGAGGATTTTTACTTGGAAAACCAAACGAGAGAAAACCACATAATGCTTCTTTATAATGAGAAAGAATACATTCAAGGAAACACCAAATTCCTGTGTTTACCAACACCAATTGGAAGGAGGCACCAACCCCCTGGTTTTACAGGCTCCAACCTGAAAGAAGGTACAAATCCCTGTGTTTCTCCAGTACCAACTGGAAGGAGGCTACGACCCCCTGTCTCCTTGTTCTTTTATATGCACCAACCCGAAGGAAGCTCCAACTCCCTATCTCCTTTCCCCGTCCAACCGCTCTCATGTCCAATGTATGTTTCTGTCTTACTGAACTTCAACTCCACGCACTCTTTTAATCGCCTGTCAATAGTTCTGTTGTGCGATACCTTTGTATGTAGATGATTCTCTGTCATTTTGCTGCTTACATCACCTGACTTCTCATTCCTCTCAAATCATACTTATGCTGATGTCTTTCTTCATATACTGTGTGCTTGTTGATACTGCAGTCTGTTTCACTGATTATCTTATCGTTTTGCTTTGCGTGACTGCAATGACCAATAGATATTGTGCTTTCAATTGATAGTTTGTTGTTTTGAAATAATGCACTAGTAACAGATGGAACTACGCACTTACTGATGTGTCTGTTCTGTTTAAGTGCTATAGTCTCTTAGACAATCTGCGACATCCTGTGCATCAAATGATTCGCCTGTTCCGTTTAGTGCACTTGCCTCAGATCATCTGCATCCTAATGTGCTTACCAGATTATGTTGTTGTTCTGTCATTGTGCATCAGATGGAGTTCTCAACTTCGCAAACTTTCACTTCTTCTCATATGCATCAGCTAGACATCTACACATTACCTAATAAAATTCGGTTTTGTCTTTGCGCTTATGTCTTTACTATGTCTGTGACTATCGATGTGCTGACTGTAATGTTGTCCTTTGAAACATCAAGCACTTGCGCATACTTCAGTATTTATCCTTTCAGTACTTGTGCATCTGTCACAGATCTACAACATTATTCTGCGCACCATCGAAACTTCATTGTGTTGCATGTGCCTATTCGGCTCTTCGCTAGATCATATTGTTCTATCCATGAGCCCTTTGATGCCCCGAAAATCAAACTGAAACATTCTCTTGAATCTCTTATTCTATCGCCATCAAGCTTACTTCAAATCTCCAACTTGAATCTCTATTTATACATGTCCTACATGGATTGTATGTTCACAAGTTGGTCGTGGCATCCCTTCTTCCATACTTCACGGATTGTGCATATGCCATGTGTCATCTTTTGCATTGTTGATGTGTCATATGTTATATGTCAAGCGCCTTCATGGTCCACAACTTACTGGGACTATACATCTTGGTGATGTACCTTTTCACCCTTGACGTACCATTGCTTTGAGGTATGTGTGAATCCTTACTCTTCATCTTAATGAGTCTTATTTCCTTGTTGTGTCGTCCCTTGTGGGTAATGTTCCCTTACGGTATTGATGCTTTGCAGAATCTGCACATACTCCAACTTCTACTTGGTGGGACTTTGACCCTTGCCACTTCATCACTTGTGGTTAATGTGCACTTGATGTATTGAAACTTTGCCGATTCTGCACATACTCGAACTTCTACTTGGTGGGACTTTGACCTTTTCCTTGTCATCACTTGTGGGACTTTCACACCTGTTGTACCATCGGCTATGGAATTTGATCATAGATGGTATTCGACCACTGTACCCTTCTAGGAACTTGTGTGTGTTCCACTAACTAAAAGCATATACTAATTGGCTAGATTTGCGTGCTTTTAGGGTTGTCCGACCATAGGTTGTTCCTTACTTCTTTCGCACTTCCGATCTTTTACCAAGCAATGCTTGTGCATACCAGAGTCTTCTTTTAACATGTTTGCACACTTGTACAATTTTCTTAACCATCTCCTTGGTTTCTTGTGCACATGTACCATTTTCCAACTAGTCCTTTGATTTCTTCCATGAGAGAGTATGACTTGATGTACTTAATATTTGCGCAAGGACCACATGCAGTAGGATACATTACTTCTATTCTTCTTTGAACTGGATTTGCATGATGCATCTTCCTTATGTACTTCTTCAAACTGATTATGCATGATGTATTCTTCTTATGTACTTCTTCAAACTCACCATGTATCATGTATCCTTGGACACACATCTTCAGACTAGATGCACTTGTGGATATACTTCTTCAAACTAGCATCCATGTTTGTCACCTTCACCATCTTGCATATATACTTCTGGCATTCATGTTCTTCTTTATCTTGCACATATACATCTTCAAAGTGGCTTCTATATAATTCTTCACCCTCCTGTATGAATGATGTACCCACTTTGACTTCAATTGATATCAATGACTCAGACTGAATCAGTTGACATCCTATTTGACATTAGTTGACATCAATGACAACAAAATTTCAACAAGAAGCGCTTCCCACCATAAATTCCAAAGATAGGGAGGTTCTGACCAAAGTATTGTTGTTAGCATCCACAACAACAACCTTTGTCAATCCCCCACTCACTGCACCTGTATGCACCTTCTTCCCCTTCCGACCACTCTAGACAAAACTCTTCTGAACCGCATCGGGGTTGAGGTCGATAGGATCTAATGCCCCGAGAGGGGGTTTTACCGATTTAGGAACCATTCTATTATAGACTTCCAACAGATTTTTTTTCAAAACCTTAGAAAAAATGGGAGAAATAACAACTGCATTAATAGTACTAGTCTGCAGGCTATAAATCAAAGAGGGAAAAAAATATCCCAAGTCCAAGTTCTCTCCTAAGTTCCAAAAAATACTATCCCCCAACACCATACCCTGTTCCAGCTCAGAAAATTCACTGATATGTAGCACAATCATCGGGTAAACAACATCCAACAATTTCTCCAAACAAGGTTCAAAAGGAATCAATGCATGTTCTATTGAGAGGAGCATACCAGAGGATAAAGGCAAGATAAGTTATGATGAAAGAGACCCTTATGAAGGAGGAGAAGGTGAGTAAGAGATATAAAGATTACCCACCGATTCCGAAGGAAGTACATCAAAAGGGGGATCAATCGCCACTTTGTTTCCTCCCATAGAGCGCTCAAAACTGGACGCCTTTCGGAGGGGCCTAGACAGTATCCGAGCCGGTGTTGGGAGAGATGCCATAAGGTGTCCTGTATTCTGACAGTGCATACATATGAATGGTAACTTCCAATAATCAATAGTTTGCGTAAAAATACAATCCCGTCATTCAATCTCTAAAGACTCCAAAAGACCATGGCTAATGTCCACCTCAACCATGACTTTCCCTTCACGCTTATCTAGTCCTGAAAAAGTAGTTTCATCTACAAAGAGGAATCGACCCAGCACACCACCCATGGCCTTAAAATCCTCCAGGTTCCATAACTGTATGGGGAAACCTGGTAGAAGGACCCAAACATGTATGAGCAGGAGCATCTCTATATACAAGTAAAAATTAAGATGCCAATGTTTCAACATCAAACTACCATGGCCAGCCTTCCAGAACCCCTCCAGTATGTGAGTAGTCTCAACAGTGGACTGGAACAAGAAAATAAACCAACCTTTTCAAAGAAGTGTCACTTCAGGAACATAATGGAGGATAGGCATCCATTGTTCAATCATCCAAGAAACAATTATATTACTAGGGAGTGCCCAATAACTAAAGCATCCCACCAGTTCTCTTTCATAGAGTTCCACAATATTGATCATACCCATCTCCTTCTCAAAAAACACTCTAGGCTTAACCAGACGGGTCTTGATAGTTTTCGATTGTTGACGGATTCTAGAGTTTGTGAAGTCTCTAGACTGCCCATCTAGCCCCCCTATTCATTAATAAAAGGTACACCTCGTGTACAGTGAACCATCCAACCACTTGACACATTATTACTAGCATCCAAAAGACAAGGAGCTTCTTTGACAGCCTAACGTGAGATTTCTCTCGGCCCCTCCTTGAGTGGACTCTCATCTCGTTTATCATAAATACGAGTACCAATCTCTCTCCTTGAGACCCGGTCCTGTTGAAGCTCTTCCGAGAAAATCGTGTCTTCCTTGAATAATCCACTGCTCCCCCACACTTCTTCGTCTGGAGAGCTCTAATATTTAAATCCTGCCATAGTACAGGTTCCGACTAACTAACAGTTCATAAATGCGGTCTAGCTACCAGGAAAGGCCACCCATACAACACATAAAGCAAATTGTAGCCGCCCTGAGAATATAACGCTAGCCACCATCTCCGCCCGATGTCTTTTGTTTTTCTAGATTGTTTATCATGGTCGCGTATAAAAAACAAAAAGTAACACAATCCTAAAGTGAAAAACAATTAAATAAATGGATTAATGTCGCAATTGGAATATTACAATATTATACTTTTTTATTGAAATCCAAATATATTTTATTATAACATTTCCTATCTTAGCCCCCAAAAAAATTCGATTAATTCTTATACGTTCATAAATTTAACTACACACTTTTGATTATTTAGAATTTGTTTGTTTTTTCATTAACTTCCAAAACTTTTTTTTTTCCAAACAAATTGTAATTCTAATATATCCAAACTAAATGTAATTAAATAAATTTATGAATCTAGTTGAATTATGATTGTGGTTATCAAACAATACACCATATAAAACAATAAAGACGATATCTCCACTCAACGTGGATAATTTAGTTGTCTATAAATTACAAAAATATAACCTTTTTTTATTTTACTTCAATTTTTAAATATATATAGAGAGAAATCACTATCTAGTTTTTTATATAACAAAATGATCAACTCTTTTCTTAAACACTTTAAATTAAATGATACTCAACTCAATGACATTAATTCAACTTATCTTAAGAGACAATTGCCACATAAGAACATTACAATTATTTTCAATCTTAATATCTCAATCATTTGAAAAGATCTTTGTTTTAGAAATTAAATAAACATTTTGTTATCAATATTTTATGAAAACTTATGTATAAAATTTGTATTTACAAATTTAACATTTTAATAATATAGTAGTTGTTAATTTTCTATTATTTAATAATATATATATATATAATTTACATATACACTTTAATTTGACTTTTATGAAATTGATGTAAAAGGCATTTAAAACAATAATTTAAGCAATTTTTTTTTATATGAAAATGATTCAATCAGAGATGTCTTTATAAAATATATGTCTAAATATTCTTATAAGAAAACTTAGTTGTGGTATTTTCTTAAAATTTAAAAGTCTATATTTCTATGTATAATGTTGATGTCACATAAGTTGGTTGATAATTAGATGAAGTTATAACTTATTACTTATCTTTAAAGCTAAAAAACATCACATTAAAATATCAAAAACTTTCAATATTATATATAAAAATTTACATTATAAAAATTCACAATTTTATATATAAAAACCTAAAAGTGAAAATAAAAAAATATTAACAAGACTTTTAGGCTATGTAGAAGTAATACATTATTACAAATTTCTAAGAGGTAAGTATAAGCAGTTTTAGTACTCATTTAATTTGTTTCAGTGCTCATTTAACTTTTTGTTTCTTTAAAAAGTTTTTAATTAATTTATTTATTATTAAGTATCCACATTCATGACTAGAAAATGTTTTATTAAGTGTTTAGTTTCTAATAGTAATTATTCATTAAATTGAAAAGAAATGGCAATAGATAAATAGATAGATGGATGGATGGATGGATGGAGGGAGGGAGAGATAGATGTGGTACCATATTGTTTTTGTGAAGCATATGTGAGTGTGGATGATCATGGATTTAGGGATCCCATGAAACCACCACGTCACCTGCTTCACACAATGGCACATCCACACTAACATTTCAGTATTCCATAGATCTTCTTGATGATAGTCATGCCATCCCTTATTTATTTATGATTTATTGTTTGTGTCTGGTATAAGCCCTCAATATATTTAATCCTTCATTATTTTTATTTGTTTCTCTTGGTACATTCCACTTCCTACATGGTGTTGTTGGTTTATTTATTATTTTTTAAGTTATATTAATTTATTAATTTCAATTTTTTTCTTGTAATTTAGAACTTAAATTATATCACAAAAATAGTTACATAGAGATACAATCCATCTAGGCCTCTCACTAGGAGAAAAAATCCAAGGTAAAATGTCTTTTGAACAGAGGATACACAAACAAAAATCTCCCTGAAGCTTCTACTAGGCACATACATAAGACTTGACTCCATAAGTAAGACATGTGGATACTATCCAAATTGACAATGAAACTGAACTAGACAATTGAAAACAAAAGTGATTTTCCAGCAGAACCAAAACATAATTAAACTAAAGAGAGGAAAGAAACTCTTGAGATGGACCAATATCCCTGCATTGTTTGGTTTGAGGCAATTCTAGGGTATCGCATCGAGACTTGAAACCTCGTTTTTAGTGTTGCTTGAACCGATCATTGCTTGACCATTATTCTTCCTATGGATCTCGGCTTGCCCATCAGTCTGCACAACGACCTCCACGTCTACAGACTTTTCCTCTTCCTTCACCACGGGAAGGGGGGGTACTTGAAACCTCGTGTTTAGTGTTGCTTGAACTAGTCGTTGCTCGACCAGGAGGAATGTGAATTCTATATGGGCTATCAATGATAATCAAGGTATGGAAGTGAGCGACCAAAAGAAGATTGAGGAGCTGGCTCACAATCATTATAAAGACCATTTTGTTGATCCGAAGTCTTCAAGTATCGATGCTCAGTTGAATGTTTTGAAACTTTTTCCGTCCTTTTTTCCTTGTTGAAGATGGGGGAGAGATGGGAAAACCTGTAACTATGGAAGAAATTGAGAAAGTTTTAAAAGCTTTTAAAAAAGAAAAGAGTCCCGGATCAGATGGTTGGTCGGTTGAACTGTTTATTGATTTTGGGGACATCATGGGCACAGACTTACTGAAGATGGTTGAATTTACTAGAGTTGAAGGTTGGATTGTGGGTGGGATGAACTCGACTTTTTTGATCCTCATTCCTAAAAAAAACAATCCAAGCTCTTTTGATGATTTTAGACCTATTGCACTTTGTAATTTGATTTACAAGTTGATTTCAAAGATTATTGCAAACAGGATTAAACCTTTCCTTTCCAGGTGGATTTCCATAGAGCGGTTTGGATTTCTTACAGATAGACAAATCTTAGATGATGTGGGCATTACTCAAGATGATTTACACTAGGTCAAAACAAAAAAGCAAAACTCCTTAATTTTGAAAATTGATCTTGTTAAAGCATACGATCAAGTAAATTGGGACTTTTTGAAGCTGGTCCTTTTGCAGATAGGGATGCCCAGGTTAGTTATCAACTGGATTATGGCATGTGTGACGACAACAAATTAATTTTTTCTCATCAATGGAAACCCTACTGTATTTTTCAAAAGTTACAGAGGGCTCAAACAGGGATGCCCTCTCTCTTTTCTACTTTTCTTGCTGGTGATTGAAGGGCTCAGTCTTTTGATTGGCGATGCAAGATATAAAAGGACAATAAAAGGTATTAAATTTTCCAATGATTTATCAATCACCCACTTACTCTTTGTGGATGATGTTATCATGTTTGGCTCTGATTTTGTGGAGGAATGGATGGTTTTTTCAAATATTTTGAGTCTCTTTTGTAAAGCTACTGGTATGCAAGTCAGTTAAAGAAAGTTTGTTTTTATTAGCAACCTGGTGGATAATCCTGTATTGAGTGAAGTGTTAAATTTTCTTCCCTTCAATTGCTCTTCATTGGATGAAGGAATCAAGTATTTAGGTTTTTATATAAAACCAAATTGTTATGGTGTACATAATTGGAGGTGGTTAATCGGGAGATTCGAGAAAAGGATTAACCTTTGGTGCTCGAAATTTCTGAGTTTGGGTGGGCGTCTTATTTTACTCAAGTCTGTGTTGAGTAGTTTACTGGTGTACTGAGCATTGCTTGCTCAAATTCCTCTTTCTGTTTTACATCAACTTAAGAGCTTAATGTTTACTTTCCTTTGGTCTGGTAACAAAGAAGGTGGTCACTTTCACCTGGCTAGTTAGGATTCCTTATCATTGCCAAAGAAGTATGGAGGGTGGAATATAAAAAATATTTTTTGGTTCAATATTGCGTTGTATTTAAAAATACTTTGGCGTGGTTTGGTGGGAAATAATCTTTGGTCCAAGGTTTTACATGTCAAATACAACAAAGTGGATTTTTCCTGTTGGTTGAGGAAACCTCCTGTTGTTACTCGTAATGCTTCTTTCATATGGAAAGGTTTTATGAAAATCTATCATGTATTGGTTCATTTTTGGCATGACAGGTGGGCCATGGTAGTGAAGTATTTGTTGGAATCGACCCTATTTTGGGTGTTAATTCTGATTGCACATTATCTCAGGATCTTCATAACTGTTTTGTTAGTTATGGTATTTTTACCCTGAATAAATTCAAGAGATCTAACAAATAGGTACCAAATACTTCATATTAGCTTACTCCATCTGATTTGGGACTGGTGGGTAGCTGGAAGGACGAATGGATTCTTTATACTCATAAATTAAATCTGTTGGAATCCGTCTTTCTCAGAATCCTGATGTTTTGGATTAGGTAAAAAATCCCATTGATGGACAGGTTATTGCCAGAGCTGCGTATCAGACAATTGCGGAGTGTCATGTGGATGCTCCTCGGAGATGGTGGTTCATTTGTATGTGGAAGTGGAAGGTCCCCCTAAAAATAAAATGTTTTTTATGGTTTGTCTTCAATAATAAAATCTTAACTTGGGAGAATTTGACTCGCTGTGGCAGATATGGACTGAATATTTGCTATCTATGCAGAAACAGTGGGGAATTTGTTAATCATCTCTTCCTACAATGTGCTTTCTCTTCGATTTTGTGGAGGTTTATTTGCAAGGAACTCAAGGTTGATGATGACTGGCCGGATTTGGACTTCGACTCTGCTTATCATATTTGGACAAGAAAGTACAAAAACTTAAAAATTGTTCCTGGTTTAGTGGCATGGACTTTATGGAAAGTTCGTAATATGGTCATTTTTCAAGATTCAACTCCTTTTGTGAAGCAGACTTTTTTTTCTTTCTGGAATTTGTTTCATATGTATTCAAAAGACTATGTTGTCTCAAAGAATCCAAATAGACATCTAAAATTGAATTTAGGTAATATTGATTATGTGGTTGGTTTCTTTGATGGTGCGTCTACTACATCAAAATGTGGTGTTGGTTTTTACATTAAATGTGGAAAGGAGCTCTCACTAAAGTTTCATCTTGTATGTGGTCCGGGAACAAACACTAAGGCATAATTCCTTGGAATTTGGGGCATCCTAAAAGTGGCTTGGCTATGTGTATTGGGATCTATCAGAATTTTTGGTGACTCAATGGTCATTGTAAAATGGGCCAACAATCTTGCACAGCTAAAAAATGTTCATCTCTTTCACTAGTGCATAAGAGTTATGTGCTTGATGTCTCGGTTCTCTGATCTCTCTATTGAACACATTTTTAGAGAAAACAACGATACTGCAGATGCATTGTCCAAAGAAGCGCTCGATGGAGATCCCGGTGCTCTTCATTGGGAAGAATGGGTAGATGAGCAGCTTATTCAAACTAGTTCTTTGATTTCCTTTTTTTATGAAGTATGATAGTTTTCGTCACTTGTATTGAGGATTGTTTCCAGTTTTGGTGATAAGGGGACGGTTTAGTCGCTTCAGCTCCTTGTTGTAATTAGTCTATGTATTTATGATCTGAACATACTTGTTTATTGGGTCATTTTTTACAAACGGACCGGGATCTCTCTCGATTAGTGCTATGTACTTTTTGATTTCTCCGAAATAACAAAAGTACGGTTTTTTTTCTCTGAAAAAAAAAATAACATTATGTTACAAAAAAAAGTAATTAAAAAATTAATATTGATTCATAAAATAAAAAATTAAAACCAAATAAAGAATAACTAAAAAAATCCATTTAAATTGTAAAACCAAATAAAAATTTATTAAAAACAACCATGCTCTCTCATACAATAAAAAAATTAAAACTAACAAGTGTAAATGTCATGTAAAAATTTGATCATGTATACTATGATTCTCCTTTTAAGACCATCATACATTTATCTTAAACTCGGATCTATCAAGCAACTAAGGATCAGATGTAAATTTTATCTAAATGTATAAAAAAATAAAGATTAAAACAATTACATTTCAAAAAAATTAAATTTTTATAAGTGCTTGATAAATCCAAATTTAAAATGAATTTATATTTATATAAATTAAAAAAATATTTATGAGTTATAAAAAAAATAATACACAACTATTCATGAGCACAATTGAATTGGAAACTATGCATTTGGTTAAACCATAAAAATATCATGCAAACTATGCATTTGGTTAACCCATAAAAATATCCATGATAAACTATAATGTCATAATGTGAAGAAAACAAAATATCCATTGAATAATTATTTTGACGAAAGGGTTGTGGTTGGTTATTTATGAAGACGAAAACCTTAAAACACCCCTACCCAAGTTTGGTGATTGTTAGCTGAGATCCATAAATCTTCAAAAGCTCACAACACAAATTTCCGGGCTTACCAACTTTCAAAATCCTTGGCATAAAAATATAATAACCAAATTAAAAATATATTGATATTTTAAGGTATTTGAATGTAATCATACAGTGATTTCAAATGCTATTATGAATTCAATACCTTGGAGTAGTAAAATATTGTGAATTTGGTGTACTTGACATAAAAAATACCCTTGTATGATCTTGATGAATTCCAAGCTCGAACCCCAAGAGCTTGCACGCATCAACATAGGATCAATTATGCAACAATGGCCCTAGCTCAAATAACCTTAAGGATTACAACACAACACTTTCCAACATCTCTATCATTAATTGTGACATATATGGTTCCCATGTAAAGAGTTTATACATCTATATAAATTATGAAATTGCAAGAGAAGAGAACAAACATGCAACCAAATTTAAGACAACCTATAACTCGAATAGAATAAGACACTAAAAACACTTCATCCTTAGAACTAATTCACAATTCTTCAAAACTCACCTCACAAACTTCCAAATATGCCCAAACAACTTCCAAAACCTTGGCATAAACTATAATAATCAAATAAATAAATAAATAAATATATTTTAAGATATCCAAATTTAATCATAGCATTGCTTATATTGCCACCATGATTTCAATCCCCTTAAAACATTAAAATGCTATAAATTTGGTGTACATGGCATCAATAGTGTCCTCTTATGATCTCAATGTATCCCAAGGTATCAAGGTAATTATTAAATACAATGCAACACATATGATTTAAAATAACTTCAAAGCATCAAACCCACCATTAAACACAATGCTACCAAGAACATATATTGAACCCAATGTTTCAAAATCTAGATCTCTTTCATAATACCCTAAATACAAGCTTTACAAATTTCCCTAAATATGTGTAAGATGATAAAACTCGCATAAATAGTTTTATTTTTAAATGAAACAAGGCATTTCAAATCCAAATAAAAACCACTTTGATCTACATAATAGGAACTAAATTGTCATCAAACCCACTTACCTTAAACCCCATCTTGAATTCAAATGACAATAGCTTAGTCTAGATAATGATATGATATAAATATACCTTCAAACCAACCTCAATGTTGCATTTAAGATCCAACATCATAACCACGCTAATGAGATCTAAACAACCACAAACTCACTTGAAAATGTGTATTAAGAAAACATCATAGCATTGGTTTGATGGTGAGGTTGATAGAGCTATCTACAATCTACTTAATTGTTGTTTCTTACCTCATATTCACTAAACTTTGAAAATTATATAAATTATCTAAGTATAGGGGTTTTCACAGTCCAACATATGATATATCATTTTTAGGATTATCTGTATAGTGTAAGCCATTAATATATGGCCCATATCCCATGAGTATAGTCGCAACTGTCCAATTTCTCATGGTTTTTGAAAACCAATTTCAAAAACCATGAGAAATTGGACAGTTGCGACTATACTCATGGGATATGGGTCATAGATTAATGACTTACACTACAAAGATAATCCAAAAAATAATACATTATATAAATTGTCCTTAAATGTTTTTAAACCCACCTCAAAATTGTGTTTCAAATCCAACTCGCCTAACAAAAATGTATGAAACAAAAACACAATTTGTGACAGTTTCAAATTTTCGAGCCATGGTAACTTTCAAAGAGGGTTTACCAAGACAAGTTCTCTTGGATACAATAGTACTAAGCATGCAATATAAAACTAAACAAGTGGTAGCAACAAAGTTGCTTAGTACCTACCTCTTAAGAAAAGTTTCGTAAAAAATGGCAATAGTAGAATTGTATTAGTCTATTTATTACGTATAGTATGTCAAACTTATAACAAGTTTAAAAATCATTGATTTCAACATGATTGAAAACACCCAAAAATCCAATTATATTCAGGGTTGGTATGGCCCAGGCTAGGTGCGATCCCTACATGGCCTAAATGCCCTTGGGTTATAATTTCTTAACCAATGATTGAAATGCACTAACTCAAATATCAAATATTTCTAACAAACAAAGATATTAATTACATAATTAACTAATATAAAATTAATTTAGAAATTAAAAATATTAATAAATAGGAGATAGAAAATAATCTCTCGAAAAATCAATTCATCCAAAAATTCTCTCAAAGAATTGAGTATACTCATTAAAAGTCTATTTTTTAAGGATAGTATTGATGTTAAGAATTAGTAAATTAATAATTCAGTTATACCATATTTTAATTAATCATTAAAAATTTAAATATTTTATAATGGTATTTTAATTAATCATTAAAGATCTAAATATTTTATAACGGTGTTTATAATTTATAAACCAAAATTAATGTATAAAAAAAATTATGAACATTTAAATTTATCCGAGTATTAATTCACTTTATAATTAAAGTTTACTTTTTTATTTCTATTTTTTTTCCAAATTTTAGCAAATAAAATTAATAATTCCGAATATTAAATTAATTATTTTATATAAATGTATGTATATATCTAGTAAATTAACAATTTGTTTAAACAATTATACCATTAATTGAAATAAAATATATATATATTAATAAAATTTAACTTAAAAATAATAATTAGAAAATATTTTTTTAATAAAATAAAAAAAGATAGAAAATAACTAAGTGATCATTTGGCGGGGAAGAATTGAGTATATGCAGTAGGAAAATATATGTAAAAGTGTAGAAGAAACAAATCGACATCTCCTATTGTAATGCATATTTACTTAAGAGACAATGAGAGAATTGGAAATCATTGTTAAGAATAAATTGCCTTGGAGAATTGGATCTTCTATCTCTACTTGCTTGTTTAATTGGATTAAAAATCCAAATCTCCATGCTTTTAAAGTCCTACCATTGATATTGGCATGACATTTATGGATCTATAGAAACGAGAGCATTTTTAAGACAAAATATTCACACCTCTTTCATGTGCCATTAATTGTGCAGCTACTTTGGGAAGTTATCCCCAAGTATCCCCTCATAAAAAAACTAAATAGATCAAAGAGGAAGTAATAGATAAGGAAGTGCCATGGGACTATTTCGACGGAGCCACTTTGGAAAAAAGAGGAAGATGTGGAGCTGATGGATTACTTTATAAAACAGGGATCAAGCTTAGTTAGAAGGCAGGACTGGGAGAAGGAACAAATAATTTTGCAGAAGCATCAACCCTCAAACTGTTACTCATTCTTGCAATGGAAAATGACATAAAGAAGATCCAATTGTTTGGAGATGCCAAGCTGGTCATAGACTGGCTCAGAGATGAAAAAACTTGCCACAATATATTTTTACAATCTTTATTAGAAGAGATAAACATCCTTAAGAACCATACAACCTTTATTAGAAGAGATAAACATCTTTAAGAACCAACTGGATTCTATAACTTTTAGCCATATATTCAGAGAGAGGAATATTGAAGCATACATTTTATCAAAGGAAGGAATCAATCTCAGCAAGGGACAATGGATTATATCAGAAGAAAATAATGAGAGACATAATGAATATACTCATGCTCCTATTTAAAAGAGATGTTGCTACAGGTTCTTAATGTTTTTGCTGATTTTAGTTCTAAATGTACTTGAAATTTTGTGTTTTTTTTGCTCTATGATGGTATCTTATGAATATGTAATCCATAGAAGCTATGGATGATGATGAAGGTTTTTTTTAAAGGTTTCCAAAAAGTTTTATTTTGTTTCAGAACTAAACAGATGTGCAGACTTGTTTTTTGTTTATATTGGAAGCACAATTCTTAAAAGTTGTAATGTTTATGATTTAAGCATTAAATAGAGAAATGCTGAAATATGCACAATGATTGTAATTGATAATGAAGAAAGTGACCAAGTATAAATACAAAGTTACGATTAAAAAAAAAAACTAAAACATTGCATATGCCTTGGAAACTTTTTCCATGTAATAAATTATTAATTGTATGATTGTATCATATTTTATAAATATTTATTTAATTTGTATATATAAATTTTAAATAATTACATTTTAGTTTAATGATTTATATTATAATATGAAAATTATTTTAAAAAATTATAAAATTTTAATTAATATATTTAAAAGTAAAGCAAAATAAGTTAATTCTCAGAATGTAAAAACAAATGGATATAATTCTTGCAACATTTATATCTTGAACATAAATTTATACCAATGTGATACACCACTTAATTTCTTGTTAAATATCCCACATCAGCAAAACAAAGCAATCTTGGAATATAAAATTTGGCCAATGTAACATTTGAAAATTAACTTATTTATACCATCACGTGGGTGAGTGCTGAGGCTATCTAGTATCGAGTTGTATTTTTTCTTTATTTTGTTATCTCTCTCTTTGAATTTATTGCTTTAGGTATTAAGTTTGTAAAATTTGACTTTAAATTTGCTTTAATTGTCAAATTGAAAATATGTTAGGAGATAATTTTTTTCTAGAACAATATAAGAGAAAACCAAAATGCTTTCTAATTTTCAGCTTAGGCTTTATTATCTCTAAGGTATACAGAAGTAATCCAAATACAATAAAAAACAACTAAAATGCCCCATCGCCTTTTCCAACTTTGACGACTTCTAATATTTTATTGGAAGGATAAAGGTAGATTCAACCACTTTTAAAAAGCTTGATAAGGGGATTAACAAATAGTTTTTGTGGAAAGTGAGCTTGTTCCACTTTATATGGATCCTTTGGAGCTATTAATTTACTTGAAACATTTGAAGATGTATTGCACAGATCGACCTTTATTAGAGGATTGAACATCCCTTTATTTGGAGATTGGCTGTCTTAGAGCCAATGGTTGCCTTGTGGGCATTTTATATCTTAATTGGTTTGTGGGGTTAAACTCTCTTATGAGTTTTCGTGGACACTTAGTTTTTAAAACAATATTTTTTTTTATTCTTTTAAAATAAGATGTGCCTGAAATTCATGGAAAAAAGCAAAATGGGATTTCAAATTTAAAAAGGATTTTTCTTTTAGTACAATTAGATTTGGAAACTAAGCATTATAAAAGTTAAATTTTAAATTTTAAAAAAATCTTTCCTCAATTTACAACTTTAATTTCAATGATAAAAAGCTTGTAGAACAATGAATGCATATTTAATAAATGAAATAAGTGGTAAAGTGTACAAAACTAATAACAATGCACTTAGAACATTTATCTTTCTCCACAAATGGGAGCTTGGATAAACACTCCATGGTGTCTACATCTTTATATAGCATGTTAAGAGTTTGGAAGCCTAGTTAGAGAGTTTGTTCCATGGTTAGTTTTTACTGGGCATGAGAAACCATGATCCAGTGGCATCTAAGTCATCAACATCACTCGAGAACCACCCGATCTGGACCACACCAACCCTCAACTTGGCAGGATTTTGGGTGTCTCCTCCCAACTAACTCACCTCTAAGGAAAATTGTGCCTGAGTCACCTTGCTAACAAGACCCACTCTTTAACCGAATGAACTAGTGGGAATTGACCTTATGGATGTCTACATTATTTATATCCTGGCAACTTTAATTTTTTATGTTAAATAAATATCTTTTGAAGATTGGGAAGCCCTTGGGTGATATAAGGGGTAGATTAGAGCAAGGTCAATAGTGAAAGGCCATTCAATTAACAAAACCCCCTCAATATTGGTATATTTCTACCTTTCTATCTTACCAAGCTCAAAGAAGAAAATTTATATTGCTAAGATTAGAATGAACTCTCATGAGCGTCACAGTGAAACTAGGCATTGGACAACCCCTAAATCGCCTTGGGCTGAAAGATTTTTCCATCTATGCGATTCTATGAGCGTGGAAGATGAAAATTGCTTTCTCTTAAATTGCTCACCTTTCACTCACATTAGATCTCAGTTTCAACATCTTCGCTCCGACAATAACCTTTCTAACCTTCTAGATCCCCAAAATTATAGTGAGCTAAATACACTCCTTTGTAAGCTCTTTGAGTATAGAAATAGTATTTTAAAGAAAACCAAGTAATCTCTATCTTCTTAAAGTCTGATAGACCAAGAAAGTGGACATTAAAGACCATCATCATCATCATCATCATCATCATCATCAAAGATATAAAATATCTTTATAATTTTAAATTAATTTATTAATTTAAAAATATATCAAAGATATTTATCTTTTATTTTTTAATATTTGATGTTACAGTTGATCATATGTGATGACAACTCAGACTCTAAGCTATCATGTAACAATGTTTTTGCTTTTTGGATTGGATTGTTTTAAGTATCAATTTGCAGGTTATGAACATAATTGATCCCGATACTTACTCGGTAAGATATGTACTTTTTTATGGAAATAACAAAAGTACTGTTTTTTTTTCTGCTTGAAATATATATATATATATATAAAATAGTTTTTTAAAATAAAAAAAATAATAATGATTAGGAAAATGTTAATTGAGATTTAAGCTTTTGAAGCTATTAATAAAACATTTATAAAAAGGTTTAGATCTTTATAGTTATTCGTAAAGCATTGAATAATTGGTCAATAATATTAAAATTTTCAATATTTTAAAACAAAAATATAATATTTTATTTTTCAAAATTTTCAATAGTTTTTAAAATTAAATTAATATTTTAAAAAATAATAAAATATTATTTTTAATAAACAAAACTTACATAATTTTAAAAATTAAGTTATGTGTACTAAGTTTTTTTTTATGTTGATGTTGTAACCATATATTTTAGCTTTCCTTACAAGTAAATTTTGAATAGTAATTGATTTTTTACTAAGTATTTAATTTTTTTAAATAAATAAAATTAAAGTTATAAATAAATAACAAAATAATTGTATTAAATTTTATTATTAATTTATGTATAGATAAAATTAAAAAATATAATAAATTTTAAACTTCTTCAAAATTTTGATTTAGAAAACTAATTATTTAGTGTATAATTATCATATTTAGATAAAGTTTGATATACTTGTAAACTAATTATTTAGTGTATAATTATTATATTTAGATAAAGTTTGATATACTTGTAATTTATGTATATTTGTTTATGTAAAGTTTCCATACAAACCGTTTATAAGAAATTATATTAAAAGGCATACTTTTATGAAGGTTATATAACATGAAATAACAAAAAAACATAAGTTGTATGAAGATATATACCAATAAATAATAAGATTCATCACAACACTTTATGTAAATTATATTTCCAAATTAAAAATTACTCTAAAATTTGTGTTTTATTGTTATAGAGAAAACTTTCTATGGCTTGGGGCAGACCACAACAGACAGTTGACTACCAGAAAATAATTCAATTCTCAATGCAATGCTATATAAATGACAATGCTAAGATAATGAAGAAAAGACCAACCTTCAACCGGATGTTCGAAGTAGATCCCCGTTGAGCTTTCAACCTCTACACTTGAACCTGCAGATTAGTCTCAACAACAAGTACAAGCAAGTGCATATAACCTGTGAAAGACATTAGCATAATCAATAGCATGATCCATGATATCATAAGCAAATGTAACCCAATGTAATTTAACAACATTCACAACATCAATTGGACGAGAAAATGAGTATTTCTATTAATGAATAACAAGAAGTACAATATACGACCTCTTGCTGGCAACCAATCTGAACCAAGAATTGGGTCTCTCCACTTGTGCCTCCACCACTTCAATCCTCCATGCAATGGCAAACTCAAACTATGAAAGGAGTTTGGTAGGTGAACATAAGGAGTTCACAACAACAAAGATCAATGAGTGTAGACTGAAGTCACGGCAAAAATCCACTAGAGTTATCTTGCTCTTTCTTCCTCCTCCCTTCCATACACCATAAGAGCTCAATATATAGCCTTCCAAAGGTAAGCAAAAGGCCGAATCGAGTTGTTTCGGGGCATACGGAGGGCTAAAGGCCACCCCAAGACTGCTTTTTGGGAGTAAAAAGTAATTATATATTGGTTTTTACCATTTAACTTGGTGTACGCTGGCTATAGTGGAACAACCTGCATGTACGCTGGCTATAGTGGAACAGCTAGCATACAGGAACAAAAATAGGGAAAAATGTGTTCCTGGAGGATAAAATGTGGATATGAGTCAATAAAATGGATCCTGAAGGCCAATCAATGTTGATGCTCACAAGGTGGAAAATTACGCTGTAATGGATGCCCCCTAATGTGTGAGGTCAGAGGAGACGATACGATGGCCGAAATACATTATAAATCTCAGAAGTGGAGTGATGGAGACACAAATGGAGAGAGTAGTCCACTCGTCATAATACAATGATATCTCTGAATACATGTCGGTACAATACAACAATCTGATACAATGTCCATGATAGGCAATACATGGTGAATACATGTCATAGGTGATCATAGCCGTGATCCATACAATAAGATATGGTCTCCTATTGAAAAGGAAACAACTGGTGCAATACTGGAGGTACAAACTGCTGAGTATGAGACATGAGATCTCATATGTACAGTCACTATCAAGAGAAGCATACTGAATGCTACTAACATCTGGGGTCTTCTACACAAATCGTCTGTGGTGCAAGTCCCATCAGGTGAATAAAGGTGTTGAGGTCGAACTTGATGTGACATCATCTGATTATCGGTCAATGATGTATACCATTAACAGACGCATTATAACCCACCGATAATGAAAATGGGCATCAAGGCACAGAGTACAATCATCAGAGTGTGAATAGATGTGTTGAGGTCGAACACTAAGATGAATCCATTGATCAGGGGACATTGATGTATTCCCAAAAATGTCGATGGCGAGAGAACCTACCACTAATGACTGCAAGTTTCAAGGTAGTCAACCAACTCTAAGTCTCAATTCCGGAATAAATGAGTTGAGGCACCCCTGGAAGGAGGGCATTAAGGCACCCCCCATCAACCAACATGAGGTAACAGCTACGCTGAAAGATTTGGAAGAACTCGGATGAACGGACTGACTCAATAAGGATGGCCAACATGCAATAGTCAATAGATCTAAGGATTGGCCGACTCTAGTTTCAGGACTTCCTTTGAACAAGAGCATGAGCAGATGGATAGACTTAGGCAGCATGGACTCAAGATAACAACAACTCTTTGCGACATAGGAGGCATCGACAAAGGGGGCTCCATAATGACTGGAAGCTTAACCAATCAGTGCAATGAAACTGAGACACGAGTACAGCTCCTAAGGTCCAACTATAGTCCCGACTCATAATGGATGGAGTGGAATGAATGCTCTGTTCAAAGGAGACACAACAACTGCCAACAAAAAGAAGTAAATATTCTCCCATCCGGCTTTTTGGAATATTTGATTTTTTTGGTCTTTTCAATATTTGAAAAGCTTGAAAAAGAATAAAATTTCTTATAGTACAACAAGTGAGGGAACGAGTGTCAAATAACGAGCAGACTAGTCTCGAGTAGTGGAACATACCTATGATCAATGCAAGGAAGCATGTGCAAGATGTGAACACTCAGGGGGGTGTTCCCTCAGGGTCAAAAGGTCATCAAATTATGAAAGGGAAATGAAAGCTCTGTAGGGCCCGACAAGGGAAGTGCTCAGGCACCAGGCTAACAATTGAGTAAGCGGGAGCTAGCACGAGGCTCAAGCGGTAAGCAGGATGATGCAATGCAATCACAACTCAATATACAAATGGGGGAGTCCTTATGGGAGATAGCCAGCATAAGACAAAGTAGAGTATGACTCTTTATCGCAATGTCATGGCGTAACTACGAAGGACTCTCGATCTTAAGGAGAAACAACGGCATGGGCGCCAAAAGGCACAAAAGGGTTTTAACTAGGGCACCCATGTTCGGACAAGCCCTATCGTTAAATAACGACACTTTTATAACAATGTGAAGGTTTCGTGTCAATTACAAAGCGGGGTCACACCTAGGGTTAATGACAAATGGTCAAAGGTCAAATGCAAAATGCAAGTGAAAATGACATCTAACCTATATGACAGGTATGAAATATACCTACCATAGGCATGAAACGGTAAAAAATCCAACTCCCATCAGAAAAAACTATTCAAAATGGTACTCCAAGACATTACATTAGTTCGAAACAGCTTAAAATGGTGAAAACTATAGAAAAGTGGGTTTGCAAAACTATAAATAGTATAAATAAATTACTATTTACCAATTCAATTTCATTTTTCATCCAAATAGTGAATTTGGTTAGTTTTCACCTCAAAGTTCAGTTGTTGATTCTGGAAGCTGTGGGTGTCCATTTCATGAGCCGTCTAGAGCAGGGTAGTCATCTCATCCCCATCTTTCATTTGGTAGCTTTTATTTCAATTTTTAGTGGTCCATTGTTTTTATTAGGCCATCCCTACTTCTCCACGGCACTATACGTGGGCTACAGCTCTGCGGGTTGCAGGTAGGGCCTGTTAGACGCGGTCAACGCATGTGTTGACCACGGGTAGACACCCCTGTCTACTCAATAGCCTGCGGGTCCATCCGTGAAGATTTTTTTTTAAATGCTAAAAGCTAAAAGACCTTTTGTTTTTCCTCCAGGATGGTTCTAGAGTGGAGGGAAAGAGAGCATGATGTGGTGGATGAGACTATCTGCCAAGATTTTCCTGTGCAACAAGCATTACAAGCATGTGGGATTTACAAATTCTGGAGCATTGGGGGTTTAGGGGCCCAAAACCAATTGCGTTGTCGGTTGATAGACTACTAGGACGTTGATGCACATAACTTCAACATGGATGGTCAAACACTCTCCTTAGAGGTGGATGACATATATTTCATTACAGGGTTGTCCCGCCAAGGAGAGGTGGCTAGTCTTCGATCTTGCACTATAGGTGGTGGGATCACCATTCCCGACTATATAGAGCGGTATTGTCTTCCCGGTACCCAAAAGGTGGGGAGTCAAGTACCCATTGGGGCCATAGTGAGTTTGAGCATGAATATCATAGTGTCCACCGTTGTCAGGATTACAGGTTCAGTAGCTCTACACTAGGCTTAAATGTTCTATGCCTTAGAGTGCATGAGGCCCATAGTATATGGCCTGTGCACAATGTTACTAGTGTCTATGAAGACCCAGTTAATGGAGTGCAAGCGCAGGCAGGAAAAGAAATTCGGGTATGGCAGTATACTATGCAGTGTTTTCTTCGAGAGAGTTCCAAGGCTCAGTCCGAGGGTTGAAGTCCCTCCTCATAGTCTCCGTGACCCAGCCCTGGCCCAGTGGCCATAGGTACTGACGCGACAGGGTGGTGTCCGACGGGAATCACCATATATAGATGAGTTCTTCCACTTGTGGGATCGGCATGTCATTTCCATTGACGACTACCCATATGCAGGGATAGATTTCCGTGGTGATCAGGACATGCCACTTCCTCCAAGGGCCGCATTCGGAGACATTAGTATGTTACTCTTTTTAAGTTTTGTGTATTTAAATTTTTTGGGATTTTTTATTATATTTGAAAATGCAAAAATATTTTTGGGGTAGTATCACATATTGACATTTCACTGTTTGCTTGCAGATGCTGGACCGCGAATACCAGAGGGTTTCCTGAGACATCGTCGATGGGGAAGGGGTGGAGAGGTAGCTAGCGCTGCAACAAAGTGCACGCTTGAGACTGTACGAGTCAACCTATCCCGTATGACCACTAGTGTACCCATGATCGAGGTAGAGCATCTGCCAGAGGCGACGCAACACCATGTTGTGGGAGTACCGGGCACCTGGGTGCAGTTACTGCAACGCATAGCCAAGGTAGTACACTATTATATTCAGACACATCCTGTCGAGGCAGCGAGGCCTCCTCCTAGGGCTTCGATATCTCAGAGTCCTATATTTTGTATCGATTATGTATATTTTTTAGAGCTACGGGCTCCAGTTTTGTACTATGACACTACCTTTTTGGACAGATTATTTATAAAAACTATGATTCTCCGGTTATACTATATGTGTATGTACAAATGTGTGAATGAATGTTTATTTGTGTGATTCTTTATTGATGAGACAAATGCCAATCTAGGACATAATTAGCATATGCATCAGATACATGATTAAAACATCTCAAAACATGAATGTATGTAATGGAAACAAAATGATGCACCAAGAGTCTTACCCTTAAGAACCTTCGTAGTAATGTAGGGTCCCTCACGCGATATCGGCCATTCAATTGAGACACAACCAGTTGTGAATCTATGAGGACTTGTAAAGACTGGATGCCATGCAAAATGTCATCCCGAAGTAGCTCAACCATGGCACTGTACTCAGCCACATTGTTGGATGTTGGACCGAGACAGGCACCTCCCGAAGACACAATCTGATGGTCTGGTGAATAAATGACCCACGCAGCAGAAGTGAGTCGCTGCGTGTGACGGCTAGCACCATCCGCGAATTCAAAAAACACCGAAGATTTCGCTGAAATCTATCAATCAAACAGAAGCGAATCAGCAGATCCGAAAAACCAAAAGAAAACTAAAATATGTACAGAAGCAACTATACAATAGTATACAAAAGCATCAGCTCGAGCCAAAGGCTCAAGCGTAATACCGCTTGAGGTAGAGCCCATTTCTAGGCTCCTTCAAGGCATTCCCCTCATAATATTCCAATTCGTAGGCTCCTTTCTCAAGGACACGCCTCACTATGTAAGGACCTTGCCACATTGGGTTAAACTTGCTTGACCCCAGGGGTTCCTTAGCTTGGTCATACAAGAGGACCAAGTCACCTTCAGCATACTATCGGGGACGGACAGACCTATCATATTGAACCTTGACACGATGCTTGTTGGCATCTATAGCCACAGCGGCATCTCGACGCTACTCGTCAAGCTGCTAAAGGTGGATCGAACATTGCTCAACATCTGACGTATCAGGCAGGAGCTCTATGGCTAGTTTTAATGAAGGGATTTCACATTCAATTGGTAATGTAGACTCCACACCGTGTATTAGTTGGAATGGTGAGAAACCGGTGGCAGTCTTAACTGCGGTTCGATATGCCCACAAAGCAGGATATAACATAATATGCCAGTTGCTCTTGCTTTGTTGGATGGTACATTGGAGAATGGTCTTTAAGGACTTATTGACTACCTCAACCTGACCTTTCACTTGGGGTTAGTAATAAGATGAATGATCTTGACAAAAGCCAAGCTTGAGTGACAAATCCACCACCATTTTGTTCTGAAAGTGATTGCCATGGTCAGTGACAATCTCTTTTGGAATACCGAATCGAGGGATAATATGATTGAACACAAAGTGGGCTGCTGTAGCACCATCGGCTTTTACGGTAGGCATGGCCTTAGCCCATTTGGAAAAGTAGTCCATGGCCACAATGATATGGTGATGGCCCCGGCTGAAGCTGGTTTGCAATCCATGAAATCCATCCCCCACTTAGTGAAGGGACCGATGGTGGCGACCGGATGAAGGGGTGCGGGATGCGAGTGTATATTTCAAGAAAACACCTGGAAAGGGTGACATCTCTTTACAATGTTCATACAATCTTTAATGATCGAAGGCCAAAAGTAACCTGCTCGGATGATGCGTTGGGTTGTTGCAATCCCAGATAAGTGACCACCACACACCCCGATGTGGTAGTCATTCAGCACTAACTCCTCTTCTTCATGAGTCAAACAACGACGAAGGATAGATTCCTTTCCTCGACGATAGAAAGTGTCTCCGACGATGACATAATCTTTAGCTTGGTGTCTCACACGCTGTCGTTCATCCCGTGAATACTGCGAAGGGAACTTCAAATTTTGGAGATATATGATGATATCCCCATACCAAGGGTCCGCCGACGAGATAAGAAATAAATGTTTATCCACAAAGGAATATTCATGGACGATGTCATCATCAAGTCGTGGAAAATCTGACATGAGCTCAGTGAAAACCAAGGATTTCACCGACTTCCCCGAAGCAAAATCGAGATCAAACTCCTGAAGAATAACAATCCATTTATTATACTCTTCCCTGTTAGACGTTGTGACAGCATGAACTGAAATGAATTTATGTGTGCTATAACAGTGGTTTTCCTAAGCATGATGTAATGTCATAAACATTGGACTGCATGAACAGTCGCAAGTGCCAACTTCTCCACATGAGTGTATCTCAGCTCAGTGTCTACTAAATTTTGACTAAGATAATAGATGGCATGCTCTTGGAGTGCATCATCTACCTGAACTAAGACCATGCCAATCGTCTCAAGAGACGCGGCCACATAAAGCAAGAAATCTCTAGCAAAGTCGGGTGGACTAAGCAGAGGAGCCGACACCAAAGCTTTCTTCAAAGCATCGAAAGACGGTTGAGCTCACTCATCCCAGATAAATAGTGTGTCCTTCTTCAACATGCGCGCAAAACCTTTGGTAAGACTAGCATAATTCACTACAAAGCATCGTAGAAAAGTGGCTCTCCCTTGGCGGCTCTGAAGTTGAATTAGGTTACGCGGGGGAGGCAACCAAAGTATTGCCTCAACCTTAAGAGGATCGACTCTTATACCCTCTTGTGAAACTATGAACCCTAAAAGGCGACTCGTTCTCATGACAAATATGCATTTATTGGGATTCAAACGAATCTTATAACACCGGCATCTTTCGAAAATGAGGCGAAGGTGCTTGGGGTGGTCCGCTCTCTTACGAGAATGGCCAGCAAGATCGTCCAAGTAAGCCTCCACTATACGCTTGAGGTCATGAAACGCATAGGTCATAGCACGTTGGAACGTAGATCCGGCGTTTTTAAGGCCAAAGGGCATTTTTCGGTATGCAAATGTACCCCAAGGACATATAAAAGCCATTTTATGTTGGTCCTCGGGCTTTATTTGGATCTAATTATATCCAAAGAAACCGTCCATAAACGAAAAAAACCTCGCTTCCCACACACGCATCCAAGATTTGATCTATGAATGGTGTGGGAAAGTTGTCTTTTAACCATGCGCGGTTCAGATCTCTAAAGTCTCTGCATACACGGATGGTTCCTTGCTTCTTATCTACAGGAACAGTATTTGACACCCATTCAGTAAGAGGAACCGGGTAGATGAAACCAACTTTAAGGAGTTTCTCCACCTTTGCCTTAATTGCGACTGCCTTTCTAGGATTCACAGCATGAAGTCGTTGCGGAACTAGCTCAGCATTGGGATATGTCTTAATCTCATGTTCGACAATGCTAGAGTCTATTCCTGGCATCTCCTCATATGACCAGGAAAAAACATCCTGAAATTTCTTGAATAGTTCGGAGTAGATACGGATCTCATCGGGAGAACAATCAGCACCGATATAAATGTTCTCTATCTTTCCGGGCGTGCGAGAGATGTTGATTGGTATGGTTGGGGAGATATTGGCCATATTCCCCTCCGCATAAATCCCATGTGAATCCAAAGGAGCCACAGGGTGTCCAACCCTCTCTCCAAGAGTCGTCCTAAACTCTTCTCGCTTAATGAGATCAAGGTTAGGAAGAAAATAAGAGCGGTGGTGCAAATCTTCCCATGGCCTCTCACTAACACATATGGCCTCAATGATGGCTTCATCCGAAATAAAAGTACCATCAAGACAATCGTGTGAGCAAGATGAGTCAGCTGCCCATGCCAGTAGCATAACGGTATCTTCCTCTTATGTCCGTGAAAAGGAGGGATTCGACTCTGCGGTGGCCGTTGGTGTTTATTGTGTTAAATAATTCCAATATTTAAATTGTCAACCCGAGGAGGGAGCTTATGAGATGCAATCACTATATGTGCAGGATTGAAGGCTTGAACTAACCTAAGCTGACTAAAGGTGCAAATGTGCTAACATGCAACTATATGATTTTAGACTGCTTGCATGGCTTTCGTAATTCAAATGCAAGAATGTGATCCATCTATGAAAACATGGAACTAATTAACGAATGAGGCAAGTGGAAAATTTAATAAAGATGTTTAACTGAACTAGATTTGATTTGGAAGCAAGTAGAAAACTTGATAAAGATACTTAATTATGATAACGAGTAGAAAAATTGATAAAGATACTTAACATTAATCCAAAACTTACAACATGAAAATATTCATTAAATGAAAACTAGTCCTATGATTAACAAACTAAAACAATTTAGAAAATGGAATTATTAACTATTACTTGGAAGACAAACTATCTAGAAATAAGACTAATAAATTCTGAACAGTAACTAATTAGCAGATCAGATTGAAGTACTAAAGTTTGGAAGAAGGTTGGAAGAAAGTTTCAAGAAGAAAGTAGGAGAAAGGAGGAAATAATAACAAGAATTAATTAAGAACTTTAAGTAACATGAAATAAACTTTAAATTACATCTAAAACTATTAAGGAGGAGTAAGAAGAATTATGATTGAGAGGCAGAATAAATTAGATTCTGAAGAAGGCCTAAAACAATGCAGAAAGTAAACAGGTCCGAATGACGATCCGAACGCCTGCCTGAATGGCGGTCCGAATGATAGTCCGAATGGAGGAAAACGAGTTAAAGTGAGGAAAATGAAGAATTTGGATGATTTAATGACCAGCTGGCTTTATGCAAATGATCCTACAGTGCACAGGAAGCAATAAAGAGATGATTAGAGGTTAAGAAATTATCTATGCAAATCATTACCTAAGAGAAAGAATGACTCTATAAGAAGTAGGAAAAAAGTTGGAATAGAAGAAGAGAGAGTTAACCTACAACAGGTAGGAATAAGAACTAACAGAGGGAATTAACCTACAATAAAAATGGAAGAAAAACTAACAGAGAAGAAGAAAAAGAAGCTAATACTAAATATGGAGGAATTTGGAAGAAATATCTAACTAAAATGATGAAAGAAGAATTGGAAAACAAACTGCAAATGATTAAACTACTGGACTATTGGTCGACCATTCTAACTCAGAAGAAGAGAGATTACATTAATAGTAGAATATTAATTACAGAGGAATGAAGATGACATACACAAGAAAAACAAAATTGATTACACACACAAAAATAAACTAGTTATTTGCAAGAAAGAAATGCATAAAAAGATAAATAAAACCTCCGGTTGATGAGGGGCCCTTCCCAACAATTAGAGGGGACACTAAATCACTGTGCTACTACTAGCAGAACATCAACAAACTGAAACTGATTATCAAGAGTTGCAAACATAACTTTTTATTAAACTGAGGCAAAGTTTACACACTATTTCTCCCACCCCTTCTTCACAACCCTGGGCATGTTTATATAGTTTTTTTACAAAGGAGAGGAGGTCAGGGTCGACCTCTCTAAAAATAGCAAGATTCTACAGCTGGAGAAACAACCCACTGAAACAGGAACCGAATCCAAAACGGCTAGCCACGTGTTTCCGTTTTCTAGGAAAATTGTCTTCAAGGAACCACAGATTTCTCTCAAACGGCTTGGAATTTTGGAAAAATTTCTCACGGTGACCTAAATGGGCCTATTTGCACAAAAACCATGTTCCAGAATTTCCAATTTCTGCTTCAGTTGCTCAGAAATCAAGCCCGAAATTCGCTGTTTGGTAAAACACGTTTTTAACATAAAGACGAATGAAGGTCCAAATGACCTGTTAACATAAATTAATTCCACGAATCCGGATTCTGAGCGGATTTTCTGTTGGGTTGCTAGCCACATTGATGCCTGGGTGCTTGAATTCTATTGGATGAGTTTATTAGCTGGGTTCTAGATCATTGTTGGTTGCCACCTTCATGTGATCCTTCTTCATTTCATCCTCAAGCTGCGTGTTGTTGTTTCTTATGGCCTGCACATAACACAAAACGGTTTCATTATTATTAAACCCAACGGCATGGCTAAATGTTTTGAATGAACTAATAAGCCAACCATTCCATCTAAAAGAGTTTCATTATTATATTAATAACCGTAAAGGAGTGAGTGGCATATAAAATAGTTTTCATCTCAACATAATATTTTTCATAGAAAAAGCCACGTAATATTTGATTTAGTTAATAGGTGTCTTTTTATGTTTATATGAGTGTGTGTTTTATTTTTAATTTGAAACATATGAGTGTGTTAAAAATAGTTTTATTTAAGAGTGATTTAAAGTTCGAAGAATTTTAATATTTAATCTTTTTTTTAATATTTCTATTTTCTTATTTGTTTCAAAAAAACAAAAACTCATCATCACTTTATGATTTTAATTTGTACTTGCAGGATCATCAGGATCGACGAGAAAATAGAAGATGTGGATAAATCAAACCAAGAACCTGATAAGAAACATGCCATTAAATCTAGTGCAAGACTTAGGGACCAAACGTAAGGCTGAATGAAGGATCAAATTAAGTACCGAAATGCTTATGATTTACACAATATTGCATTTAATACATTAAAAGTAAGACATTAGGCTTCATTTATGTTTAAGTGTTTTAATTGATGAAATACAATAAAAGATAGCCCTTTTTAAGGATAGTTGTATCAAATTACAGTAATATGCCATAAAATAAATGTAAATAAAATCATTATAAATGACAATTTCGGAGCCCAACACTCCCCCAGACCAAAGGTATGGCACGTCTGCATGTCATGAATGAATTGGAAGTGGTATTTCATTTATTCAAAAACTCTGTTTGATCATTAATTAGTTTATAGGCAATCTTTCTGCAAAAACTAAGCCAATTTTATTACTGCAGGGAAAAAATAAAACTTAATTTTTTATTTATTAATGTTATGTTATGAGAAGACCAAAACAACTATTAATTAAGATTTCTTAATACATATAATTCCTCCAACTAGTAATAATTCATAATTATGAAGATCATATAAATTGAGACTCTCTGCTCCCCCAGACCAAAGGTATGGCACGTCCTTGTGCCATGAATAAATTAAGACTGGGTTGTGTTCTCTTATGTTAACACTTTGGATCAACAACACTTAGCAGGTAATATTATACTAAGGCAGATTCTTTAATACATGCAAGTTTACCAGTTTATGCTCACAAAGACCACATAAAGAATAATAGTGTAAGAGATGCGAAAAATGCCATAGGAAAACTAGTCATCCATGACTCATTGTAAAGATCTCTTGTCATCCAAAGGATATAGATAAGGTTCACCGTAAAGTTTGTAAGATCTACTATAATTATGGGTCCCATTTCTAGGATAATCATATCCTAGGTATTTGTTTGAATTAGATGACAGGGTTTAAGTCCAATTTGCGGCCATTATCTAATGACAGTATAAATAATCGGCCTAAACATGTGTTTGTATACTCACGTTTTTTATGAGACATGTGAATAGCAAAGCGTTAACCAAACCTCTTTTACCCAATATTGCCCCGCTGCCAGCGGGCCTATTCAGTACCCCGGTGGGTTTATCTTAGTACCATGCAAACATAGCCCCGCTGCCAGCGAGCCTGTTCAGTACCCGACGGGTTTACTTGCACTTACCGAGCTTCCTTGTTTAAGATTTTACTTAGCATGGACCCGCTACCAGCGAGCCTGTTCAGTACCCCGGTGGGTTTGCTTCGTATAATGATATATATATATATATATATTGTAAGGAAGCCAGTTGGCACTAGAGTGTGCTAAGCCTACTAAACACATAATTCAATATTTTAGCATGAACCTTATGAGCAACTTTATTTATAATGGCCTAAATTACAGGTCCTGTCAAAAGATAATAACCTAAAGCCGTTCTTTGACTTCATAGTCTATCTTCTTCATAAAATATCAGTAATGTTCCCCACAAAATAGAAAATATCACCCACTTTTAGGCTACCTTTTAAAGGTGCTTTAGAGACAAGTTTTGATAATCAGTCCAGGATGAACTAGGAGTCCATAGGTGTAAGATTGAGTTTTGTGGAGGTCATAATAATTAAGGTAGGTCTTTGAGTAACTGGTATAATAAAAAATATACATGTATGATGTAAGATTGCTTTGGTTTGGTCATTAACATGATCTTATTCTTAGTTCTTTTATTTTAAAGGAAGAAAGTGAAGTTGTATGAATATCTAAAGCTAACTAACCACATACAACCTTTTATTTATATACATATTATTCTATGCTATCTAAAAGAAAGAAAAACCTTTTATTCAAGTGTAAGAACTTTTCCAATATAACCATGTGCGAAGCAAAATGAAAAACATAACTATATCCACATATGAAAAATTTAAAGCAGTGATTACCTGGATGTGGAAAATCAACCAACTTACTTGCTTTTGCAACAGAAGGTGTTGAATGAAGGAATGGTATTGTGGCCTCATTACCTCTTAGAACCATCTTTCGATGCAATCCTGATACTCACCTTCCTTCCTGATTCCATGCAGATCCTTTTCTTTTGAATGTTCAATTGCTTGAGTACATGAAAGATCTGTCGATAGATATGTGGAGAACTCTTCAATGTCAGGTCTCTCTCCATCAAATGTAGTCTCCAAGTTTTTGGTTTCCTTGGCATATTGGCAAGGAGATTCGATTTGTAGCTCATGGGATTGTGGTTCTTCTATTATTCCTGGAGAGGTAGATAAATTCTTGACTTCTGTCAAGATGTGTTTTCCTTGAGAAGAAGATATTGAGATCCCAGTTGCTGCTAGGATTCGAGAGAGTTCTCTCATGCTGATGGTCACCTCGGAATCCATTTTGTTGGTTGACAGATCCTAGACTTCACACATGGATTAGTCCCTGGGTCTTACAGCACCCAATTTTTTTTATGTTTTTTTTTTAAATACTTTATATTACTATAACAAATTTATGAACTAAAACATACCACACTTGCTGAAAGAATAATACACCTGAAAAGAAGGAAGACAAACTTTACGAAATAAATTGCGGAAAATTAAATACTTAGATGTACATAAAGGAAATCATACTTGTGTGGAAAGGAACAACAAGCATTTGGGGCAACTCACCAAAGTGGATGTGTCAGGCTATTACACTATGGAAACCCGTAGTGAGGTCGTCTTTGCGTCTTACCATTTCCCCTCCCCCTTGCTGTGTAATGTAAAAGCAGCCTATATACCCCTATCTACCTAGACTCCAATCCCTTTAGCACCTCCCTGGCAAAGACACCAAAATGTTGGTGTTTATTATGTGTTAAATAATTCCAATATTTAAATTGTCAACCCGAGGAGGGAGCTTATGAGATGCAATCACTATATGTGCAGGATTGAAGGCTTGAACTAACCTAAGCTGACTAAAGATGCAAATGTGCTAACATGCAACTATATGATTTTAGACTACCTGCATGGATTTCATAATTCAAATGCAAGAATGTGATCCATCTATGAAAACATGGAACTGATTAACGAATGAGGCAAGTGGGAAATTTAATAAAGATGTTTAACTGAACTAGATATGATTTGGAAGCAAGTAGAAAACTTGATAAAGATACTTAATTATGATAACAAGTAGAAAACTTGATAAAGATACTTAATATTGATCCAAAACTTACAACATGAACATCTTCATTAAATGAAAACTAGTCCTATGATTAACAAACTAAAACAACTTAGAAAATGGAATTATTAACTATTACTTGGAAGACAAGCTATCTAGAAATAAGACTAATAAATTCTTAACAATAACTAATTAGCAGATTAGATTGAAGTACTGAAGTTTGGAAGAAGGTTGGAAAAAAGTTTCAAGAAGAAAGTAGGAGAAAGGAGGAAATAATAACAAGACTTAATTAAGTAAGAACTTTAAGTAACATGAAATAAACTTTAAATTACATCTAAAACTGTTAGGGAGGAGTAAGAAGAATTATGATTGAGAGGCAGAAGAAATTATATTCTGAAAAAGGCCTAAAACAATGTAGAAAGTAAACAGGTTCGAATCACGATCTGAATGCCTGTCTGAATGGCGGTCCAAATGGAGGAAAATGAGTTAAAGTGAGGAAAATGAAGAATTTTGATAATTTAATGACCAACTGGCTTTATGCAAATGATCCTACAGTGCATAGGAAGCAATAAAGAGATGATTAGAGGCTAAGAAATTATCTATGCAAATCATTACCTAAGCGAAAGAATGACTCTACGAGAAGTAGGAAGAAAGTTGGAATAGAAGAAGAGAAAGAGTTAACCTACAGCATGTAGGAAGAAGAACTAATAGAGGGAATTAACCTACAACAAAGATGGAAGAAAAACTAACAGAGAAGAATAAAAAGAAGCTAATACTAACTATGGAGGAATTTGGAAGAAATATCTAACTAAAATGATGAAAGAAGAATTGGAAAACAAATTGCAAATTATTAAACTATTGGACTATTGGTCGACCATTCTAACTCAGAAGAAGAGAGATTACATTAACAGCAGAATATTAATTACAGAGGAATGAAGATGACATACACAGGAAAAACGAAATTGATTACACACACAAAAATAAACTAGTTATTTGCAAGAAAGAAATGCAGAAAAGATAAATAAAACCTCTGGTTGATGAGGGGCCCTTCCCAGCGATCACAAAGGACACTAAATCATTGTGCTACTACCAGCAGAACATCAACAAACTGAAACTGATCATCAAGAGCTGCAAACAGAACTTTTTATTAAACTGAGGCAAAGTTTACACACTATTTCTCCCACTCCTTCTTCACAACCCTGGGCATGTTTATATAGTTTTTTTACAAAGGAGAGCAGGTCAGGGTCGACCTCTCTAAAAATAGCAAGATTCTACAGCTGGAGAAACAACCCACTGAAACAGGAACCGGATCTGAAACGGCCAGCCACGTGTTTCCGTTTTCTGGGAAAATTGTCTTGAAGGAACCACATATTTCTCTCAAACGGCTTGGAGATTTGGAGAAATTTCTTCGGGTGACCTAAATGGGCCTATTCCACACAAAACCCATGTTCCAGAATTTCCAATTTCTGCTTCAGTTGCTCGGAAATCAAGCCCTAAATTTGTTGTCTGGTAAAACACGTTTTTAACAGAAAGACGAATGAAGGGTTGAATGAAGGTCCGAATGACCTGTTAACGGAAATTAATTCCACAAATCCGCATTCTGAGCGGATTTTCTGTTGGGTTGTTGGCCACATTGACGCCTGGGTGCTTGAATTCTATTGGATGAGTTTATTTGTTGGGTTCTAGATTCTTGTTGGTTGCCACCTTCATGTGATCCTTCTTCATTTCATCCTCACACTGCGTGTTGTTGTTTCTTATGGCCTGCACATAACACAAAATTGTTTCATTATTATTAAACCCAACGTCATGGCTAAATGTTTTGAACGAACTAATAAGCCAACCATTCCATCTAAAAGAGTTTCATTATTATATTAATAACCGTAAAGGAGTGAGTGGCATATAAAATAGTTTTCATCTCAACATAATATTTTTCATAGAAAAAGCAACGTAATATTTGATTTAGTTAATGGGTGTCTTTTTATGTTTATATGAGTGTGTGTTTTATTTTTAATTTGAAACATATGAGTGTGTTAAAAATAGTTTTATTTATGAGTGATTTAAAGTTCGAAGAATTTTAATATTTAATCTTTTTTTTAATATTTCTATTTTCTTATTTGTATCAAAAAAACAAAAACTCATCATCACTTTATGATTTTAATTTGTACATGCAGGATCATTAGGATTGACGAGAAAATAGAAGATGTGGATAAATCAAACCAAGAACCTGATAAGAAACATGCCATTAAATCTAGTGCAAGACTTAGGGACCGAACGTAAGGCTGAATGAAGGGTCAAATTAAGTACCAAAATGCTTATGATTTACACAATATTGCATTTAATACATTAAAAGTAACACATTAGGCTTCATTTACGTTTAAGTGTTTTAATTGATGAAATACAATAAAAGATAGCCATTTTTAAGGATAGTTGTATCAAATTACAGTAATATGCTAGAAAATAAATGTAAATAAAATCATTATAAATGACAATTTCGGAGCCCAACAGTGGCTTATTGAATTTCATGGTATGCAAGATCAATTGGAGATAATGGCATGGCCATTCCAATGTGCGAAATGTCTTCGGATGAGGTACTCATGGATGGTACAGTCCAGGAATCATTAAAATATGAGGTCCGGAAAGGTACATTATTCAATGAGGAAGATTCACTATCGGAAATGGTTCCAATAAAAGCAATTGGTGCAACAAAGTCGAATGATCCCATCAAGGATGGATACAATCCTACACCAATGTTCCCAGTTCCCGGCTGAGAATCTTTGATTTGGGGAACAACAGTTCCCAGTGATGCTATGGAATTAGAGTCAAGGAAGTCTAGCTGATCGATCGTCATAATTCTGCCTTCATGAGGAAAGCAAATAACTCTAAATACGAAGGATACGATCGCTTTCATTGCGTAGATCCAATTCCTTCCCAGAAGAAGGTTGTAGTCGATGGGCGCATCAACCACCTTGACTTCAATAGGCATGGATTTCCCACCCAAGTGGACTTCAAGGGAAGGGAGAATACCATGCGGCCTAAATGACTGACAATTGAACGCAATAAGCATGGTCATTGATTTTGATAAGGGAGGAGAGCCAAGAGCTTTCCAACAATCCAACGACATTATTGAGGTGGAATCACCTTCGTCAAACACCGTACGTTTAATGAATTTATCCAAGCACCTAACATGGATTTGAAAAGCCACATGATAAGGTAGGCGATGCTGGACATCAGCAGTGTCGAATTTAATGATGCTAGGGCTACTCTCTTCCTGAACTCCTAAAGCAGATAAAAGGGTGTGCTGCTGTGAAGGACATGCCTGTAACACCTCAAGAGCCGACATGGCACACGGAGTTTGGCCCAAATATTCTACAATGGAGTATTTATGGGTGGCTCGGGCATTGGGATTATGCGTCGAGCGCTTAAGAACACCTTTTGGTATCCACGACATAGTAGTGGGCTTCTCGATATGCAGTGAAGTGTCAGGAGGAGGAGGAGGATCATTCCCCATATTCAGTTGTGGTGCACCATAATCGCATTGACAAGTAGCAACACTAATCTGGGATTGGACCATGTTCACGCATCCGTAGCCACCAGCATGAGAAGAAGAAGTTGTGGTTTCATTAGTCCCATTGCCAATGGCGAGAGAATTCGAAGCCATATTCTGGTGATGTGGAAGGGGATCTTTCAACACAGCTGGGATCTGTGCAAGATGCTTCGATGCTTCCTCAATTCGAGGACACAAGTAAGTCAGGTGATCCTCCCCACAAAGTTTGCAAGGGAATTTCACCTTACATCTCGGCTTACGGTCCCCACTAGCATTTTTGCCGTCCCGAGGAGGGTTGGCGTTCTCTTTCCTAGGAGTATTGCGATTACTTCCATTATTCCCATTATTCCCACCCTTACGGTTGTTTCTCCCCTTCTTCTTTCCACCAGGTTGCTGGTTACTGATAGGTTCGCCAACTGTATAGAATGGACATCGGACGATTGGGTAGGAGTGGGCGAGGCATGAGCCTGTCTGGGGGTAGACTGGCTAATAGATTTTTTTTTCATTTGATTGGTAATGAAGTCTACGAGTCGAGTACTTATGGATCCCACAATGCCATCAGCATGTGGTCCAGGAACGAGCTTGGCTTCATGTCGTGAACATGGTACGTCAGGGATAATATCATACAGATGCCTGATTGAGCGTAAAGTAAATATAACTATTGGGATTTGAATATAGCTTGTTCCTCAGTTGTAATGTCGGACACCGAAACGTCCTTAGATATGTATGGAAGCAAAGACTCAAGAAACCATTCCAATAGAAAATCTGGAGGAATGTTGGCTTTCACTAGCCTCTTCCGTCGACGCCATTCCTGAATATGATAGGATATGTGTGTGGCCTTGTTCTGGAATAAGGTAGATATAATGTCAGTGCCAGTATTGTAGCGAACCAGCAGCTGAAAGTGATCTAAGAAAACTAAAGCTATCTCATTAAAACACCTGTAGGTGCCCCCAGGAAACTCGACATACCACTTAGCGGCTACCCTCGTGAGGAATGTGACCACCCCCAGTGTTAGGAATGTGACCACCCCCAGCATTGGGAATGTACCCACCTCCAGTGTTGGGAATGTACCCACCCCACTGTTGGGAATGTGTCCACCCCCAGTGTAGGGTATGTTTCCACCCCCAATGTTGGGAATGTTCCAAACCTTAGTGTTGGGATTGTGCCCACCCCCAGTGTAGGGTATGTTTCCATCCCTAGTGTTGGGAATGTTCCCAACCCTAGTGTTGGGAATGTGCCGGGAATGTGCCCAACCCTAGTGTTGGGAATGTGCCCACCCCCAGTGTTGGGAGGGATATGTTGGTTAGCAGTCATGGTCGTAGTCACGGGTATATGCATAGAAACATGCGTGTTAGGTTGTGTAATGTGAGCCATGTTATGTGAAGTGTTCCCACTAAAATGAGGGGCAGTCCTAGGATGTGGTCCACCCCCAACAGCTGTGGAAGATGAAGGGACATGACCAGACGTAAATTGAAATGGAGTGGAAAAGTTTGTGCTGCCCCCGGATGGAGAAGAAGCGGATGTGCCGCCCCCCAGAGGGAGCAGAAGAGGTTGTGTTGCCCCCGGAGGGAGCAGAATGGGTGGCGTCGCCCCCAGAGGAAGCGGTGCCCGCAGCTCTAAGGCCAATATTAGCTTGACTACCCGACGAAGTGGATGTAACATTCGAATTAAGACTGGGAATACCAAGTGAAGAAGGATTAGTGGTGTCATTGAGATCTGACATCCCATATTGGAATCCATGAGTGTATGTACCATGGGATGGGTTTGGCTCCAGAGGTGGATATGGCCCAAAAATTGAAAAAGTGATGTGTGGGGGCGAACCTTCCCCTCCAAGTTCCCTAGGAGTGGAAGGAATGGGTTGTCCATCAACCTCTGCCGACGGAGTCACGGGGATTCCTCCTGGTGTGCTAGATGCGAGAGTCATAACATACTTGTGAAACTTTTCAGAATTCTCAAAAGTGTCATAGGGGATCCTCCAGTGTCTCTTATGAAAAGGATGTGCTACCTCGTCAGTTGGTAAACTAGCCAAACGACAAGACCTACGGAGAGGTGAATCTCGCTCCATGATAACTCCAAATAAACAGAATGCCTCCTAATGGCCAACTATCGATCAAAGAGCATAGACCTAAAGAAACTACATCCAAATGCACACAAACATGACTGACTCAAGGGACCTCCCGACACTAAAGCCGGTATGTCTCGCCTAGGATAGGCTTGAGACTCCCAAACTATAATCGAAGGTAAAAAAATCAGTTATAAGGGTTCCCAGACTTCACTGTGTGCACAGGGTCAAATCCCTATACAACAGGAAACTGTGTTTTCCAACCCCTATCTGACTCAGGATAATTGTAGAATAACCACAACGAATGCCCTATGTGATACCTAGGTAAAGAAACTAAGATCACCACAATATAAACAATGCTCAGGGGGACAGTCGTAGGTGGGATTCATCGTATGGGCAGGGTAGCTAAGCCTGAAAATCAAGAGGGTCAATTCCCCTAAGAGTTCCCGTACACAATCAAATCCTGGAAGTATATCCCACGTTCAGCTAGTATTGGAGGGTTATCTCTGCAACCAACCTCCCGTGACCTCGTTCTTAACTCTGGTTTGAGTGGAGCTTCCTGAGAACACTGATGTATATCATGGGTTTCACCACTCATTAGTCAGACACATAATGTTGGTTCAATAGTCTTGGATTGTTAACTCACAATGATATATTCCAAGACTCTAAACCTAAGCTAGTTGGTGCACCCTATAAAAATAAAATCGTTTCTAATCAATTTTAAGATTAAGCGTTGATTTTAATGGCTGTAATTATTCAAAGGATATGGTCATGAAACTGATGATGTATAAGACTCAATGGTATGCACAACCGAAAAAAACTAGGCTCAACTATTCAATAGAAAAACATGCCACTAATATGACAATCAACCCAACGGTTCGAAATAAAATGCAATCTCTTTAACATTTCAGTGTGCAAGCAAGTCCCAGATGAAATTACAAGCACTCATATGCAAAATGCAGTACATAAATAAAATATTTTTGTATTTTCTCTTATAAATGCAAGGAAAATGCAAAACAATGTTTTTCTATTTTTTCAATATAATGAAATGAAAAAAATGCAAGCAAAATCTAACTATTCAGTAAAAAAATGCAAAGCATATCAAAATGACAACCCAACAAAACCCAAACAGTCAGATTCAGCCAAGTTAATGAGCTATAAAACAAGAAATTGTGAAAAATTAAAAAGCTCAAAAACTAAAAGAAAGAGGAGTTTCTGGTCACAAACAGAGCATTGGATAGTCAGGAAACAGGCCAACTAAGACTCAGGAACACTCAGAATCAACCCAGCAACCACCCAAGGCCAAAAATCAAACAATCCCGGAGTTGTATGCAACTGTTCAAAGAATAGTTGCGAGTAGACGCGGGCTATAGTTCACACAAGGGCGGGAAGATGCGGTCAAAACTAGGTTGACCCGTGTATAGAGAAAGGAAAATGAGCCCCAAAAAGGTCAAACAACCCAGAAAAAGCTAGTTTTCTACTGTAGATCCCAACATCCAATCAATGACACAGAAGCTCGACAAACAATAACTCAAAATATGGACAAATTCCTAAAAATCCCCCAAAATGGAGGTTTTCCCCAGTGGAGTCGCCATTTCTGTTACGGAGCAAAATTCCTATGGCTTGGGGCAAACCACAACAGACATCTGACTACTAGAAAATAACTCAATTCCCAATGCAATGCTATATAAATGACAATGCTAAGATAATGAAGAAAAGACCAACCTTCAACCGAATGTTCGAAGTAGATCCCCATTGAGCTTCAACCTCTACACTTGAACCTGCAGATTAGTCTCAACAACAAGTACAAGCAAGTGCATATAACATGTGAAAGACATTAGCATAATCAATAGCATGATCGATGATATCATAAGCAAATGTAACCTAATGTAATTTAACAACATTCACAACATCAATTGGACGAGAAAATGAGTATTTTCATTAATGAATAACAATAAGTACAATATACGACCTCTTGCCGGCAACCAATCTGAACCAAGAACTGGGTCTCTCCACTTGTGCCTCCACCACTTCAATCCTCCATGCAATGGCAAACTCAAACTATGAAAAGAGTTTGATAGGTGAACATAAGGAGTTCACAACAACAAGGATCAATGAGTGTAGACTCAAGTCACGACAAAAATCCACTAGAGTTATCTTGCTCTCTCTTTCTCCTCCCTTCCATACACGATAAGAGCTCAATATATAGCCTTCCAAAGGTAAGTGAAAGGTCAAATCGAGTCGTTTTGGGGCATATGGAGGGCCAAAGGTCAACCCAAGACCGCTTTTTGGGAGTAAAAAGTAATTATCTATTGGTTTTTACCATTTAACTTGGTGCACGCTGGATATAGTGGAACAACCTATGTGTACACTGGCTATAGTGGAACAACTAGCGTATAGGAACAAAAATAGGGGAAAATGTGTTCCTGGAGGATAAAATGTGGATCTGAGTCAATAAAATGGATCCTGAAGGCCAATCAATGCTGATGCTCACAAGGTGGAAAATTACGTTGTAACATTTATTACGTGGGGAAACTGAAGAGTATCTCCTGAAGATGGGCTGAACTACCCAGCCCGAAACGTCACATTTTCACACGGGGTTCCTGCGGTTAAAAATGATATTATTTATTACTTTGTCAAAATAAGAAAGGAAACAAAGTCTTTGTCACATTTGGTGGACAATACAAAGTACAAATCCAAGTACCAATAATTATTTTGCTAATCAAAGATACCCACTAGGAAATTGGTTTTGTGAACTTAAGTGAATTACAATATCCAGAGTGGCATTAATGTTTTTTCTAAAAGCTATTTAGTGATTCTTAATCTATTACAAGAGAATGTGTGCCTCCACATGATAGGGTGTATGCTCTATTGTGTCGTTGATGGATGTTGTAATGTTGACTTTTGAGCAAAGTGAGGATTATATAACAACTCTTACAAATCCAAAAAAGTTTGTTCCATGTTGCATCAAGAGAGACAAATTCTAGACTCAATCATCTAAGAGAAAATTTCATGTGCCGTAAAAATAACAAATAGGGAAATACCTTGCTAGAAAACATGGCATCATTTTGGATTCCTTTTAGGTTTTCTCATAAAATGATATACCATTTTGTGGTTTGTACCTAACATTTGTATACTTTTATTTACTTTTCATATCTTTTTCAATGTAAAGAGGATAAATGTATGGCTTTAACTTGGAGGAAATTGCAACCTCCCAATATTTATATTTTGTTGATTAGAAGGATTGGAGTTTATTTAGAAAGATGCTTGTACATATATGATGCAATTACAAATTGACGTTCCTCATTATAAACTGAATTATTTTCCTTGCTACACCATGTGTGCCATCGCATATTTTCTTCCAGATTTACTAAATAATTAGCTATGAAGTTTAGCATTCTCCAAGGTAGATGGATGTACACATAAGCTATATGCTCTATTTTTTATATCTAAAACAGTTTTGTACATGAATTTCAATTTCTTGTAGATAATGTTTTTATTCTCCATTAGAAGTAGGACTTTCTAGCTTCTCTAAGTTTATTCTTTTAGTGAGTCTATGGGCTACTAATGGTCTCTTCCATTTGTGTGTTTCAAGTAAGAGCTACTTATCAAATATTTAAGATCTGGATTTAAGATGGATCTATGTTGATGTATACAATAAACAACATGGAGGGAGGATAGAGACCTGCAAACATTTGGAAAATGATAATAGAGTTTGAATTAAAACAAAAGATGTAGAGGTAACGGGTTTGAAACGTTTTGGTTCACTTGAGTAAAAAGAGCTTGGAAGAAATGGCATAAATTACATAACCAACAACATTTTATCAATTTGGAAGGCCATATTTGACTCTCATCCAGGTTGATCTGAAGGAGGACACTCCTCCCATCTTCGTCAATGTTGAATTCCAAGTTACATATTGAATTTCTGATTAAGATACTTAAGCCATTGCGGATTACATTGTTGGATATGTTTATATGTATATTTTATTGCTTTTAATTCTTCTAAGTAATCATGGCCTGTGGGTTTGAACTCATTAGATATGTATTTTTTTGTTTTTATTTTTATTTTTATTTATTTTGGAAATTGAGTGTTTTTCTTAATCTCTTTATGGGAGAAGACAAATCTCAGAACAACCTTGATGTGTTTTGATTGATTGTAACAGTGGGTCACTATATATATAACACTTTATCTACATTATTAATAGAATTAAAAAAAGACTGAACCTAACAAGCACGAAAACAAGCACATGAAAACAAAAATTACTACACTTACGTAGTAAAAAAAATTACGCAACAATAAACATATTGGGTAGTAAAATTGAACATGAGACAAGCAGGAAAAAAACACATACGAAATCATTACAATATTGGCCAAATGTCATTAAGTGTAATAAACAAGATTACAAAACCATAAACATATTGGGCAGTAAAAATGAACCTCGAGCAAGCATGCAAACAAGCATATGGAATGATTAGAAAATTGGCAAAATGCCTTTTGTCACTATAAACCATATTTACAATGTGCCTTTGACGAGAGGGATTTTTTTACCCAAGTGGTACTTTAACAAATTACCAATAGATAAGCTATCACAATGTGCATTTAAAAGTTTATGCGGATGGTATTATCATATAGCTGATATTTAATTGGACTGTATGTGTTTAATTGGATTGTATGTGTCTATATGCCTTTTTCTTTTGAGGAGTTGCGAATTCTTTGTTTGTGTTATTTTTATTGGACAAAGGAAAATAATCATCATTCTTTATTTGCATCTTATTTCTTGTATTTTATTGGCATCTCACAATATTCAACCACTCTAGTTGGTGCATTAAATTAATCTTTTATTAGATAATTATTTTAAAAAGTTATTAAATAATATTTAAACATTATTCGTTATAAATATTTTATGAAGTTAAAAGTTTTTGGAAAAATTTGTTAAATAATTATTTATAAAGATATTAAAATTTTATTAAATATTTTTCAAACATTTGTTGCTAAAATATTATACATATTAAAAAGTGATGTAAATATTTTTCTACATGATTGTCACAAATTATTTTTATTTTAATATATAAATATTGCATAAGTTATGAAGATGATAATGGTTATTAATGCTCATTAAGATCAAAGAGATCCTAAAAAAGGTAAGGAATTATTTGGTATCCTTTAGAATATTACTTAGTGTTACGAAGATAATGAATTCATGCAATATTGATTTTCTTCTTTAAGATAGTTAAATTAAAACGATGCTTTTGATATTCTAGATTACTTTTGATTATGTTTTTATAGCATCCAATATTTTTTTTATTGTTTTATGTTTAAATTTAATTGATCTCCTTAAATTTAGATATAATAATATTTTTAATATTACCACTATTGGAGTGGCATTTTACTCAACTTCCCAATGATTTAGCCAAGACTTCGTCTTCAAAGACCTTCATAGACAACTTCATCATTCATCATTAATAATGATAAGCGTAATTTTTTGGTGACCTACCAATGCAAGCTTCTTTGGGCTTGTATCTTGGAACCGTTTTGTTTTAACACAATCATTCAAGGCATGTCACATAGGAAGAAGGGGAAGGTAGAGCAAGCAACAACCAATCAACCATTATGTTAGTAGAGACATCATTCATTAGTTAGTTAAGTATGACTAGGAAACCTTGTTGTCCCATAGTATTTAGTGTCCCATGGTATTTACTGGTGGTTTTTGGTGTGATGTAATGTTATATAAGCTTATGGTTAATAATGAGAAGGTAAGCCATTGTCCATTGTGTTTCTCCTCTTTTATCTGTGTTAAATCTTTTCACATAATGGAAAACATACACATGTAACAGAACACATCAAGTGAAGGAGTAGCTTCACAGCTTTGAGGCCACATCAATTTTTTTTTTCTTTTTCCTTGATGCTTAACCATTACTACGGAAGATGTAAAGGAAATGCCCTTTGAAAGATCTAGTTTAGTTTCCTTCGCAGGTGAAGATCAAAACCAAGTCAAGCAAACCAAACTTTATTGCATAAAACAAACCCTATCAAAATTTCCAAAATAGACGGCCCGGAGGAAGCTGGTCGTGTAATTTATGGTGAGGCGGCCTTTGATGTTGCTGCTAATGTTAATTTTCCATATATTCTGGATTAAATTATAAACCACGATGAATTGCTTCAATCATCCTTACTGTCTGTGCCCAAGTAACATCATCTTGCAAACTATTGCTGTTGCTATTATTGATATCTTGATGACTGCAACAGCAATAGTTTGCAAGATGATGTTACTTGGGCACAGACAGTAAGGATGATTGAAGCAATTCATCGTGGTTTATAATTTAATCCAGAATATATGGAAAATTAACATTAGCAGCAACATCAAAGGCCGCCTCACCATAAATTACACGACCAGCTTCCTCCGGGCCGTCTATTTTGGAAATTTTGATAGGGTTTGTTTTATGCAATAAAGTTTGGTTTGCTTGACTTGGTTTTGACCTTCACCTGCGAAGGAAACTAAACTAGATCTTTCAAAGGGCATTTCCTTTATCATTTGTTATAACATTTTCAGTAGTAATGGTAATGGTTAAGTACATAGGAAAAAAAATTAAATTTGATGTGGTCTCACAGCTGTGAAGCTACTTCTGCAGGTCGATGTGTTCCATTTTGATTTACACGTGTGTGCTTTGTGTTTTCTACTATGTGAAAAGGTTTACCCAACAACAACAGGTATGGATCAGGCGCTCTGATACCATGTTAAAATATGGAACACAAATGAAAGATAAAAGAGGAGAAACACAATAGGCAATGACTTAACTGTTCTAGCATTTTGAATAAACAGATGGTCTGCTCAACTTTGACCATTGTTTCTAATCTCAGTTTTCAAAGCTTTGACTCAGCCATACATTTTACTAGTAAGTATTTTGAAACTTCATCTGTACAGATGCTAACGTTTCTTTGTTATAAACATTTAGAAAATTGTGTTGTGAATGGATTTAATGATCTATACGATATTGTAAATGATGCATCGACTCTATATCTCATCCAACAAGCCCTAAATCATAATATTTTTCATGTAGTTGCAGCAGCAAATTCAGCTAAAGAAGCTTGGGGAAGTCTAGAAAAGGAGTATGATGTAAGGGGGAGCAACACCAATCAGCATCAAGCTGAGTTGCATGGTGTTCATAGTCAGATTGATGATGCAGTTGTTAAGAATGTTGCCAAGAATGTTGATAAGGATCCCACATAAGTGGAATATAAATCTGAAGAAATGAACAACATTCTTGTTATTGATGGTGAATATCTCAAAGTAGAGGATGCTACACATGAAGAAAAAGAGGACGACAATGAAGAAATGTTTTTATGAAATATGAGAGAAGCCCTTCACATGTTACAACACAATATATAAATACTGAAATTGAAAAAAAGCCCTAAATATGATGAAAATTTTCCGAATGAAGCTCAACAAAATTGATATTGCGAAGGAAATCAAATTGATTCTTAATATGTTTAATGGTGAAGAAAATTCACTTTTGGATGAATGTAAAAAAGATAGAAATGTCATAGATGCTATTGAAGCAATGAAAAATTGGACAATAGTTGAAGCCGTAGAGAAGATTGCAAAGAATTTAGAAGTGAAAATTTTAGAATCTTCAAGAGTTGATGAAAAATATGTACAGAGGATGAAAATTTCGAAGAAATGTTAAAATTAGTATAAAATTGAAATCAACATAAAGACTGTTGAATGAACAAGCAAAGAAGGTAGAATTTTTTTTTGAAGAAATGTTAAAATTAGTATAAAATTGAAATCAACAGAAAGACTGTTGAATGAAGAAGCAAAGAAGGTAGACAAAGATGATATATGAAGCAATGAATGTTTGTGATGATATGTATGGCAACATTGAAGCCGCAGATATTGATGAAGATGTCATGAATATCTTTGAGGAAAAAGAATTTGAAGAAGAACATGTTGAGATTATTCTCATGTTATGAAGTCCTGAAGAAATTTGGTATTACCTTGAGTTGATTATGTGGCATCAGACCATTGAACATGTTTAATTCTATAGGACAATTGAAGATAATATGTGGGATTTTAATGTGTCCATGATACATAATTTGATGGAGATGAAAGCACGTTTTATACTTGAAAGATTATGAGTACAATTGGAAGAACACCAATTAAATTTTTGAAGATGTTGATGGAAGAGTCAAACTGAAGGAACCTGAGCAAATGTCAAGGATGACAAGTACAGTCAAGATGAAGAAGACAAAGTATTTATGGTACAAGGTTTGGCATCAGTGATGATGGAAAATGCTCAAACATGTTTAATTTTTCACTCATATATGTTTTTGAACAGTCTTAAGTTTTTTGTAAGCTTAGTTGAGATTAAGATCAATAAGTTAGTAAAATGTATTTTGAAATCTATTGTTTTTTAAGTCTATTAGTATGTTTATAAATCTTGTAATGTTTGGTATATGGTTGAAAATTAAGGAAAAGTGTTCGAATTAATTTCCTAATTGTAAATCTGTCCACATAAATATGCATTTAATCCACAATGGAGAACAAATATTTTTTTACCATTTGAAGATTTAATCTGGTTGCTATGTGGTTGCTTTTAGTGGATAACGGATCCTCCTCACATTTTGAGTCGATCGAGGCTAGCTAGAGTCGTTGGGCTAGGCAGACCCATTGTTGTTTTATTAAACTCAGTTCGTAAATGGATAACAGGTCACAAAATCTGGACATTTCGATGCATTGTGTTTCCTCTTCGCTTTGTTGCACCCTCTCACTCTTTAGATAGTGACACTTCAAAATGGTTCTTAGTATGAATATTCTATTCCTTTTAACCTTGGAAGACAAATATTTTGATGGGAAAATATGTTCAAAATACTCTAGGATTCTTAGGTGTAAACCATTTGGATGAATGACAAGAATTGCTCTTATGAATGTGTAAGAAACGTAAAGTATATTACTATGATATGATGTATAGTAATTTATATTGTACTAATAGTTATCTAGATTTATTATATTGTAATTAATGATAGTCATATATTTTCTTGAAGGACATGAATTATCATTCTTTATATGTATACACATTCATTGTATTTCAAGAAATATATGAATTAATAATAAATAATAAGTGGTTATATCAGTTGAGGAATTATATGGATTTACCATTTTTATAATGGATGCTCGAGTTATCCATGTCTAATTCGCCCATTTCCTTTATGGAGGGTCTAGAGCCCATGTATCCGTCTGGTTCTGGAAGTGTGAGGATTCCTCTAGCTATTTCGATGTCTTCCTAGTCCTTTTTCCATAGTCCTCCTATGCTCAAGACAAATAGACATTTGTCTCCCATGTTTGGTAAGGGGTTTCGCCTGAGCACTTGAATGTTTGTAGGGATTTTTTAGACCCTTTTTTAGTGGTTCTGGGAGGAGGTAGGCTAAGGAACTTGATCTGTCCTTGGATTTTCCTCCCCTTGTGGTTGTCTATGACTCACCACTATGAAATAATGTTGATGATTCTCTTCGTGGTTTGGAGCTTTGTGTTGTTTCTTCAAATGGTGAGACTGTGGTGGAGTTGGATAGAGGAACAACCTCTCAATATCCCTTTCACCTGGTTTCTAGCTGCTCTTTTATGATTGATGGATGTGTAGTTACGAATTCTAAGTTTCAGATTTCTCCTCCTGTTCAATTTCAGGAATTAGAGTTTCAACTAGATATTATTGCATGTGTTGATGATGGGTTGGGTCTTATAGGTGTTAATCTAGTTAAGCTTCTATTATTTAGATCCCCAGTCATGGCCCTTAGTTCTTTATCAAGGTCAAGGATTTCCTGATATCATCTTAGGCCTAGAAGTCATTCAAAGGAATTGCTGGAGATAGGGTCGGGTGGGGGTATTTTTCAGGACTCTATGGTTGTATCTTCTAGGATTTGGGGATAGAAGTATGTTATGTCATATGTGAGGGAGCATGCTTCCCTTAATGTGAGGCCTGGTAGGCAAAAATATTTGAAAGGGACTCTTAGAGAAAGCAACCATTGTGTCAAGGTTACCTATTTCTTGTGTTGTCTCTATATTGTAGAGGGATAGGGCTGCCCTCTAAAAAGTTGGACCTGAAGAGATTGGTGACTTTGCAGAATCCGTCTATGATTTTTATTTAGGAATATTTAACAAGTGGTGATTCCATTTTGCACGATTTAAGGATTTTATAGCTTGGATGGGAGTTTATTTGACTAGATGCTTCAGGAAGATTGAGGGGTCTCATCACTAGTTCGATTACTAGATCTTTTCTTTGTACTATAGTTGAGCTATCATGACAGGTTTCAACATTGTTCTCTTCTCCAGGGAATTTGGACATGCCTTCACTTTTTTAAACATCTATGTTCCTTATCTTCAGAGGGCAACATACTAGGAGAATTTATTTAGATCTAGTCTTCTGAATGTGGAAAAGCTCATTATTGGGCACAAGTGCCCAAGTGCACAAGTTCCCATAAAGACTCTCCATTGATTTTTTGTTAGAAGGATGGAGGAGAAGTCTTTATTTGATATTCCACCTATTAGCCTTAGACCTACTTGGAGGAATATGTGAAGAACCTGCAATAATTAATTAATGCAAATACACGAGATATCAGAAATAACAGAACTTAGAATCACTTTTATATTGATCACGGGCCACTTCGAGGGGGCAACCTCCTTTGAGCAAGCTCAATACAATTAACTTCATGGTGCCTTCATAGGCCTCAACACACACTTATATACTAAGTCTAGGTGCCAATACCATGGGTTAATACCATGTGTTAATACAAACCATGGGCCAATACAAAATATAGAACAACAATTATTACGGGTCAAAACCATGGGCCAATACAAACTATGGATCAACAAAACTATGGGCGACTTACAAAGCATATGCGCTAACAACAATAACACAAACTATGGATCAACAAATACTACGGGATGACTTACAAAGCATATGCGTCCAACAACAATATACTAACAAAGTAAAGACATGGGTTCCTAACATCCCCTCTCCCTTACAAAAAGCTTTGTCCTCAAAGCTTTAGATGTGGAAATTGATGCAGAATCTGAAGGATTGGGTCCCTTGTAGCATCCTCGGGTTGCATTCCGGGCCACTGGCGCCTTTTGAGTTTCAGGGAGGATTGCATGGAGGGCTGTAGACGAAGAAGAACCATATAAACAACGTGAAAAGTGCGCGCAGAATGGTGCTGATCGGCTTGTTGTTTCAGTCGAATTCTTGCCATGTGAAAATTGTCCTGCAAAATGAGAAGAAGCTGATCGCGGTTTCGAAGAATTGAGTCAATTGCTTGAACTGGGGAGCTGCTGAAGGTGTATGGAAGAAGAACTTGCGGTGCCTGTCCAGAGACTGCTTCATATGGTGTCCTTTTAGATGTGGTACTATACCACTGGAGCGCTTCCAGGAAGTCCATAGAAATAGTTGTCCAAATCTGTGTAGGGATGGGCAAGGGTTCGAGCAGTCCCGAAAGGAGGGTCGTTTCACCCTTGTTAACCTGGAAAGTATCACAGTCAACCACCATCCGTTGAATTGTCATTTTCAATCCTTGCCAAAAGAAGTTACATTGTTCTTGGTCATACGTTTTGAGGAACCCAGAGTGCCCTGCTGATGAAGAAGCATGGAGTTCATAGAAGAGATAGCCCTGTTGAACATATTGTAACCAATTTGGAACAAGCAGAGAAATAGCTGTAAGAGAAACCGGGTCATCAAATGTGCGAGAAGGAGCATCTGCCACCATATTGTCCTTACCCTTCTGGTAAGTGGTCGCATAGTCATAACCCATGAGTTGGAGAACCCATTTCAGGTGTGCTGGGGAGGAGACCCGTTGTTCCAGGAAAGTTTCCAGACTCTGGAGATCAGTCTTGATGCAGAAATAATTCCCTAATAGGGATGGATGGCACTTCTGTACTGCATGCAAAATAGCCATCATGTCCTGCTGAGATGTAGATGCGGCAAAATGCTTATCAGAAAGGTCTCGTGAAGGCGGCAAGCCCACTGGTGCAACAAAGACACTTGCATATCTATCCAAGGAAGTAGTGGAGATCGTTGGTGGGTGCATCTGAAGGGAATGGAGCTGAGCAATGACACCATGTGAATTCTTCTTAAGGATCTTTTCCAAGTGATGTGAACTGATGATGCAGAGAGACCCTGGTTGTAAGCCCATAAATTTGTGTTGTGTCCCATTGACTGAAAACTGCATCCAAAGTTCATCAAAATCCCATAAGATGGGGCCAAGTGTGCATAACCATTGAACGCCCAAAACTACATCACACCCACCTAAGGAAAAGGCAAACATGTCAGAGCATAGGCTATAATATTCCATAGAGATACGCACATTATGACACTTCCCCTTGCAAGGTAAGGTGCCCCCATTGGCAACCATGACTTCAAAGTTGGAACAAGGATGGACAAAAAAATCAGCCTGTTTGGCAATCCGAGGGTCAATGAAGTTATGAGTGCTACAAGAATCAATGAGTATGGTAAGAGGGAGCTTCTTGAAGTATCCCCTGACCCGCATTGTTTGTGGGGTGGTGACGCCAGTTACAGCATGGAGAGAGATCTCGGGTGGGTAATCTTGAGATGGGGTGTCAACAGGCAAGTGTTGAATGTCGACTTGAATATCTACTGTATCTGGAGCTTCTTCACAAAGTTCTGAGGCAGGCGGAGAATCCACATCTAAGAGATAGAGCTTTTGTTGAACACATCTATGTCCCCGAGTGAATTTCTCATCACAATTATAACACAGCCCGTTTTCTCGGCGTGCCTGCATCTCTGTTTCAAACAAATGCTTAATAGGAGTTGTTCGAGGAGCAGGCATGATGGGAGGTCTTTGGGAACCCATATTTCTGAAGGGAACAAAGGTGGGTTTGGAGCGTTGTTGAGCTGTGATCTTGTCCTCTGCCAACTTAGCCAACCATAGGACTTCCATCATTGTGTTGGGACAGAACATTTTGACTTCTGAGCGGATTTTATCCTTGAGACCACTAATAAAACAACTCCTGTAGAATTCATCAGACAATCCTTCTATGTGATTGGCCAGTTTCTCAAATTCTGTCTGATACTCTCGCACTATGCCAATTTGGTGAAGTTTAGTGAGTGTTCCTGTGAAGTCATCAAAAGCACTAGGACCAAATCGTGGCAAAAGGAGTTGGCAAAAATCTGTCCAATTTGGCTCGGGATGAGCTTTGATGTACCAACGGTACCATTGAAGGGATTCCTGTTCCAAATGAAAGGATGCAAGTGGAACTTTCTGGACATCAAAAGTATTATTGTTATACCTCCATATTCCACAGTGTCGCATCTCCACCTCAAATAGACTTGACGACACTTCCCCTACTGCTCAAAACACCCAGAAGAGACAAAATAATGAGTGATCCTTGAAAGTAAACCTACCCTAACAAGAATCACCCTAGCTAAGACTTCATCTACCCTAACTACCGCACCTTGCTCAGTTATAGGTGCGCGGTAGTCCATACTACCGCGCTATGCTCTGTCCCTGCCACACGGTACTACCACGTTATGATCTGATCTAGGGGCACGGTACACCTTTTTAGCCATTTTGCCATGGCTTGTGGGATTTTGGATTTTCGAGAGATTTTTGAGGATTGGGGTCCCTGATTCGATCCTAACTCACTTTCTGTGATTAGTAGGCCTGATCCACTTAGTTCTCCCAAGATCCACCCATCTCTCTTGTTGGTTAACCCTACCACACACTATAAAAGAGAGGCATTCCATGAGCAAAAGGGAGGACTCTTAGAGGTATCAAACTTATGATCTTGCAGCTTTGTGGAGATAGCTAGAGGAGGAAGCACTTGGAGCTAGAGGATTGGCTTGGACATCAAGCAACCTTTGTAAGCATTCTTCAAGTTTGTAATAAGATAACTTGTCTTGTTTTTCCCATTCTATGTGTACTATATAAGTTTCTAACATGGAATGTATCTAGTCTAGATTTGAATTTGATCTTTATTTCAAGGTATTTGGAAGCTTGTATGCTTGTTCCTTGTTTGATTTCAACAGATACTACATCGGAGCTTTGGGATCAAGAGTCGGAAGCGGGACAAACGTCGAATTGAAAGGTGAGTTATACCTTTCTTATCTTCTGAATGCATGTAATCTTGTTGTGAAAATTAGTTCAGAAAATTCAAGGTAGCATTTGTTTTGTTTTGTTCTTATCTTAGAGTCAGTTAGAATCTACTTTAATTTAAGAGAATTCCGACTTATCCGTAGGGAAGAATTCTACCAACAAGAATGGTGACTCTGCTGGTTTGAATTTCATCTGATTGATTGAGTTCACTGTTATCCATCTTTTGATTGTGACTTTTTCTTTCTTTTCAAACTAGTATTGAATTTTGGTCTCTTTGACCTTTATTCACCCCTCCTCTCTGTATTTTTTCCTTCCTGTGTGATCAATGAGTCCTCTGGGTCTGCAACAACCCTGAAAATTTCATCTTCCTTTTCACAAGTTGCGCTTTTTCATGCTTTGCCACAGTACCGCACCCTCTGCACTGACTACAGCGCGGTAGTACTGCATTTCCTCAGTTAATACCAGAGCGGTAGTTTAACAGTGTCGCGCTATAGCCTTCCTCTGCCACACGATAGTGTCTGCATACTGTCATTTTTTCTTGCTTGCTTGGTTTACTGAGTCATTTCTTGATTTCCTCTGCCTTAGTTGGTACTTTCTGCTTGTTGTTACCATCCTGTTCATTTTACAGTTTGTGTGGTGTGTTTATTGCTTTTTTGTGAGCTTGATTATTGTGTGAATTAGTGGCATTATTGGCACATAGGGTGACGCCTTCACTTTGAGTGCATTGGCTTGATCTTCCCATCACAACCAGACCATTACTACTGTTCTCTATTACTGAATTGTGTAGTTTTCATAGTCACATTGTTTCCATTACTATCATTAAAAATTCATATTGAAAGTTATCATTGGAAAACATTTGTGTTATTTTGATTAAAATGGTCTAGGAGCATCATTGTGCATTAGGAAGTTAACCATTGAAATTTGCCATAGAAATTCCTATTTTTTGAAGCATACTAGTTGTAAGATCAGTGAATTGGAAAGAAGTGTTTTAGTTTGGCTCTATTTACAGAAAGAAAACAAAAAAGTTTTTGCTTTGGGTTTTTGCTTGTGAAAGTCATGCATTTATGATTGAAGAACTCTCTCTCTTCTATAGCTAGTTTTCATCGAAGACAAGGCTTATTTCGATTCATTCTCACTTGCATGGTTTGGGTCGTCATAACACCACCAAGTTTCACGTCCATTTACTCGATTGAGTAATACAACCACTAAAATTAATCTCCCTAACTAAACCAACATTAACCTCACTTGAGGAAATCAAAAGAATTTGGTAGTTAGGTAGGACACCGGGGATAGGCATCAAAATAATTTCCCCTTGTCATTTTCATCTGAGACATAGTTGTTGTTCTCTAGGGAACTAAAATCCTCTAGTATTTATTGACACGGTCACAACCATTTTGTGGAGGGGTCTCTTGACTGTTTTTAATTTTCAGGCGTTAAACGGCCGCGAGATTGAGAACCGGACGGACTCTGTGGAATGCTGCACTCCACTTAGCCCTAAGGCAACATCGATCATTGTCTTCCTTGTAATTCATAGTAATGCAAGGGTGATAAGGCAGAAGCGCCCAAAACCTTTTACAACGTGTCATGAACGAGGTAGCTTAGTGACTTTTCTACTAGGGCTCTTTTACCCAGGATCCCTTTCGGTAGAGGGATATCCTTCTCATATCGGTCTCTCATGTTGTATTGTTCGACTTGGATTTCATCACCTTGCGAAGGATACAGCTTGTTGAGGTCTCCAGCTCTTAGTTAGGAGTTTGCTTGGTATCTCATCTTTATAGAGGGTCATTTTTCTTTTTAGTGACTGCTTGTTGGCATTCTGGCCATTATTTTTATCAGCTCGCTTACTGGGACATCGGTCTCAGTATAGATTTTAGAGCTTGCTTTTTTGGCTTGTGAGCCTTGCTTTTTCTAGATCCTCTTCTGCACACTCGGCTGCATTAGAGTTTTTGAGTTCTTTGTTACGAAACTGCCCCCGAATTTCATTTTCCTGCCATCATGTCAGAACCACCACGGAGATCACGACGAGTACAGGGCAAAATCCCTCCACCGCCACCACCGCCACGGACCTCCGGTCCACCTACATCACGCATTCCCGCTCCTCCTGGCCGCGGTGTTGGTCGAGGGAACATTCCACCGCCGATACATACTACATCTTTAGCTCCGCCTGTAACTGTTACTCACAGCACAGTCTCAGAATCTCTTGCAGCTCCTGCAACCACTAGGCTATCTGAGATTTCTACTGTCACTTCACCCACTGTTATTCCAGATATATCTGCCACAGTGGATAACATTACAGCGACTGAATCTAGTATAGCCCAAAACACTAGACCAGAGGTCATCCTCCTACCTGATGTTAACACCTCCCTTCCATCAGAAACTTTTCACGATGACACAGACGGATCTGTTGGCACCACCGAAGGGTCCGACCAGGATATACCTGGCTTGATTTCAATCCCAGGCGGGTACGTCGAAATTGTTGAAAACACTCGACTTCCTGACACACCTTTTGAACCTGATTATGGCTTCATCACTTCCCAGGCGAAACTTTCGCCTACTATCACCACGCCACCCAGTGTTCATCCACAGGAAACCAGTTCTTCCAGTAACGTACCTCGTACAATATCTCTACCCAACCTTCCTCCGAGACAAGAGATCATGGCCTCCATTCAGTCTAGTATGGTTAGTATAGCAAATTCCCCGTTAGCATCGGCACAATTTAAACGCGATACAAAGCAAATGCTCTCGACAGCCTCTAGATATCCCCCTGTTACTCGTCCTCCTGACTATCAGGATCCCAAAATCCCATCTAGCATAGAGTTTCATCACTCCTACGCAGACGGCTCTAGACCTTTAGACGTTACTATACCTAGGTTCCCATCGGACCCCAAAAACCCTTTTCAGGACATGAACTCGGACCCAGTTTTCGATGGTCCTCCTATCATTGGACACGCTATGGATGACGCCGATACCCCTGGGTTAAATTCCCCACATTTATTGCCATCACCTATGTTTGGCGCACATTCTATGAGGGATAACCCAGTTTTTTCTCCATCCTCGCCTGTCAGATATGGAAGACCCCCTCCACAAATCGGCACTTTTGGCGTCGTTGGCCAATCAACACTATCGTATTTGGCTAGCGGCGGAAGAACACCAAGTCATACTGTTGGATCTTCCATTTTGACCGGAGGATCACCTTCGGCCACTATCTACACCATCTCAGGAGGTGGACAACTGACTGCCATGGTCCCCAACTCCAACAACCAAACTCTTCCTGGTGGGCCATCAAGCCAACCAGCGGGAGGACAACCCTTTGTTGGGAACCCCGTTCCTAGTCAACAACCTCCTCCTGTAGGGCCATCCAACCCATCTGCTGGAGGACAACCTATTGGCTCCATTCAACAACCCTCCCAACCAGCAACATATGCTCAGTATGGTATGTACAACACACCTGGAAGCGGACAACCTTATACCGGCTTTCCAACCGGACCTCATCCTCAACATCCCCCGTCAGGTATGCTTCCTTCTTGGGACCCTCAAATCCCACAGAGTGGGGGGTACTCACTATTTGGAAACTGGAACCCAGCTGGGGGGCAATCTCAGATTCCCCCCAACCTAAACTCCGACTTCCCTTATCCTTCAGTTGCTACAACTCCATGGAACCCATCCCTTCAATTTCCACATACTCCTCAAGCAGGAACGAACCTTCCATGGACACCATTGTCGCAGACACCCCCCAACCCTGCTATGGGAAACCCTCCACTTACTCAATATAGTGGTAACATCCCTGGAACACAACAACTCCAAGGAACTTTTCCCCAACCAGGAACAACAACTATTCCTGGGTTTCAACAACCCCAGGGTACCATACCTACCATCCCCACTCAGCAGAACATCCACCAATCGGTTACCAACACTCAACCGGTTAACCAGATGGCTTACTACCCACAGAACTTCCAGCAGTATCCCCCGGGAAACACATATGGGTATAACACACAACAGTATGCTGTGCAGGGCCCTCCAGGGTTTTATGCGCCACACGGTTATTACTCATACCCGCATACTAATTGTCAACTTCCCTTTTTGGCCACGTTAGACTTACCTGATCTGTCGAGGCTCATTAACGATCCCATATAGCATGAACCTCACTGGCCACCCATTCCAGCCAAACTTCCATCAGACATTCCTAAGTTCGATGCTAAGCCCAGGGAAGACCCCAAGAACCACGTGATGACTTTCCATCTTTGGTGTTCATCCAACTCCTTGATGGACGATTCCATTCGACTACGGCTCTTCCAACGTACGCTTACTGGCACAGCAGCAAAATGGTACATCGAGCTGCCACAACACTCTTTCCATGATTTTAACACTCTGGCTATGTAGTTTATGACTCATTTCCAGCTCCCCATTCAGTATGAGACTGGAACAGAACTGTTAACCTCACTGCATCAAACCACTTCTACGCACATTTTGGATCACATCCATGAGTGGCGACGACGCCGTAGGCTAATCAAGGCACCCATTCCGGATCAGCTACTCGCTGATTGGTTCACGAAATCCTTTTTGCCTCCCATAGCCAGAGATATCGCTATTCGCGGACCGGTTACAGAAGAACAAGCCATCTCGGCAGCTCAGTACATGGATTTGGTGTACACCCAATCCGACACTTTACACGAACTTCTTCCCCATGCCGCCCGCGTTACCACTGATCCAATGAAACCTACCACTGAACCCCCCATTGACGGTATTGTCGGTTCAGTCAAGGCCCATCCTGCTACCAACTCGACGGGACAACAAGCTTTTCCTTCCCCCGCTCTACCTCAGGCTTCTTCAAAAACTACTACGTCTCCTGCTATTTCCTCCGAAGTGAACGCAGTTCAATCTACGTCACAACCATCCGGAGGAAAGAAGAAAAATAATCGTGGTAAATCTAAGAAGAACCATCAGGAGAACCCCAAGCCACAACCCACCCACAACGATCAGAAACCACGTCGAAAGGCTAAGTTTCCCTGCCTAATTTGTCAAGATGATCACTACACACGTGACTGTCCCTACAAGGACGAAGTCAACAAGTTCGTTAAAGGATCCTCTCGCCCGACAGTATTAACTGACCCTTTCCCTCAACAGCAACAGCGGATGGTTGCCCAAGAAACCCCACAGGGGGGCAACTCAACCAACCCAACTCGAGGAGAGACGTCCACAAACCACGAAATCCTGATGACAAGTAATGAGGAGATTCATATAACCACTCGTTCAAAAACATATGAAAACCCTCCAAGTTCAAACAAACAATCGGAGATAGCCAAAGGCAAATCTCCTGTTGAAGAACTGACTCCTATTCCCCCCCCTACCGGCCATCTCCATATCGAGAGACCGCTTACGGATACAGTGCTACACCCACCCAAGGGCACCATACGAAAGGCGACATTTAATCCCAATGCAAGAGCTGCCCAAAATTACAACATTGTTGAGGATTTAGCTCAAGCACCTTGCGCCATGTCGACTCTCGAGGTTCTCCAACACTGCCCCATGCAGCGTAGAACCTTACTTTTAGCACTGGGGGCAATGGACCCAGATACTTCAAACTCCATTATGTTTAACTTGGAGCACGCCAAACCTCGGCTTTCTCACCAGTTAGCCTTTCAGGTTCATACAAAAATCCGTGGAAATAGCATCCATCGCACTATGTTAGATGAAGGTGCCTTCACGTCGATCATGTATTTGAATTGCTGGAGAGCCTTAGGCTCACCCGAAGTCACAACCTCTCCCACTACTCTCAGGGCATTTGATGGACATGGTTTCCAACCTTATGGACTCATTCCCTCAATTGGTGTTGAACTGGGGGGAAAAACAGTATCCGTACACATTGAAGTCGTGGATGCACCTTTAGATTACAATCTTCTACTTGGTCGGAACTGGTTTTACGCCATGATTGCCATAGCATCTACCATCTTCCGGATTGTGCAATTTCCTCATGAAGGGAAAATTGTCACTATTGATCAACTTGATTACTGTATCCCAGACTCTCATCCAAAATCTGCCAACTCCGTCCCATTATTGGATCAACCTCGGTACTGGTTCCAAGACATTGGTGTTGGTATCATGAAGGATTCTTCCCTTATTGGAGTTTTTCCAGAGCTGGGGACCCATGTACAACCAGTCAACATGATTTCATCCAATGTCTCCCCTTCCAATGATTCATGGATGATTTCGAGTTCCTCTGAAATTGAAAACCATAGTAACTCCATGCCTCTGAATCGAAACCTCGCAGCATATGAAGAAATCCAATTAGCCACAGATTGGGTCGACTGTTCTACACATCACACTGTAGCACAGTTCTCATCTGAAACTCATTCATCTCCACCACTTTTCGATCCTCTCAATTTGATTTTTCCCACTGACGAATCAATTATGGAGGTTATGTGCGGTGATGACCACCATGGGGAGATTTTCACCATCGATCTTCATTCCCCACCATTCAGACGCTTGAGCCTGATACAAAACCCAATCCTTCACCCGGAATGGTTTGAACCAAGTTTCCCACTTCCCTCGACAAAGTATTTTCTGAAGGAAACTTGGCTAATGTTATGGAAACCACTCCTATCGATATTTTAGTGAAGCCTGGTATCGTGGAAAACATACATATTGGCAAAACATGTACTCCCCTAGAAATGGAGTTCTACTCTTCCTACTTCAAAACCTTCCACGATGTTTTTGCTTGGAGTTATGAAGAAATGCCAGGAATAGATCCCTCGATTGTGGTCCATGAAATCCCAACTTTTCCTGGTACCAGACCTGTTCGGCAGAAACTTCGACCCGTCCATCCTCGTAAGGAAGCCGCTATTAAAGCAGAAGTTGAAAATTTTTTGCGTGCTGGTTTTATCTATCCTGTCCCATTGACAGAATGGGTATCTAACATCGTCCTCGTAGCCAAGAAACAGGGAACGATTAGAGTCTGTGTCGATTATCACGACTTGAAAAAAGCTTGTCCAAAGGACAACTACCCAACTCCGTTCATCAACTAGATCATCGATAACTGTGCCAGGAGTGTCATCTTTTCATTTATGGATGGATTTTCTGGCTATAATCAGATCAATATCCTCCCAGTCGACCAGCACAAAACAACCTTTATCTGCTCTTGGGGGATTTTCGCATATCGAAAGTTACCTTTTGGCCTTAAAAACACCGGGGCAACTTTCCAACGGGCGATGTCATACGCATTTCATGACATCAAACATATTGTAGAACCATATCTTGATGATCTTCCCGCTCATTCTCCGACCCGGGAAGACCATCCTGATCACTTGAGTGCCATTTTCGAAAGGTGCCGTCGCTACAATATCTGTTTGAATCCACATAAGTGGGTCTTTTGCGTGGAAGCCGAAAAACTTATGGGCTTCATAATCTCCAAAAGTGGGATACGCTTAGATCCTGCCAAGGTAGAAGCTATCTTAGCTCTGCCTTCCCCCACAAACATACCAGAACTTCAAAGTTTGCAAGGGAACGCAAAATTTCTATGCCGTTTCATCTGTAATCTTTCCGAGATAAAAAAAGGCTACATGAGGCTTCTCAAGAAAAACATTCCCTTCATCTGGGATGACGAAGCCCAATGCTCCTTTGATAATCTCAAGGAAGCTTTAACCAAAGATCCTGTGATCCAACCCCCCGATTACACACGGGATTACATTCTTTATCTCGCAGCTTCGACTTCCACCATCGGTATGGTGCTAGTCTAGGAAGACCACAACGGCATAGAACATGTGATATACTATCTCAGTAATAGTCTTCTTGACTCCAAAACGCATTATTCACATGTTGAAAAACTGGCTCTAGCAACAGCTTTTGCTGTCCAGAGATTCCGTCATTACATTCTACTCCGTCGGACCACTGTTATAGCCGATTTCAATCCAATGTATTATATCCTCACACACCAAGTTCTTGGGGGCAAATATTCTTGTTGGATCGTCATCCTTCAAGAGTTTGACTTGGAATTTGTCAAAGCCAAGTCCAAAAAGTCTTTGGTCTTTGCTGAGTTGATTTGTAACTTGCCCCGTGCTACCGAGCAATCCGAGCCCATCGATTCTCTTCCTGATGAATCATTGTTCCTCATTAGCACGTCTGATCCATGGTACGGAGATATTTTATTATATCTCCAAACCCAATGCTTCCGCCCCGACCTCACTCGCGAGGAACGTTGACGCATCCGACACCATGCTAAATACTACCTCATAGTCAACGATACTCTTTATCGACGTGGTGTCGACACCGTTCTTTGACGCTGTTTGTCCCTGGATGAAGTGGAATGCGTTCTTAATGACTGCCATGCTGGAGCATGTGGTGGTCATCTATCTGGGATGGCTATGGCCCAGAAAATACTGCGAGTAGGATACTTCTGGCCCTCAATTTTCAAAGACTGCATTGAAGCAGTCAAGAAGTGTCCACCATGTCAATTCTTTCATAGCAAAACACACTCGCACCCTGCTCCACTCCATCCTGTTATTGCCGTTGGCCCTTTTTCCAAATGGGGCATAGATTTCATGCACTGTTAGCCCACTTCAGCCGGGGGGCATAGCTATGTCGTAGTAGTTGTCGACTATTTCACAAAATGGGCTGAAGCGATGCCTACGTATGTTGAGGACGACAAAACAGCAGCACAATTCATATTCAATCACATTATAGCTAGATTTGGTGTCCCACAATCCGTTGTGACCGATCATGGCTCCCACTTCAGGAACCATATGATCGAGGAACTAAGTGCCAAGTTGGGTTTTTGCCATGAAAACTCAACCCTGTACTACCCACAAGCCAATGGCCAAGTTGAAGCCATTAACAAAGTCCTGAAACGAATGATTCAGCGTATTGTGGGTACTCAGAAGTCCAACTGGCACTCAGCTCTATTTTCAGCACTATGGGCATACTGAACCTCAGTAAAAAGTGCTACTGGGTTTACGCCATTCCAACTGGTGTATGGCCTAGAATCCATTTTACCGATTGAATGTGAAATTCCATCACTTAAGATAGCCATAGAGCTACTTCCCCACACCACTTCTGAAGAGGAACGTTTTCTATACCTAGCCAAGCTAGATGAAACCCGTCGCGACGCTGCTTTAGCCAACGAAGCTCATAAAAAACACGTCAAAGCTTAGTATGACAAATCCGTTCAACCTCGGATTTTCAATGAAGGTGACCTCGTACTCACATATGATCAAATGCACGATAAACTCAGAAAAGGAAAACTAGAATCTATGTGGTACGGCCCCTTTGTTGTAAAACGTGTCTTAGAGAAAGGAGCCTATGAACTCATCGATTGTGATGGTACGCCATTGGCACGGCCCCACAATGGGCTATACCTCAAACGCTTCTACGCGTAAGGTTACCCTACGCGGGTTACTTTTTGTACATAATGTACTTAGCTTATTTTTACTCTTTTTTGGTGTGCGTGTGGACCTCATGTATCCACTCTTACTTTGACTCGTGATTTTATGCGCAGATGTCTGCCTACTTCGGATTCGCCGACGGTGCAAGCCGAAATACCTGGAATCTCGCTTCCGCAGCACTGGTAGTCTATTCTCCCACTGGCGAGTTGATATCTTCAGGAGCCAATTGTTTGGGTCCTGCAACCAACAATATCGCAGAGTACCATGCAGTCATCGGACTCTTAACGGAGGTTGCTTCACTCGGAATTGACTCCCTATCAGTCTTTTTAGACTCCCAACTCGTGGTTTCTCATCTGAATCGTGTTTACACAATTCGCGATCCTATCCTACTTTGTTTATTTCGGAGGGTACGCCTCTTGGAACGATCTTTTAATTTTATTTCATATCAACACATACCAAGAGAATTCAATTGTATAGCTGACTCATTAGCTAATTACATGTTGGATTGGCATCTTGCTCATACATAAAAAACACATCACAAAAAATAAAAGACACAAGTCATTGTAAATAAATAGATCATGAAAGTAAGTCCATATCACTGTATATAAAAGTGTTTTTCCAAATACATATAGTTTGTGTTTAAAGACAAAATTTGGGACCAAATCCCATACAAAAATTTGGCTCTCAAAGCCTACATATCGTATACATGCCGCAAAAAGATAAAAACTGCCATCTAGGGAGATCTAGGAGATCTATCATGTCCCTCGTCAGATTCCTCACGCTGCTGGTGATAACACACTACAGCTCGAGCCATCCTATGAAGGAGGCGGCCGATACGCCCAGGCACACCTACGGTATGCCGCTGGAGATGCAAAGGGACGTCATCCATCCTCATAGCAGGGATACCATGAGTTAAGCCCTGTAGGTTCCTCTCTATATCCCAGACTCCTCCTGCCTCATCCTCGTCTTCTTCTTCGTCTGGGGCGGCTTGGCGATCGATACCACCTCGACGTAGTGGCGAGTACCCAGCCGGTCTCTGTGGTCCACGATCTGCGACATGCATACGTACATACGTTAAAAGTCTTTTACACATTCTAAAAAAGCAATAAAAATTATATATTCAAAAAAGAAAAAATATATATCCATGAAGGTCATACCAAAGTTGTCCCAATCCTCGTCTTCTGGCAGTGCCAAGTCTATGTTCTCGTGGAAATCCACCCTTGCATAGGGGTAGTCATCAATCATCACTATCTGTTCCTCGAGCCATGAGAAGAAATCCTCACCAAAAGCCAAACTATGAGGTCCCCCAAGACGTCCTGCATAATCACTCCATCGAGCCATCCATGGATCGGTAGGTGGACAGGGGGGCATAGCTATCTGTGGATGCAATAATGGCACCCTCACCAAAAAGAAGGTGACTAGGATACTCCCATAACCAAATTGGAATTCTCTCCAACCCTACACTTGTGCACTTGCTCTTTGAGGTTGGTCAACACCGCCTCACACCAGTTGAATACTGTTCCCGCCATACAATCCACTGTAAGGTTCATTTGTGTACGGGACGCCTGATGGGGACCCGTACTCCCTGCTGCACGTGTGATGGTGAACAACACGATTTTTACAGGAAGTTCTATAACATCTTTGATGACCACCTTGTCGCTTTTCTTACTCGAACCCTGACGGCAATACCGAGCAATCAAAGCATCTGTGCTCGCCTCCGAGGCTGCGTATCCAGTAAAATTCACCCGGGATCCTCTTTTGGAGAGGCCAGTGAGAAAATAAATGTCCTCAAGTTGAATTTCGAGGATATGTTCTCCTACTCGGGAAGCCTGAATGTCGGGGTCCCACATTTGAATAATATGGGTAAGAAGCTTTTCCTGCTTGTGGATACCCTTGGTCTTGAAGAATTTTAACAGACCACATTCCCGTAGGGCAGTCACAGTCGGTAGGTCATTTTCAGCCGCCAAATCATCCGCTTCATGTTCTCTTTCTTTCCAATGGACCATTTTGATCCAAATAAGTTTCAAACACCTGCAAAAGGGCATGGGAAACATTCAGTAACTATTTAATAACTTGATTTCAACAAAAAATTTGGGAAAAAATGATTTTCTCATCCTATTTTTCACCTCTATTGCGTCTGGGAAAAATCGGGCCGCGCGGTACTGTACAGTACCGCGCCTATATTTAACTTCACAGCGCGGTACTGTTACACAGTACCGCACTTCCCGATATGGGCTCTGCGTGGTACTGTGGAGGGCAATTTTTTCCTAATAGGGCTTGACCAAAAAATTGTTTTTCTCCACTAAAAACAAGTTATTCATACATTGCATGAAAGAGAAGCTTAAAAGCTCTTACCTGGCACAGACGGCTGTTGAAATGGTGCCCCGAATCTCCAGATATGAACTCTTGAAGTTTTGCTCCTCAAATGGATAAAATCTCCTCTTTTGGTAAATACACAAGTGAAATGGTAACTTTCTACTTTTACCCATCCTTTATATAGCCTTTTCACTCATTTTTTACTCATTATTTTATCTAGTTAAAATAAAACTCATTTTTACATTACTAATATCTGGTTTTATGAGCACTTATTGACAGGATCTCCCTAAAAGACAATATATTCACACTGGCGTTTATTCATTGTTTGACCTTCATTTTGAGCCCACTTTATCTTTTTCATGCTTTGGATTAAAACTTGAAAAAGATTCCAAGCGCTTTTAGACCCATGTCGTTCTTGTCAAACTCAAGTAAATGGTGTCGAGTTTGGTCAGCTTTACTCATGCTCGTTAAATGATGAGGAAAGTATTATCCTGGTTGTATTTTATTCTCTTTTCGGACCAGAATAATTAAAAATTACGAAAAAGACCATTGGAGTCCATAGTTAAGCTCTTTTCAGACTCCCTAAAATTGAAAAGATTGCCAAGTGATCTTGACTCTTTCACACTTGTAAAAGTATTTGAAAGGTCGTCTATTCGGTGATAGGTTATCCCTTTTTCGGCCCGTCTAGACTATTTACGAGAAAGGTATACCTCAGTCGATTTTGGCTGGGAGAGGTCTCTCGGGAATTGTTTTACACTTTTTCGGGATCGAGGGACTAAATTTACGAAAAAGTACACTTTGGAGCTTCCTTTAAGTTTTTCAGGCTCTCTAAACGCGAAAAACTACCGAGTTTTCCCTTCCTTGGACTCGTTAAAATTTAACATCGAAGGACCCACTTTGGGACGAACCCCTCCTTTCTCAGGTTCGTAAAACATGTGAGATTGGACTCATCTATGAGATGAGCTGCACCGAGCATCTGTTATCCTCTTCAATCTTGAAAAACAACAAAGAGGTACTCGTCTATCATGTCAGGGGATTATGGGGAACAAGTCAAGTTTGTTTTTGGCAGCTTGTCCATCGTTACCTTTGAACATGGCATGTGTCTGTCCCTTGTCTATACTGGGTATCTATTTTTCACTGAGTTATGGTCATCATACTGAGTCGTCTCCCTGGCCACGATCCTACTCATTCGGTGTCTATCCTCTGCTATCAATAATCCCTGCTGCTAAGTCCTGTCACATGCTGTTACATGTTCAAAGGGTTGCAGTGTCCAGAGTCGTTCATTGGGTCAGACCTCCGCTGTGTCAGTACATACTCCATTATCTCATCATCTTATAACATCTTTTGTTCCGATTTTGTGTCGATGATGTGGGAAACATTATGGCCTACCTTCGACGAGTCTATTCCCGTCGACGCCAAATCACTATCCAGGAATTGGACTTAGAGATCAACCATTAGTACCTTGGTACCTGCATGCATCAATGGCAGGTTTCCTCGTGTTCGACAGTAGGTTTACATCACTGACCTTTGATCAAACAATCTCTCGAATGCTCGACATCAACTCATCTATTCGCATTTCGTTGTGATGTACTTCGGATACCTTGGGGATCATTGTCATCATTGGTGATTTCCCTTGCATTTGTTAACGGTTCACATCATTGACCGGTAATCAAATGGTTTCTACCATGTTTGACATCAACACTTTGTAATCACATGGCTAGATTCGTATCATTTGTGATTGGGTAGAAGACCTTGGGCGCACCTTCGTATCTTGATTGCGTCCAGGTTGTGATGGAGATGTCCTTGGTATTGTCACACAGATCCACTTTTTGTATTGGTCGTGGCTGTGTCATTATTGTCTCATGGATCTACGGTTGTTGATAGTAGCCATGATCTGTCCACAGTCTATATCATCTCAGTACTCATGGATCTGCAATGTATTGGTCGGCAGCCATGCTTTGAGTCATTTGTTTCCGAGCATGGGGATGCCCGCCTCGGTGGTATATCTAACACTTTATTTTTCTGTTTCAGCTCCTTGTCGCTCTCCTCGATGCTTTATCTGCACAATATTTGTAAAGTCTTTCGGCCATCGGTTCCTTCTGACCTCACACTTTAGGGGGCATCTGCTATACCTCCATATTCCACAGTGTCGCATCTCCGCCTCAAATAGAGTTGACGACATTTCCCCTACTGCTCAAAACACCCAGAAGAGACAAAATGATGAGTGATCCTTGAAAATAAACCTACCCTGACAAGAATCACCCTAGCTGAGACTTCATCTACCCTAACTACCGCGCCTTGCTCAGTTATAGGTGCGCGGTAGTCCGTACTACCGCACTATGCTCTGTCCCTGCCACGCGGTACTACCGCGTTATGCTCTGATCTAGGGGCGCGGTACACCTTTTTTAGCCTTTTTGCCATGGCTTGTGGGATTTTGGATTTTCGAGAGATTTTTGAGGATTGGGGTCCCTAATTCGATCCTAACTCACTTTCTGTGATTAGTAGGCCTGATCCACTTAGTTCTCCCAAGATCCACCCATCTCTCTTGTTGGTTAACCCTACCACACACTATAAAAGAGAGGCATTCCATGAGCAAAAGGGAGGACTCTTAGAGGTATCAAACTTATGATCTTGCAGCTTTGTGGAGATAACTAGAGGAGAAGGCTGTAACGTCCCCAGCTTAACCCTATTGCATTAACATTGTAAATGATGTAAATATTGTCATTTAGTCATGGTGAGGAGCTCAAGGCCAAGGCCCCGCCACTGACTTATCGTTTTATGTATCGGCAATTAGAATAAATGCATATGGTCCTTGTGCTAGCAGTGCACAATGTAAAATCGGATATCATGTAAATATGCAATTTTAATGAGAAAACCCACAACCATCTACGCAATGCAACAAAAGAGATGGGGGCATGATCTTTACAAGGAAGAGGGAGGGAAATTATCCAAACCCTTGAGCCAATGGTATTAATCCATGTGTCAATGGGGAAACCCATAAACCACCAACTACCCATTTTGTCTCATGCACCCAATCATTTACTTCTTCCAAAGATTGGTTGAGACAATAAATGCCTTGGGATGGGAGAGGTATGGCTGTCAATTTTCGTGCATGGGCAAGCCATCAACTTGGAAAATCGTGTTTTGCTTGTGGGGCAAGAAAACCCCCCCACGAAATTGGCCCAAAGCCATTCTTCACCCATGGCCATTCTTCCTCTCACGCAGTCTGAGCTCCCGGAAGTTTATCCTCACGTTTTTGGCCATAACCCTGCGTTTTTCCATGCCCAGAAACTCGTTTTGGTATTTTGGAGTAGCTGGGGAAGGAGGGATGCGATTTTGGACTGAGGGAGAGGTCGTTTTTTCCCTTGGGGCATTTTTCTGAAATGGGTTGCTCTCCTAGTCGATTTTCCTAGTTACAAATTCGTTTTGAGTCTACCCACGTTTTTCTGGAACTGGTAGAAACCCACTGTTGAAAACTTCACTGTATAGGCGTTTTTCTCATGCCAACACTTATGCTTTTGATGATGCATGCACCCATCTCTTAACAGCCTGAGAAACCCAATTGCTGATTGGCTTGGCTGATTTTGATATACCTTTGGCTATGTGAGAGCCTGTTTTCCCCTTTTCCTTGTGGAGATCATACCCAGCTCGGGGGTGGCAGTGGTGCTGAGAGATTGAAGAGCACACTGGCCTATGGTTGGGTGGAACGTTGCAGAAGTGTAGCTGGTTGCTCGGGGACTACTTTCGCATAAGATAAGTATTCTCTTGTTTGTAACTTTGCAATTGTTTCTTTGATGAATATTTTCCATGTGTGAAGATTGTGTAATTCATAAATAAATTCCGCTGTGTTTTTACGAGTTTATGCAATTCCATATGACCTTTTATAATTCTACCAAGGTCCCTATTTAATGGTTGTTATAGAATAGCTTGAATGTATGTTAGATATAAACAAGATTTATTTAAATTCCATTGTGTTCTACAGCCTGCACACATACATGTCTTGTGTCAATAAGTTTAATGAATGGATATGGGACTAATTGCCCAGATTGAGCACCACGTCCTTCATCTTCTTTTAAATTGAATGTTTATTTACTATGTATGGAGCTAGATGCCCGGTTTAACCTCACGATCCTCTCCATCTAGCTGGTAGGATGGGAGGGGACGTGACAAAAGCACTTGGAGCTAGAGGATTGGCTTGGACATCAAGCAACCTTTGTAAGCATTCTTCAAGTTTGTAATAAGATAACTTGTCTTGTTTTTCCCATTCTATGTGTACTATATAAGTTTCTAACATGGAATGTATCTAGTCTAGATTTTAATTTGATCTTTATTTCAAGGTATTTGGAAGCTTGTATGCTTGTTCCTTGTTTGATTTCAATAGATACTACATCGGAGCTTTGGGATCAAGAGTCGGAAGCGGGACAAACGTCGAATTGAAAGGTGAGTTATACCTTTCTTATCTTCTGAATGCATGTAATCTTGTTGTGAAAATTAGTTCAGGAAATTCAAGGTAGCATTTGTTTTGTTTTGTTCTTATCTTAGAGTCAGTTAGAATCTGCTTTAATTTAAGAGAATTCCGACTTATCCATAGGGAATAATTCTACCAACAATTATGCAGACTGAAATATTGTTCTGCTCGGTATATCCATCCAGTAGGATCAGTACCATTGAAGTGAGGAAAATCAAGCTTCGACCCACGAAAATTGCTGGAAGAAGAGAACCCAGTGGCTGCAGAAGATTCTGGTTGTCGATTATTGTTCATGGTTGAATGATGAAGATGGAGGCTGAGAAATTTTTCATCCAGATCTTGGAGTTTGGTTTGGATGGTTGCAAGTGCTTCCTCCATGGTTTTTGCTTCTGTGTGAGTGACAACCATAACCAGGATTTTTTTTTTTTGTGGGGGGGGCAATGGATAGAAAAACACAAACATAAGCTTATTTAGTAAGGGGAAATTTGGATTTGGGAAAAACTCGGAGGGGTAATTGGGGTTTGACTAGGTTTTCGACACTTTCTGAGGGACAGGGAAACAAAAAATGGAGATTTCAGAAGTGAGAACTCTATGGTAAAATTTGAAGGCAATCGAGTGAAAATTGAAGAATTTATGGCAAACCCTAAAAATAGACAAATGTGGGATTTCTGGTCTTGGGAAGTGGAATTTGGGATAGGGTCTTCAGGAATGAAATATGTAGAATGGGATTGCAGGGATGTTAGTGAAATTTCAGGGAAAACAGAGTTGAAACAAGGGAGATATGGCGCGGAAGGGATCTGCAACGGCACGGAAGGGATCGAAAACGGCTGGATCTGAAACGACGACTGGATATGGAACGACTTTCAGAATAGATCTCAAACGACTGGATCTAGAGCGGAAGTGATCGGCAACAGTTCAACTGAAAATAGATATGGACCCCAGGTATGTACGGTTTCCTAACAGTTCAGGTGTTTCACTCGGCCACCAATGCTGTCTGACGGCTTGCATATTGGGGCAATACCCCTCACTCTACGGCTCAGGTAAAACTGATAACCGCTTTGCCACAAACGACAGCTCTTGGTTTACCTCACGAGTGGGAACTAGTCAATAAGGTAAAGGTCATTGCCCTTTTCATTGGCAGGTCCTCTCAATGGGACAGCTACTTTGGGGTTCCTGTGGTACTCCTCACAATGAGTTTTAGGGCTTATGCCCAAGTACTTCCCACAGTTAAGCGGATAGGGATTATTCCCAAATCCGAAGCTGCAACATATACGAATTTTTTTTTGGCAAAAATTCCACCCAACAAGCCCAAGAAAGTGCTCTAATACTAGATGTGAAGAACCTGCAATAATTAATTAATGCAAATACACGAGATATCAAAAATAACAGAACTCAGAATCACTTTTATATTGATCACGGTCCACTTCGAGGGGGCAACCTCCTTTGAGCAAGCTTAATACAATTAACTTCATGGTGCCTTCATAGGTCTCAACACACACTTATATACTAAGTCTAGGTGCCAATACCATGGGTCAATACCATGTGTCAATACAAACCATGGGCCAATACAAAATATAGATCAACAATTATTACAGGTCAAAACCATGGGCCAATACAAACTATGGATCAACTAAACTATGGGCGACTTACAAAGCATATGCGCCAACAACAATAACACAAACTATGGATCAACAAATACTACGGGACGACTTACAAAGCATATGCGTCCAACAACAATATATTAACAAAGTAAAGACATGGGTTCCTAACAGAATATGAAAGTTGGACAAGACATGATAGCTAAAAGATGAGATAGATTCTTAATTAATGAAGGCATAATTCTATCAACAACCTGTATTAAATAATGGGTTGGAGAAGGGGGGAAATCTGACCACTTTCCTATCTTTCTAGAAGTGAAGGAGACTTTGGAAATGCCTCCTATCCCATTTAAGTTCAACTCTATGTGGTTGGAGGATTATGGTTATATCCAACTAGTAAAAATTCAGTGGTCTCCTTTTGATGCCAATAGTCTAGAATCAATAGGGGTATAGTGCTTGAACAATCTAAAGAAGATAAAAACTTCCTCGGGCAACTGAGAGGAGGAGGATTTAGGGAATTGAGTTAGGAAGGATAGAAAATTTGTTGGAATCCTTTCATGCAAATAATCCATAAGGCTTCTAATTAGTAGAGTAGAAAGGTACATAATAGATCTTGAAGTAAGAAGGAATATTTTGATGGAGGAAGAAGCCTCTTGGAGAATCAAAAGTAGGGCCATTTGGTTGTAGAAAGGGGATTCCAACACTATATATTTCCATAATTATGTCATACATAGAAATAACTAAAACTCTCTATGGCAGATTGTAATATCCCAAGAAAATATTACTTTTGTTTTATGTTTATTTTTGTCAAAAGCTAATTTATTATTTGACAGGTGTTGAGTAAATGAACTCTGGAGCACTTAGACTGTTTATTTGGGTGTTGAGCAAGTGAGCTATGGAGCATCTGGACTATTTGTACTAGTTAATTGGTGTTGAGCATAAGCTCTGGAGCACTAGGACTATTGATTTAATGGTGTTGAGCATAAGCTCTGGAGCACCAGGACCATTAACTTAATAGTGTTGAGCAAGTGAGATCTGGAGCACTATTATTTGAGTGAGTGTTGAGCATTAATGCTCTGGATCACTTAGACTCATGATGATTAACTGATGTTGAGCAGGGAGCTCTAGAATATCAGTAATCCATTGAATTATAATTAAACTAAATTATTATTATTACTTTATTCTTTTTAACTGACTTGAACTTCCACTCAAAGAGGGACCGAGCATGCAAGAGTTTAGAATGGTCAAGTAGTTGATAAATAAAGATCAACTAGATGTTTTTTTTTAACTAGGGGAATCAACAACTGGGGATTGGGTTGGTACTCACGTGACACGGGGTCCTAGGATCCAATTTCACTACCACTATACCCGTAGGTTCCCCACAAATTCCTGCAAGCATGGGACACGGGTAAGCCCGAGTGTGATTTGAACTTGTGACCTCTGTTTACAACATGTGACTTCATATCAAACGAATCGCCAATGAGCCACACCTGTGTGGGATAAGATCAACTAGATTTTAGGTGAGTTGCTAAGAATCAAATTAACACCCTTAGTCATGTGACAAAAGAATCATATTTTTACTATGCGCCTGCAACATGAAGACAGAACACAAGTACATTCAGAGACAAATCCTCTCCGATCTAATCACTTCTCCCATAAATGTAAGAATTAAGTGAAGAAAGTAAGAACGTAAGGAGACCAACTTCATTGATTGAACCGCTCACCAAAGGTCCAAAACTTAGCTACACCAATCAAAAAGTGAAGAGAAATGCATTAATTGTGCCTAAAGTATGCTAAGTTGTGCAAAAAAGCCTAAAAACTATGGAAAAGTGGGTTTTTGAGTGAAAATGATCTAAAATAATGAAAAAGAGCAATCCCACATTGAGAGGAAAAGCTTGAAGGCCCACTTCCCAATGCTATATAAGAGAGGCATTTGGGGCATTGTAAGGAGGACAAAGAAAGAGCAAAGGCATGCTGGAGAGATTCTGAAGGTTGGAAAGCTCAACTTCTTCATCAAAAGAAAGGGTGGAGAAAGGATAGCTCATGGAAAAGGAAGAAGGATGCATCTCAAGCTTCATAGTAGATATGTACTTTCTTCTCTAGCTTAATATGAAATGATTCAAGTTTCCTTCCATATGAGATGTGTTTATGGTGGTTTTGAATATTGAGAAATGTTTGATAATTGATTAAATATCTTAGGAAATTTGTGTTAATTGTTTCATATCTAACATTGGAACTCAACATTTAATAGTAAGATAGCTTTTTTAATGTATATCTAACACTACGTTTAAAGCTATTATCAAATTGGTGACCATACTAGTTGATTTTTCTTGAAAATTTCCGTTTTTCTTGCAAATTTCTTCATTTTTGGTGTTCTAAAATTTCATATCTACTCCATATTTTCCTTAAGATCCCATGAAGAACCTATGCTACATGTTTATAGGCTCAAAACCGGCCTAGATCCACTCCTACACTCCCAAAAACTTCAAAGATGAAGCTAGATTTCAGCATGCTTTGATAGAGAGTGCATTGAAGGTTTTTTCTTGAAAAATTCTTCATTTTTGGTGTTCTAAACTTTCATATCTACTCTAAGAATTCCTTAAGATCCTTTCAAGAACCTATGTTTCAGGTTTATAGGCTAAAAAATGACCTATATCCACTCCTACACTCTCAAAAACTTCAAAGAACAAGCTAGAACCTCCTTTGCTAGAGAGTGCATTGAAGGTTTTTCTTGAGATTTGTGCCCAATTCTTCTCTCTTTCCTTTGTTTTGCTGATCTTTTCTTCTTGTATGGGCTTAGGAATATCTGATATCAGAGTGTAGACCTCTTTTTGATCCTCCTTAGCCAAATATTTGGGAGATTTTCAAACTTTTGTAAGCTTCAAAGCCTCCATGCTTCAGATTTGCATGAATTATGAACTAGTTTTGAGATCTCTTTGTTTTGGGGCTTTTTGGTGCCTATATTTTTTAATTTGCAAACATTATTAAGGATTCTAAATATTTTAATATCAGTTTATCACTAACTTTGAAGAGTTTGGGTTAATATCTTTATATTGGCAATTTTCGTCCCAAAACCACTAAAAATAGCCCAAATTGTCATTTCTTTCCAATTGTTTTTTTAAATTGGTATTAGATCCACTTTCTTAAAGCCATATTTTGTTGTTAGGTACCTGATTGGATAGTATTGGGACTGATCTTTGAAATAATTTTGACTCCTTTCATAATTTGCAAAAATTAAAAAACAAAAACATGAAGAAGAACCTTGAAAAGACACCTAGTTTTGAATTTTCACTGTTTTAGGGAAGATTTGAGGATTTCATTTTGTACTTCCAGAACTTCACAAAGCTTTTAAAAATTCTTAGGATCATTTTACCACTAGTTAAGGAAAATTTGGGAGGGTTTGAGCTCCTTATATTTGGAATTTCTTACCAAAAAACCTCCAAAAATGGCACAAATTGACATTTATTTCAAAATTTTCTTAAATTTGTTGTAGATTAATTTGCTTCAAGTTATATATTGCTGTTGGATCCCTAATTGCATAAGATTAGGACTGATATCGAATTTTTTTTTATTGATTTAAGAGTTTGCAAATCACAAAAATTGACGAAATATCAAGATTTGTTCAAAGAACCTTAAGACCCTTTAACTGTTGAATCTCATACACTTGCTTATTTGAAACATCACAACAAATCTCAGTCTTAACATTTGAAAAGATCATTTAAACACATATCACAAATTCATTTGCATTAAACAATAAAAAAATTTGAACATCACACTTTGAGTTATTTCGAAAACAATTTTCTTCCAAAAACAAACACAAGCGTTAACTAGTCAAATTTTGTTTTGGATTTACAAGTATTTTCATTATACTCTTGCACAATTAGAGGAAGTTGTAGCTTTAGATCTCAATTTTCTTGTGATAAGTTGTGTCCGAGCCACCATATCCTCTTCACTTGGGCCTTGTGCGATCTTGTGAATGAGAAAGTGGTTCTCAAGTGTAATAGTTTAGGATTTGATTTTTCAAGCATCTTATTTTTGAGCCACCGTATCCTCTTCACTTGGGCCTTTGTGCAATCTTGTGAATGAGAAAGTGGATCTCACGTGTAAAAGAGTAGATTTCATTTTTTCATACAGTTTTTCGTGCCACCGTATCCTCTTCACTTGGGCCTTCGTGCAATCTTGTGAATCAAAAAGTGGATCTCAAGTGTAACAGTCTAGAATTTAATTCATAAGCATTCCAAAGGGCTCTGCATATCCTCTTCACTTGGGCCTTCGTGCGATCTTGTGAATGAGAAACAGAGATCCCCCGTGTAATAGAATTAGATTCATTTTCACTTGAGATATTTGTTTGGTTTACATTGATCTTTGAAATCAATTATTATCCATATTTCAGAAAAACTGTGCATGAAAAATACAAAATCTACCAAAATATTTTGCATAATTGAAAGACATACATGAACCTCTAACCTTTCATTTGTTTAGAACATTCATCGAATTGAAAGGTATTATAGTGAACATATTGCATTGTGTGGTTCATATTTTTCATGTCAAAACACCACCAGTTTCACTTCCACTCCTGAAACTAAGAAAACTACCCTTAAAATTGGCGCTTAATATAAAATTGACCAACTTTTGATTTTCATATCACCAACAAGATTAGGTTCGTGCCCTGGATTAGGTTTGGAGAGTTAACACTCCTGGGCTGCAAAACAATTGAAACTAGCATTAATTACTGAGAGTAAATCCATTAGTAGCAAAAAACGCTTGTCGGGAAAATGCTTCTTAAACATGTGTTAAGCACGAGGTCAATCTGGATAAGTAAGAGTGGTTCCCCTCCTCTTGCTTGTTTAGTGGGACATCAGCTCATTAAGGAATTCTGTGTGAAGTGACAAGTCCTCGGGGTGACATCACTTTTCTAGAGTACCTGGTTATGAGAGTTGTCCTCGACTTACAACTGTTCTGCCCGACCGTTGATTGTGAAGTGGTAACCTTAGTTTCTATTCCTAGGATATCACATAGGCTATTGTGAGTGGGGGACACTTGCAATACCTGAGACAGACTTTGGAACTTTTACTCCTTGGGAGGGTGATTGGTTAGGAACCAACACTTGCACCCCTAGTGATTAAAGTTTATTGTAACTATTTCTCATACCTTCGCAGCTAGCAATTGTTTGAGGATTGATATCCCTCAGGAGCTACTAGTTTCGGAAGGCCCTCCAATCCATCTTTTCACTGAGCTTCATCTCTTTGAAAAAGTAGTGTCCTTGCTTGGATCTATGGGACTTTTTGTTGTATGGACAGTTTTTCTTTTTGTTGAGTCTAGACTTCCTCAGGATTGTTTGATTAAGAATATCATTTTAAACACATCCTTTTATCAACTTCTTAGAAGTGGCTACTCTCCCGATCCACTAGTCACGGTGGCAGCGAGGTACTTCACCAGAAATTGAAGGCCTTGCTACATTGCAGAGACAGATACAAAAACCACATCCTAATGGCTTGGAAACAACACTGATTTCAAATACAATTAATATTACTCGAGAAGAACAACATCAAATCAACCCTGAGAATTCATCATCACATCACGAACTGAATACATCCATAGTTGATGATCTTACTCTAGTTGAAATTGAAACATTGAAAAATCACACAAATGCTCATGTAATTCCTCCTTTAATGATTCTTTCAGAACCAGTTATACTTACTATCCATGAGTCACTGGGTGATATCAAACCTCTTTTTGAAAGTTTGAATGACATGTAAAATTCAACAAGTGACCCTATGGCTTCATTAGGAGCACAAGGGACTACATCGTCACAACATCAAACAATTGTTGGAGGTAGCACTACTTCCAATTTGGACTCTACATCAATCCCAATAGTTAATATACCTGTTAGTAGCACAAGTTCAACCAACACTTCAGTGCCAGTTGGTACAGTTTCGGGTTCCAATCTTAGAAGTACATCCACTTCGTCTGCAGGAATCCCTACTGAAGGGTGTGCCTTACAAAACATTGGTTTTCCATATGGTTTGGCTAATCAAGGTCAAAACAAACAAGGAGTAAACTAAAATCCTCTTGGTATTCCTAACACTTGTCCAAATTCTACTTCTAGGGGAAACCCTTCACCATGGAATGGTAATATTCCTGGCAAAAGAAATGAACCATGGACCATTTATGCCAATTGGGGATATGCTCCTCCGATTAGTGGAAATGCCCCGGGGAGTTATCCTCCGACTTAGTCTAGCACAATGCCTAGCGGCAATCCACCTATCAACCCCATTCCGCAATGAAGTGGGGAGGTTTCAAGGAGTATTCAATCTTCTTGGGGCCCACCTTCGCAAGGAGGAAATCAACCTTGGAATGCTTATCTAAACCAAGGAGACAATCAATGGTTTGGTCAGATTCTGGAAAGGAACCAATATTTTTGGGGCCTACCTCCGTAAGGGGGCAATCCATCCATCCATCCTGTTCCACCATGGAGTGGACAACATTTAGAAAGTAACCAATCTTTTTGGATGCCACCTCCGCAAGGAGGAATTCAACTTTGGAATGATTTTCAATACCGAGTTCAACCGCCATGGTGTGGTTGGGATCTAGGAAGTAACCAATCTTCTTGGACCCTACCTCCGCAAGAAGGCAATCCACCCATTGGTCATGTTCCAGGAAGTAGCCAATATTATTGGGGCCAGTCTCCGCAAAGGGGAAACCCACCTTGGAATTCTTATCACACCCAAGGACCACATCAATGGAGTGCTCAGGTTCTAGAAAATAACCAACCTTTTTTGGGCCTAACCCCGCAAAGGGGCAATCCAACCATTAACCCCATTCTGCAATGGAGTGGTCAGGTCCTAGGAAGTAACCAATCTTTTTGGAACCAACCTGCGAAACCTGCGTTTGATCCAACTAGGCTGCCACATGGACCTCATGCCAATGGTATGATGGATTCCCTTAACCAACTTGAGCAGATTACCCAACATTTGGGACAAGTTTCTATTCAGAATTCGCAACCCACAGCTAGCCAGGAAATGCAGGAACCTGCTAATCCTTCCAACAATTCTAACATCCTCATAGTCTCATCCATAGACTTGAGAGGAAAGAAGAAGAAGTATAAGGGTAAGCAAAGTGCTAATCCTTCCCAGAATTCTGAAATCCTAAGAGTCGAGTCCAAAGACCTTAGGGACAAGAAGAAGAAATACAAGAGTAAGCAAAATGCTAAGTTTGGGAAAAGGGATGCACCAACTATGCTTCAATGCAGTGGGAAACAACAACCCACTATTTTGACACCCGTACCCCCACCAGTGGGAAACCAACCAACCCCCCCGCAAGGGGGCAATGATCCTGATTCCAATGTCTTCATGTGTGATCATGATATGAACATTCAAACAAGACTTGATTCTTATGATGTCTCTCCTAGTACATCGGATCAATCGGAATCATAGCGAAGTGGTTATCCCTACATTGAGAAACCAACCATATACTTAGTACCATACCCCCCGAAAGGTGTTCTACGTAGAAAAATGCATAATCCTAACACGTGAGCTGCTCCGAATGATAATGTTCTTGAGGACCTAGCTCAAGTACCATGTGCCATGTTGGCCTTGGAGGTATTGTAATTTCGTTCTACGTAAAGAAAAGAACTATTGTCTACAATTGGCGTTGTTGATCCATCCGATGAGACTTTGATCACATCAGACATGGACCATTCAATATGTAGGATCTTTTCCGAAGTTGCTTTTCAGATTAAAGTAACGACTCATGGTGAGAACATTTGTTTAACCGTAGTGGATGAAGGGACCTCAGCTTGTGTAATGTCATTTAAATGTTGGCAAGCATTTGGATCACCCCTATTTGTCGTAGAATTTTCATACCAAGCTACTCAAATAGATTCGGTAGATTTAGATCAAAATCTTCCCTTGATAGAGGAATATGATTTGGTCACTTGGCCTATTTGGGCTATGAGATCTCCCATCTCACATGACTTCTTGGATTACAATTTATCATCAAATGAAGATATCCCTGAAGTTGTAAACATTTGGTTGCACCCACCTAAGGACATATTTTGTGGGGCCACTGGGAGCATAATTGGATTAAATCTACCCAAGTATAGGAGCATGATTTGCATGTTCCTCGATCTGATCTGGTATATTTGGAAGCTTGCATATAGGTTTAGGCCATCCCTTTGTGAAGATGCATTTGAACCTTTTGCAACCCAAACTTGCCATAGGGTCGAACCTGTTGGAAATTGTTGGGTCAGCCCTTCATATCTGTATTTTCCACCATTCCGATAGAAGAGCCTACCGAACATGGGACACCCTCTTCAGTACCCCATTTCCATTTTGGTGCCCATGCTAAGTTATTCTCATAGGCCTGGGAGCCCTATTAGTCCCAACATGACTTGGAGTTTGAGACCATATATTTCTCTTTCATACATTTCTGACCATATCGTGATGGGATCCCAATTTTTTGTCATTTTACATAAGCATGTGTTAAAATATCCAATTGAACATCCGTGCAAACTGCTTCGTTGTGTTAAATTTTCAGAATTTACTTCAATCTGATCTAGGATCTTAACTGAGAGAACAACATGTACAGCATATCTACAACATATCAATCATGGAGACAATAATGCAAGCACACAAGAGACACAAAGATTTACTTGGGGAAAACCATAAAGGTGAAAAACCCCAATAACTTCCTCAGAGATAGATAGAGCAATGATACAACCAACCAAGAGAGATAGCCATAACCTAGCAGCAAATCCTCCTCCTCCATAAGTGCGCCACTCCTCCTTGAGTGCATGTGTGAGAAGTGAGTGAGTAAATAGAGTGCCTCTCGCACTCTATTTATACTTGACTTGACTTGCCTTTTTACCTAACTCATGTAGGCTCGAACTTTACCACATAACATAATGCTGAGTGGGCTGACCCCCAATAGGGTGGTCTAATAACCCTTTGACCCACATGACTTATACAGGGCCGACCCCAAATAAGGTGGTCTAATAACCCATCAAGTATAAGTTACGACACTTACAATATAAATGACGACACTTCCTTATAGAGGAATAATACCATCTCTATAGGAATACAATATACATATATGTGAAATACATTCCGAAGTTACATATACACCAACACTCCCTCTTAACTAGGAAGGTATTTCTCAGCAAAGTTCTTCTAGCACAAGTCATCTTCTCTGGATCATCGTCACTAGATAATCGTCATCGAGTCATCATCATCGTCACTGCTGCTGCTATCTCAATCAATCTCTGAATCTACTCGTCATAGGAAGTTCTACAGAGCCAGTCCTTTTTCATACTGGATGTAGGCCCACCACCTGCAGGTCTTCGTCATCACTGGCCATACCGTGGAATCCTCAAGACTTATTACGTGCGTCACAAAACCTCGAAAGAGCATCCCAGGATGTTACGGGTACACAACTCCGACCTGTAGGATCTCCAAGGGCGCTATTACATGTGACCCCACCACAAAACCTCGCAAGAGCATCTCAGGATGTTACGGGTACACAACTCCGACCTGAAATCTCCCAGGGCACAAATTACATGTGGTCCACCACAAAACCTCGCAAGAGCATCTCAGGATGTTACGGGTACACAACTCCGACCTGAAATCTCCCAGGGCACAAATTACATGTGGTCCACCACAAAACCTCGCAAGAGCATCTCAGGATGTTACGGGTACACAACTCCGACCTAAGATCTCCCAGGGCTCTATTACATGTGGTCATGGAAAAACATCGAAAGAGCATCTCAGGATGTTACGGGTACACAACTCCGACCTGAAATCTCCCAGGGCCCAAATTACATGCCATAGGACAAAACCTCGCAAGAGCATCTCAGGATGTTACGGGTACACAACTCCGACCTGAGATCTCCCAGGGCGTTATTACATGTCCTCCCAGAGCAATGTCTCGAAAGAGCATCCCAGGCTGTTACGGGTACACAACTCCGACCTATAGGATCTCCCAGACATGCTCATCTGCACAACCTGATCCGCGGCCATAGAGTATCAACCTGATACTCACCATACATCATCCTGATGTACTCATGATCGTCCTGATCATCATCACTGCAACGTCCTGCTGCATGTCATCTGGAGCAACATCCTGAAGCTCATCATCCATGATCATCCTGATCATCAATGCATCCACCTGATGCATACCTAGTATCTACCTGATACATGATACATATCACCATACATGATCCACCTGATCATCAATGCATCCACCTGATGCATACCAAGTATCTACCTGATACATGATATATATCACCATACATGATCCACCTGATCATACAATGTATCCACCTGATACATATCACCATACATGATCCTCCTGATCATCAATGTATCCACTTGATACAAATACAAATATATGATATATATCACCATACATGATCCACCTGATCACACAATGTATCCACCTGATACATATACAGATACATGGTCCAAGCATCCAACATGATGCATACATACATACATAAAATGATCCAACTGATCATATCCAACATCCACATGATGCGTACATACATACATAAAATGATCCAACTGATCATATCCAAGCAGAAACCAGAACATCATCCTGATGCTCATCATCCAGCACTTACATCCACAGCCATGTGAAGGATCCTCCTTCCAACATGCTTGGAATGGCTTCAGCAAATGTGTCCATCACTTCTTCCTCGAAGTGTCCTCGATCTGGAGAATCGCCAAGCCTCTCTCTGAAGTACTCGAACTTCACCCTGGCTTCGTCAGCACATCTGCAATCTGCTCGTCCGTCGCAACATACAGGAGCTTCACAGCTCCTCTCTGCACCATATCCCTGATATAGTGATATTTGATCTCTATGTGTTTCGACCTGTCATGAAACATTGGGTTCTCGAAAAGATTCACACAACTCTGGTTATCACAGAAGATACCAGTAGCCTCCAACGGGAGATCAAATAACTCAGACAGTAGCTTCCGTAGCCATACTGCCTCACAACTAGCTGAACAGGCTGCAACATACTCTGCCTCAGCTGTACTCAGTGCTATGCAGGACTGCTTCCTGCTAAACCAAGAGATCACACCTGATCCCATACTGAAGCAACACCCAGATGTGCTCTTCCTATCTGCAGCACTGCCAGCCCAATCTGAATCAACATAACCTTGCAGGTTAAACTTTTGATTCTCCTCATACCTGAGCCCATAATCCACTGTACCCTTCAGGTACCTCAGAACATGCTTTACAGCACTCCTCGGATCCGTCAGGAACTGGCTCATTGTGTTCACAGCAAAGCAAATGTCTGGTCTCGTGTTCGTCAGGTACATCAAGGACCCAATCATCTGGCGATACATAGAGACATCAATCGGCTCAGATGAAGCATCACATAGAAGCTTCAGATTTGATGCCATAGGTGTGGCCATGGCCTTGCAATCCATCATCCCGAACCTCTTTGGGATCTCTACTGCATACTTCCCTTGTCCAAGGAAGATTCTATCTGCACTCTGCCACACCTCCATGCCAAAAACAAATAGTGCATCATCCCCAAGTTCTTCATCTCGAACTTGGAAGAAAGCTTCCGCTGCGTGTCGGCAATCAATCTATCTTTACCTGTAACAAACAGGTTATCTGCATACAAAAGTAGTATCACTGGATTGCCTTCCTCAACCTTGTAGTAAAGGTTGGAATCCTCTTTACTCTTGGTAACGCCCAAACTGGATAGAAAGCTGTCTATCCTACCATACCAAGTTCTGCACACATATCTGACTACACCATGCTGTCTTGAAATCCATCTGGTGCATCTTCTATTTCATCACGTTTATATTTCTCAATGTTGCCATCTGCAATATGCTTGATCTGATAGTTCCATTTGGAATTCATAACAAACTTCCCTTCATGTCTTGGGACTGCAACCCAAACATCATTCTTCATGATTGACGGATCATGGCATTCCATTTCTTCATCCCAGATCCTGGGAACTTCAATATCTTCAATAGATATCTTTATTGCTGAACAAATGTTGTAGTTCTTCTTTTATAGGAGATGGCATACGATCTTTCCTACACAACAAGTTAAATTGCATGATTAGAAAACATCTCATAGTTTTCAGAACAAATTTTTACACATAAAGAAATATTCCATACAGTCATGCAATTATCTTAGCCAATGCTTCAATACAACATTTATCCATATTCCGTAACTTTCTAGATGCCTTCCAATCTCTACCAAAACATTGTTAAGAGTGTGCACAAATCCTAACATGTCAGCAAAGAGGTTTCATTCTAGATAAGTAGCAATGGAATGTTGTACAGTGCCATAGGCCACTTACCCATGTATATTAGTAGTATACTGTTCATCTATGCAACTATTCTAATATGCACAATACATATCCTAAGTCTAGGAACATGAGCATATACATCATTGAACAATTTTATTTAAACAAACATATATGCAAGAAATGATAATTAAAATACTTATCTTTGTTTGTTCGTTGGGTGGACTCCCTCTGAGTCTTTGCTTCCTTGCAGGAGTTGTTGGAGTCCTAATCTGAAGTAGCTTCTTCTACACCTTTCTGTTGTGGAATGTAGAGAGATGGTCAACTCCCTCTGAATATCTGCATCCTTGCAGATACTACTGAAGTGTGCTCCTTTTCTTTCTTGTAGGAACAACTGGAGTGTGCTCCTTTGCTTTCTTGCAGGAGCAACTGGAGTGTGCTCCCTCTTGATCTTTGATTCCTGGATTACCTGTTCTTGAATCTCATATTCATCCTTGGTCCCTATGCATGCTTATTAGTATCATGAATGTGTTATCCTTGTGATCTCATATAAAATCATACATTCATTAGTATACTATTAAAACACAAGAATCTCAAGCATGTATAGTCATGATCATTTCAAACAGAAAATAATAAGCATTAGCATTCAAGGTTTATGTAGAATTCTTAAGGTTAGTCAAATCATAAGAAACATAACATGTCTAAACCTGTAATTACTCAAACCTATGACCCTTCAGGTTAGTTGAATCATCAATCAAGATAAGATATATAAAATGCATAAAACCTGTTATTATTCAAACCTATACCATCATGATTCTTCTGGTTAGTCATATCATCAATTATGGTAAGAAACATAATATGCATACAATCATGATTATTCAAACCTATGACTTCATGAATAATCATTATCAACAACAGTATAAGATCCTAACACAAGGTAGGATTCTATCTTGATATAGGAAAAACATACCTGGATTAGCATGCTAGCTATTTATGTCTAACATACTCACATGATGTCTTCTTGTTCTTCTTCAATGACTTGTGCTAGTAACCTGTATATCTCATAGGTTAACTATTACAAAACCAAGTTATACATACCTCGTAAATGGATCTTCTATGAGATCCATGACAATGGATGAATCTTTGTCCTCATGTTATCATGATCATATGTTCTTGGACCAGAACATGATCTGTCTTTCTTGGTGTACCTTTCATGTTAGTAGACAACATAAACCTCATACAACACCATAATGCATTAGTACAATCATAAGTGTCAACACCCTAACCAATGAATATCTTCTATCATGCATTCATAATTTTGTTAAGGTGATACGACAAATCTAAAATCAAAATTGTACTAACCGTAATAACATGAAGACAAACATACCATAAACTTAATCATGAACAAATATCGAAACATACCTCGATGAGTCATACCTGTCAAGATCGCTTGTAATCTTCTTATGTAAGGCCTTAGCCTGATCTCCCTCTGAAACATGAACTCCTTCACTTATGCAGGTGACCAATCCATCTTCTTCTAGGATTAACCCAATCCACTTGATTTGCAAGAACTGGACCTGGAGCTGGATATGGGTTTGTCAGAGAAACCCCAAAAATTCAAACTTTGAATTTCAAACTTCTGACAGGATAGAAATATGCGCCTTGATGAGCTGATCAAGCTGGTATAATCAGAATTTGAAAACTGCAAAGTTTCACTCCTCAATTTTGCCTTTGAAACTTCTGGATTCACTGGACGTGACCCTGAACTGGGGTTTGATGAAGCCCACTCTTTTTCCCAATCAAAATGTTTGATCCAAAGCTCTAAGCTTCTATTTTTCTAAGGAGCTTCCAGCCGTGGTCACAGATTTCAAAAATTCCCATTTTTACAGAAGCCCTAATTTTCCACTTTTCTGATCAAAGTCCCGAAATAGGGTCTAATCAAGTCCGGCCTTCTACCCAACCAAAAATTCTGATCTTGGTCTCTAAATTTCTATTTTGATGATTAGCATCCAGCCGTGGTCTCGGATTACAAAAATTTCAACTTTCTTCAAAGCCCTAAATTCCGGAAGCCATGAATGAAGGTACTAAAAAATAATTCTGTTTTGACAGAAATATGTACCTGATTGTTTATGGTGTAACTCCAAACTTTTCAATCCAAAGGGTCTGAAAAAGTTTCCTGAGATAGCCTGACCTGTTATCTTTCCATCCTGATAGGTCTGACCTCAATTGGATTCTCTGAGAGAGAGTTATGCCAAATGTCGCAACGTGACCTGTTTTGGGATAAAACAGGAGAGCGAACTTGTACGGTGTGCCACGTGTCACTGTTTTAACTTCGGCCTCTGAAAAAGTTTCCTGAGATAGCTCGGCCTATTACCTTTCCATCCTGATAGGTCTGACCTCAATTGGACGCTCTGAGAGCGAGTTATGCCAAATGTCGCAACATGACCTGTTTATGGGATAATACAGGAGAGCGAACTTGTACAGCGTGCCACGTGTCACTGGTTCAACTTCGGCCTCTAAAAAAGTTTTCTGAGATAGTACAGTCTGTTTACTACCTGTCACTTTTCACGACATTTCATTTGGAGCTTCCTAGCCCAAGTTATGACCTTTTTCCCAAGGTCACCTGATTTTAACTCAGATCTGGAAGAGGCAGAAACCCTATATTGCACAGATCATAAATCACAAAGTACAATGAATTAGAGGTTGTCCTTTGGACACAAGGTACCTGGAGATCTTAGCTTCGTCCTGTAACAATTTCAGATCCGAAAAATTCGCCAAAATGGATTTATAGTGAAAGTGCTACGATGACTTGTTTTTGCTATATCAAGCCCTAGCATCGTAAGTGCAACAAGTGTCATACATGCCATATCATGCCTTCTTTCAGGCTAGCTCTGATACCATGTTAAATTTTCAGAATTTAATTCAATCTGATCTAGGATATTAACTGAGAGAACAACATGTACAGCATATCTACAACATATCAATCATGGAGACAATAATGCAAGCACACAAGAGACACAAAGATTTACTTGGGGAAAACCATAAAGGTGAAAAACCCCAATAACTTCCTCAGAGATAGATAGAGCAATGATACAACCAACCAAGAGAGATAGCCATAACCTAGCAGCAGATCCTCCTCCTCCATAAGTGCGCCACTCCTCCTTGAGTGCATGTGTGAGAAGTGAGTGAGTAAATAGAGTGCCTCTCGCACTCTATTTATACTTGACTTGACTTTCCTTTTTACCTAACTCATGTAGGCTCGAACTTTACCACATAAAATAATGCTGAGTGGGCCGACCCCCAATAGGGTGGTCTAATAACCCTTTGACCCACATGACTTATACAGGGCCGACCCCAAATAAGGTGGTCTAATAACCCATCAAGTATAAGTTACGACACTTACAATATAAATGACGACACTTCCTTATAGAGGAATAATACCATCTCTATAGGAATACAATATACATATATGTGAAATACATTCCGAAGTTACATATACATCAACATGTTGCTTATTGCTTATGTTGCGTATTTTCCTTTGCAGTCACTTTTTGTTACAAGATGCCTATAAACCATTGCTTCTGTATATTTGACCCATACCCATGGAGGAAACATCTGTAAGAGTGTACATAACTAGATCAACCCTTGTTTTCAATATGGATCTTTTCCTTGGCTTGACCCATGCCCTTGACATTTAGGCACATGCCCTTGAGACACTCATTTCCTCTAACGTATCATAGCATGCTTTATTCTTTTTTCAAGCTAATAAATAAAAAAGGTTAAAAAATGGAAAACACAAAAATCCAAAAACGGAATGTTGATGTATATGTAACTTCGGAATGTATTTCATCTATGTATTTCATATATATTTATTGTACCCTTATAAGAGATGTGTTATTCCTCTATAAGGAAGTGTCGTCATGCGGATTGACAAGTGTCGCAAGTGTATGTACTTGCCGATGGGTTATTAGACCACCATGTGTGGGGTCGGCCCTGATATATATATTATATTGTGGATGTATCTAGATAGACAAGTTGGCCCCATAGTGTAACTGGGCAAACAGGTTAGTATAAATAGAGATCGGGAGATCTCTATTTTGATCATTCAGAAAGTCACACTTCTCTCACTCAGAAAGTGGCGCACTACTGAGGAGGAGGATCATCTGCTACTAGGAGACTATCTCAGTGTATTTTGGTTGTACTTTGGTTGAGCCATTGCTCTCTCTATCTTTGAGGAAGTTGTTTTTCACCTTAGGGTTTTCCCCACAGAAACTCTGTGTCTCTTGTCTCTCATGCTTTTGATTCTTGTGATGCTTGTCATGCTTATTGTGATTGTTATGCATTAATATACTGTATATGTTATTCTCTCAGTGAAGATCCTAGAGTATTGTGAATTAATGCTCAAAATTTAACACGAAAGAGACTTGAATCACTTCATATTATAAACTTCGAACAAAACAGAAACAGTCAGTCCTAGTCGCCCTTGAACACGACACATCATTTTGTATCCACTGTTAGTACACCATCTACATTTGCCTTAGAAAACTATACCAGTATTTTTGAACAGATCTCCATCGATGGGTTATCTTTCCCGTCACCAATGGAGCTTTCGTTAATGCATCTAGCATTAGAAGATTTAATCAAGGCCGGTTACTCAAAGTCCTATGTTTCCATGTGTCCATTCTGCGTCGTGTTATGTTTTCAAGGGAAGTTCAAACTGAGTGGGCCATTCCTCAAATATTCCTGACCAATCATGTCAGCCTTCCTTGTGTCAGTATACAGTGTTGGATCTTGCAATTCTACCAAATTATATTAGACTATAGATCTTTGTTTCGTATCGATTTATGTGGGATGCATTAATTCCCTCCTTCCGATGGATCTATTCCTATCAACATCAAATCATCATCTAGGACATGTATCTAGAAACCCAAGAGTACCTTTGATCTTGTAGTCATTAGTGGCAGGTTTCCTCGCAAATGACAGTGGGTATACATCAATGACCCCTAATTGTTTGATTCTACAAGTGTTCGACTTCAAAACATCTATTCACACTTGCTAGTTTGTACTCAGTACCTTAGAGTCCATCATCATTATCGGTGGATATCTTCGCATCTGTTAACAATATATATCAATGACTGATAATCAGATGGTGTTTTATTATGCTCAACATCAGATCATTTATTCGCATGATATAAACTCGAACTATCATCGGTTTGTATTGAAGACCTTGGGAAAAACAGTTGTATCACTCATCGATGCACTGCCCGAGCTGTGCAAGATTAGACTACCATATCAGAGGTTCGATGAAGACTTCGTTCTCACACTCATCAAAGTGCATGTTTACACTTCTGAAAAATTTACTTTTGACATGGATCCACTGTGTATTGTTCATGGCCATGCTTGTTTACTGCTGAGCATGGGTATGCCCACCTTAGGAATATATTATATATTTGAGAAATTGCTATGTTTTACATGCAGGTATGATCCTCAATTCTGCACCCATGAGTTTTTCCTTTCCTCATCCTTGCTTTGAATGATAAAGAGTATTAGTATACAGAGTATAAATTTCAGTAATTTATTTCGTCCCTTAGCTCTGCTTTGGACCTCACACATTAGGGGGCATCTGTTAACAATCAAATTAACACCCTTAGTCATGTGACAGAAGAAGCATATTTTTATTATGCTCCCGCAACATGAAGACAGAACACAAGTACATTCATAGACAAATCCTCTCTGATCTAATCACTTCTCTCATAAATGGAAGGATTAGGTGAATAAAGTAAGAACCTAAGGAGACCAAGTTCATTGATTGAACCGCTCACCAAAGGTCCAAAACTAAGCTACACCAATCAAAAAGTGAAGAGAAATGCATTAATTGTGCCTAAAGTATGCTAAGTTGTGCAAAAAAGCCTAAAAACTATGGAAACGTGGGTTTTTGAGTGAAAATGATCTAAAATAATGAAAAAGAGAAATCCCACATTGAGAGGAAAATCTTGAAGGGCCAATTCCCAATGCTATATAGGAGAGGCATTTGGGGCATTGTAAGGAGGACAAAGGAAGAGCAAAGGCATGCTGGAGAGATTCTGAAGGTTGAAAAGCTCAACTTCTTCATCAAAAGCAACGGTGGAGAAAGGATAGCTCATGGCCAAGGAAGAAGGATGCATCTAAAGCTCCATAGTAGATATGTACTTTCTTCTCTAGCTTAATATGAAATGATTCAAGTTTCCTTCCATATGAGATGTGTTTATGGTGGTTTTGAATCTTGAGAAATGTTTGATAATTGATTAACTATCTTAGGAAATTTGTGTTAATTGTTTCATATATGACATTGGAACTCACCATTTCATAGTAAGATAGCTTGTTTAATGTAAATCTAAAACTACCTTTAAAGCTATTATCATGAGTAAAAATCCTATTTTTAATAAATAAAGATAAAATAAATTGTGAATAAACTAAATTATTAATTTAAGATAAAAACAAAACAGTCAGCGTGTCTAAACCTAAATCCTAGAGTCCTTTTCTCATAAGATCTTATAAGTAGCAGAGAGAGACCATTGAAAGGGGAAAGTGTTTCCAAGTTCCTTGGAGGGTCCAGCCGTGGTTCTTGAGCGCTCAGATTACCAAATTGTATGATATTTGGTGTGTCCTAGAAAGAGGACTGTGGGAATATTAGGGGAAATTATTTTACAAGATCCACACAAAGGGCTGGTAAATAGACCTTGTGACTACTCTATTGTTGGTAAATAAGATAGCGAATTTACCCTAGGCCTTCTAGTTCTTTCCATGCTTGGTTCGACTTGGGGGTGACCTGTTGAACAAACTAGGAACGGTTTGAGGCCTACAGTTGGGTGGAACGTAATAGTCTCCAATTCAGTCGGAAAGAAATAAAGGACTGACAAGTATCTTCATGTTTATTATTATTATTATTCATTCATAAATTATATTTTTTTATAGACTTGAACTATGTCTATTTATATTTTGTTCATGCAAGATTCTGGTAATGTAATGTAAATATGATAAATCTGTCCCTAGAAATCAGTTTGGGGTTCTTCCATAGATTAATTCCATCTTTTGAATTAAATGCTGTTATAAATAGTGATTTCCAATTATTGGTCATGCAAATTTAATTTGCAGGCTTTCATAATTAATTTTATGATTTACATAGAATCACAGGCAGAAGTAATTAGCCATGATACTTGGGTTACCTTTAATTTCCAAACTAGTGTTTAAAAATCTCATATCATATCTATTCAACATATCTCAAGAGAAATATCATATTTTTACCTATATAGAGAGAGAATCCTAGAAACTGGATTCTGGGACCAAGTCCCCAAACTCTAAATAGGGTGATTAATATATATTTATAAGTTATATATATTAAAAACATAAATCTTAAAACTTTAAACCAAAACTCCATCAAATATCAATCACCATATAAAAACATCGAAACTATACTAAATAAATCTAATAAACTCACATCATTACTCCCATTCAAACATTACATCTCAATAATTATCGAATAGTATTCCAATGCACAAAACAGAACAAGAGTGGAACTCTCCTTAGTAAAAAAACGAGTACAAACTAAGTCTTACATCCATGCCAGACAGGGTCACGCCGTCGATGTTAGACCAATGATCGAATCCCATGAGGAGTGATTCCAGTTCAAGCGCAGTCAGGGTCACGCTTTCAGCGTTGACCAGGGATCGAACCCATGAGGCACGATTTCAATTCACACATTCAAGGGTCACGCTTCCAGCATTTGACCAGGGATCGAATCCCACAAGGATCGATGCCCAATTAACACACAGGTAGGGTCACGCTTCAAGCAAATGACCCAGGGATCAAATCTCGTGAAGTAAAAGAACAAACTCTAGACTTAAACAGGGTCATGTCCAAACGCTGACTAGAAGATAACTTCCTCAGGATTAATTACACAGAATATTCAAAACACGACAGAAGCCAGAGTCTTCACACCCTTATACATTTCAAAAATAATGAGGAAACCCTAAGAATGAATAGCTGTAACAATCTCAACAACAGAATATAGATGCCAACGACAGAGTATAAACGCCCAACAATAGAGTGTAAATGCCCAAACGATAGAGTATAGATGCCCGAACCATTAATTATCATGTCATGATAAATATTAATTACACATTACAGAGAAATTTCAAAACTGAGAGGCAAGATCGCCTTACAACACAGAGAGGGCCATTTGATTTACAGACCTGAAACCATGAAACATTTCGCTTCTAAAAATACATTACAAAAATCAGAGCAATTGCAAAAACACCTAGAAGGCTTATTACATTAAATTAAAACCCTTAGATCAATCCTGAGCATAATATCGCTACAGTCTGAAGTATACAGTGAAAACCCCAAAATGGGAAAAAAAATTATAGACATGCAAACAGAGCAATGCCATGCTAAGGAGATTTACGGGCTCGCTATGATTTCCTTGCCTCTCCAAGAGCGCAAACAACCAACTCTTTAAAACATCAAACCACAAACCAGAACCAATATCTCCACATGTGTCTCCGTAGAGGGAAGCGGGTCCATAAGAGGTCATGAGCTTACTCGGAGATTTTCGCAACAAACCAACCTCTTCACAGAGCAGTCTTCAGGTGATAAACGCTGTGGATTCTCATCTTGCACATGGTACAAACCAGAGATCAGTTACTATAAAGAAAAGAAAATCCCATGCGTAAATATATACACTGAAAATATCAATTAAAGGGTAGAATCATACCTGGTTGAAGTCGACGCAGTGGATTTGCCCTCTTCCAATGCGTTACACCACATAACAATAACGTAGCTCTGGTCCTGTGCAAAGTCACTTCCAGAAACAATGCAGAGAGCAAGCCTATGCTTCCCTCTCCTATAGAAAGTCACAATAGACCCAACGATACATCCAAAAATCATGAATGTGATGGTAAAAACCTACACTTTCCCATACTTGAATGCAAACACCAGCGTGGAATCCTTCACACATGGCATGAGCCTACAATCACATGGGAAACAATGAATTCCAACCACCCCCACTAAAGTTTGGATTTTTTTCATTTGGATTTAAGATGAGACCCAAGGACTTAACAAAAGTGCTTAGGTTCATAGGGAAAACCTTCACCAAGTTTCGCTAGGCATGACCATGGCATGGTCTTGCATTGGGACCTTGTTCCCTTTTTCTTTTACTTTGCACAACATAAACCTTATGGAGTTTAGGACATGGCATATGCTAAGCCGTAAAACACAACGTGGGTCATCCAAACCACCTGCAGAGAAATATAAACATAGTGTTAGCTTATATAATCTAAGTAACCTCAGGCAACAATGGATCTGAGGTCCATCCACAAAAATGATAAAGAACATCTTCCAACATATGACGAGTAACATAAAACAAGCATTAAATATTCACAGTAAAAGAAGACTCCATGAATCAAGATCAAACCAATCCAGTCATCAATATCATAGTAGTGAGTTAAATGATATATCGGGTTATTACATAAAAATCAGGTACATACCTTTCCAAGTCAAGCAAAAAGGAAACCGACCAATACAATGCATTGTGAGTAACCGAGTAGCCAACCAAACATGATGCAAACAAGTAAGAACATTAGTATTTAACCAGTGCTGAAGTTAGTTTAAAGAATCATATGTTTTACGAATGATTAGAACCTTATATAAAAAAAATTTAAGGTGTATTTTTTAGGGACATTACACAAATAGAGGAAGAGGATGGGAGATTGGTGGTGGGATTTAGGAAAATTGCAAGATTAGGAGTGAACCATTTCAGTAATTTGTTCAAGGAATATAAGAGGGCATGTGTTGTTCAAATGTTAAGAATGAATTCTTTCCTTCTTTTTTCAATGAGGAACATAATTTTCCATTACAAGAGGTAGCGACCCTTGAATAAATAAAGGAGGCAATACATTCAATGCAAAAGGACAAGAGTTATGGGCCTAATGGATGGCTAGTGTATTTTTTCGTGGGTTTCATGGACCTATTTGCGATGGAACTTCTTGTTGTTATTGAAGAGTCAAGGATCAACGACGGGATCTTGGTTGATTTAAATACTACATTTATTTTTCTTATTCCTAAGAGTTATAGAGGTGTCAAATTTGGAGACTATGGACCCATCTCATTGTGCAACTGTATATACAAATTGACTGCCAAGGTGTTTGCAATAAGAATAAGGGGAATTATTTCTAATGGAATTATCTAGGAGCAATTTTCATTTTTAGAAGGTATACAAATTCATAATGCAATAGCTACTACTCAAGAAGTACTCAATACAGTCAAGATGAAGAAGTTACCAGTGGTCATTGTCAAGGTCGATCTCTCTAAGTCCTATCATCGAGTTAACTAGACATACTTAAGGTTGGTTTTGCTATAGGTAAATTGGATTTTATCATGTGTACAAACAATCTCCTTAGTAGTTCTAGTTAATCGCTCTGCCTCTTCTTTTTTTAATCTTGATATAGGCCTTGGGTTCCTCCTCTTTTGTTTCTCTTGGTTTTGGAGGGACTAAGTAGAGCTATTCATCATGCCAATATTAATGAGTCCCTCCGAGGGATTAGGATTGGGGGTAATGTTTTTATCTCTTATATTCTTTTTGTATATTCTATAATTCCCTTCTCTGATGGTTCTAGGAGGGATATTGTTAACCTTAAATCCATTTTGGGCTTATTTACTGAAGCTACAGGAATGTCTTACAATGCTAGAAAGTCCACAGTCTCTTTTATGAATCTGGACCAAGATGTGAATTATGGATATACACACCATTTGATTTTGATCAGGTGGATATTCAACATGGTTTAAAGTATCTATATTTTATTATAAATCCAAATGACTATCATAGAAGGGACTAGGAATGTGTCACGTCCCCATCTTGACCCCATTGCATTAAAATGTACATGATGTAATATTATTATAAAATCATGGTGAGGAGCTCAAGGCCAAGGCCCTGCCATCGATTTATTGATGCATATGGTTTACGTGCTATCCAGGCACATTGGAATTTCAAATATCTTGTAAATATGCATTTAATAAAATACCGACAACTAGCTATGCAATGCAACAAGAGATGGGGGCATGATTTTACAAGGAATTGGGAGGGAAATATTCAAACCCTTGAGCCAATGAAGTCAAGACAAGTGTTAATGAGAAAACCCATAAACCTTCAACTACCCATTTTGGCTTATGCACCCAATCATTAAATTCTTCCAAGAGTTGGTTGAGGCAGTTAATGCTTTGGGGATGGAGAGGTATGGAAACCAATTTCGTGCATGGGCAAGCCATCAACCTGGGAATTCATATTTTTTCTTCTTGGGAAATAAAACACCCACAAAATGGTGCCCAAAGCCATCTTTCACCCATGGCCTTTGCTCTCTCACACAGTCTAAGCTAGCTGGGCTTTCCCCATCACGTTTTTCACCATTTTTGCCTGTAGTTTCCATGCCTGGGAACTCATTTTTGTTTTGCACAATGGATGGGAGGAAGGGAGCCACGATTTTGGGGTTTATGGAGGTCGTTTTTGTCCCTTGAATGCCCATAAACATTTTCTGGACACGATTTTGCTCTTCCAGGGTTGATTCCCAAATTGCCATTCCGTTTTTGGTTTCCCAACGTTTTTCTTCATGCCTAGAAATTGTGGTTTTGCTATTATGCGCATCCCTATTTTGGTTTGAACCTGTGAGCAAGAAATTTGGAGTGGTAGTGGACAGAATTGGCTTGATAAACCTAGTGAAGGGAGTAACCTCTCAGAAAGATCAAGAGGGCTTTGTCTACTTTTCTATGCACACCCTGAGAGCACCAGAAAGGAAGGTATGGCTTGAGGGACTGTGTAGCAGTGAAGAGAATACTTCCTTGTGTTGGGTGTGTAGCTATTGTGGGTTCCAAGTTAGATTGATCTTGTAGAGGTATCCATGGCTCTGTGCTTGAGCTCACTAGCTTAGCAATTATTCCTTTCCATTTCCTAGCAGCCTAATAAACCCAATCATAGATTGGCTTGGCTCATCTTGGTGAATGTTGGCTATGTGTGAGTCTGTCGTTCCCTTGTTCCTTGTAGAAATCATGCCTAGCTCGGGGGTGGCAGTTGTATCAAGAGATTGATAAGCACAGCTGGCCCATGGTTGGGTGGAACATTGCAGTTGCATAGCTGGTGTCTCGGGACTACTTTGTTGAAGACAAGTACTCTCATGTGTTTAAATTATGCAATGTATTTATTCAATGGTTGTCATGAAAATGTTGAATGTATGTTAGATATTAAACATGATTTTTTAATTCCGCTGTGTTTCTATAATATGCATATGTATATGTCTTTTTATCAATGAGTTTTGCTCAATGGATATGGGGTTAGATGCCCGGATTTAGAGTGATGTTCTCTCCCATGCTGGTATGATGGGTGGGTATGTGACAGAATGGTATCAGATCCATAGGCTACAGCATTGGGCCTCTATGGGCCAAGTATGATCACAATTACAAGGGAAGATCCCCTTCTAAACAACACAGATTACCATGTTGGGCCTTTCAACGAGATGTAAATCATTGTGTGTATATGTACGTAGTATTTGAAGTTAAAATGAATTAGAGAAACCTGAAGATCTCATAGATTCTATTTGATTAAGATGGGAAATCATTTCCATGACTGTTTTGGCGATTCTTGCAAAATTGCTTGCATTGATTTCATGATATGAAAGTGAGGAAGGAAGGAGAAAATCCGTTTTCAGGTTGAATGCTTACTTACATTGTTTCTAATGCAGTAGCATTCTGTTTTTGCATTTGTTGATTGCCCCATGAAGAAGAGAAGGAGGTGCAACCTCTTGCCATCTTATATTATTTTGTTGTTTCATGCTTGACATGGAAGAGGTGCAATATTTCTTGAAATACTTTCTATTTTATGTGAGTTTGATCTTTAAGTAGCTCACCTCTGTAAGGAAATGAAGGACATATTTCAAGAAAAGAATTCTAATTGTCTTTGAAAAATTTGCAAAAAAAAAAACTTCTAACTATTTTTCTGAGTTTTCTGCTAAGGTTGCGGCGACGGAAGTTCACCTAACTTTCTGTGTGCGTGGCGGTGAAAGTTAGGCTAACTTTCTGCACGTGCGGTGGTGAAATTTAGGCTAACTTACTGCGCACACAGCGGCGAAAGTTAGACTAATTTTCTGCACGCGCGGCGACGAGAATTGGGCTAACTCTTGCGACTCTGTTGGCAAAGATAAGCCCAAAAGTGTCGCAACGGTCGACGAAATAGCTGTTAAATTTTGCGCCAAAAGGGAAGAGAAAATTCTAAATTTTTTTCTAAGTGTTTTGAAATTTTAACCTAAAGGCCATGTTGGCGAAGTTAAGGTTAAAATTCTGCGTGCGCGGCGGCAGAATTAATGTTAACTTCTACGTGCACGGCGCCAGAATTAACGTTAACTTTTGCGTGCGCAGCGGCAGAATTAACATTAACTTCTGCGTGCGCGGCGGCAGAATTGTTAGGATATTCCTATACTCCATCCTAGTCCCACCAGTATTTTGATCATTTACATTTTCAGTCATGCATGCACCTTTTAGGGTTTGCATGCATTCTAGGGTTTGCATGCATTTTGCATGCATCCCAGTCATCAGTCCAGCACCTAGCCCTCAGTTAGCTAGCCCCCAGGAGCTTCTCACCATTCAGTTTTATCCCTCCAGTTGCTTAGTGCGCCCTTCTTCCTTGATTTTAGGGAGCAACTCGCCCTTCTTCACCTACCAGTTCAGTTACACTCAGTTACACTCAGTTACACTCAGTTACATTGAGTTACACTCAGTTACACTCAGTTACATTCAGTTACAGTCAGTTACAGTCAGTTACACTCAGTTACATTGAGTTACACTCAGTTACATTCAGTTACATTCAGTTACTCTTAGTTACATTGAGTTACACTTAGTTGCATTGAGTTGCACTCAGTTACACTTAGTTACACTGAGTTACACCTACCAGAGTTAGTTTGACTGATGGTTGACAGTTACTTGAGCATTGATGACTCCACTGATGATGATGAAGACTTCCAGTTGCACTCCGATGATCATGAGGACACCTAGTTGTGCTCCGATGACACTCCAGTGATCCTTTGATCACTCCATGAAGGCTAATTCGAATTGCCACCTTAGGAGTGATCAAAGGTGGAGTAAGAATATTTTGTGAAGAAGAAGTCTCCATGATATTCAAAATATTCTTACTCGCTAATTCGAATTGCCACCTTAGGAGTGATCATGAGGACACCTAGTTGTGCTCCGATGACACTCCTTTGATCCTTTGAAGGCTAATTCGAATTGCCATCCTTTGATACAGTCAGTCGGGAGTGAAACTAGCCTCAAATCAGGGAGAATCGGAGCTAACTGAATGTAACTGAAGTGGAACTGCAGTGGTAGGTGAACAAGTGCGCCCTTCTCTGGCAGTAGGTGAGAAGTGGGCGCCTTTCAGCTTAGGAGGGCTAAAACTCTGTGGTAGGTGGCTCCCGGGTGCTAGAAGAAGGTGGATAAGGTGCTGGAGGCATCAAACTGGTGACTGGGATGCATGCCTGTGCATGCAGAATCCTGAAATAGATCATATCCTGAAATAGGAATCCTGAAATAGATAATATCCTGAAATAGATCATGCAAGATCCTGAAATAGATGATGTATCCCGAAATAGATGATGTGGATATCCGAACACCCCCCCTCAAGCTAGACTATGATGTGCCAACTAAATAATGTGGGGCCCTGGTAACTAAGACCAAAGGTCACCCCAATACAATAATCCAAAAACTAATAACAGTCAATAAACCGAGGAAATGGGGAAAACCTCATGGGAAAAATACCCCCCCTCAAAATAGACTGTAGTACACCAAAAGATTTAACTGCTCCAAAATCAAGTAGATATGTCTGGAGGTATCTTACTCTTGGGAGTAAATGGATTATGCTCCAAAAACATGTGCTTGAATTCTCCATCAGTGGATGCAAGCGAATGTGGAGACTTTATGAACTTGCTCTTCATACCGAAAATGGTGAGAACAAATCTGAAAATATGAGGATGATCCTGGAACCTGTGATTCGAACCAAGTGAGGTAGGAATAGCTCCAATCGGATCAAATAGATCTTGAAACTTGAACTTCTTATCAATAGAAGTTAAATCAGCTCCAAAAATAGATGAATGGTTTCTTGAGATCTCCTTTGAACCAACAAGGGTGAGATCAAAACCAAAATCAGCAAAAAGTGCATGAGATTTAAACTCAAGCGGATGGTAGTGCTCTTCATCTTCATTAAAAATCTGAGAAACTTTGCAAATGATAGAACATAAGTTTATAGAAGGCATGCAATCAAGGAGGGCGAATGCTTCACCTCCAAAATCAGATTTTACCTCCAAAACATCAAGTAGATCATTATTCCGCATGCCGACAAACTCATGTGAAAGAGAGGATTCAAGAACCTCTTCGGAATCTAGAGTATGAGCTTGTTTATCTTGCTCAGAATTCGAAATAGAAGACTTTGAGAGAATGAGTGTTGAATCTACAGTTTCTTCTTCATCTTGAACAATTGTTGAGGCCAACACATGATCGGAAAGAACACATAAGGAGATCTCACTGGGCTTGTTCTCCAAAAGGCTAGCATGATCCTCTTCTTCCTGCTTTCCAAATTCTCTGTCAAGTTGGACCCATAGATCACTTGGATTTTCAGCAAGCTTAATGAGGTAGCGCATACAAGGAGACATAGCAAGACATATTGCTCCAAAAGCTCTATCACAATCATTGAGCCAATCATTCTCCTCTTCATCGGAATCAAAATCTCTTGTATTACCAATGCACATATCAAAAAGACATTGTCTCTTCAAGAATGCAATCATCTTTGGTTTCCATTCATCATAGTTGAATGGAGTAAGAATATTTTGTGAAGAAGAAGTCTCCATCTTTGCATTAGCGAATGCACATGGAGGAAGTAAGAAACCTGCAAATCACATCAAAACAACCACAATAAGGTCGAACAATCCACCCTTTGAGAGTTGCATCACACCTGGGATTGGATTTCAAGCAATGTTGAATAGGTCCAATGTATCAGATCCAGGAATTATGTGGTAACTCAAGCTTCTGGAGTGGTATTGGAATATTTTTCAAGCTTTGCATGCACAGGAGCGAATGCCCTTGAGATATCTCATGCCAAACTTTTTTTTTTTTGCAAATTTTTAGCAATTCAGTCAAATCTTCTTGTATAAACACCTGTAGAAAAGAGATCTTGTCCCTGCAATGGCTCTGATACCATGTAAAATTAGTCACAGCAGATCTAATGAACAAGTAAATCAATCACAACAGATGAACATAGAAAATATGGTGCAAAACTGTGCAAAACATGCATCAGTGCTCAATATCCCAGAAAGGGTGAATAATTACAATACAATTCAATCCAATGTCAATTAGCAATTCGAATTGACTAAGTAGGCCATTCGAATCACTGAATAGAGTAGCTTGACTCTATCTAGGAGTCCTCATCAATCATCGGTGGTGCTCATCAATCACAATAACCAGTCATCCAGGTGTCAAACTGAGTCTAACTGAGTGTAATAAATGTAACTGAAGTGTGTAGCACTGATATAGGATCTGGAGGCTCAGTGGGGGCGCATGGGAGGCTAAATGAAGTCAGAACAAGTCACCTAATCAAACTGGAGGTCAAACGGAAGTGATACAGTCAGTCGGGAGTGAAACTAGCCTCAAATCAGGGAGAATCGGAGCTAACTGAATGTAACTGAAGTGGAACTGCAGTGGTAGGTGAACAAGTGCGCCCTTCTCTGGCAGTAGGTGAGAAGTGGGCGCCTTTCAGCTTAGGAGGGCTAAAACACTGTGGTAGGTGGCTCCCGGGTGCTAGAAGAAGGTGGATAAGGTGCTGGAGGCATCAAACTGGTGACTGGGATGCATGCCTGTGCATGCAGAATCCTGAAATAGATCATATCCTAAAATAGGAATCCTGAAATAGATAATATCCTGAAATAGATCATGCAAGATCCTGAAATAGATGATGTATCCCGAAATAGATGATGTGGATATCCGAACAAGAATTAGCGTTAATATTTGCGACGCACATGGCGGAAAACTTGGCGATAGGAGCCGTGCCACCCATGGCAATTTTAAGGATAAAATATGCGACGTGTGCGGTCGGTGAAAATAACCTTAACATTCGCAACAACAGCGGCAAATTTTAGCTTAAAATTCTGCGGCATAGGCGGCACTTTTGAAGCTAAATTTCCGCAACAATGGCTGCCATTTTTAACCTTAATAATTGCGCCAAACGAGGAAAGTCTATGATTGGACAAAGTTGTCAATATGGCATTTCCCCTCATGCATGCAAATAATTTATAACATTATAATGCAGCTAACAGTTGTGTTTATAAACACATTTTGCAGAATTATAGTCACATCAAAGCAGCATTCTAGATAAGTGCAATTGGAAAGTTTTTGTCTTGGTTGGGCCAAGGATATCAACATCATAGATTAATGCAAGCTTGCATTGATGGGTTATGCATTAAGTGAATGTACATCAAAATATTATGTAAATGTTGTGGATGTGCATCCATATGTGCGGGTACACATGTTGAGATGCATTGTGTGAATGCATGGGTGTGATATATATATATATATTTCAATGCAATTAGATGATAGATGAAATGGTGAACTATTGTTAGTACTGAGACCATTCCATGAGCTGCTGTGAATGCAGGAGAATGATTGCATGAAGAAGGTAGACATGTGATGGGCTACCAGAGTGCTCTGTTGGAAGGACAGAATTGCATGGAATGTGAAGTAATGAGTATTTACAGTTTATTTAAATTGCATGGATAATGTGACTGTGTCTTGCAATTTTATTGTGACAATGATGCATATATAGGAATGTATATATTTCAATGCATTTCAAATGTTAACAGTTGAAGGTGTTTGAATTATTGAGTGTTATAATTATGAGATCACTTCAGTGACTGTTGTGGCAATGAAAGGATTATATGCATAGATACTCACAACGTGTTTGGCTAATTGAAGTTTCAGTTTTCAGGTAGAAAGGTCTTACGTATGGCAATGAGGACAAGTCCATAGTAAAGACCGGGATCTACCATGTGCAGAAGCCAAAGGCTATGAGAAGGTTCTCATGGTTGTAAAGTATGCATGAAACAAATCTGAAAATTTTATGGTTTAAATTTATGAGAATAATCTCATGATTGAAAATCAATTTTTGTAGGAGACACAATTGTAAATTCATGTTGAATTAATTATTAATGCTAATGATTGGTTATGGAACAATCATACTTGAATTTTATTGCTAAATGTTACTGACTGTTTGGCTATTTGATAAATGTGCCAGGAAGACACATTGCAGGAAGACCGGGAGTGATGGCTTGCAAAAGCCAAACTAGATGGGAAAGACCCCATGCTTTGGAAATGGGTTTCGGGTGAAACGCCATTGACAATATCTCATCCAAACCGCATGTCAGTAAACCATGTGAGTGAGATGGTAAATCTATGCCCAAAAGGCATGTGAGATACATCTGCAAAATGAATGAGTATTCTGTGACCCTAGACAAGAGCATGCATGTCGAAAATATTAGGGTTAATATGGAGAGCATGCTCTATCTTATTTATATCATTGCAGACTACTTGAGTATGATTAGGGCCTACATGGCGCACATTGGAAATGGGGTGCACACCTTTTCTGGTGCTGGGTCATGATAGGGTTTTCAATATTGACTACACCATAAGGGAATGGACGCATTCCTGGTGTTTCAATACTTGATAGTGAATAATATGGATTATGGTTACAAAATTGAACATCAATACTAATGAGCTTGCTTATCCTTCTTGTGTTGTCATCCTACACAGATGCAGATTGATACTGCACATTAAGAGGCAAAGTGAAGAAGGGTACACAAAAGGACTGTATAGGAATTGGTAACCTTTCTATGCTCAGACGAAATATTACCAAAAGGGATGGACAGGCCCGAAGAGCTGTGTTGCAGAAAAGGGGTATCATTCTTGTGTAGTGTGAGTGGGTATTGTGGGGCCATGCTAGCCTACAGTCAAGTGAGTCACCTATGGAGTTCCTGGAGGGAACCACTGGTTTCATAAGAGAAGGAGCCACACAATCATATTATGTTGTTCATATTGCTTGATAAACCCATTTGATGTACTTGCTTGGCAATGGTTGTCGTATGCCTGATAAACCCAGTCGATGTACTGGCTTGGCATTGGTTATTTGGGTGTTGTGGCGAAGGGTTGATGGATGCCTGATAAACCTAGTCGATGCACTGGCTTGGCATGTTGTTAAATTGATGCCTGACAAACCCAGTCGGTGTACTGGCTTGGCATTTGTTATTTGCATGTTGTGGAGGTATTGGTGAAGGGTGTTATTTCCTGACAAACCTAGTCGGAGAACTGGCTTGGAAATGGTTATTGTATGCTTGATAAACCCAGTTGGCGTACTGGCTTAGCATACTGATTTTTGAAATGCTTGATAAACCCATTCTGTGTACTGGCTTAGCATACTGATTATAGGGATGCCTGATAAACCCAGTTGGCATACTGGCTTGGCATTGCCTATTCGGATGATGTTGTGGAGCAGCAGGTGTGCTGGCCAAGCATCCACCCCACAGGTGATCCAAGTCTTGTAAAGCAGAGAAGGAAACCCGTGGAGTAGCAAGGAAATGCACAATATAGATAAGTATTCATTTTCATTTATTTCTTGCTTGGAATAAGGATGATTTCAGGTATAAGTTTTCTAACAGCTAAGATGATACACTGGGTTTCTTTGTTGGAAACCTTGGTCATTGAAGGAAGCACGGACCCTGAAAGAACTATAAATTCTTGGTAAACCAGAGAGTAACTGGTTGTGCACTGTAAATTCTTGGTAGAACCAGAGAGTAACTGGTTGTGCACTATAAATTCTTGGTAAATCTAGAGAGTAATTGATGCTTGATAAATTCAGAGAATAGTTGGTGGGGGCATTAACCACCTTATGTTGTGGAGCAGTCGGCGTGCTGGCCAAACATTCTTTAATTAATTAATGAAACCAGTCAGAGCACTAGCCTAGCATATTGCTAAATGAGATGATTGATGAAACCCAGTCGGCGTACTGGCTGGGCATTGCCTATTCGAATGGTTGTGGAGTAGCTTGCGTGTTGGCCCAACATTCATTATTGCATCCACGGGCAATCCAAGGCTTATAAAGCGAAGAAGGAGCCTGTGGAATAAAGTGAAGACATCCAATGAAGAAAGAAATTTGGTTACATTGCAGCTTCTTGCTTATGAAATATGTGTGTATATGATTTGTTTATGATTTCTTAAACTCTTGTTTCGAGACAAACCCTATGGAAATAAACTAAACATATGAATTGACTCAATGTTTGAGTGTAGATATTGCTGGAAGCAAGGACTATGAAAGCATCTGGAGGATGCATGTGGACATGTGACTGTCCTAAAGAGCTCAATATGAGCAGTAATGAAAGATGGTGCTAGTGGACATGTGTGGGTCCTAGCAGCCAAAGGTCCTGTAGGCAACAATGGGAAGGACTCCCACGTTGAAAATCCTTAAACAGACCTTAGACACTAAGTGTCATAGTCAAGAACTGGCAAGTCAAGCATTCACATTGAAGTGAAAGAGGCTAAGGAGCATGAAACCACAGTGATGGTGTGGCTCCAGACTGGAACAAGAATAAGAGGGGGAAACTCTTACTCTTCTCTTTCCTTTCGACTGATGCATCTTAGAAACATAAAATTGTTGGATGCATGTCATGACTGAAAGTCTATTGTTTTTAATTGCTTAAAATAAATTGTGAATGCTGAAAAAGATAATTCCCTGTGAGAGAATGAACATGAATGAGTTCATGTGTAGGTTGGGAAAGCATGAAAAGTGTGGAATTCTCATGAGTGAATAATGGACTTTCCATGTCAATTGGGAAAATAATTGACTAATTTTAATACTGTGTTATGCTTGTCCTAACAGGGATGAGTCTCACAGGTGATAAATTGAAATCCATTCATTGCAGCTATTACCAGCGAAGTGTTGCTAGTGAGAAAAGTGAGAGCCAGCGTGCACCGTGATCATGGCAGCAGACCAAAAGCTATCTGTTTTCGCTGGAAACATTCCTCAGATAGTTGCTAGGACAGCGAGAAAGATGGCATCCATGAAATTCCTGACTTGCGTAGTAGCTGGAAGGTGAATAAAAGGAAGGGATTGTTGTGGAGCAATGCCCACCTACAGAGACATAAGATCAAAGCCAACAGGAGCAGTTGTGGAAGCCAAAGGACTTGATCTTGAAGGTTCAAAGTAAAGAGATGAAAAGCCGGACAGACCTACCACCAGTTGTGAATTTTGAGGCAAGTGTAAAGTGGGTATATATTCTGAAGTATTGGAACACCGAGGACGGTGTTATTCCAAGGGGAGGGGAATTTCATGTCCCCATCTTGAACCCATTGCATTAAAATGTAAATGATGTAATATTGTTATAAAATCATGGTGAGGAGCTCAAGGCCAAAGCCTTGCCATCGATTTATTGATACATATGGTTTACGTGCTAGCCAGGCACATTGGAATTTCGAATATCTTGTAAATATGCATTTAGTAAAATACCCACAACTAGCTATGCAATGCAAGAAGAGATGGGGGCATGATTTTACAAGGAATTGGGAGGAAAATATTCAAATCCTTGAGAAAATGAAGTCAAGCCAACTGTCAATGAGAAAACCCATAAACCCTCAACTACCCATTTTGGGTTATGCACCTTATCATTAAATTCTTCCAAGAGTTGGTTGAGGCAGTTAATGCCTTGGGGATGGAGAGGTTTGGCAGCCAATTTCGTGCATGGGAAAGCCATCAACCTGGGAATTCGTATTTTTTCTTCTTAGGCAAGAAAACACCCACAAAATGGTGCCCAAATCCATCTTTCACCCATGGCCTTTGCTCTCTCACGCAGTCTGAGCTAGTTGGGATTTCCCCATCATGTTTTTCACCATTTTTCCTGCATTTTCCATGCCTGGGAACTCATTTTTGTTTTGCACAATGGCTGGGAGGAAGGGAGCCACGATTTTGGGGTTTATGGAGGCCGTTTTTGTCCCTTGAATGCCCATAAACGTTTTATGGACACGATTTTTCTCTTCCAGGGTTGATTCCCAAATTGCCATTCCATTTTTGATTGCCCAACGTTTTTCTTCATGCCCAAAAATTGTGGTTTTGTTGTTATGTGCATCCCTGTTTTGGTTTGAACTTGTGAGCAAGAAATTTGGAGTGGTAGTGGACAAAATTGGCTTGATAAACCTAGTGAAGGGAGTAACCTCTCAAAAAGATCAAGAGGGCTTTGGCTACTTTTCTATGCACACCCTGAGAGCACTAGAAAGGAAGGTATGGCTTGAGGGACTGTGTAGTAGTGAAGAGAATACTTCCTTGTGTTGGGTGTGTAGGTATTGTGGGTGCCAAAAAAATTGATCTTGTAGAGGTATCCATGGCTCTGTGCTTGAGCTCACTAGCTTAGCAATTCTTCCTTTCCATTTCCTAGCAGCTTGATAAACCCAATCGTAGATTGGCTTGGCTCATCTTGGTGCATCTTGGCTATGTGCGAGTCTGTCGTTCCCTTGTTTCTTGTAGAAATCATGCTCAGCTTGGGGGTGGCAGTTGTATCAAGAGATTGATAAGCACAGCTAGCCTATGGTTGGGTGGAACGTTGCAGTTGCATAGCTGGTTGCTCGGGACTACTTTGTTGAAGATAAGTACTCTCATGTGTTTAAATTCTGCAATGTATTTATTCAATGGCTGTCATGAAAATGTTGAATGTATGTTAGATATTAAACATGATTTTTTAATTCCACTGTGTCTCTATAATATGCATATGCATATGTCTTTTTATCAATGATTTTTGCTCAATGGATATGGGGCTAGATGCCCGGAATTAGAGTGATGTTCTCTCCCATGTTGGTATGATGGGTGGGTATGTGACAGAATGGTATCAGAGCCATAGGCTACAGCATTGGGCCTCTATGGGCCAAGTATGATCACAGTTACAAGGAAAGATCCCCTTCTAAACACCACAGATTACCATGTTGAGCCTTTCATAGAGATGTAAATCATTGTGTGTATATGTATGTAGTATTTGAAGTTAAAATGAATTAGAGAAACTTGAAGATCTCATAGCTTCTATTTGATTAAGATTGGAAATCATTTCCATGACTGTTTTGGTGATTCTTGTAAAATTGCTTGCATTGATTTCATGATATGAAAGTGAGGAAGGAAGGAGAAAATCCATTTTCAGGTTGAATGCTTACTTACATTGTTTCTAATGCAGCAACATTCTGTTTTTTCATTTGTTCATTGCCCCATGAAGAAGAGAAGGAGGCGCAACCTCTTGCCATCTTATATTATTTTGTTGTTTTGTTGTTTCATGCTTGACATGGAAGAGGTGCAATATTTCTTAAAATACTTTCTGTTTTATGCGAGTTTGATCTGTAATTAGCTCACCTCTGTAAGGAAATGAAGGACATATTTCAAGAAAAGAATTCTAACTGTCTTTGAAAAATTTGCAAAAAAAAAATTTCTAACTGTTTTTCTGAGTTTTCTGCTAAGGTTGTGGCGGCGAAAGTTCAGCTAACTTTCTGCGCGCGTGGCGGTGAAAGTTAGGCTAACTTTCTACGCGCGCGGCGGCGAAAGTTAGGCTAACTTTCTGCACGCGCGGCAACGAAAGTTAGACTAATTTTCTGCATGCGAGGCGGCGAGAATTTGGCTAACTCTTGCAAATCTGTCGGCAAAGATAAGCCCAAAAGTGCCGCAACAGTCGGCGAAATAGCTGTTAAATTCTGCGCCGAAAGGGAAGAGAAAATTCTAAAAAAGTTTCTAAGTGTTTTGAAAATTTTGCCTAAAGGCCGTGTTGGCGAAGTTAAGGTTAAAATTCTGCGTGTGCGGCAACAGAATTAACGTTAACTTCTGCACGCGCGGCGGAGGAATTAACATTAACTTCTGCGTGCGCGGTGGTAGATTTAACGTTAACTTTTGTGTGCGCGGCGACAGAATTAGCGTTAATATCTGCGATGCACGTGGCAGCAAACTTGGCGATAGGAGCCGCACTACCTGTGGCAATTTGAAGGATAAAATCTGCGACATGCGCAGTGCGCGGTCGGTGAAAATAACCTTAACATCCGCGACAACGGCAACATATTTTAGCTTAAAATTCCGTGGCACAGGTGACACTTTTGAAGCTAAATTTCCGCAACAATGGTGACCATTTTTAACCTTAATAATTGCGCCAAATAGGTAAAGTCTATGATTGGACAAAGTTTTCAATATGGGATTTTCCCACATACATGCAAATAATTTATAGCATTATAATGAAGCTAAAAATTGTGTTTATAAACACATTTTGCAGAATTATAGTCACATCAAAGCAACATTCCAGATAAGTGTACTTGGAAAGTTTTGGTCTTGGTTGGGCCAAGGATATCAACATCATGGATTAATGCAAGGTTGCATTGATGGGTTATGCATTAAGTGAATGTACATCAAAATATTATGTAAATGTTGTGGATGTGTATGCATATGTGCGGGTACACATGTTGAGATGCGTTGTGTGAATGCATGGTTGTGATATATATATATATATATTTCAATGCAATTATATGATAGATGAAATGGTGAACTATTGCTAGTACTAAGACCATTCCATGAGCTGCTGTGAATGCAGGAGAATGATTGCATGAAGAAGGTAGACATGTGATGGGCTACCAGAGTGCTCTGTTGGAAGGACAGAATTGCATGGAATGTGAAGTAATGAGTATTTACAGTTTATTTAAATTGCATGGATAATGTTACTGTGTCTTGCAATTTTATTTTGACAATGATGCATTTATAGGAATGTATATATTTCATTGCATTTCAAATGTTAACAGTTGAAGGTGTTTGAATTATTGAGTGTTATAATTATGAGATCACTTCAGTGACTGTTGTGGTAATGAAAGGATTATATGCATAGATACTCACAACGTGTTTGGCTGATTGAAGTTTTAGTTTTCAGGTAGAAAGGTCTTACGTATGGCAATGAGGATAATTCCATAGTAAAGACCGGGATCTACCATGTGCAGAATGTTCGGGTACACAGGGTACTACCAAAGGACCAAACACCAAGAGAAACCACTTCACACAAACAGATCACAGATCAACACACCGATGTTTTGACGTGGTTTAAACCCCCTTGAGGGAAACACTCCACGGCCCCGGCCAAATAGCTTCTACGGGACAATTTATTATGCAAAGAAAGAAAGTTACAAATGAGCTTCTCATAATCGATCAACTAAACAATGACCCTACATGCTCTTTAAATAGAGATCATGGACCAATCGGGTGTTAAGCCACGGATCAAGGTTAGGTTTGATCTAAGAGAAGTTGAGCCGTCGGATCACTCTATGTCGGAAACATATCGTGACCGTCGGATTAAGTATTTACAAATGCATACTAATGCATACTAATGAAACACACTATCCCTAACGGATATATTACACAAGTTGATCTTAACTAACTCCTAAGTGTCTAAATATCCTAACATCCCCCCTTAAGAACAACTTGGGATAGGATTGAAGGATTTACAAAAGTGACACTATTAGGAGAAGGAAGGAGGCATTAGAGCCTATCCCCCCTTCATGACAAGTTCCTGAACTCCTAACATAGATCGAAGTTTAGAAAACTTCGCTTCTATAAGAGACTTGGTGAAGATGTCTGCAACTTGATCATCTGTAGGGCAAAAGAGCACTTCAAGAACACGATCATGAACAATATTTCTGATGAAGTGCATATGTAGCTCAATGTGTTTGCTGCGTTGATGTAGAACTGGATCTTTGGCAAGCTTGATGGCACTTTGATTGTCGCACCAAAGTGGAGTAGGTTGCTGCTGCTCGAATCCAAACTCTGAAAGGATCTATCGAAGCCATAAAGCTTCCTGACTGGCATTAACTGCTGCTCGATATTCTGCCTCTGCTGAAGAAAGAGCAAGAGCTTGTTGTTTCTTACAAGCCCAAGTAATAGGTCCAGATCCCAGACTGAAAACATAACCTGCAGTAGACTTTCGATCATCAAGATCGTCGGCCCAATCTGAATCAGTGAAACCAACCAACAAAGGTTTCCCCCCTGTACTGTAATGAATCCCAAACTGAACTGTACCTCGAATATATCGAAGTATTCTTTTAGCTGCTTTCCAGTGACTTTCATGAGGTGTCTGCATATAACGGGCAACTCGACCAATGGCAAAGGAAAGGTCAGGACGGGAATGAGTCAAGTATAAAAGACTACCAACAAGCTGACGATACAAGGTGGCATCTACTTCAGGTGAAGTACAAGTGGCAGAAAGTTTGACTCCAGACTGGAAGGGAGAAGGGGCTGGTGTACAATCTTCCATGTGAAAGCGACGAAGAAGGTCACAAGCATACTTAGATTGAGAAAGAAAGATTCCTTCTTTGGTTTGCAGAACTTGGAGACCAAGAAAATAATGCAAATGTCCTAAGTCTGACATTTCAAAAGTTTGTTTAAGACTGGATTTCACATGGGTTATAAGCTTAGGGTCACTATCAATAAGAATAAGGTCATCAACATATAGAACAAGTATGATGAGATGGTTTCCTACTTTCTTGGTATAGACATTGGGGTCAGAATGGCATCTAGAAAAACCAGTGTCAAGAAGAAAGTTATCCATTTTGGCATACCAAGCTCTAGGAGCTTGCTTAAGGCCATATAAGGATTTCTTAAGGTGGCAGACAAGGCTAGAGTTATTCTGAACATAGCCAGGAGGTTGTTCCATGTAAATTTCCTCTTGTAAATCACCATGTAAAGCAGACTTGACATCCATTTGATGGACTTCCTAGTTGTGTAAGGCTGCAAGGGAAAGAACAAGGCGGATGGAGTTCATTTTGGTGACGGGAGCAAAGGTTTCATTGTAGTCAATCCCTTCAACTTGGGAAAAAACTTTGGCAACTAACCTTGCCTTAAGTCTTTCAACACTTCCATCTGATGCATACTTAGTTCTGTAGACCCATTTACATCTGACAAGTTTTCTTCCTTTTGGAAGAGGTACAATATCCCAAGTATCGTTCGCCATTAAGGAACGATATTCTTCATCCATGGCTGCATCCCAATCTGGATTCCCTAAAGCTTATGCAAAAGTTTCTGGATCATGATTCTCGGAAACTTGAGCCAAAAGAGAAGAGGCTCGCTGAAACTGAGAACGTGTTCGACGTTGATCTCTAGGATCACCGGCAAGATCACCAGCTGCTTCACATGTTGAACGGACCCATCGAGGAAGCACTTGTGCTGGTGCAACTGGAGGAACATGAGTAGGCGGAGGTGGATTTTCATCCTCACTGTCATCATCAGAAACTGGAGTTGGAAACCTGTCAAGGAAGTTGGAAGAAGAAGAAGAAGGCACAAACGCCAAATCAGGCTCGCAGGCCAAAGATGGCACACTCGCTGAGTTAGGCTCGCAGGTCAAGATATTTTCATCAAATTTAACATCTCTTCTAATGATTATAGCATGAGAATGTGGTTGAAGAAGTCTATAACCTTTTACATCTTCAGAATATCCAACAAATATGCACTTTTCACTTTTAGGCTGCAATGCTTTCCGTTTTTCATCTGGAATGTGAGCCCATGCTTCACTACCAAACACACGAAAGTGACTTACATCAGGTTTAATTTTACTCCATGCTTCTTCCGGTGTTATACCTTGTAATGTTTTTGTGGGGGTGCGATTAACTATGTAATTTGCACAATTTATGGCTTTAGCCCAAAATTGAAGACTTAGTCCCTTAGGTTGGATCATACAATTAGCCATTTCTTTTAAAGTGCGGTTCTTCCGCTCAGCTACACCATTTTGTTGTGGTGTATATGGAACAGTGTGCTGTTGTTGGATGCCTTGTTCAGTGCAGAAAGTAGTGAACTGTTTGTTAACATATTCTCCTCCATTGTCAGATCTTAACTTAATAATTTGATGACCAGATTATTTTTCAACAAGGGCCTTGTAGGCCAAGAACATGTTAAATACTTCGCTCTTAAGTTTTAGGAAATAAACCCAAGTGCATCTGGTGTAATCATCAATGAAAGTTAAGAAATATTTGAAACCAGAAAAGGAAGCAGATGGAAGAGGACCACACAAGTCACTATGCACAAGCTCCAAGGGAACCGAGGCGTGCCAAGAGGCACGTTTGTCAAAACTGTCCCGATGATGTTTTTCGAGTACACAACCGGAGCAAACACCATCTTTCCAAGATACCATCGGAAGACCTGTCACCATATTTTCTTTACATAGTTGTTGCAATGAGCGATAATTTAAGTGGCCAAATCGCTCATGCCAAAGTTTGCTCAAGTTATCACTATGAGCAACAAAAACTAAAGGGAAAGGTGATGACCCAAAGTTGTTAAACTTGTACAACCTGGTAATATCATCAACAATTCCGATAGCTAGAACCTGTTGAGGATCTTTAAAATCCTTGATTACAACTTGGTGAGGTGTAAAGGTCACAGTTTTACCTTCACCAGAATGACTGATCTGATAGACTGATAATAAATTGCAGGAAATTCTTGGAACACATAGTACATCACTAAAATGACCATTATCTACTGGAACTGTTCCAGCTCCTATAACACTTAGAGATCTATCATCACCAACAAATATTTGTTTGGTGTTACATTCATGCATAGTAGAAAAGATGGCTTGATCCTTAGCCATATGATAAGATGCTCCAGAATCAATGAGCCATTCATTTGAAGTAGAAGAAGAAGATGCATTATAAGAATAACCAGAAGCACAAAGTGCATGTCCATGAGAGGTAGATTCTGAAGACGAATCTAGGCTGATGTGGTGCTTCTTCATTGCTGCTTCCAAGGCTGCCATCTTCTTGAAACACTTAGATTCATCATGATTATCTTTCCCGCAATAGTTGCAATGATGCTCAGTCTTCTTGCCTTTTGGCTTGGATCCTTTGTCATTTTTTAAAGAAGGAGCTGACTGAGAGGGTTTTGGACCCTTGTTTGACTTATTATTGCGAAAATTTTGTTTCTTGGGAGGCTTGGACTTTTCTTTCTGTTGGGACAATAAGGCTTTCCCAGATGTATCTGCATTGTTGATTATTCCAAGATGAATGAGTTTATCTTGTTCTCTAATCAAGGAATCACAAAAGGATTCAAGACTAGGCTCTTGATAGCTAGCTGCATTCAAGGATGCTTTCATGGAGTAAAATGTAGATACAAAAACAGAATATGCATGTCCAAGTTTGGAAAGAATATGATAAATGCATTGTTTGTCTTCCCTCTCAATCTTACATTTTGCACATAAGAGCTTGAGAGTTTTGTACTTAGATAAATAATCTTGAATGTATGAAAAGTCACTTGGATTTAAAGAAATCAACTCATTTTCGAGTTGGTGACCTCGAATTTCATTGTGTTTACCAAACACAGTTTCCAACTTGTCCCAACCAGTATTAGGTTCATCAATTCCAGATATGTGGAATCGTAAATCAGTAGAGATTGACATCCCAATAAATCCACGAGCTTCATCACATCTATTTGCCCATTTTATTTTCTTATCATCATCAGTGGGTTCTTTTTCTTTCCCTGTGGTAATTCTGAAAAGTCCCCTACTTCGTAGAACATCCTCCATACAAGATTTCCATGAGAAATAGTTGGAACTATTAAGTAGAATATCACAATGGGCGGCCATATTTGTAAAGTAATGACTGTAAAATAAGAAACCAATAGTCTGGATGTGAAGAGCTCGAAAAAATAGGCGGTTTCAAAAAAAACGGCACTGAAAACTGACTCTGTATGATGAAGTTATGCTTGAACAAAGAAACTGTTGAAGATGTCCCCAATAGTGACGTGGCAGCTAGAGAATGTCCAGCAAAAAAGAGAACCCCCCTCTTCCCAAGATGAACCTTTTGACAATCACTTTAAAAAAGTTGCTTTAAGTGAATCACTTTTGTAAAATAAGTGATTTCACTTTTACAATGATATTACTTTTTAAATAGTGCAACAATAAATAAAAAACTTAAGTGACTCACTTGTATTTTTATTTTTTATTATTTAAGTGAGATGCACTTTTACAATAAAGTAACTTGAAAATAGAAATTGCATGCACTTTTCCTTTTAAAAGTAACTTCCTAAGACTTGAACTCAAGACCTATTAAGGAATAAAGCAACTTTGAACCAAGTGAGCTAGATTAAAAGGTATGTAAAATATGGGAATGAGGAAGGGGGCTTTTATTTTTTATTTTTTTTTACTCTTCTTGCTCGGTTTGCGTGCTTGCCCTTTTTCCTGCAAAACAGACCACAAAATGAAACAAAAAAAACTTTTCCACACTTGTGGAGTTAGATCTTGTTAGCTTGCCCGGAAAGTCTACGTTTTCTCTCTGTTTCTGATTTGCCGAGATCGCGCAAAGGTGCACGGCAAAGAGCATACGCAGCCGAGAAAAACCCTTTCCCTTTCTGTTTCTGATTTGCCGAGATCGCTCAAGGTGCACGGCAAAGAGCATACGCAGACGGGAAAGCAACAATCCGAACCCAAAAAAAAAATCTAACAGTAAAAAAAAATGAAATATGAGATTTTTTTCTTATTAAAAAAACGAAATAAAAAAATGCATCACTGTAACATTATACCTTCAGATCTGATGAAATACGCGTTTCTGGAGCAACCGGGAACCGTTTTCGATCAAACAAAAACTATTTTCCAATGGAAACGACGCTCCGAATGCAATGGAACACCTCCCACGGCCAAAAAATGCACAGAAATACCAGAACTAGAAACCCTTTCGAGTTTCGGCAACAACAGTTCAAGATCTAGATCATAACTGGAAGCGGCACTTCATAAAAGCTCTGATACCATGTTCGGGTACACAGGGTACTATCAAAGGACCGAACACCAAGAGAAACCACTTCACACAAACAGATCACAGATCAACACACCGATGTTTTGACGTGGTTTAAACCCCCTTGAGGGAAACACTCCACAGCCTCGGCCAAATATCTTCTACGGGACAATTTATTATGCAAAGAAAGAAAGTTACAAATGAGCTTCTCATAATCGATCAACTAAACAATGACCCTCCATGCTCTTTAAATAGAGATCATGGACCAATCGGGTGTTAAGCCACGGATCAAGGTTAGGTTTGATCTAAGAGAAGTTGAGCCGTCAGATCACTCTATGTCGAAAACATATCGTGACCGTCGGATTAAGTATTTACAAATGCATACTAATGCATACTAAAGAAACACACTATCCCTAACGGATATATTACACAAGTTGATCTTAACTAACTCCTAAGTGTCTAAATATCCTAACACAGAAGCCAAAGGCTATAAAAAGGTTCTCATGGTTGTAAAGTATGCATGAAACAAATCTGAAAATTTTATGGTTTAAATTTATGAGAATAATCTCATGATTGCAAATCAATTTTTGTAGGAGACGGAATTGTAACTTCATGTTGAATTAATTATTAATGCTAATGATTGGTTATGGAACAATCATACTTGAAGCTTATTGCTAAATGTTAATGACTGTTTGGCTATTTGATAATTGTGCCAGGAAGACCAAGAGTGATGGCCTGCAAAAGCCAAACTAGATGGGAAAGACCCCTTGCTTTGGAAATGGGTTTGAGGGAAATGCCATTGACAATATCTCAGCCAAACCGCATGTCGATAAAACATGAGAGTGAGATGGTAAAACTATGCCCAGAAGGAATGTGAGATACATCTGCAAAATGAATGAGTATTCTGTGACCCTAGACAAGAGCATGCATGTCTAAATTATTAGGGTTAATATGCAGAGCATGTTTTATCTTATTTGTATCATTGCAGACTGCTTGAGTATGATTAGGGCTTACATGGTGCATCGGAAAGGGGGTGCACACCTTTTCTAGTGCTGGGTAATGATAGGGTTTTCAATATTGAATACACCCTAAGGGAATGGACGCATTCCTGGTGTTTCAATACTTGATAGTGAATAATATGGATTATGGTTACAAAATTGAACATCAATACTAATGAGCTTGCTTATCCTTCTTGTGTTGTCAGCCTACACAGATGCAGATTGATACTGCACATTAAGAGGAAAAGTGAAGAAGAGTTCGCAAAAGGAATGTATAGGAATTGGTAACCTTTCTATGCTCACATGAAATATTACCATAAGGGATGGACAGGCCCGAAGAGATGTGTTACAGAAAAGAGGTATCATCCTTGTGTAGTGTGAGTGGGTATTGTGGGGCCATGGTAACTTATAGTCAAGTGAGTCACCTATGGAGTTCCTGGAGGGAACCACTGGTTGCATAAGAGAAGGAGCCATGCAATCATATTATGTTGTTCATATTTCCTGGTAAACCCAGTCAATGTACTGGCTTGAAAATGGTTTTTGTATGCCTGATAAACCCAGTCGGTGTACTGGCTTGGCATTGGTTATTTGGGTGTTGTGGCGAAGGGTTGCTAGATGCCTGATAAACCCAGTCGGTGTACTGGCTTGGCATGTTGTTAAATTGATGCCTGACAAACCCAGTTGGTGTACTGGCTTGGCACTAGTTATTTGCATGTTGTGGAGGTATTGGTGAAGGGTGTTATTTCCTGACAAACCCAGTCGGAGAACTAGCTTGGAAATGGTTATTGTATGCTTGATAAACCCAGTCAGCATACTGGCTTAGCATACTAATTTTTGAAATGCTTGATAAACCTAGTCTACGTACTGGCTTAGCATACTGATTATAGGGATGCCTGATAAACCCAATCGGCATACTGGCTTGGCATTGCCTATTCAGATGATGTTGTGGAGCAGCAGGTGTGCTGGCCAAGCATCTACCCCACAAGTGATCCAAGACTTATAAAGCAGAGAAGGAAACCTGTGGAGTAGCGAGGAAATGCACAATACAGATAAGTATTTGTTTTCATTTATTTCTTGCTTGGAATAATGAAGATTTCAGGTATAAGTTTTCTAACAGCTAAGCTAATACACTGTGGTTTCTTTGCTGGAAACCTTGGTCATTGCAGGAAGCACGAAGCCTGAAAGAACTATAAATTCTTGGTAAACCAAAGAGTAACTGGTTGTGCACTATAAATTCTTGGTAGAACGAGAGAGTAACTGGTTGTGCACTATAAATTCTTGGTAAACCAGAGAGTAACTGGTTGTGCACTATAAATTCTTGGTAGAACTAGAGAGTAACTATTTGTGCACTATAAATTCTTGGTAAATCCAGAGAGTAATTGATGCTCGATAAATTTAGAGAATAGTTGGTGGGGGCATTAACCAATTAATGTTGTGCAGCAGCCGGCGTGTTGGCCAAACATTCTTTAATTAATTAATAAAACCAGTCGGAGCACTGGCCTATCATATTGCTAAATGAGATGATTGATGAAACCTAGTCGGCGTACTGTCTGGGCATTGCCTATTCAAATGGTTGTGGAGTAGCCTGTGTGCTGGCCCAACATTCATTATTGCATCCATGGGAAATCCAAGGCTTATAAAGCGAAGAAGGAGCTTCTGGAATAAAGTGAATACATCCAATGCAGATAAGTATTTGGTTACATTGCAGCTTCTTGCTTATGAAATACGTGTGTATATGATTTGTTTATGATTTCTTAAACTCTTGTTTCGAGACAAACCCTATGGAAATAAACTAAACATATGAATTGACTCAATGTTTGAGTGTAGGTATTGCTAGAAGAAAGGACTATGAAAGCATTTGGAGGATGCATGTGGACATGTGAATGTCCTAAAGAGCTCAGTATGAGCAGAAATGAAAGATGGTGCTAGTGGACATGTGTGGGTCCTAGCAGCCAAAGGTCCTGTAGGGAACAATGGGAAGGACTCCCACGTTGAAAATCCTTAAACAGACCTTAGACACTAAGTGTCATAGCCAAGAACGGGCAAGTCAAGCATTCACATTGAAGTGAAAGAGGCTAAGGAGCATGAAACCACAATGATGGTGTGGCTCCAGATTGGAACAAGAATAAGAGGGGGAAACTCTTACTCTTCTCTTTTCTTTCGACTGATGCATCTTAGAAACATAAAATTGTTGGATGCATGTCATGATTAAAAGTCTATTGTGTTTATTTTCTTAAAATAAATTGTGAATGTTTAAAAGGCTAATTCCCTGTGAGAAGATGAACATGAATGAGTTCATGTGTAGGTTGGGAAAGCATGAAAAGTGTGGAAGTCTCATGAGTGAAGAATGGACTTTCCATGTTAATTGGGAAAATAATTGACTAATTTTAATATTGTGTTATGCTTGTCCTAACAGGAATTGGCATGATGAGTCTCATAGGTGATAAATTGGAAGCCATTGGTTGCAGCTATTACCAGCCAAGTGTTTCTAGTGAGAAAAGTGAGAGCCAACGTGCACTGTGATCATGGCAGTAGACCAAAAGCTATTTGTTTTGGCTGAAAATCTTCCTCAGATAGTTGCCAAGACAGTGAGAAAGATGGCATCGATGAAATTCCAAACTTGCAGAGTAGCTGGAAGGTGAATAAAAGGAAGGGATTGCTATGGAGCAATGCCCACCTGCAGAGATGGAAGGTCAAAGCCAACAAGAGCAGTTGTTGAAGCCAAAGGACTTGATCCTGAAGGTTCAAAGTAAAGAGATGAAACGCCGGACAGACCTACCACCAGTTGTGAATTTTGAGGCAAGTGTAAAGTGGGTATATATTCTAAAGTATTGGAATAACAAGGACGGTGTTATTCCAAGGGGAGGGGAATGCCACGTCCCCATCTTGACCACATTGCATTAAAATGTAAATGATGTAATATTGTTATAAAATCATGGTGAGGAGATTAAGGACAAGGCCCTACCATCGATTTATTGATGCATATGGTTTACGTGCTATCCAGGCACATTGGAATTTTGAATATCTTGTAAATATGCATTTAGTAAAATACCCACAACTAGCTATGCAATGCAAGAAGAGATGGGGGCATGATTTTACAAGGAATTGGGAGAGAAATATTCAAACCCTTGAGCCAATGAAGTCAAGCCAACTATCAATGAGAAAACCCATAAACCCTCAACTACCCATTTTGGGTTATGCACCCAATCATTAAATTCTTCCAAGAGTTGGTTGAGGTAGTTAATGCCTTGGGGATGGAGAGGTATGGCAGCCAATTTCGTGCATGGGCAAGCCATCAACCTGGGAATTCATATTTTTGCTTCTTGGGCAATAAAACACCCACAAAATGGTGCCCAAAGCCATCTTTCACCCATGGCCTTTTCCCTCTCACGCAGTCTGAGCTACATGGGATTTCCCCATCACGTTTTTCACCATTTTTCCTGCATTTTCCATGCCTGGGAACTCGTTTTTGTTTTGCACAATGGCTGGGAGGAAGGGAGCCACGATTTTGGGGTTTATGGAGGCCATTTTTGTCCCTTGAATGCCCATAAACGTTTTATGGACACGATTTTTCTCTTCCAGGGTTGATTCGCAAATTGCCATTCCGTTTTTGGTTGCCCAACGTTTTTCTTCATGCCCAGAAATTGTGGTTTTGCTGTTATGCGCATCCCTGTTTTGGTTTGAACCTATGAGCAAGAAATTTGGAGTGGTAGTGGACAGAATTGGATTGATAAACCTAGTGAAGGGAGTAACATATTAGAAAGATCAAGAGGGCTTTGGCTACTTTTCTATGCACACCCTGAGAGCACTAGAAAGGAAGGTATGGCTTGAGGGACTGTGTAGCAGTGAAGATAACACTTTCTTGTGTTGGGTGTGTAGGTATTGTGGGTGCCAAGTTAGATAGATCTTGTAGAGGTATCCATGGCTCTGTGCTTGAGCTCACTAGCTTAGCAATTCTTCCTTTCCATTTCCTAGCATCCTGATAAACCCAATCGTAGATTGGCTTGGCTTATCTTGGTGCATGTTGGCTATGTGTGAGTCTGTCGTTCCCTTGTTCCTTGTAGAAATCATGCCCAGCTCGGGGGTGGCAGTTGTATCAAGAGATTGATAAGCACAACTGGCCTATGGTTGGGTGGAACGTTGTAGTTGCATAGCTGGTTGTTCGAGACTACTTTGTTGAAGATAAGTACTCTCATGTGTTTAAATTCTACAATGTATTTATTCAATGGCTGTCATGAAAATGTTGAATGTATGTTAGACATTAAACACGATTTTTTAATTCTGTTGTGTTTCTATAATATGCATATGTATATGTCTTTTTATCAATGAGTTTTGCTCAATGGATATGGGGCTAGATGCCCGTAATTTGTCATGTCCCAAATTTGGCATTGGCTCACAATGGCCTAATCACATTGGCCTTATTCATTAGAGTTTGTCAAATTGATGCTAAAGGTCAAATAATTGTCAAGGAGGAAAATTACTAGTTTCCTAGGTTTAGGGTGGAAGCTTTGGGATTTGAAATAATAGGGATAATAAATGATGTTTGACATTAGAATGGCATAAATATTTAATAAAGGAGCTAAATAAATATATACAAGTGAAAATCAAAGTGGCATTTGATCATGAAGACACATGGAGAAAGTGGGACCCACATATGGCTAGATTTCCCCACTACACTTGGCATCATTCTCTCACCAATTCGAATTCAAGGTGAATGGTAACATACTTGGGGGAGTCCAAAAGGTATTATTCATGGCATTACTCATCCAAGGTCGAAATATAGAGGAAGAGTAACTCCCATGGAAGAGGAAGAGGCAATTTGGAGCTAGTGAGACACTTGGGCTAGATTCCCTAGCTCTATGACAACAATGATGAAGATGTTATGGCACCTATGACACAAATCAGACCTGAAGGCTGACATATGACATATATGACATGTCAGGGCTAAAAATAGACTCCAAGAGGGCGCTCAAGGGTGTTAGGGAAGCTAAGATGCTTCCACATGTGATTTGGTGGAAGTGGGAGACTAGGAATTGTTGTACAAGTGGCGTTCTTTGGAATATCTTACCAAGTTGAGTTGGCATGAGTCTCTTGGAAGGAATTCGACCCATGGAGGACATTAGAAATTTATAAATTTCAATAACAAAGAATTAAACCAGATTTTGATCATTTGCAGAATTTGCAATTGCATTTGTGAAGCGGGAGAGCTAGTGGATGACTAGTTTCTTGCCTTAGCCAATTTCGAGGGTGAAAGATTCCCATCCAAGTTGGTAATTGGAAAGGCCATTCAGACCTTTCATTTGGATCTTTAATGGAGTCTTTATTTTCAGGTGTAAGATACAGGGCAGTTTCTTCTATTGCAGCTCACTCCTTCAACCATTTCTAGTTTTGATGGCATATTCTTGATCCTTGAGGGAGGGCGTTTTTGGTGAGCTATTGTACTCTTTGGTGGAGATTATAATGCCCCATTTATTTTTTAATATGAATTAAATACTATTTTCTTCATCTCCAAAAAGTTTCAGTTCTAAATTCCAAGTAGAAATGTATAAATCTCATTTTTAATGAAAGAACAGTGCCATTTCCCCACTATATTGATGTATAATATGATAATGCTGATGATTTCGAATGAATGGATGGTTCTATGATAAATTTATGATTAATAGACTGCCATGGATGTATTTTACACATTTCATGTACTGTACTTGAGCATTTAAAGTATTTTTACTCAGTTTAATTGCATTGGGAGAAGAAATAGTGCCATTTCCCCAAGGGTCGAATTGGTGATTTTTGCAGCTAAATGGGAGAGGGTTGGAACAGCGATAATAATCAATTAATGATGAAAATTAGACCTTACTAACATAATTAATACATTTCCGACCTATTTTAAGAAATTTGAGTGGGTTTGGAGGCATTTGGGAAGCCATTTTCAGTACTTACCCCAGGGAGATTTGAACCTCAAATTACTAGTAAAATTGCATACTTGGTCCAGAATATTAAGAGAGTTTGAAAAGGTATTTTGGTGGCCATATCTCATCCCTGAACATCATATTCAAGTCCTAATATCATTCATACACCTTCCTTGAAGATTTGAAGGCATTTGGAGTCAATTTGAGACCTAGAGACCAATACTAGTCAAAGGGAAATTACTAGTAAAGTTCCCTACATTGGCCAGAAGTGAAAGAGGATTCGCAGAAGTATTTTAGAAGTCCAAAAGCATACCTGAAACACATATTTATGTTATAACATCATCCATATACCTTCTCAGAATATTTGGGAGCAATTGAAGCAATTTGGGGACCTAGAGCTCAAAACTAGTCAAAGGTCTAACTAGGGAAAAAAAAGTGAAAAATTGTCATTTTAATAAAATTCCTAACAACGGACATTAGAGTGGTATCAAAGCATGGTACTTGAACCTATGGATTAGTTACATACATTCAAGAATAATTGGAAGCCATGTCTTATTATTATGATGAATCCTATGAGTACAATTCTTATGAGGAATATGCAGATGCTTATGAGCAATATGAAGCAGAATGTGAATGGTATGAGGAAGAGGTGCCAACATGCAACACTTCTTACAATTTCAAGAGAAATGAAGATTATTCTTATGACTTTAAATCTGATGAAGATGAGTGTGTCACACCAACCAAGAATAATTCTATGAGTGAGTTCCAAAGATGGAGAGAAAAATATAAAACCTTGCCCCAACAATATAAAAAATATCAAGAATATCTTGCTTCGAGCAAAAATACACAAAATGCCATGTCTTTTGAGTACTATGCCGAACATATTTTTGAAAATAGGCCCAAAAATGAAGATGTGGAGTTAGTAAAGAAAGGTTTATGCCATTCTTGTAAAGAACCTTGGAGTGAGTATCATACATGTGTGCATGAAATTATGTCCCACTTGAGGAGAGCTTTTGGGAATTCTTCAAAAAGATATTCCAAAGATATTGATCATAAGGAAAACAAGGGGCAAAATGCATCATCTTGATTGAAGGATAAAAATGAAGAGACATCACAAGAGAATGAAGAATATTCTATTGAAAATATGGAAGATGATTTCGAGACACCTTCTAGCTTATACATGAACCAAAGAGCATCTACTAATGGATGCTTAAACTATGAAGGAGTACCTACTGATGGGTGCTCGCACCTCTATGTTGGTGGCATAGAGATCACTTTTTAAAGTGTTACTGCAAGCCCAATTTCCATTAAGCATTATAATGAAGACCTTGTAGCAGTTGAAGAAGAACCAAGATCAACTTCCCCATCACCACTTGAGCTTCATGAAGTTGGTCCAAGCAAAAATGAAGAAGATGAGGAGGTTCATTTGCAAGAGCCTCATTTTCTTGAAGGGTCCTTAAAGATGAATGAAAATAAGATCCAAGAGTCCCTCAACATTCTCCATGACACTCAAGCATTGGTGTCAAATTCTTGTTGGGGAGCTACTTCATTGGAGGAAACATCCTTCCTTGAAGACATGGAAAAGATTCAAAGAGCAATGTGCCACATCAAAGGTAATTTCATGTCTTTGCTTTTTGATAGAAACCATTTGTTTGAGCTTAATGAATTGTTACATGATGCATACTTGAAGAATAATGAGGATAATCATAAGCTCACAATTCAAAATGAGCAACTTCTTGAAAAGCTGCAAGATACTTGTTTTTCCTCCTATGTTTCAGATTGTCAAAGGGTAGATTGTTTGGAGGATTCTCATGACATGGTGGATCATGAGAAATGTGGAAATTTGAATGTGCTTAATGTGTTTGAAGATGAACTTGAAGAGATCCAAACACTTGATGTGGTGGAAGAGGAACTTGAATTGTCTCTTGATGAAGGTTATGCAATTTTTAAAGAAGAGCATGATTCCTCTACATTGGAATCAATATATGACAAAGGTTTCACACTTTTGAAGGAGCTGCATGATACTACCCATATGGATCCTTCCCATGATGAAACTTCTACACTTTTTTATCATTTGGGTGAGTTAGTTCATTATCCTACAATTCCATGTTTTGCAACATTAGTCTCAATGAAGTATGGGTGAAAGGGTTCTTTTTGATGGTGCCACATGAGGACTATGGAACTCCTAGATTTACCTTTTATGATGACATGGTTGGAGTAAATTATTTTTCACATTTGCTGTAGCATCCTTTGTTACTTTATGATGATGCACATCTACACAGATGCACCTATGATATGCATTTGAGTCACTTGGAGACTCATGGTTTTTCTTGCTCAACACTTGATTCATTTGATGTTGGAGGAACTTCATCCAACACTTGGGTGAATAGATTTATGATTGGAGAACATTTTTGTTGCAAGCCACATACTTTTTATATCTTTATGATTCTCACATTCAGGGATGTATGGGTGAGACTTCTTTGAGTCATTTGAAGTCTCCTTGTTTTTTCTGCTCATTATTTGGTTCATATTTTAGTGGAGATTCTTCATTCACTTCTTGGATGAAAGAATACATGGTTGAATATTTTGATGAATATCACATCCTTTTGGAGCAGCATTATAAGACATGGGATCCTCACCTATGTCATTGGAGCAGATTTGATTGGTCACTTGAAGCTTGTATGCACTTGGAAAATGGTGGTCTACTTGCTTGGAGGTATAAGCACTTCCATGACTCTTTGATGAAGCATATCCTTAATGTACATTTTCATTATGTTGTTATGTACTTTGATGATATATATTTGGTACTCATGATGTTTGGAAGGATGCATACAAGAAAATGGGATCCAAGAATCCTCTTATCTAATGGTGTGGGTTGGAGAGCACTCTTAATTGTTGGGGTGCAATACAAGCAATGGGACCCTGGAATAATTTTTATCTCATTGGTTTCAAGTTTTTTGGGGAAACAAGCAGTATGGGAGATGGATTTACCACTTAGTAAAGTGATTTTTATCAGAGTAGTGCAGCCGGAAGCATGGTGGTTCCTCTCTAAAATCTTCATGGAAACTCAAAGACTCAAGGTTGGAAAATTCAATGGAAACTTCAAAGAATTATATAGAAAGCAGGTTCTTCAACACCCGTATTTAAAATTGCTTGAGGACAAGCAATATTGGGAAGGGAGGATTTGTCATGTCCCAAATTTGGTATTGGCTCACAATGGCCTAATCACATTGTCCCTATTCATTAAAGTTTGTCAAATTGATGCTAAAGGTCAAATAATTGCCGAGGAAAATTACTAGTTTCCTAGGTTTGGGGTGGAAGCTTTGGGATTTGGAATGATAGGGATAATAAATGATGTTTGAACATTAGAATGGCATAAATATTTAATAAAGGAGATAAATAAATATATACAAGTGAAAATCAAAGTGGCATTTGATCATGAAGACACATGGAGGAAGTGGGACCCACATATGGCTAGATTTCCCCACTACACTTGCCATCATCCTCTCACCAATTCGAATTCAAGGTGAATGGTAACATACTTGGGGGAGTCCAAAAGGTATTACTCATGGCATGACTCATCCAAGGTCGAAATATAGAGGAAGAGTAACTCCCATGGAAGAGGAAGAGGCAATTTGGAGCGAGTGAGACACTTGGGATAGATTCCCTAGCTCTATGACAACAATGATGAAGATGCTATGACACCTATGACACAAATCAGACCTGAAGGATGACATATGACATATATGACATGTTAGGGCTAAAAATAGACTCCAAGAGGGTGCTCAAGGGTGTTAGGGTAGCTAAGATGCTTCCACATGTGATTTGGTGGAAGTGGGAGACTAGGAATTGTTGTACAAGTGGCGTTCTTTGGAATCTCTTCCCAACTTGAGTTGGCATGAGTCTCTTGGAAGGAATTCGACCCATGGAGGACATTAGAACTTTATAAATGTAAATAACAAAGAATTAAACCAGCTTTTGATCATTTGTAGAATTTGCAATTGCATTTGTGAAGAGGGAGAGCTAGTGGATGACTAGTTTCTTGCCTTAGCCAATTTCGAGGGTGAGAGATTCCCATCTAATTTGGTAATTGGAAAGGCCATTAAGAACTTTCATTTGGAGCTTTAATGGAGTATTTATTTGCAGGTTTAAGCTATAGGGAAGCTCATGGTTTCTTCTATTGCATCTCACTCCTTCAACCATTTCACGTTTTGATGGCATATTCTTAATCCTTGAGGGAGGGCATTTTTGGTGAGCTATTGTAATATTTGGGGGAGATTACAATGCCCCATTTATTTTTTAATATGAATTAAATAATATTTTATTCATCTCCAAAAAGTTTCAAGTCAAAATTCCAAGTAGAAATGTATAAATCTCATTTTTAATGAAAGAACAGTGCCATTTCCCCACTACATTGATGTAGAGCATGATAATGCTGATGATTTCGAATGAATGGATGGTTATATGATAAATTTATGATTAATAGACTGCCATGGATGTATTTTACAAGTTTCATGTACTGTACTTGAGCATTTGAAGTATTTTTACTCAGTTTAATTACATTGGGAGAAGAAATAGTGCCATTTCCCCAAGGGTCGAATTGGTGATTTTTGCAGCTGAATGGGAGAGGGTTGGAACAGAGATAATAATCAATTAATGATGCACATTATACCTTAATAACATACTTAATACATTTCCTACCTCTGTTCAGAAATTTGAGTGGGTTTGGAGGCATTTGGGAAGCCATTTTCAGTACTTACCCCAAGGGGATTTTAACCCCAAATTACTAGTAAAATTGCATACTTGGTACAGAATATTAAGAGAGTTTGAAGAGGTATTTTGGTGGCCATATATCATACCTGAACATCATATTCAAGTCCTAATATCATTCATACACCTTCCTTGAAGATTTGAAGGCATTTGGAGTCAATTTGAGACCTAGAGACCAATACTAGTCAAAGGGAAATTACTAGTAAAGTTCCCTACATTGGCCAGAAGTGAAAGAGGATTTGCAGAAGTATTTTAAAAGTCCAAAGGCATCCCTAAAACACATATTTATGTTATAACATCATCCATATACCTTCTCAGAATATTTGGGAGCAATTGGAGCAATTTGGGGACACAGAGCTCAAAAGTAGTCAAAGGTCTAACTAGGGAAAAAAAAGTGAAAATTTGCCATTTTAATAAAATTTCTAACAATGGACATTACAGAATTAGAGTGATGTTCTCTCCCATGCTGGTATGATGGGTGGGTATGTGACAGAATGGCTCATTGATAAAATATAGAACAGATTCCAGCTTTATTATAATAAATGGTTATCCCATGGAGGTAGATTAATTTTGATGAAGTCTGTGTTAGAAGCCATTCCTTTGTATTGGGTATCCTTGGATTATGTCCCCCCGTACATTGGAACATATCAGTAAATTTTGTTTTAATTTTATGTGGAAAGGGAGCCCAAATGAAAAGTCTTTTCATTGGGTTCCTTGGCATACGTTATCTTTGCTTAAGGATTTAGGGGGATAGGTATTGAATCATCCTTTTTGTTTTTCTAAAGATTTGGATGCTAAGGGGGTTTGGAGAATCCTAAAGCGAAAAGGATTATGGGTCAAAGTTGTGTACATGAAATATATTCTCCCTCTTTCCATTTAGGAATGGTTTAGGATCAGAGACAAGTCTCTCAGAAATGTCTCCATTATGTGGAAGGCCCAAATCTCAACTTTTGATGTAATTGGGGAATGTGAGGCATGGGGTGTGGGTTCTAGAAGAAGGGTTAGGCTTGGACATGATCCTTGGGTTGGTAGTATTGATTCCCCCAGGTTACCAGAGGCCATGATTGAATCACTTAAGGATCATGGATTTCTTTTTCTGGGCTAGATTGGGGATGTCCTTAATACATGTCCTTTGAGACAAGCTTGGTTAAAAGATGAAGTTTTGGGTTTTGAAGCTGAAGAAGGAACTTTTTGGGAAGGTTACACAAAGGATTTGCATGAAAGTCACACTTGATTGGTGGATAGAGAGGATGATTTTATTTGGACGAGTAATTCTACTGGTGTTTTTTACTCTCCTTCATTGGGATACATGGCTATTTGAGAAGAAGAAGACTTACCAGAGCCAGCTTGGTGGCTCCCTATGGTATGGAAGTTAAAATGCCCCTTAAAGGCCAAATCGTTTCTATGGCTGGTACTTTCTAATAGAGTTCCTCTATGGGACAATCTGATTAGGAAATTTGGTTTCAGATTGGGTAGAAACCCTCTTTGCAAGGTTAATAGTGAGAAAACCAATCATCTATTCATATTTTGTTCATAAATCACCAAGATGCGGGAATACGCATCTCAAATGAAGGGTAATCAATTTATTTGGAATGGATTGGGTATTCAAAAATACTTATAGGATTGGACTACCAATGAGGCATTTTATAACTATCAATCCCTCCCTACCCTATTGATATGGGTAGCCTAGTTGGCTAGGAACAAAGCAATATTCAATGACATTTCTATTGCACCAGAGGTTTATGCTTCTAAAGTATGGCTATCCTTGAACATTTTCCACAAGATGTCGGCCCACAAAAGAAGAGAAGGTTTGTTGAGGAGATCATCGACATATTTGGTAGATGGTCCTATTTTGATGGCGCTTCTCAAGGAGTTCCAAGAATGGGTGGTGCAGGGGGGTAGCATACACTTTTCATATTCAAATTGGATCATTTTTTTAGCTAGCCTCGAGAGGAGTATTAAAAACCATGCAGAGATGATGGCACTAAAATTAGTCATGTGTTTGGCTCTTTTAAAGGGGGGTTGTTATTGGACAATCTACTCGAGCGGACGTGAGCCAAATCTCCCTAGTTCAATGTGAATCTAAAACAAATAAGATAGAACATAGAACTACTTTTCTAGATCTAGTTAGAGATCAAGTAATAGACGTCTTACCTTCAGATCGCATATATTCTTCTCCTTGTTGTTGCTCCGAGTCCCGTGGTCGTCAGATATTTAGTTGCAAGGCTTGTTAAGACATATGGAAATAATACAAGCAGTAAAATATGTCTAAACAATAACTGATCTAAGTAAATGGTTAAGGAAGTAAACTACAAACAGTATCAACACAATAGAATTTGCGGAAAGATTTCATATTACTGTATAAAAGAGGGAAATACAAAGTAGAGAGATGATCACAACCCAAGCCTTAACGTTGCAATCCTCCTCCAACAAGACAAGCCAATGCCTCTTAAGGAAGTGAGAGTCTCCCAATAGATAGATAGGGATCTCCTAAGATAATTTCACCAGCATGTAAGTGTTGTAGACTCCCTCCCTTTGGAATGGAGAGGGGCCTTGTATTTATAGGGCCAAGTGGATAGAGTAGGTTGAGTATCATGGGGAGAGGGCTAAGGGATCCTCCCTTGAGGTTAGGGAACCATAGGACATCTCACCTAGGACTTAGGGATAGGGATCCACCTCATCCAACTTCTAGAAATCACTCGAAATTTACCTTTATCCCAATTAACCAACTCCGGCGCAAGTCACATGAAGAGAATTAGCATCAGGGAAGGGAAACGATGGTTGTACAAAGATACTCTGCGCCGTCGACGTAGTCTGGTAGAATACATTCTGTGCCGGCCCTATTTGGGTGCTTCTTGCTCAAGGACAATGTGCGTCGACCCAACTAGAAATGTGGACAAAGGGAATCAACTTGCTCTAGCATGACTTGATTGATCATAGGGAACTTCATGCATTGAGGCACTGAGTTAACAAGGGACTCATGATGACGAGATTTAGGTGTAACAGGGGTTCAAAAGAAACAAGTTTTGGGGCTCAAAGCTAGTTGTTGAATGGATGAAGATGAAGAGACCTCCAAAAAACATTAAGTTGAATCCATTATTTGAATAACTATTAATAATTGTAGGTAATTTCCAGAATATCATATTCCAACATATTTATAGAGAAAGAAATACTACAATAGATCAATTGTCTAAGACATGCCTTTAGGTGGGTGATGGAATTTGTCACCAATGGGAGATGGTAAATGATACTCTTACTTAGCATGATCATGTACCACATATTGGATGATCAATATTTATGTTGTAAAAAGAATAGGCTTGATGAATACATCTAAAAGCACAGGTTCAAATGTTTTAATTGCTTATGTATTATTTTTCTTACAACAATTTTGGCCACTGATGAATTAATTTCACAGCTTCCTTAAAGTCTGAGTTTTTCCTTGTAAGATGTATGTATACAGTCAATGTGAAATTTTTTTGATCTGTAGGGACAATGATATTATGCATATCCATTGGCAGAATTTTTTTTTTAACGATCTATATGGCCCATGAACAAGGTGGTTCATTTAATAAAATGAATTGCAACTTTTTTTTCCGTGGAAAAAAAAAGGATGCTCCAGTGAAGTAACTTATTAGATTTGCTTCAATTGGTATCAAAGAGTTGTTCTTCTGGCATATGGTCAAGTGCATTTTTTTCCAGTTCTTTCATTAATTTGTGATCTAATTTAATTTTCTAATAGAATTTAAGAAAAAAAGGGGAAAAAGAAAAAAAGAAAAAAAGAAAACTTATAATTTGTGATCTAATTTAATTTTCTAATAGAATTTAAGAAAAAAAGGGGAAAAAGAAAAAAATAAAGAAAGAAAACTTACTCTGAACTGGTGATTGAATCTGTATTTCTATAATAAGAATACAAATAATAATAAAAATATTTAGTATTTTGCATAAGTAAAGTGAATTTCCATGTACATGGTGAAAAAGGTGAAAAAAATTAATGCTTCCCATGTCCTTAGACTACACTTGAAGAAGTTCTATGAAAAAAAATTCTATTGGCATAGAAGTGAAATAAAAAGCAAGTTATTTAAAAGTGAATAACATAAAAATATTGGTAACTTGAATAAGTAAAAATATTAAAGAAAAAAAATCATTGCTAAGAAAAAAAATCATTATACCTCACTTTTAATAAAAAAAGGGTTTTCTTAAAGTTTTAAAGTAATATAAAAATAATTTCTAAATCCCATTCAAAAAGAACTTGCATTTTCATGCCCTATAATAATTAAGGAATATATAAGTTCAATATCAAAAGCATGCCTTATAATTATTAAGGAATATATAAGTTCAATATCAAAAGCATATTTGTTGAGAAAAATATGATGAAAACAAAATGGAGTCGCCTTATAATTATTAAGGAATATATAAGTTCAATATCAAAAGCATATTTGTTGAGAAAAATATGATGAAAACAAAATGGAGTCTAATACGAGTAAAACAAGAATATTTCCTAACTCCTCATTGTAGTATTTTTTAGTGTTATTTAGAATAAAAGGAACATTTGAAGGGAAATATATTAGTATTTATATTGCTATTAGTGAACACGATAATTATATTATCTTTGAATTTGCTAACGAGTTATTGATTCTTGAGTCAAATATAGTAAAAAAACTATACTTTTGGGACAAGAAACAATATGGAATAAGTTATTTACAACTAGACATTCGAGATTATAGCTTCATATCCGATTCATTGTGAAATCATCATAGAATGATGATGGTGACATAATTCTAGGTTCAACCTGGATGGATACATTGGGTACTTTTATTTTCAACGCAAAGAGGAAGTTTCTAACATTTTCCAATGAGAAGAAGAAAATAACATTGTAGTACTTTACTAAGAACTCATGCTCAATAGTACCCTCATTAGAACACTTGAAGGAAATATCAAAAGTAATCCTTCAAGATAGTCATAAGTCAATACAAAAGTTGTAGGATCAACAAAAATAACGTGACAATGGTATTATTGAAAAAAACAAAGAAATTTCTTGCCTAAAAAATCATAATAAAAAAACTACTTGCGAAAATCAAGAAGTCAAAAGATATATGTGAAGGTCTCAACAATCATTCATTATTATTATAATAGTTATGGTAAGCTCAACTCAGTATTAGGTTACATAATGACCACTTCATATCCTATTTATAATAAATGAGATTCATTTGTATAATCATCTCATATTGTCTTGTGTTTTTGCTACATTGTATTTAAGGAGGTTGCCCCCTCAAAGAGGCTTCTTATTCATCTCTTGTATTCATTCATATGTAACCTAATACTGATATGACATAACCATGAATAATATAATAGTAATGAATAATTGTTAGGGCCTTAACATAGCCCCCTATTTCAAAAATATTTTCCCTCAAATCTTGTAATCGAGGGTGTTTCACTTCTATGTTGATCCGCTTGTTTCTACATCCTACTCTAGGCCATTTGAAGTTTTTATCTAAGGATTTTCAATTTTCTTTAGTATTTTCCATATTTGCATCCACCGCATGTACTTTAGAATGATCATGCAAAAAGGATATGATACTAGGAGTTGTATAACCATAAAGGCATTCAAATGGAGTCATCTTTGTAGATGTGTGATAGGTGGTATTATACCACCATTATGCTAAAGGAAGCCACTTAACCCATTGCGATTTCTTGTTTAAAGAAAAGCAATAGAGATAACATTATAAACATTTGTAAACAATTTCCATTAGTCCATTTGTTTGTGGGTGATATGCTAAACTCATAGCTAGTGTTGTTCCTATTATCTTCCATAACCCTTTCCAAAAATTTCATGTGAATTTCAGATCTCTGTCATTGGTGATTCATTTAGGGAATCCGTGAAGTCTATGAATTTCCTTCATGAATAGTTCATCCACTTGGATTCTAGTATATGTACTTTGAATTCCAATAAATGTGTATATTTTGTGAGTCTATGCATAGCCACAAAAACGACAACCTTACCTTATGATTTTGGTAAACCTATATTGATGTCCATTGATATCTTTTCCCATCTTTGACTAGGTATGTGTAAAGGTTGAAGTAACACTAGAGGCTTAAGTGTCTCAACTATATTTCTTTGGCACACCTAGTGTTCTCTTACAAAGGTTTGAAAATATTTCTTCTCTCCTTCCCATTTTTTTTTCGATCCTTTGATAAGTTTTAAGGAAACCGAACCACCATCGGAAAGTTATGATACTCCCTTAATATTTTTTCTTTCAACTTTAATTGAGAGCATAAAAATATTATACCCTTATACCAAAGAATATCTCTCTTTGTTGTAAGGAAAACTATCATATGACTGGGGTGAGGTCATCAACATAATAATTAAGATAAATAGACATCCAAAGTCATGCAAACATCAAAATAGGGTTTAGATATGATGTTTGGAATTCAAAATTGTGTACCTCATTTATGTAGGTTTTTCCAAGATTTTAGTAACTCTTCAACTTCTAATCCCAAATCTTCAATTCCTTCACTGGAATACCTTACTATGCTTGTGAACCTCATGAAATATTGATCTAGGTCTCCTTACTTCTCTTCTCCACAAACTAAAAAAATCTCTAGATGGGATAGGACAAGAATGTCTCAGTCATATAATCAAGGGGATTGGAGGGAGTCTAAATTCTTCCAGCATTTCTTTACTAATGAGCCAAAAATTCCTCTTCATGGCCAACCTTCCTTAGGATTTTATAGTAAAAGGAGGAAACCATCGAATGTATAGAGGTCATAACTGTTAGGGGAAGTTATCAAGAACTACCCCAACTGCTTTGAAATTCAATTTTCTTTTTATTTTTCGAATTTTAATAAGAAACACGCGAGTGGTAAACAGTCAACCTATAATGTACCCCCAATTTTGACTTGGAATGTATTTACTCAAAATTATGTAAATGATGTAAATATGCTAGTATGGATTCCTAGTGTGGAGCTCAAGGCCAAGGCCCAACTACTGAATGTCTAAGCATGTATGATGTATACATTTTTATTTGGACCATATGATTGGCTCATCATCCAATTCGAAATGTATGTAAATACTATGTTGAAAATTAATAAAAATGGTCCAAGATGGATATGTAAAGGTTGAAGTAACACTAAAGGATTAATTGTCTCAACCATATTTATTTGGCACACCTAGTGTTCTCTTACAAAGGTTTGAATATATTTCTTCTCTCCTTCCCATTTTTTTTTAATTTTTTTAATTTTTTTAATTTTTTTTTTTAATTTTTATTTTTTTTTATTTTTATTTTTATTTTTTATTTTTTCTGATCCTTTGATAATTTTTAAGGAAACTGAACCACCATCAGAGAGTTATGATACTCCCTTAATATTTTTTCTTTCAACTTTAATTGAGAGCATAAAAATATTATACCCTTATACCAAAGAATGCCTCTCTTTGTTGTAATGAAAACTATCCTATGACTGGGGTGAGGTCATCAACATACTACTTAAGATAAAAAGACATCCAAAGTCACGCAAACATCAAAATAGGGTTTGGATATGATGTTTGGAAATCAAAATTGTGTAGGTCCTTGTTTATGTAGGTTGTTCCAAGCTTTTAGTAACTCTTCAACTTCTGATCCCAAACCTTCAATTCCTTCACTAGAATACCTTGCTATGCTTGTGCACTGACTAAACCTTGATCTAGGTCTCCTTACTCCTCTTCTCCACAAACTAAAACAATCTCCAAATGGGAGAGGACAAGAATGTCTCAGTCATATAATCAAGGGGATTGGAGGGAGTCAAAATTCTTCCAGCATTTCTTTACTAATGATCCAAAAAGTCCTCTTCATGGCCAACCTTCCTTGATTTTATAGGAAACCATCGAATGGATAGAGGTCATAACTGTTGGGGGAAGTTATCAAGAACCACCCCAACTGCTTTGAAATTCAATTTTCTTTTTTATTTTTCGAATTTTAATAAGAAACACGTGAGTGGTAAGTAGTCAACTTGTAATGTACCCCCAATTTTGACTTGGGATGTATTTACTCAAAATTATGTAAATGATGTAAATATGCTAGTATGGATTCCTAGTGTGGAGCTCAAGGCCAAGGCCCAACTAGTGAATTTCTAAGCATGTATGATGTATACATTTTTATTTGGACCATATGATTGGCTCATCATACAATTTGAAATGTTTGTAAATAATATGTTGACAATTAATAAAAATGGTCCAAGATGGTTGTGTAAAGAGCACTAGAGGGGCTATGATTCCACTAGAGAGGAAGAGGAGGGGGGACTATAGGGAAACTAAATCCTATGTTGCCATGGCTTATTCAACAATGTGTAATCCATTCAGTAGTGTGTAACACACAGTTTGCATGACCAACAACTACGTGTATGTCACAAATCAAGATAAGCAAAATAGGAATGTTGGATAAACAAGGAATGATTTAAGCCATGAGACTAGGTATCAAGCCAAGGATCTTCCATCCACAATGTCCTTTTTTGTGAACAACAAGTTTGGTGTCATCACAGATGGAGGAGTTCCATTTTTACTTATAACAAATGCCCCCTAATGTATGAGGTTAGACGGGAACATGATGACCAAAATTCTTTGTAAAAATGAGGTGAGGAGTCAAGAAGCTCAGAAAACAAAGAATCTTGGTCTTAACAAAGTACCTGAAACATAAGCAAGTAGTCAGATAATCTGATCCTTGATGTATTGTCAATGTTCAAAATGTTAGAACATGACCTCAAGTAAACTGATACATATGTAAGACTGATGTATATATCATGGACACAAGAATACAAGCATGGATCCATGATAAAACATGATTATGAACATAGCCACAAGAATACAAAAGTGGATCTATGTCTCATCAAGTGCCAACATAAGAGAAGGAAGAGTCTTGCGCAGCTTGGGAAATAAAAAATATGACATTGTTACTATAGGCCCAAGGTCTTCAATCTAAACCGCCTAAAGGTACAAATCCTAACCATGTGAATAAATGAGTTGACCTTGAACATGGAGGAAACTGTTTGATTATCGGTCATTGATGTATATTGTTAACAAATGCAAGGGATCCCACCGATAATGAAAATGGGCACCAAGGTACCTAGTACATTCTAACATGTGTGAATAGATGTTCTTGAAGTCAAACACCTGAAGAATCCATCCAGTAGAGGACATTGATATATTCCTACTACTAGATAGTGAGGTAGACGACCACTAATGACTGCAATCTCCAAGGTACTTATCAAAACTCTAAACTTCATTCCCAGAGCAAGATGAGCTGAAGTCAATGGGAAGAATCATGTTGGAAGGGAGGCCTTAAGGAATTATCCATCATCCAATACAAATAAAAAGAAGGATTGATGTGATTTGGAGCACGACTGAGTACATGATGAAACATATTGACACTAGGGAATTGCTGACACAAAAGGTCTAGGCAACTGTAGAATGGCCGAAACAAGATACATCCTTGAATAGTGAGCATGAGATAAACATGACTTAGGAAGCTTTAGTTGAAAAATATAAATTTTTAATGTAGGGGACATTGACAGATTCTCCATATGATTGGAAGAGTAACCAACAGGAGGAAAAAAACTATGAGAATAAGGTTCATCCTAAGGCTAAGGCTAAAAACCAATCTTTTTTATGTACTCGAGATAGGTGCTTTGTTCAAGGATAAATTTTGACTTGCTTCCATTTTGAATGATAGACACATGACATCCTTCCCTTCCATTTATATTTTTGTACTTTCATGTTTTAACGAGCGCAAAAAAGATAAAAGTATGCTTAATATAGCTCAACTAACAATTAGTCCCTTAACATATTTTTAACGAACCTGAAAAAAGGAGGGGTTCAATCCCCCAAAAGGGTCCTTCCATGTGTAATTTTATGAGTACATGGAAAGGGAGATCGACACTCTTTTCTTTGTTTAACGATCTTGAATAAAAGATAGAAGAACGCTCGATAAAATACTAATCCATGGATTTTATATCGATCTCGGATCTATTCATACTCGTCGGTGTTTTCATATTTAAAGAGTCTGAAAAACTTAAGAAAGAAATCTATTCACCATCTCATGTATTTTATATCAAGCCCAAGTTGGTAGATGCTCGTTGGTTTTTTCATTTTTAGAGAGTCTAGAAAACCTAAAGGATCCAAAGTGGAATTTTTTGTAAAGTTAGTCTCCTCGCTCGAAAAAGGATAAAACAATGCAAGAGAGAACTCTTCTAGCTACGTATGACTAGAGTATTCATTTTTCATATATAGTCTAAATGGTCCAAAAAAGGGTTAAACTTATACTATATAGATGACCTTTCAAGTACTTTAACGAGTATGAAAGAGACAAGTTATCTCGACAATGTTTTCATGCTTTGAGGAGGCAGAAAAGAGCTTAAAGACACTCCATACACTGTGGGGCCTTTAAAAGGGAGGTCAGAAAGACGAGAGAATGTATGCAGCTTCTCTTCAGGAATATGATAAAGCAATTAGGATCCCAACCGTAACAAAATGCAGCATGGGCACCAAAATGGAAAATAAGTGCTAACTAGGGTGTCCCATGTGTGGTAGGCTCTATCTGTGGAAGAAAAATGGAAATAAGATGCTTTAAAAAGGTTTAATGTCACAGTCCATGGAGAAAAGTTCTTATGGCATAACGTATGGTAAGGTCTTAATGCATAATGCAGAATGAATGTGACCTAACCTATATGTTGGTTAAACAGTATGAACCTTTTATTCCATGACATGTGTAGACAAAAAGTTTTAATACCCGCCCTATTGCTTCATAAAGTCAAACATTAGCCACAAGTGAACCATTAGTACCAAATATAATAAGTTGACATATCAAACTATATAAAAGTGGTTCAAAAATAGAAGTATTTATTTTTTAAAATAGTAAATTAATGAAAAGAAATAGTTCATTTTCACTTTATCACTTTGGAGAGCCTAGAAATCCCTAGAAGTTTGAACGATTGTTGTGGTCGATCTGGTGGACCATTTCCGAATTCGTCAGTTGCAGGTAATTCCTTTCATTGTCCTCATAATTTTGGATCCAATTATTTTAAGTTTTAGTACTGATTTTGAGTTTTTAGCCTCATTCTATTTCTTTAAAGACGCACACGTGAGTGAGACAATGCCGAGCTATGTGTAAGCTCGATACACGCAAGTGGGCCTTAGTTCATCTACATGTGATGTGGAACTATGATAACTATCACCTATGTGTGGTGTAGTAAAAAATTTCAACATTGAACGTTGAAGGACTTATACTTAATTTTTTGTAGATATGGTGCTTGTCTGGCATGAAAGGGGACATGAGGCCCTTGACTAGGACGCTCTTGGAGATCCCTTCACTCTAAACGCATTATGACGTTGTGGTTTAATTAATTTTTTTTGAATCGTAAATATGAGATCCCAAATATTGCTCGCTGACACTTTAGTGAGGTAGTGGGATGTGGATCAAGGAGTCTTCAACCTCCAAGGGGAGATCCTTGAGATTACAATGGAAGACATTTACTTCATTACCAGTTTATCACATTGGGGAGAGGAAGTAAATTTGAAAGGGGCCTTCTGTGGGGTTGGTGCCCTACCAATGCAAGATTATGTGAATGCCTATTTCACCCCCAGGATGCAAAAATATGGTAGTCAAGTTCTTATCGCCAACATAGCGAGCTTTCCTCTCAAGGTGATAGTTAGTACTATTGCCAGAGTGGCTGGTAGTGCCACATTGCACTTGGCTACACACAATCAAATGCAAATAGGAGTTGAGTTCCTTTAAGGAGTGATATTTGATTGGGATAGTGGTTTATTGGTGGACCTAAAACACCAATTTACTGAATATAGGGCAAGGCGGGCAAATAATTTTGGTTATAGAAGCATCCTTGTGTCATTTTTCTTCGAACGGATTCCATGCATAAGTACCAGGACTATGCTTCCACCTTTGGATCATCGTGAACCTCTGTTAGTTCGGTGGAGTCATCTCTTTATGAGACATGGAGGTGGATCTGTCACCACTTTATTTGATGATGACTTCCACTCTTGGTGGAGTCATCAAATCCCTGCTATAAAGGAGTTCCCATATGCGGCACTAGATTTTCATGGTGATCTAGACTTGATGTTATTTCCTAACGATGCATGGGGGAACATTAGTAATTTTTTTTTTTTTAATTTGTATTTTAAAACGTTACAATATTTTTATGATGTGAGTACTGATATTAACATGATGCAAATATTGGTCCTGTACAACTTGATGGTCATCCTAGAGTATTGGTATGTGAGCCACTACTCGCCGAGGAAGATTCAACTATTCTTGGCACAGTGGAGAGTCATATTAATGGTTTGACCATGGGATTTATACCTCTTCGCGTAGAGTAGATCCCGATGGATATGCATCCATCGATAGTTGGTGTGCTACAATGTGGTTAGGCTACTATGCAAAGTAGCTACTTGCGTAGTTTTCTACCGGGAGGCCGAGGATGCTTGTACAAAGGAGGATTCTGACTGATATAGTCTTTGCAGAGACATGTATTTTTTATATTTAGTGGTTATCTACATCATGTAGGGATAGATGCCCATTTTGTATTATGAGTTTCACTAGAGAAGTGTTAAACTCCTATTTTGAACTCAAACCCACTTTTTGTACATTTTATCTACTTATATATACAGTTGGATTTATCGACATTATATACAATGTGTACAATGTTTGTTGTTTTATGCTCACTTGAATGGATTATGATACAAATGTATGTCAATGATGTAATTAGATAGCAGGCCATTTAGATGGTTAAGCGTCCTTAGGATGTGCATGTAACTAATAAAATTAAATTCTCTTTCTAATAAATGAATTCCTAAAAAAATTCTTAACAACATAGGATAACATACACAATATACTCCATTTAACTGGGATACGACCAACTGTGAGTCTAGGTAGACATTTAGATGTGTAATACCTTGAATAATGTATTTTGACATCAACTTTATTACGACACTATATTCATAAATGTTATTAGTCTATGGGCCAAGAGATAATCCACCGCAACTCATGACTTGGCCTTTCGGGTCATAAATAGCCCAAGTTGTGGAAGCAATATTCCAGGTGTGATGGCATGCTCCGTCCGCATAACCCCAAAAAAATTGTATGTTTGCAGACATCTGCCACATGCACACAAGTTTATATTAACCAACTACCGACATGAGCCAAGCCTAAACTCAAACACTATGGTGCACTAATTACAAAAGAATTTCCCATACACTAGGTCTAAGGGAAGTACTTTTTAAGATAGAGTCCATTTCTGGACCCTAAAATTTTTCCATCATAGTCTTAGAGTTCATAGGCCCCTTTATCAAGCACTTTCCGAACAATATACGGACCAATCCACATTAATGTGAAATTTCTGGAAGCTATCTTGTCATGTTTTTTATCATAAACAAACACGATATCTCCTTCTAAGAAGATCCTTGGACATATTGACTTATCATACTATGCTTTAACTAATTTCTTGTTTGCTTCAATAGCAGTGAGAGCGTACCTGCTATGTTCGTTTAATTGTTCTAAATATAACAAGTGTTTTTCTAGTTCGGTAGTATCTGGTAAGAGTTCTACATCTAACTTAAGCGATGGAATCTCACACTCTATAGGTAAGACAAACTCTATTCCATGAACTAACTGGAAAGGGGAAAATCCTCTCGCACTTTTAATAGAATTTAGGTATGCCCAGAGAGCATAATAGAGCATAATATGCCAATTGGACCAATGTTTGTTCACCATCCTCTGTAACATGGTTTTAAAAGATTTATTAATAGCTTTTACTTTCCTGTTAGCTTGAGGATAGTATGGTGATGAGAATTCTTGACGAAAACCATGTTTATCTGATAGTTCCGACATCATTTTATTTTGAAAATGAGAACCATTGTTGGTCACAATTTCCCTAGGTATCTCGAAATGAGTGATTATCTGGTTGAAAAAAAAGTGTGCTACAATTTCACCATCACATCGAAATGTTGGTGTCGCTTCAAACCACTTAGTAAAGTAGTCTACGACCACAATGATGTACTTATGACCATTGGATGATGCTGGGTTATATTTAGTAAAGTCAATCTCCCAATTGGTGAAGGGACCAGTGGTGATAGCTAGATGGAGAGGAGAAGGGTGATCATGCATATTTTTAGTAAATTCTTGAAAAGGGTGACACTTCTTAACGACCTCATGACAATATTTAAATATTGATGGCCAGAAATATCCCACACAATGAATCTTCTGGGATTTTTCCATCCTAGATAAATGACCTCCACATGCTCCACTACAGAAATCATTCCGAACCCTTTCAGCTTCTTCGTGAACTAAACAACATCTTAGGATGGTATCAATACCACGATGGTTAATGTATCACCGACAATAACATATTGTCTTGCATGGTGATGTATCTTGCGTCTCTGTTCACGAGTAGAATGAGGTGGGACCCTATGGGTTTGTAAGTATATTAATATATCAACATACTAGGGGTCATCTGATCTAATGAGGAATATATGTTCATGTGTTAATGATGTGTCTTCAATAGATCCCTCATTCTCTCAAGGTAACTCATACATTAATTCAACAAAGGATAAGACTTTTTGGATTTTGCATAAGCAAACCCTAAATTGAACTCCTGTAAGACAACAATCCATCTATTGTATTTGCCTATGATTATTCATTGGGACAAAATATGTTGAAATGGATTGACATCGTCTATAAAATTTGTCCTCCTGAGTGTAGTGTCTAAGCCATTCGACTGCATCGATAGCAGCTAATGCGAGCTTATCAACATGCGAATACCTTAACTCAGGTTCAGTCATATTATTACTTAGATAATAAATGACATGCGCTCGGTAGGAATCATGTTTCTGAACCAAGACCATACAAATTGTAGACTCAAATGTTGCTATATAAAGAAGGAAGTCTCTAGTAAAGTCTGGAGGAATCAATACTAGAGAATAAACTAAGGCCTTTTTTAACACATCAAATGATCATTGAGAATTATCATCCCAAATGAATGGGACCCCTTTCCTAAGTAATCACATGAAACACTTGGTGATTTCAACATAATTAGCGACAAACCGACATAAGAAATTACCTCTACCTTGTGGGCTTTGTAGTTGATTCAGATTTCGTAAGGGAGGAAACTATAGTATCGCCTCCATCTTAAACAGATCTATCATAGTTCCATCTTTAGATATGATAAAACCTAGCAATCGACCCAATTCCACACAGAAGATACACTTATGAGGATTCAAAGGAATCCTATAATAATGACACCTATCGGAGATTTCCCGTAAGTGTTTAGGGTTATCTACTCTTTTCTTAGATTTAGCAGTCAATTCATCGAGGTATGATTCAACAATATTATTTATGTCATGGAAGGCATATGACATATCTCTTTGTAAGGTTGCTCCAGCATTCTTCAATCCAAATGGCATTTTCCTATATGCAAATGTTCCCCAAGGGCATATAAAAGTTGTTTTGTGTTGGTTTTTGGATCGTATTTGAATTTAATTATACCTTGAGAATTGATCCATAAATGAGAAAATATCATTGCTATGACATACATTTATGATTTAATCAATGAACAGGGTGGGGAATTTATCCTTAGGGAAAGAAAATTTAACTCCCCAAAATCTATGCACACACAAATATTTCCTTGTTTTTTGTCAACAAGTACCAAATTAGATACCCATTTAGTTAAGGGGGCATGATAAATGAAGTTTGCATGGAGCAAATTTTCAACCTCGACTTTAACGACAATGACCTTCCTCAGATTAAGCGTTATAAGCTTTTTCAGAACATGCTTAGCATTGGCATAAGTCTTAATTTCGTGTTTGACAATAGACAAGTCAATTCCTGGAATTTCCTCATAGGACCATAAAAATATATCTATATACTCTTTAAATAGTGTTGTGTATATTTCGATTTCTTCTGGTGAACAATCAACACCGATGAAAACAATTTCTACAATTCCTAGAATCCTAGAAATATCGATAGGGATAGTCTTAGAGATATTTTCCATGTTTCCTTTAGCATAGACTTGTGTAGGAGCCCTGTGAAGGAGTAAGAGGGCTCCCATACCAATCCATATGAACTTGCTTGATAGTTCTATAAGTTTCAATTCTAAAATCATTTTGAGATGGTAGGAAAGATTCTTGTTGGTGCATATCATTCCACAACCTATCCCCTAAATACATTGCCTCTAGAATTGCTTCATCTAATGGAAATACACTGTCTAAGGGATCATGGCATGAAAAAGAACTAACGACCCACATGGACATTGAATACTGGTCATTTATGTCCAAATCAAAATGAATACCAATATAGTCTTCTTTATTTGAAACAATGGCTTGATGAGCTATCTTGGTAGCAGACAAGGCTGAGTTTTCCAGAGTACATCCAACTTCAATAGTTGGAAACTTCCAAGGGTCATTAAAATATAAAGTTTTAAAATGTGACACCTTAGGAGTGGAAGACATGGAAACAATATATATTGCATGTATCGGGGATGCACTTGCATGAAATTTGGGTGGGGGAAGATTGAAATTTCCCATAAGCATAGGATACATTCCCACTCCAACATTATCACAATCCTTCGTGGAATGAGCAACTAGGGGTATGTTAGAGCCATTTTGATGATTTTGACTGTTGGTACTTGTTGCGGCCTCGGGGATGCAGGGTAATTGCAAGGTGCTGGAATGGGTTCCAAGGCTCCCAACAAAGGGTGAAAACCCAGACTGAAAGGCTTCAAAAGACCCTACGCAAGGGTAGTTCTATCCCCATCTTGTTTGGTATGGAAATCTCCCACGGATATTCGAACTTCGTTGGCACTCTATGAGTTGGTGTTTCGATCACTAAGATCGGTTCTCCACTTAAGGAAAAAAAAAGTATGAAAACTTAATATGTTCTGACTTAACCTATTTAAGACAAAAGGATCTACTCTAGTTTAGATCTATTCTAAGGAAAAGCTTGTTGTTGTGCAGATCAATCTTGATGTGAGAGGGATAAGTATGTTTGTCAAGTTCAACAGAAATGTAAACGATGCATTTACTTATTCACTTAAATCATAATCAATTAATAAAAATTAAGGGACAACAATTTAAGTATGTAAACTTGTTCAAGATTAACCTATAATTAGTCTGTTAATTGAAAAATTAACATTGATTAAATTGAATGTTGATCATTTGCAGAAATCAATAAAGAAAACATCTCAACTGACAAAAATTCAATGAAACATTTTCATACATAGATCAGCCATAAAGAGAAATCAATATAACAGATCCTTATGTAAATTAATGCTTGCAAAAGATTGCACGCTGTAGATGACAATTTGAAGTAAGAAATCAGACACTGTCAAAGAAATTTGAACAATAAACAAGAGATGATTCAAAGGGATTACTTTACTGTATTATTGAAGTCTGTAAACAAAATTACAAAGCTCTGCTAAGACAGAGTATCTCCAGTCGTCTCTTGCTGATTTCTAACCCAAAAATTATCAACCCCTCACATCGAGATGCATTCTTCCTTAAATAAGAATTACAACCAAGTACAAATGGAAATTCTCAAAGATAGGGATTACAAATTTGGGATCGGGCTATCGATCCAGAAAATCCTGCCACAATAATTTGCACTATTTTAGCTCAAATGATTCCCTCCAGTCCTATGACAAAGTTTGAAATAAGGGTCATATTCTAATTTTGGGAAAATCCCGTAACAAAATTGTGGAATTCAGCAATGGCCCAGTAGCTGTCGATAACAAGAAACAGATGGTCCAGCAAATCTTCCTGTTGAATCGCCTTGGAATCTTCCTGCTGATCCATAACGTTTTCGAAAACAAAAAAATCGGACAACCGGCCTTGCTTCACGGGAGCTGGTGGAGTGTTAGGTTCCTTATTGATTATAAAATCATGGAGAATGGAGTCATCTCAATCACATGGCTGCTCATTGATTTCCTCTTCGTTCTTTTGAGGGAGTAATATGCAAACAGGGAAAGTTTCAAAATCTTCCTCTTCGCTATCACTGCTGGTACCAGGAACACCCGTGTCAAAGGGTGGCGACATAGGCTCTTGAAATAGCAAAGGATGAAGTTCTTCTTGCATATAACATCCATCAAAGGATTCACAACCTGTTTTCATATTGCTCACACCAGATCGTCATAAAGAAATCTTTTCAAAATAAAACATAAATATTTTCTAACGAATACAAGCGACGAACCAAGTGCTTCATACTTGCGACCATATTTAAGAAGAGTTAAAGAAAATCATAATGATTGAATATGATGAGTTGCTATGATTAAAATCATACGAATCTAGAACTGCAATCATTTGAATTGTATTGAAATGACGTCGCACCATGTTAATCCAAAATGGATCATAACAAAGTACAATTTTAACAGAATCACGCATGATTCGAAGTCGCATCTGAAAACTGTCATTACAAGCCAATCTAATCAAGAAACCATATCCTCAGAGGTGATCATGAGGTGAGAATTACAATAAAAAACCTAGTCGTAAGAACAACGAAAAACAAGGCATTAAAACGTAAGTTCGAACGATGGAATTTCATCCACTGGATCAAATGAATCGACGGCAAATATTAACCAATGCAGGACCAGGATCAGGTCTTGGAAGTTTATTCATGATTCCCGAAAGCCGCAACTCGAAAGTTGCGGGTTTCGGGACTGCAAACTAAACCAAAATGCATAAATGGGTTTCCGAAAGCCGCAACCCAAAACTTGTAGGTGGCAGGTTTTGCAAACAGAAACAAAACTGCAAAAATGAAAAATATTTTCCCGCAACCCGACATTGCGGATTGCGGGTTTCGAGGAAAAACGACGCAACTATAAGGTAAAACTATTTCCCGAAATTCGAAAGCCACGATTGCGGGTTTTGGTTTTCAGGTTTTGGGATGAAAAATTCCCAAAAATTATTAGCAAAGGGTTTCCGCAACCCGCACCTTTTAGGTTGCAGGTTTCGGGTTGCCCAAAATCAAACGACTCAGACAAAAAACACTTAGAAAATTCCAAGAAATCAATGAAAATCAAGCCAAACAAAAGTACAAGTACAAGATAATTGAAACAAAGTTCAAAACCTCATGTTCATGAGAACACCTACCAAAATACCTTTGTGTTTATTTTAAAATTGGGGCTCACATGCTTGGCTGAAGCACGGGATCTGTTGTGGCCACAACAAATGGCGACTGGCTGGGAAGAACCAGTTATCTCTGCAAACACAATTCAATTAAAGAAAGTATATCAGTCAACTGCTTTTTCGAAACTGAAATTTTAGAAATTTTTTATAAAGGAGACAACCAATATGCATAAAACATAAGATTGATGTATTCCCATCGATGATCATATTAAAAATAATGCAAATCTCATAAGGAGAATTAAGAAACAGCAGGAGTCCTTTACCATTATGTAATCAATGACCACCAGCTTGTGTTGAACTTGGGACTAGCTTAAAACTGCTCATGGATATCCAAATTACATATCACCTTGGTTTATCAATTGGTTTTATATACAACAGTTCTTTTGACTATATACACATTTTTTTTTAAATGAAAAACTGCACATAAGACCTTGTTGATATAAGACCACTGCCTTGATTTTGTAATCAGATATCAGCAGTGCCATTCACAGGCCTGATCCAGAAACTGATCAAGCTGGCTCGATAAGAGACCCCTTGTCCTTCAGTTGTGACACTGAAGGAAACTATCATGGCTTGGTGACCACATGATGATATCTTCAATCCAAATTAAACCCATGATCATGGTAGGGATGGCTTGTAATAAGACCCCCCTGTCCTTATATGCAACAAACATCTTATAAAAGAAAAATACAGATTTTATTCAAATAATAGACCACAAGGCACTGCCAAGGCTTGGTAACCTCATGATAGCATCGTTACTCACCATTGTTTTGTAGATCATGAATGGACCGACCTATGATAAGATCTTCCACATCTCAGCAAAAACTGAAATTCATCTTCCAAGTGTGGTGGCTTGATGTGAAGATGTCATTCCACAAAACACCTATGAACCTAAAGGGCTGGCTTAAAATAAGACCCCCCTCCTTGTAATCTATAATGATTTAAGAAAATTATTATCAAGGTGATTGTAAAAGCATCCAGAGTAGATAAAGCTAATCAGGTTATTATGATATGTTGTGACAATGAGACATAAGATAAGAATATTCCAACCGTTACCCATATATAAATTAAACAGATAATACATGTGAAAGATAATGACCAAGGTGGAAAGGTATCAATCAAGGTCCTGCATCTATTGGTTGTGCATTCTTTACAAAAGAAATCCAGATATTAGCTGAAAGAGACTGAGACTAACATATTATCCTGCAACTTCAGTTAAAATGACCTTTGAGCAAAACTGGTTTTAACCTTTACCAAATGCGTGGATTCTGTCATCAATCAAATAAAGAAAGAACAATCAAAACAAAGAAAATAGAAAACACACACCAAACCTATGTACAAAAGCACCAAGTTGTTCAGACAAAGTACTTTTTGAGTAGTGAAACATTCACTAGGTAGGTGTCCACGAATCCCTCCAGTGTTTGTAATCGGATCGTACTGGAACCCAACTTTTCTGTAATAATGAAAGGTCCCAGCCAAAGGCGCTGGAATTTGGTATACTGGTTTCTATCTTTATTTTGTTTGTCCCATCTCAGTACCAAATCCCCAACTGAGAATTCCCTATCAGATGAATATTTCTCATCAAACCATCTCTTCACCATCTGTTGATGTTGGTATAGTTTATTCTTTTCCTTCTGCCCGTCTTCCTCCAGTTTAAGCAATGTGTCAATTTCGTGCTGAAGGGGAGAGGAATCATCTTCTTGGGTAGACTGAGCTAACTGTAATGAAGGGATGGTGAGATTAGCAAGAAGGACAACTTCCTTTCCGTACATGAAACAGTAGGGAGAATTCCCAATTGCTGCCTTTGGGGTGATTCGATCTGCCCAAAGAGCATTATAGAGTTGCGTGTGCAAATCTTTATGATGGGAGGCTACAGTCTTCTTGAGAATATTTATCAGATTTTGTTTGAAGACTCAGCCAAACCGTTTCCCTGTGGGTAATAATTGGCATAAAACTTTAACTTAATCCCTTTTTCAAGGGCATATTGTGTCAAGTCAATCGAATAAAAATACGATGCATTATCAAAAACTAGATACTCCGGGGCACCAAACCTTGTAACTATATGGTTGTCGAGGAAGGAAATTACTTGGTTTGCATTACATTTCCTAAGTGGGATTGCTTCCGTCCATCTGGTGAAGTAATCAGTTGCTGTGAGGATGTATCTATGTTGCAAGGATGAGGTAGGGTTTATTGGTCCAATAAAGTCCATTCCCCACTGCTTAAATGGGAACTGAATTGTGACTGGCTGCAGTGGGAAAGCAGGTTTCTTGAACTTCCCTGTACATTTCTGACATGGTTCACACTTTCTTACATAGGAATATGCATCTTTAAACAATGTAGGCCAATAATATCCTGCTCTAAGAATTTTATGAGCTATAGTTTCCCCTGAAAAATGGCCTCCAACTGGTCCTGTATGAAATTGAAAGAGAATATCATTAGCCTCATCCTTTTCCAGACACCTAAGGAAAACCCCATCATATTTTTTTCTAAACAAAACTTCATTAATGAATTGGTAAGGAGCAACTTTTAATCTTAGAGCTCTGCATTTATTAAAGTCAAGGGTTTCAGGAGCAAACCCATGGTTCAGAAAAAACTTGATATGGTCATACCATTCAGATGTAGGAGTATCAACAACATTGACAGAACCTGTTGGAACATCCTACTCCTGCTCCCATTCAGTCTGCTACTGTGTAGGATTGTTTGACTAAGTAGTATGAAGACAAAGACCTTGTCCTTTTACAATTTTGGCCGGTCTAATTTCAAGATCATATTCTTGCAAGGCTATCATCCAATGAGCCCTTTTCTCTCCTAATTCCTTCTGAACTAACACATTTCGAATGGCAGAATATGGCACAATAACCTTTGTTCTGGATTTTAACAAATATGGCCTGTAATGGTTTACAGATTTGTAGACTGCATAGGCCTGTTTGTCAATTTGGGAATAATTAAGCTCTGCACCTTTAAATGTTGAGCTCATAAAGGATATCGGAATCTCATTGTCGGTGTCATGCTTCTGTGTCAAAATAACTGCATAAGAGAAATCAGTGGCAAAAGTATAGAGAATAAAATCTTTATCAAAGTCACGGGACATAAGAGCAGGAGCCTCAGCAATAGCTATTCTAATTTCGACAAATGCATCTTTATGTTACTGTGACCAAGTGAGCTGTACATCTTTTTTGATTAACTATTGTAAAGGTTTAACTATCTGTGCAAAATTAGGTACAAATCTACGTACAAAATTGATCTTACCGAGGAAGGACTGCATGGCTTTGCGCAAACCAGGCAAGCCAATTTTTGAAATCGCATCGGTACATTCTGGGTCAAGTATCATACCTTCCTTGGACATGATGAAACCAAGAAGCTTTCCTTCTATCACTGCAAAGATAGAATTTTTCAAATTGAATGAGATCCCGTACTTCCTGCAACGTTCCAAAACCTGTTTCGGGGCAAAAAAATGTTCATGTCGTTTCTTTGAATATATAGTGATATCATCTAAATAAACTACGATAGAGTTATGCATCAAACCTCTGAAATAAGGGTCATCTTCTAATTTTGGGGAAATCCCGTAACAAAATTGTGGAATTCAGCAACAACCCACTAGCTGTCGATAATAGGAAACGGATGGTCCAGCAAATCTTCCTGTTGAATCGCCTTGGAATCTTCATGCTGATCCATAACGTTTTCGAAAACAGAAAATTTGGACAATGGGTCTTGCTTCACGGGAGCTGGTGGAGTATCAGGTTCCTTATTGATTATAAAATCATGGATAATGGAGCCATCTCGATCACATGGCTGCTCATTGATTTCCTCTTCGTTCTTCTGAGGGAGTAATATGAAAATGGGAAAAGTTTCAAAATCTTCCTCTTCGCTATCACTGCTGGTATCAGGAACACCCGCGTCAAAGGGTGGCAACATAGGCTCTTGAAATAGAAAAGGATGAAGTTCTTCTTGCATATAACATCCATCAAAGGATTAACAACCAGTTTGCATATTGCTCACACCAGATCGTTAGAAAGAAATCTTTTCAAAATAAAACATAAATCTTTTCTAACGAATACAGGCGACGAACCAAGTGCTTCATACTTGCGACCATCTTTAAGAAGAGTTAAAGAAAATCATGATGATTGAATATTATGAGCTGCTATGATTAAAATCATACGAATTTAGAACTGCAATCATTTGAACTATAATGAAATGACGTCGCAACATGTTAATCCAAAATGGACCATAACAAAGTACAATTTTAACAGAATCACGCATGATTCAAAGTCACATCTGAAAATTGTCATTACAATCCAATTTAATCAAGCAATCATATCTTCAGAGGTGATCATGAGGTGAGAATTACAATCAGAAACCTGGTCGTAAGAACAATGAAAAACAAGGCATTAAAATGTAAGTTCGAACGATGGAATTTCATCCACTGGATCAAATGAATCGACGACGAATATTAACCAATGCAGGACGCGATATCAGTTCTTGGAAATTTATTCATGACTCCCAAAATCCACAACTTGAAAGTTGCGGGTTTCGGGACTACAAATTGAACCAAAATGCATAAACAATTTTTCGAAAGCCGCAACCCGAAACTTGCGGGTGGCGGGTTTCGCAAATGGAAACAAAACTGCAAAATTGAAAAAGCTTTTCCCACATCCCGCAACCTGACATTACGGGTTTTGGGGACAAATGACGCAACAAAAAGGTAAAACTAATTCCCGAAATTCGAAAGCCGTGGTTGTGGGTTTCGGGATGAAAAATTCCCAAAAATTATTAGAAAAGGGTTTCCGCAACCCGCACCTTTCGGGTTGTGGGTTGCCCAAAATCAAGCGACTCAAAATGAATTCCCGCAACCTGCACTTGTCAGGTTGCGGATTTTGGGTTGGCGGAAATAAATGACAAAATGCTTAAAGATTAAGTCTTCCAGCAAACCGAAAACACTTAGAAAATTCCAAGAAAACAATGACAATCAAGCCAAACAAAAGTACAAGTACAAGATCATTGAAACAAAGTTCAAAACCTCATGTTCACGAGAACACCTACCAAAATACCTTTGTGTTTATTTTAAAATTGGGGCTCCCATGCTTGGATGAAGCACGTGATCTGTTGTGGCCACAACAAATGGCAACTACCTGGGAAGAACCAGTTATCTCTGCAAACAAACTTCAGTTAAAGAAAATATATCAGTCAATTGCTTTTTCGAACCTGAAATTTTAGAAAACATTTATAAAGGAGACAACCAATAAGCAGAAAACATAAGATTGATATATTCCCATCGATGATCATATTAAAGATAATGAAAATCTGATAAGGATAATTAAGAAATAGTAGGAGTTCTTTCCCATTATGTAATCAATGACCGCCAACTTGTGTTGAACCTGGGACTAGCTTAAAACTGCTCATCGATATCCAAATTACATATCACATTGGTTTATCAATTGGTTTTATATATAACAGTTCTTTTGACTATATACACATTTTTTTTTTTTTTTTAAATGAAAAAATGCACATAAGACCTTGTTGATATAAGACCACTTCCCTGACTTGGTAATTAGATATCAGCACTGCCATTCACAGACCTGATCCAGAAACTAATCCAGAAATTGATCAAGTTGGCTCGATAAGAGACCCCTTGTCCTCCAGTTGTGACACTGAAGGAAACTATCGTGTCTTGGTGACCACATGATGATAGCTTCAGTCCAAATCAAACCCATGATCATGGTAGGGATGACTTGTAATAAGACCCCCCTATCCTTATATGAAACAAGCATCTTATAAAATAAAAATGCATATTTTATTCAAATAATAGACCACAAGGCACTGCCAAGGCTTGGTAACCTCATGATAGCAGCGTTACTCACCAGTGTTTTGCAAATCATGAATGGACCGACCTATGATAGGATCTTCCACCTCTCAGAAAAAACTGAAAGTCATCTTCCAAGTGTGATGGCTTGATGTGAAGATGTCATACCACAAAACACCTATGAACCTAAAGGGCTGGCTTAAAATAAGACCCCCCTCCTTGTAATATATAATTATTTAAGAAAATTATTATCAAGGTGATTGCAAAAGGATCCAGAGCAGATAAAGCTGATGAGGTTATTATGATATGCTGTGACAATGAGACATAAGATAAGAATATTCCAACCTTTCCCCTTATCTCAATTAAATAGATAATACATGTGAAAGATAATGACCAAGGTGGAAAGGTATCAATCAAGGTCCTGCATCTATTGGTTATGCATTCTTTACAAAAGAAATTCAGATATCAACTGAAAGAGACTGGGACTAACATACTATCCTGCAACTTTAGTTAAAATGACCTTTGAGCAAAACTGGTTTTAACCATTACCAAATGCGTGGAGTCTATCATCAATAAAATGAGATAAAAACAATCAAAACAAAGAAAATAGAAAACACACACCAAACCTATGTACAAAAGCACCAAGTTGTTCAGACAAAGTACTTTTTGAGCAGTGAAACATTCACTGGGTAGGTGTCCACAACTCCCTTCAGTGTTTGTAATCAGATAGTATGTTGACTCAAACCCAATCGACAGGGTTTCCCATCACTGTCAACACCAACCCACCGTGATCTCCCTGAGCACCGGCCCAGATAGGTTTTAGCCTTCCTAGCAACACCTGCAGAGCAGATGACGTCTCACTCGAGGCGATCAAGGGAGCGTGGACAGAATCATGTTTCCGACAAATGAAGGGGGGTGATTGCGACAACAATTACTCTACTTATCACAACATCCAAAACACATCTATGAATTCAAGATTAACATCATTTGTATTCATAGCATTATTTAATAGAGTCATTCATCGCAACAAAAACAAATATAATATTAAAAGGTTAACTGCAGCAAGAAATCATCACAACATGCATTAACACGAAAGGTACATAGGGAATTTCACCAAACAGTTCCGTCATGTCATATTACTTCAGAAAAACCCTGATACAACATCTCTGCAAAACCAAATCTCACTGATATCTCTTGATCTTAGAACATATGCAAAAAACGCATCTCCAAGATATCCTACGACCTACAAGTTTCTGTCTATATATAGGCTTCCGCCTTTACAATGCTTGTCCAAATGACCCAAAGAGCCTGCATTCTGCGATACAATTAATCTCAAAATTACATATCATATGGTCCAATGACCCAAAAACCCGCATTCTGCGGTACAAATGACTCAAAAAATACATAAAATAATGCAGCCTTCTTCTTTCCGCGACCTCTTTTGATGTGTCACAGCATCGACGATGCTATGATTCTTCCTTACCAAAACTCCTGCCAACAGGCCCCCAACACAATATTGTGGCTCACCCTCGAGCCACGTCAGCTGGACATGTTGTATTCTGTGGTCTTCACTTTGAAGTCTTCGTACTGTTGCACGACTGTCGTCACCATTTCCTTGACTTCCGTAGCCACCACCTGACCATTGACCACATCTTCTGCAGATGGGTGCACATTGAGTTTTTTCGTCACCTGTTGATGACCCTTCTGTATTGCCTGAAGCGCTTCACCTGCCTTGGTCATGAACTGTCACTCGACATCCTGAAACTGCTCCAACTGCGCAGCATGCTTCTTCTACCGCTTAAAAGATTTGTAAACTCATTGCTACAATTCTTTTAAGTCCTGAGACTTGGAGACCTATTCCATGGGTGGCATTGTGCGCATGGTTTCCTTGAGGGTCGCCAACTGTCCTTCTGCATCCTACCGATACTTGATCAACTAGTCAACCTGCTCATCCTGGACAATTCAGCTCCAGAACTGTACTGTATCAACTGTTAGCATCGTCGCGGCCTTTTCCAGCTCCTCTAACTGAGTTGCAACCTCCTCAATCGTGCTTTTTCTATCGCTGACTTAAACTTGAGGTGTACCTGGATTCACCTAAGCCTTCAACTCTTTATTCTCTTGTCGCAACTGGACAATGGTAGCCCCCAATCGTTGCACCTGTTGGAGCACATCCACCTCTTCAATCGGCTCCTGCACATGCTGACATGCCTCAATAATAGTCATCTCGACCCGCACGCTTTGATCCCATAGATGGGCCTTCTTCGCAATAAGGAAATCATGTTCCTTGTTTAATTCTTCAATTTCGTGAGCCTTCTCAGCCCGTTCTTTCTTAATGTCTTCTTTGAGCTCATCCAAATCCTGTTGTGCTGAAGCAGCCCTACCATTCAATTCTTCAGTGGCACGCTTCGCATTGGCCTCGCTCTCTTGCAATCGTATGCACATGCCACTGATCTCCCTCAGTCGGTCTGTCCTCTCCTGGCTGGTAGCTGCCTGCATAGTGGTCAACCCTTCCGCTGGCAATGTGTTCACATTAATGGTCACCTTCTTCAGCTGGTGCATCAAGGCATTCACAGCCTCGTCTTCAATCACAATCGCAATCGGGGGAATCTCCACATTCCTGACCCGCGGCTTGGTGCTGATTGTGCTAACGTGTGGTGCCACTGCATCTTCTGGTGCCCTTTGCAAAACCATGTCATACAAAGATTCCACACGAGTAGTGAGCGCATGGAATCCTTCATTTGTCACCCTTGTCATCTTTTGAGCTATTGCGGTGGATGCATCAGCGATTGCTTTTATAAGTTGACCCCAGTGTGCTTCCGCCGACAGTGGCAACCCACTAATTATCGTTGGGTCCTGGTGCCCTTTTCTTCTTTGCTCTTCCAAGGTGCGGTCAATATCGTCATCCGTCGGTGTTTTAATTTACTCTTGATCAAAATCACGATGGCTGTGCGGGTCCTATGACGATATACGATCTTCTGGACCCTTTGTCGGCTCGCCATCCTCAATCTCGTCCAACGCCATAGGTTCGCGCCATTCCGGTGGCCAATCATTCACGATGGCATCCAATGCTTCCGTCATTACTTCGTAAGGGGTCTGCAGCCATTGCTAACCAGGGTCACACCTTGCCTACACATAAATACCATGCGACCGAACCGAAAACTCTATGATCATCTTAAAACTTTCCAGAGTGTCTTCAGATATCTGTGGTACCTTTGTTGCTACATCATAAAGCATCTCCCAATAGCGCTAGAATAGAAATTGGGAATCCCGGAGTCGCTCTGGCTCTCGTACATACCATAAGTTCTGATAGCGCGCACCCCGTTGTTCTTTGGCAGCCTCAACATCCATGCCATGGTATGTGTCGAGCTCCTTCCAAGCCATGAAATGCAATCAAGAGAAACAGCCAGCTCTATGTAAACGAGCCCTTACCGGCCTGAACTATCGCAACATCCTCTGCTAATTGATTCAACAGAAATAAGGACTAGTTCATTTGGATGCCCTCCGCGCATTGTACTGCACATGCGACATTGTACTGGCTATGACGATCACCCTTGACCACCTTGCAAGATAAAATCTTGGTGCCGGTGAGTACCGCCTTATCATTGATACTGTCAGTGCGATACCCATGGCCATCCATCTCCAAGCCATATTTCTTCACTAGTTGTCCTGCTCGCTTTTTGTCGTTCGCCTTCCCTTCGAAGTACTGCGACGGGTCGGCTCCATCTTTAGGAAATCCGGTAATGTGGGAGATCAAATCAATAGTAACCGGAATTTCTCTATCCAGCCACAAGGAACCACCATGGAAGCAAGAAAGCAGCTGCTTCACACACGCGTTAACTTTCGCAATCCACCTGAAATGCGGCATGTTAATGAGCCCTAACAAGCCGACCTGTTTCAATCCTCGTACCCAGTCCTGTACAATCGACATCGCGATAAGGCGTGACCCGGGCACATATGGGGCCGATGCAATGTCTAGGTGGGCCACCATGTCATGATCATCATAGTGGAGGCGCATCAACGTCGACCCAATATCAACAGAGCACTCCATTCCGGCAGGGAGCGCGAGAATCTTCACGCCATACTTCTGCTTTGGGTTCAGCTTGCCCGGGGTTGCATCCGGCTGACTGGGAGGGATATACCCAGGGATGTCAATAGCCGACAGCCCCTCCCATGGGGCAGATTCATCAACACGGCAACTGGACTACGCGAACTGTACCGGAGCTTCTCCTACCACCCCGATGGATGATCTAAGTTGCCTCTTTCTCTGCTGGGACTCGTAATGCAGACCCCCTTGACGCTTCTTAACGATGACTGATGCTCCCACCGGCATGTTTGCGACTTCTGCCTCAAGATTGACATCTCTTGCAGACGCAACTTCTTCCTCAACTACAATCTCGGTGACAGGAGACTCAACCTCACTGCTAATCTCAATCGTTTCTAGCTCTCGTGGAATACCTTACCCAGCTCTCACAACTGATAGCTTCTTCGTCCTAACAGCACTTTGCAAGTGCAACTGAACCTTTCCCAATGCACAACTACACTCACCAAGCTATAAAAATACTCATCAACTCTGCATAGGCACTTAACAACTAAAATCTCGGTTCCTTCCGACCAACTTCTACCTATTTTTATATCCTCCAGCCGAATCTGCCGTAATCATCACTAAATCCTGCATTAATTCAATCGAAATCCTGTATTAATGACGCAAATCTACAGTCGATCTTGTCAGTCAATCGGCCGGATCCGCCATTAATGCCCATCATTTTAACAAGCGTCGTTAATTAGCTGTTTTAACTTTTGGCATTTATTGCTGATTTGACCCGGTCGCGACCCTGCCACTTGTCGCAGACCGCTCCTAACTTGCGGCATAAGCCTCTGTGCTTCCGCATTCTATTCTTGTTGGTGCGCCATCCTGTCACCGATCAATCTACAGCCCATTTTTTTTTCCCGATGCGACTCAGGCATCACGTTGTTCCAAGCCGAACCGAAAGGGCTTCAACCTGCTACCATTAATCAACTTTGGGAGCATCGCTCCATCCAACTGCTGCAACTGTACCTCTCCTCCTGAAGTGATGCTACGGATGCGATACAGACCAAGCTAATGCATTTGCAATTTTCCTGGATGTTTCATAAACTTGTTGTCATACAACAACACCAAATCACCCTGTTGAAATTGTTTTTTCTTGATGTGGTGATCATGCCAAGCGTTATGGTGATCCTTCTCCATATCCTGATAGAAACCAATGATAAAGTGATCTTCCTCCAGCTGGACTAACTGCGCTAGACGTTCCTGTAAGGTTGCCGCAAAATCCATTCTTGTCATTGCTGCTACGCATAGACTTGGAATAATGTCTTCCATGGGCATGATTTCTTCTTGTCCATATACTAGCCTAAATGGTGTCTGACCCGTCAACCTTTTACATGTGGTGTGATAGGCCTACAATACTACTGGGATTTTGAGATCCCAGTCATTGCGGTTTGCATTGCACACCTTTGTCAGCGCATGTTCCAACATCTTATTCAAAGATTCCACCATGCCATTTTCCTGTGGATGATATGGCGTACTTGTTGGCCCGGTTTTGCAACCAGGCTTAGTGCTATGGGAACATGCTAACTAGTAGCAGCAGTTTCAATAGAATTAAACAAGAAACTAATCTAAACAAAACTAATCATGGATCTATGCAAGAATATAAGCAAATAATGGAAATATTTTAAAGACAAGAACAAGAAAATATGAAAGAATAAATTTGTATTTAAAAATGGGGCAAGCTAATGCTTGCAATAGTAATACCTTCAATGGTGAAGGTTGATGTAGAGCAACTCCCAAGATAAGTAGCTCCAAGCTCCAAGAGGTCTCCTTCTCCAAGGTTGCTTATAATGGCCAAAATACTCAAGGGAGATTTCGGCAGCATGAGGATGAGATAATGGATGGATGTGAAATGAGGAGCCCCTACCACCTTTTTATAGGTTTTGGTGGTGGGGAATACCATTTGTGGTTTTGTGGAAACCAAATGGTATTGACCAACATGATTTAGGTACTTTTCCCTCCTTTTTTCTTTTTTGAATAAAATTAATATTTTAATTCCCTTTTTAATATTTTTGGGAATTTGGACCCTTTTTGAGGGTTTTTTATGCTTTTCAGGAAAAATAATATTTTTGAGTGGGAAAAAAGGGTGTACTGAGGTCTTTTGGTGACCTTTTGTTGGTTTCAGAGGCTCAGATGGTGGAAAAGTGGACAAATGGGTCATGTGAATAAGGGAATGAGCTAGTGAGCACTTTTTAGGTGTTAACAGATTGCCCCCTGATGTGTGAGGGCAGGAGCTCATCGTATGGCCGATAGACATCATAGTTCTTTTGTATTTTTTCTGGGGTTTAGGGAGAGAAGAGACCGGTTGGAAACTGGAGCCACGACCCTTGGAAGCTGCAAAAACAAAAAATATTACATGGCCTCAATATGAATGAGGTATAATCTCTGATACTGGACGAGGCGGGCATTCCCATGCTCGTATCAAGACATATACATAACAATTAGTCCCAAGAAGGGGGATCTAATACATAAAGAATCTACTGGTACATCATAATGGTCCAGGGGGGACATTATTTTGGGATATACTCCTGATCATAACTGATCTCAATAATTGATACACTGGAATAACTGATGAACTATTGGAACTGAAGGTGTCCAACATCTGTAGGGACGTAATGACTGTGAGCCATCTCTGGGAAGTATCTGTAACTGTATACTTGAGGGAGTATAAAACTGGGGTACATCTGAATACTATCGCCATACGCAACCCGGATATCTATAGGAATAGTGTAACTGGTTGTATCCATAGGTAGACTCTCAAATGTGGAGGAGTCAGAAGGTATCCGGGGTCTTCGACTAATAAGTGAACGAACCGATGCCCTGTGCAAGTCTCAACGATGTGATCAAGGTGTTGAAGTCGAGCATGCGAGAAACAACCATTTGGAGAGGCACTGAGGACTCTTCTCGAAATGATTCATAGGCACTCATCATAAATGGTGATGAGTCCAAGACACAGGGACCTCTAGGTCTATCCTCTGGAATAAATTTGGTTGTCGTCGACAGAGGGAGACCAGCAACTAACAAGGCAATGATGTTTCCTTGATAGGAGCGCGAGGTGTAGAACTGAAGTGTGGTAGTACTGATGGTAGGACTGACATACTTGTGGGGATGGGAAGTAACTGGGGTCATATAGTGGGTAGACTCGAACTTCCTTTGTTCAGAGCATGATGATATGGGTGACCTGGCAGCGTAGGGAACTGACTTGTAGGTGAGGGGATCATTGCTTTGATTGACTGAATGGTATATATTGACTCTGGGGGGGGAGGACGAGCTGATAGGTGCTGTCGAGGTATTTTCCAGGTGACGTACTGCAGAATGCTCTGAACAAAGGCGACCAATCATGGGGAAGCTATCATATGAGTAGATGTGATCTGTCGTGGCGCCAAGAGGCACCATTGGGTCCTTCTTCGTAGTTTTAATGAGCTCCAAGAAGGGATAAAAGTGTGCTCTGAGATGGTACTGTCCTGTGGATTTGTGAGCCCAGGACTGTTCGTGCTCATTGGTGCTTTCATTTTTAAGGAGTCTGAAAGCGACAAGAAGACTCTGCAGTGGTTATGACTATTGTCCTGTTTGTTTTACGAGCCCAGGATGGTGATTGCTCGTGGTCGCTTTCATGTTTAGAGAGTCTGAAAGTGGTAAGGGGACTCCATTGGTGTTTCTTTTTCGTAAGTTTTAGTCTCCAAGGCCCGAAAAAGCATAAAATGATGCAGATGGAGAACTCTTCTAGCCGATGTGACTAGAGTATACCTTTTTCGTAATTAGTCTACGAGGTCCGGAAAAGGGGTAAACTTATACCAGGTAGACGCCCTTTCAGATATGTTTTAGCGAGCATGAAAGGAAGCAAGATTTCTCGGCGATCTTTTCATTGTTTTAGGAGTCAGAAAAGAGCTTAACAGAAACTCCCTAAGTGCCTTTTTCGTAAAAGGGATTGCTCGACCCGAAAAATGGATAAAATTATACCGAACAAAAATGGATAGATGGGAGCGAGAAAAGGTCGCAAGCATTATCACGTGTGGCGGTCGCTCTTGTTGAGGACAGTGGTGTTTGTGGCAGAGCACAGGGGTGGTGCTCGGGATGTCCCGGTAGGGCCGGCTGAGATGAGGATATGTCTGCAGGATGATCCAGTGGGGTCGGCAGAGCGGAGAGTTCGGGCTCGCCATGACCCGGCGGGGCCAGTGGAGGAGGAGCCAAAGGAGCCTAGGGATCCTGATGAGTAGATGATATTGTATCTGCCCCCAAATGCTGATGAGCATATGGGGAAGCAATTTTGTACGACTGATGTATTTTTGTATATCGGGTGCTGAGGGCACCTATGACATGTTGACTATTATGGTTTAAATATATATGTGTATATATATTTGGATATATTGTCGTGTATGAACGTGGATGCAGATCTTGTCTTTTGTATATGCCCGTGGAGGCACATGTTTATGCACGTGGATGCATTTTGTTTATGGATATGCCCGTGGAGGCACATGTTATGCACGTGGATGCATTTAGTTTATGGGTATGCCCGTGGAGGCACATGTTATGCACGTGGATGCATTTTGTTTATGGATATGCCCGTGGAGGCACATGTTATGCACATGGATGCATATTTTGGTTATGACATGATGTGATTGGTGTGCCAGTCAAGGACATTGTTGGCCATATGGTCTGATACACTATTGAGGTGTCTTGGGACATGTGTGAATGAAATGGATTCAAACTGTCTAACCATTTGTTTAGTGCACAGGAATTTTCTGAAAAGACAGGGATCGCGTACCTGGTAATCATTGTTGAGTTGGGAAACCAGGAGCTATGAGTCCAAGAAAACGTTGAGGTGACGGATGCTCATTTGGAGAGCTGCGGCCAGGAAACCGGTCACGGCATCGTATTCAGCTTGGTTATTGGTGGCGGCACCTAAACATATTCCGTCAATGTGAATTAACTCATGTGAAGGGGAGTATATTACCCAAGCTACGGAGGTGAGATTGGGAGACCAACGGCTTGCACCATCAGCGAAACCGATATAGCAGAGTGGAAGAGGATCCATCTGTGGTCATGCAGAGAAAAACAAATATTTAGGTTTTTTAAATTTTTTGTGAGAAAAAGAAAGGAAGCTCATACTAGAATGGACGGTGGTGTCCATCAGATTCTCTATGGGTAAAATCGTTTAAGGTACAACCCGTTGCATGGGTTGCGTAGGGGATTGCCTTCTGAATCGGTCAAAATGTATGCCCCTTGCCCGAGGCAAGTGTGTACGATGTAGGGGCCTTGCCACATAGATACAAATTTTCCCTTTCCGGTTTTGTCGTGGGCTTGATCATAAGCGAGGACAAGGTCTCCCTCAGAAAAGGTTCTAGGGTGGACGTGTTTGTCGTAACTTAGTTTTGATCGTTGTTTGGCTGCTTCCATGTTTTGAATAGTTGTGCGCCGATCTTCATTGGCCTGCTCTAGGAGTAGTAAACGTTACTCAATCGGGGAAGTGTCTGGTAGGAGTTCAACGACGATATGTAAGGCTGGAATTTGACACTCGATAGGGAGGACAGATTCGACACCGTGAACTAAATGGAAAGGGGTAAAACCGGTGGCGGTTTTGGTTGAGGTGCGGTAAGCCCATAGTGCCGGGAAAAGCATGTGGTGCCAATTGTTTGTCTACAGTGCGTTGGAGAATGGTCTTCAAAATTTTATTGATCGCTTCGACTTGGCCGTTTCCTTGGGGATAATAGGCGGAAGAGAAATGGTGGTCAAATTTCAACATGGTTGATAGTTCTTTCCAGACAACATCTTCGAAGTGAGAGCCGTGGTCAAAGACTAGTTGCTTCGGCACTCCGAAACAAGTGATAACATGGTTGAAGAAAAACCGTGATGCAGTGTCGGCCTTGCAATTGTAAGTCGGCATGGCTTTCGCCCACTTGGTGAAATAATCTACGGCCACAACGATGTGTTTGTGGCCGCCGGCTGACGCGGGGTTGCAATCGAGGAAGTCGATGGCCCATTTGCAGAATGGTCCAACAGTGATGACTGGATGAAGGGGGGCGGGGGGGGTTCTTGCTTTGGCAGCAAAGAGTTGGCAGTTCTGGCAATGCTTGACTGCGGTAATACAATCAGTAAACAATGATGGCCAAAAGTAACCTTCCCGAATGATCTTCTGGGCGGTGGCCATGCCGGAAAAATGGCCTCCGCAGGCACTGCTATGACAATCATTGAGGACTTGTTCTGCCTCACCATGGGATAGGCAGCAGTGTAGGATGGTATCAATGCCGCGTCGGTAAAGTACATCCCCTAACAAGAGGTATCTGGGGGCATGGTGTCGTATGCGACGGCGTCCGTCATGATCGATGTTTGGTCGAAATTTTTGCGTGCGGAGGTAAATCAGAATGTCTCCGTACCATGGGTCGTCAGACGAAATGATGAAGATTTGTTCGTCAATCAGATCCATTTGGATAGCGGGTGATGACGAAGAGGATGGGAGGTCGGCGATGAGGTGAGAAAGCGCGAGGCCTTTGGTGCTTTTAGGAGTTTTGAAAGTAAGGTCATATTCCTGGAGGATAATGACCCATTTAGCAACCCGACCTTGTAGGAGCTGCCGGGTTAGGAGATAGACCATAGGGTTGGAATCGTCCACAACCTTGGTATGACTGAGTATGATGTAGTGCCGCAATTTTTGTACGGAAAAGACTACAGCTAGGGCTAATATTTCCTCGTATAGGTAACATAGGGGTGGGCCAGACAAGGTCTGGCTGACGTAATAGATCACATGCTCTTGGTGAGAGGCATCTTCTTGGACCAAGACTCCGGACACAGCATGTTCAGATGCCGAGACATAAAGGGTGAAGTTCTTAGAGAAATCTGGAGGGGATATCAAGGGGGCTTGTGTGAGAGCTTTCTTGAGGGCTTCGAATGCCATGTCTGCTTGTTCATCCCAAACAAAGGGTATGTGGGTATGAAGTAAGCGTAAGAATCCGTGGACTTTGGTGGCGTAATCAGGAATGAAGCGCCTAAGGAAATTGGATCGCCCTTGTAGACTCTAGAGCTGCCGAAGCGTGTGAGGAGGGGGAAGTTCTAAGATGGCTTTGACTTTTAGGGGATCAACAGTAATTCTGTCTTGGGAAACAATGAAAACCAACAACCAGCCTGCCGGAACGCAAAAGACACACTTGTGTGGGTTCAAGCGGATTTTATATTTGCGACAATGCAAGAAAACTTGTCGGAGGTCGTTAAGGTGGTCTGATCATTTTTGGGAACGAGCTGTAAGGTCATCAAGATAGAATCATAGGATATGGACCAAGTCGTGAAAGCAATAGGTCATAGCTCGTTGGAAAGTGGCACCAGCATTTTTAAGGCCGAATGGCATGACGCGATAGGAAAAGGTGCCCCATGGGGTGGTGAAGGCAGTCTTGTACTGATCCTCCTTGCGGATGTGAATCTGGTTGTATCCGGAAAACCCGTCCATGAAAGATAGGACTTCATGGCCCGCACACTCATCAATGAGTTGGTCAATGAATGGCGTGGGGAAATTGTCTTTTGGACAAGCGTGGTTTAAATCACGGAAGTCAGTGCATACTCTAAGGGTGCCTTGCTTTTTGTTTACGGGAACGGGGTTCAACACCCAGGTGGTGTACGGACTAGGATAAATGAATCCTGCTTTGCGAAGTTTCTCGACCTCAGCTTTAACAGCGGGGAGTTTGGAAGGATGAATAGGTCGCTGTTTCTGACGAACAGGGGGTACCTCAGGCCATGTATCAATGTGGTGCTCTATAATGGCGGGGTCAAGACCTGGCATTTCGGTATAGGACCAGGAGAAAACATCCCAGAATTCTTGAAAAAGCTTTTTGTATGCCTGAGTTTCTGCTTGAGTGCAAGATGCGCCCAGCGAGATGAGCTCAGGTTTCCCCGGTGTTGTGGAAATATCTATTTGTATAATGGGGGAAATGTTGGACATGTTCCCTTCTTCAAAGGCATCCGGTGCTGGGATGGGGTCCTTTAACCAATCGACCTTAGTGGGTATGAAGTCTTTTGATTCGACCGATAGCTAGTTGGACGCGGTGGATGTGGATGCTTCCGGGAGGAAGTACGAGCGATGATGCATATCATCCCAAGGGCAGTCGGGTTCAGTAAGTGTCTCAAAAATTTGCTCATCAGTATTGAAGTAGTCAGACCATAAATCAAGGGGTTCTGGTTTGAAAGTTGTTGAAATCATATAGATGGTATTGACTTCTTCCGACGAGGATGATGGCGGGGGGTAGATCTCCTCGATGAGGGGAGGAGATATCTCCAAATCGACGTTGTTTAACTCGTACAATGCTGCTCTATAGTCCAGGAGATCAGGACAATGGTGAGAGTAGTGGCTGTACACACTACATATGGCACAAGGATGGTTGGTGCGTAGTGATCTGTCGCGAGGCTGAGGAGGTGGCTCTAGTCTAACTATTGGGATGCTGATGTCATCGTCTAACATATTCATATGCTCTTGGAGCGTCGGTAACTGTGGGAATTGATGAGTTGGATGGCCTATCTCATCGCACAACGAGCATTTAGGAGGAGCTCGAAACACGGGTGGGGGTTTGACTACCTAAGGAGGTGGTATAGCAGTGTACGGTTGTGGACCTCTACCCCCAGTGGGCTTGACGAGAGGAGGAGGATTCGTTGACGATGAAGGGATTGTGACACCAGGAGGAGGTTTCGTTGACGCCGAAGGGATTGTGACACCAGGAGGAGGTTTCGTAGTGGTAACAATAGGTTGTACCGGTTGGAGGATAAAGTTTGGTGTCGGAGGTGGAACGGGAGAGGGAATGTACCACACAGGTAATCCCAAGGTTAAACCGGGGAGACTAAGGGTATCCATAACCGGGGAACTTACCACGCCCGAGGGAGGGAATAGGAAGGGGATAGTGTGAATAGGTGTAACGCCAATGTGACTAGGTACCAATGGTGGTTTAGGAAACAAAGGCGGTTGATTGTTGGATGTTTGTAGATTGTGGGAAAGAGTACATAGGTCAGATACAACGGTCGCGGCTGGCAGAGGTGGAATAGATTGAAAGGTTGAGGTCATTGGCGTATCTGAGTAAAGTCTGGGTCCCACAAAAGAAACAAAGGAAGTGGTTGCACTAGAAACGGGTTGTTCAACCATGGGGAAAACATTTTCGGGTGCTGCAGGGGAATTGGGATCATAGTAGGTGAGTTGGTCGATTTTGACCACGCGTCCCTCATGGCGGAACATCATGGTACGAAAAACGGATGAGGCAACTGCTTTCATGGCGTACATGTAGTTGCGGCCGAGTAAGAGGTTATAATCGAGTTGGGCATTAATGACCTCTATATCGATGAGCACAGTTTTACCACCCAACTGGATGGGGACATTGGGTAGTAGACCTTGGGGTTGTGCTGACCAGCCGTCGTAGGCCCGCAATGCAGTGGTGGATTGCTGAAGAGTAGGGGATCCCAACTTTTTCCAAACAAATGTGGACATTACGCATGTAGAGGCACCCTCATCGATGATACATCGATGAATGACAAGATTCCGAATGGAAACGGAAACTTGGACTGCTATGGTGGAAGGAAGACGTGGTTCGGACTGGTCCAAATCAAAGGTCATCAATTTCGAATCATTTGGGTCAATCGCCCCAATGGAGGAAAGTAAAGTCTTGCGCTGCGTAGGACAGTTTTTCAAGACTTCTAACGCAGACATGGCTGCGGGAGACTGAGCTAAGTCATCGACGATGTTGTAATTTGACGCAGCCCGTGCATTGGGGTTGTTGTTGATACGGTGAAGTGGGAAGCGAGGTGCTTTAGAGGCACCATCGAGTGGAAGCAGGGGTATGCGTAACGTCTGATCTGTGGGATGAGCGTTAGTATCTTTATCGGTGGGGGGGGCTTCGGAGGTAGAGCCATACTGGTTCCGACGGATTTGGATGTTGACATCGGTAGTTGACATCATCAACAAGTGGTGTGTACCTGAATCAAACATTTGTTGATCAGGGGCGGCGTAAGTGATTTGTTGTGGTGGCACATTGCCCTGTGGGGGAGCTAATGGCTGAGTGTTCACCACTGCTTGTGTTGGAAAAGGGTTTTGTAACACCAAAGGTTGATGTTGTGGTGGTGGAGGGTTGGGTGGTGGCTGAGGAGCCGCTTATCCTTGATGATGGGCATCGTCAGTCCAGAGTTGTCGAGCTCACTCCAAATGTGGGCAAGCGTGTGTATAGTGGCCATAGACCCCGCAAATAGAACAAGGATGGTTTGTTCGCAAACTAGGGTTTTTGGCTTTCTTGGGTGGCCAATCAGGGTTCTGATGAGCAGGTGCCGTGTTATTATTTTGTGGAGGATGGGGAGGTTGTGGACCTTGGTTATTGTGTTGGTTATTGCCGCGATTATGTCCTCTTCCACGGTTTTGTTGCCCACTCTGGTTGCGTTGGTTATTTTGGTACTGGGGCTGATTTTGTTGTGCATATACCTTCCCTTGAGCATTAGGGGGATTTTGGGGAGCCGCAGGTGCAGGAGCAGTTTGCGGTGGATAATATGCTGGTAGAGCTGGAGGTGGTCCAGCTGCCTGTTGGGGTTGTTGGTACCCCTGATCTATTGGAGGTGTGAGATTAGCTGGTGCAGCTGGCTGTGGGTAATACATATGTTGTTGTGGGAACTGAATGGGGTTCTGTGTGGCAGGTTGATTATAGTATGTAGGAGGTACATATGCCAATGGCACTTTCCCATAGCAATGTTGTGGACAAGAGGGTCCATGAGTGTGATGGGTCTGGTTTGTAGGAGAGTAAGAAGTTGTCGCTCCGGAATTGGATGTAGCCCTAGAAAGGTCTGGGGCGTGTATGGTGCTTACCATGCTGAAAGGTTTAGCTTGCGGTGTGATTTGGCCAATAATGCCATCAGCGGCATGTGATGCCCCCGGTGCGTCACCGCGTGAAGAGTCACCTCGTGGGGCGTCCGGTATGATTGTGTATAGATAAACCGACTGGGCGTAAATGAGATCAAACTGTTGGGATTTGAGGATGGCCTCTTCTTCAGACTGGGTTCTTTCGGATGCCACATCCTTCGCAATGAGAGGGAGAAGGGATTTTAGAAACCAATCTAGGAAGATACGGTAGTCTAATTTGATTTTGCAGAGGCTTCGGCATCGACGCCACTCATGAATGTGGTCAGTGATGTGGGTGGCCGTGTTTTGTCTACAAGACAGTAGGATCTCGACGCCCGCATCATAGCGGACTGGTAACTGAAAGAACTGTAGGAAGGTCGAGCAAGGGAGGTAAAGGTGGCATGCGTCCCATGGGGCTGCTCGATATACCACTTGGCTGCAGAGCCAGTGAAGGTGCGCTGTAATAGACGGAGTCAGACAGAGTCATCCACTATGGAGTTGGAGGAACACCATAGATGGAAGGACATGATATGGTTCTGGGGGTCCTCACCTGCCTTACCCTCAAACATAGGGATGTCGGAGGGGAGTTTGGTGGGCATGTGAGGCCACGCAGGATCGTGTCTGATAGGGTCATTGGTGAGCCTGGCTAAATCTGGCAAGTTCAGACTTGCCATATACGGTAAGCTAGCAGATGTAGTGACTGGGACTGGGACATGCCTAGTCATGGTGGTATGGGGTCCAGTAGCACCTAAAGGTATGCTAGGTATTGAAGGTATATGTCCTCCAATAGGTGTGGTCTGGTAAGGGCCAGCGCTTCCTAGTGCAACATGGGTTACACCAGGGTTAGGAATAGTAGTGGTGATTCCTAGGATAGGGTTTGTGGAAACCAGAGGGGGTGTGACCCCTATGTTGGGCATACCCATAACAGGTGGTGGCCCTGTGTTGGGAATTCCTATCATAGGAGGTGGCCCTGTGTTGGGCATTCCTAAATGTGGAGTGTTTCCCATATTGGGCATACCCAGGGGGGTGGTTGTTGCCATGGATGGAACTGCAGTAGAAGGGTCTGTAGACGTCTCTCCCATGGTGCTGGTAAAGAGTGGATCAAATGGTGTTCCAGACATAATGTTGGTTGGGAATAACGCAGTGGGGTTTTCGGATTCTGCCTCAGAATTAGAAGTGAAGTGAGGCGTGTCAGAATCGGTGACTGTCTAGTTGACCGACGATGTGTCGAGTCAACGGATAAGGCTCGGCGTCGGTGACGTGGCGAGCCAAGTAGACTGAACTCTGGGAGTTCGCCCTGTAGACGACGAGAGCGTCTAAAATTCTCAATGGTGAGAAAATAAGTTTTTGTGGAAAAATCTGTATGTGTAAAATGGTAATGTATAAAAAACTCAAAACCCTAATGCAACCAAGGGTGCAAGAAGGGGAGTGAAAATGAAGGCTCTCAAGCCAAAAAATCAACCTCAAAAAAGGCACTTATTCTAGCAGCTGTGCTACAATAAGTGGAGGGATGCAACAAATGGTCAGAGTACCAACATGCAAACAGCTTCTAGAAAAAATAGGTGTAACTAGACCAAAGGTGGGTTGAATCATGCAAACAGCTAACTAAAAGTATTGTGAATCAACAAACTATATTCTCTGCAAGGTGATGAAATCCAAGTCAGACAATATTGAGTGTTAAGTCCACGGCTAGATATCCCCCTACCGGGAGGGACACCGGGTAATCAATCCTAAAGAATGGCTACTAGAATACTCCGTTCATGACGCGTCGAGAAAAGGTAAATCTGCCGTTTGGTCTTTGATCGCAATATCCCAATACAGGGATATCCCGAGAATTGCAAATGGTATCCCTTCGGTTACTGAATGGATTTCGGTATTCCACTCAGGCTTCCGGAACCATCCTCACGACTTCAACCCTCCTAGGGGAGAGGCCTTCCCACAAACCAGTTGTGACCGCGCCAATAAATACTAAGAGATTTTAGCTCCCTAAATGGACAACTTCTATGTCTCAGATGTAATAACTGAGGGGTGTTATTGGAACACCTATCACCCCAATACTACCTAGCTACAAAGTTCTTTTAGTGTTCCCCAAGTGGGGTTAAAAGTGTGTTGAAATTATGGTAATTTTTAAAGCTCAGTTCAATTAAGTGTTTGAGTGGGTGCACGTGTGGTATTGTAAACTGAACTTGAAAGAAGTAAATGCTTTATAGAAAATTTTCAAAAAACAAAGGATCTTTTGAAAATAAAAAAGCAAATATTTATGACTTTTTTCAATAAATGGAAATTTAAATGCTTTGCAAAATTAACTCAAAAACAAAGGATCTTTTGAATCATGAAAGCAAATAATAGACTTCTTTAAAGAAATAAATGGTTTTCTTTTCAAGGAAATTGCTAAGGGCAAGATTTTTAAAGAAGTAAACAGGAAAAAATTTTAACCTAGATAAATTGCAAAATAAGTCTTTCTTTCACTTTCTTGAAATTTTTTTTTTTTTTTTTTTAAAAAGACTTTCTAGATGTGCGTTTAAATAGTAAAAAAAATTTCTATATCTGTAAAATATGTAGAATTTATTACTGTAATAATGTGCTATGTGGGCAGAAAATACAGTAAAAATTAATTTTTTAAATTGGAATAGCCGAATGAAAAAATTAGCATCGCGGGTTTTGACAGAAAAGCCACGATGGACCGCGCGGGTTTCTGTTGCACAGTCGCGATGGACCGCGCGGGATTTCGGCGCACTGTTGCGATGTGTAGCGCGGAAAATGTCTGCAAAGCCGCGATGTGCAACGCGCAAATAGGCTGCGAAGCCGCAGGGGACCGCGCGGAAAAGGACCGCGCAGTCGTGATGTGCAGCGCGGCAAAAGACCGCGAAGCCGCGATGTGCAACGCGCAAACAGGCCGCGAAGCCGCGGGGAACCGCGCAGAAAAAATCCCAAAAGCCGTGATGGACCGCGCGACTGTCAGGCTAAAAACCGCAAGGCGAAAGCCGTGCATGGATTGCGAAAAACAAACTCGAAAATTGATAATTCCAGGCTGTTAATGGCAATAGATGGGGCCAAAAACTAGAGCAGCAATGGATCTGCTGTCTAGGATGGTAGATCTATGGATCTAAAGGCTAAAAACTAATAAAAAAATTAAGATTGAAAGAAAAACTTGAGATATATTGTTCAAAGCCAGCGGAGTCGCCAAAAACTGTTGGCCCGATTTTGCAACCAGGCTTAGTGCTATGGGCACCTGCTAACTAGTAGCAGCAGTTTCAATAGAATTAAATAAGAAACTAATCTAAACAAAACTAATCATTGATCTATGCAAGAATATAAGCAAATAATGGAAATATTTTAAAGACAAGAACAAGAAAATATGAAAGAATAAATTTGTATTTAAAAATGGGGCAAGCTAATGCTTGCAATAGTAATACCTTCAATGGTGAAGGTTGATGTAGAGCAACTCCCAAGATAAGTAGCTCCAAGCTCCAAGAGGTCTCCTTCTCCAAGGTTGCTTATAATGGCCAAAATACTCAAGGGAGATTTCGGCAACATGAGGATGAGATAATGGATGGATGTGAAATGAGGAGCCCCTACCACCTTTTTATAGGTTTTGGTGGTGGGGAATACCATTTGTGGTTTTGTGGAAACCAAATGGTATTGACCAACATGGTTTAGGTACTTTTCCCTCCTTTTTCCTTTTTTGAATAAAATTAATATTTTAATTCCCTTTTTAATATTTTTGGGAATTTGGACCCTTTTTGAGGGTTTTTTATGCTTTTCAGGAAAAATAATATTTTTGAGTGGGAAAAAGGGGTGTACTGAGGTCTTTTGGTGACCTTTTGTTGGTTTCAGAGGCTCAGATGGTGGAAAAGTGGACAGATGGGTCATGTGAATAAGGGAATGAGCTAGTGAGCACTTTTTAGGTGTTAACAGTACTCTTCTTATGCTAAATCTGCAGCTCCTCTGTTAGTGCGTTGATGGTGCGATTGAGAAAGTGGTTTCCTTGATCACTCAACAATATCTTGGGGTAGCCGAAATGAGTGATAATGTTATCAAACAAGAACCACGCGGCCATGGCCGCGAAACAATCAACAACTGGTGCAGCTTCCACCCATCTAGTCAAATAGTCTGTCATGGTGATGACATATCTGTCACCAGGGCGCTTACCTGGTGGATTGATTGGTCCCACAAAATTCACTTCCCATTTGTCAAATGGTTGTAGTGTTAACTGAGGCATTAGCAGCATCTCATCCCTCTTGGATGACTTTCCAGTTCTCTGACAGATGTCGCAGGACCGCGCGTAGTCTGTCGCATCATTATGGAGTGTGGACTACCAAAGCCCCGCACAAAGCACCTTCCTGGAAGTCACCCGACTGGCGTAGTGTCCTCCAGCCACTCCTCCATGTGATTCTGCCAATATCTGAGCTTACACGTGTGGAAATACACACCGTTGTAATACCTCATCTGCACCCATCTTGTATAACTCTCCTGCAATGAGCTGGAAGTCTACAAATTTAACCACCAACTACGTCTTTTGACTAGTGGTGAGCTCTTCTGGTGCAGCAACTGTTTCCAGAAACTCAATGACTTCTTCAAAATAGCCATCGGCTACTTCAACAGTAAATAGTTGCGCATCAGGCAACTCGTCTTCAATATTAGTCGGCTCCTCTCTTGTGTCAATCCTCGATAAGTGATCAGGACCGGAGTTCAACCGCCATGGCTTCACAATTACTTCAAATTCGAACTCTTGAAAGAGAAGTAACCATCGGCATAACTTCCCCCCCAACACAGGCTTATTGACCAGGTACTTTAATGTCGAATGGTCTGTGAACATCTTAAAATGTCCTCCCAATAAGTAGTGTCAAAACTTCTGTAGTGCATAGACCATCGCCAATCCTTCTCGCTCGGTAGTGGTGTAGTTCCTTTCTACAGATGATGGCTTCCGACTGGCGAAAGAAATAGGGTGATCAAGATCCCCCTCTCCTGGTTGCGCTAACACCACACCGAGTGCAATTGAATATGCATCAACATGGACATGGAATTCTTTACTCCAGTCCAGGAATAGTAGTATTCGTGTCGAAGCCATCTTAGCCTTCAGCTGCTTGAAACTATCCTGACATTCAGTGCTCCATTGAAATACTGCATCTTTCTTTAATAGCTTCTCCATAGGGGTGGTGATCGTTGTATATCCCCTGATGAACTTGCGGTAATACCCAGTATGTCCTAAAGTCACCCTCAGATGCTTCACAGTGGTCGGCGGTGTCAAACTCAAAATGATCACAATCTTTGTTGGATCGAAAAGCAACCCTTTTTTGCATACGATGTGGCCTAGCAATATCCGAAACGGCGCACAAAAAATGCACTTCTTCAAATTCAGCAATATCTGGTGTTGGCGATAGCGTTCCAGCATCAACCGCAAATTGGTCATATGATCACGGATCAAACCATAAACTGTTGAATCATCTATGTATACCTGCAAGAACTTCTGGATGAAATCCTTGAATGCAGCAACAACAACCCGCGAAAATATTGCAGGTGCATTCTTCAACCCATCCATTCGGTCATGAAACATCCCCATTCGGTCATGAAACTCGTCTTCTGGCGGTCTTCCTTTGCAATCCGGATCTGATGGTATCCTGAGAACCCATCCATGAAAGAATACATCTCCCATCCACCTACTCCCTCAAGTACTTCATCAGTAAACAGGGTCGTAAAGGGGTCATGCAAGTAGGCGTCATTCAACTTTCTCAGATCGACACAGATGCGCACCTCGCCAGTCTTCTTGTCCTACACAACCATAGGACTGATCCATTCTGACTCTTCGACCGGTTAAATGATACCAGCATCCAACATGCGATCAAGTTCTGCCTTGATCTTCTCCTTATGTCGCGGATTGAGTCGATACGGTCACTTCCAGATTGGTTTTGCATCTGGTTTCAAGGTGTTGATGCCTCGGTGGTGCATCGTAAGTGCAAAGTGTTGGAATGGGTTCCAAGGCACACAACAGGGGATGAAAACCCATCCAAATTCTTCAGTTAACCCTACGCAAGAGTTACCCTATCCTCGAGCCGTTTGGTGTGGTAATCACCCATGGATATTAGGCCTCCGCTGGCACTCTAAGAGTAAAAATGGTTTTGATATACAAGATCAGTGTCCCAATTTGGGGAAACAAAAGTGTGAAAAACAGTTAGTAATTCTAACTATGCTTATTCAGAAAAGATCCTAACCTTAAGTCTAATCTATTATAAAAGTGAATGTTGAGTATTCATGCAGATCAACCTTGAGGCGTAAGAGAACAAATAGTCTATCATCCTTAACAAAAATTCCTTTAGATGAAATGTTTGTTGACTTAGATTATGATCTTTAATGAAAATTAAACAAAATAATCTAAGCTTAAAGACCATCAAGATATAACCTATTATCTCTTTTGTTGATTGAAAAATCAACAATGATAGAATATATATATATATATGTGATCAATTGCAGAAATTGATAAAGAAAGTATTCAATCAAAGAAATTTAATCAAATATTTTCATACACACATCAGTTATAGAGGGAAACCAATACAACAGATCTATGTATTCATTATAAATCCCACAAGAGATCATATGTATAATGGGTGACAATCTAGAACATAAACTTAAGAATCCTTAAAGAAATTTAAGTGATAATCAGAAGATGGATCCAAAAATAACATTACTGTATTAAGATGCCTTGTACCAAAATTACAATGACTCTGAGCACAGAGTATCTTCAGTCTTATCTCCTGCTGGGTTACAGTTCCAAAATTCTAAACCCCCCCCCTCTTTATCCCTCAGAGAAACACTCCTCCTTAAATACTAATTAACATAGGATTCCAAAAGGAGAAGTTCTACAAAATAGGGATTACAAAATCAGATCTAATCAAAGATCCAGGAAATCCTGCCATTTTTCATAAATATCTAACAATTCATCTACATTCGGGAAGATGACAGATTCCAAATATAATTGAGCGTTGCATGCATTATTCTCCATATCATGCTTTGCTAGCTTATGCCAAATACGCAGATACATGCGAATCCTCCCTTCCATGATGATCGGTTCTTTGATCAAACGATCTACATCTTGAATGCTGACTTGTTCTAAATCCCGAATCTTCTGTGCAAATTCTTCACATCTGCTCTCAAGTTCTTCAAGTCTGCATTTTGGTGGCAGAGCTTCCAAAACAAGATTCATGAGTGGCAAACCTAGATCATTCATGATATTATCAACCGCATACCATCATCGAGTGCAGGTGTCCCATGACTTATTAATGATTTCCTCAGTTGATTCATTCAAATCAAGCCACGTGTTAAAAGATGCCTTGACTTTCTTGATCTGGAAAGTATTAAGGATCGGGATGTTCTCTGGAACATTCTTGATATACAATTGCCATTGACCGATTTATTCTTCAGGTTTACAAGCTTAGAGTCTCTTCGCCTTCTCTTCTTTAAGAGTAGAAGACATCTTAGAAAAACTGATGAAATTTTCCCTGATCTCATCTAAAGCAATATATAATTTCTTCAGTAATTCATGCTGACTTTGATTCACTTCAAGATCCAAGTTTTTGAGGTCATAGGGTGTGAACTTGAGAACATTGGAGGAAGCTGCACTTGCAGTTGCATCTTCCACCTTCTTTTCTAAAGAGGCTATCTTCACGAGATCTGCAGAATGTTGAGACTGCAAAAGGTTAAATTTAGTAAGAAGAGTAGCATTCTTCTGTTCTAGGTCTTGTACTTTGTCTACCCAAGTTTTCCTGAGGTCAGCCACATCAACAGAATGTTGACCCTTTGTTTTAGCCAACTCTTCCTTCAGGTTTCTGATTTCTTCCTCTCTAAGGTCAACTTCTTTATCCAAGACCTGGACTGAATCCCAATTAGCAGAGGAAAAATCCCCTAAGGCTGCAGCTATTTCAACTGCTTCAATTCTTGGGTTATTAGTTCTAAGGGCCCATATTACCTGATCTGGTTCATGAGCTTCCAAAACACTTTTTCCTTGACCCCTCTTCCTGCCTCTTTTAACTATCGCCTTGTCATCTTGACGATAGAAGATATCTCCAAGAGGAACCACATCTGTGTCCATATACTCAGCAATGGACTGTGTAGGAACATAAGTGACACCAATTGTGGAAACCAAAGAAGGTGTCTGAGTGACAGTAGAGGTTGAGATAGGTAAAGTGACTTGAGCAGTAGCTAAAGGTGTAATGATGACTTCAAGAGTTGACACACCTTTGTCTGGGGAGGGAAGCGAGACCAGTGCCTCAAGAAGTGGAACCTGAGCAAGACTACTGACTTTCGGGAGAGGAGGTGGACTCTGCACTTTACCAGGTGAGTGTGTAGGGGAAACCTTTGAAGATGCATCGATGGAGGTTATTACTGGATTAGCTGCAGATGATTGCAGAGGGATAACCAAAGACTGGGGTTCTGTAGTGATAGATGGTGAAATGGAAAAAGAGACTGAATTTTCAGGTATTGAAATGGTCGTGTTATTGAGGGTATTAAACAAGTGGTATAATGTAAATGGAAGTGTTCCTCCCAGAGGCACAGTAGAATTTGGTTGAACAAATGGAAACATAATTGATGATGATGTGATACCAGGGGCAGCATTAAATTCCAACATTGACTGTTCAGGGAAAGACTGATCCATATCATTGTTACCCAACAAGTCAATATCAGACTTAGTATCTCCAGTGATTTCATAACTACTGGTACTGGGGAAGGTGAAGTTATTTCTTCATCACAGTCAATTACATATATAGTAGAAATTTGTGATGAGGAAGGCATAACCTTCTGTCTTTTAGCTGCGTTAGCTTTGGTTATGATCAGTTCATCATCTTCTAGAGTGTTAGGGGTAGAGAGTTGATCATCCCGTGTACCTGGTGGCTGAATTTTGTTAAATTTTGAGCATTAATTCACAATACTCTAGGATCTTCACTGAGAGAATAACATATACAGTATATCAATGCATAACAATCACAATAAGCATGACAAGTATCATAAGAATCAAAAGCATGAGAGACAAGAGACACAGAGTTTCCGTGGGGAAAACCCTAAGGTGAAAAACCCCACAACTTCCTCAGAGATAGAGAGAGCAATGGCTAAACCAAAGTATAGCCAAAATACACTTGAGATAGTCTCCTAGAAGCAGATGATCCTCCTCCTCACTAGTGCGCCTCTTTTTGAGTGAGAGAGATATGACTTTCCGAATGATTTAAATAGAGATCACCTGATCTCTATTTATACTAACCTATTTGCCCAGTGACCTTATGGGGCCGACTTTTCAAGCTAGGTACATACACATTATAATATATATATTTCAGGGCTGACCCCGCACATGGTGGTCTAATAACCCATTGGCAAGTACACACACTTGTGACACTTGTCAATCCACATGACGACACTTCCTTATAGAGGAATAATACATCTCTAATAAGGGTACAATAAATATATATGAAATACATTCCGAAGTTACATATACATCAACACTCCCTCTTAACTAGGAAGGTATTTCTCGACACAGATCTGCTAGACAAGTCTTCTTCTTGGGATCATCGTCATCGTCACTGCTGCTGCTATCTCAACCAATCTCTGACTCTACTCGTCATCGGAAGTTCTACAGAGCCAGTCCTTTTTCATACTGGATGTAGGCTCACCACCTGCGGGTCTTTGTCATCACTGGCCATACTGTGGAATCCTCAGGACTTATTACGTGTGTCAAAAAACCTCGAAAGAGAATCCCAGGATGTTATGAGCACACGGCTCTACCTATAGGATCTCCCAGGGCCATATTATATGTGACCTCACCACAAAACCTCGCAAGAGCATCCCAGGATGTTACGAGCACACAGCTCTACCTATAGGATCTCCCAGGGACAGATTATATGTGGTCACCACAAAACCTCACAAGAGCATCCTAGGCTGTTACGAGCACACAGCTCTACCTATAGGATCTCCCAGGGACATATTATATTCCATAGGACAAAACCTCGAAAGAGCATCTGCCAGATATCCTAGGGCCAGATTATATGCTATAGGTAAAACCTCGAAAGACTATCTGTAGATCTCCCAGGGCCAAATTATATGCTCATCTGCACAACCTGATCCACGGCCATAGAGTATCAACCTGATACTCACCGTACATCATCCTGATGTACACATGATCATCCTGATCATCATCACTGCAACATCCTGCTGCATGTCATCTGGAGCAACATCCTGAAGCTCGTCATCCATGATCATCCTGATCATACAATGCATCTACCTAATGCATACCAAGTATCTACCTGATACATATCATCATACATGATCCACCTAATCATATAGTGTATCCACCTGATACAAATACAAATACATGATACATATCACCATACATGATCCACCTGATCATACAATGTATCCACCTGATACAAATACAGATACATGGTCCAAGCATCCAACATGATGCATATACAAAATACATACAAATGATCCTACTGATCATATCCAACATCCAACATGATGCGTACATACATATAAATTATCCAACTGATCATATCCAGCATCCAACATGATGCATACATACATATAAATGATCCAACTGATCATATCCAGCATCCAACATGATGTGTACATACATATACATATAAATGATCCAATTGATCATATCCAGCATCCAACATGATGCATACATACATATATAAATGATCCAACTGATCATACAAAGAAGAAACCAGAACATCATCCTGATGCTCATCATCTAGCGCTTACATCCACAGCCATGTGAAGGATCCTCCTTCCAACATGCTTGGAATGGCTTCAGCAAATGCATCCATCACTTCTTCCTCAAAGTGTCATCAATCTAAAGAACGCCAAGCCTCTCCCTGAAGTACTCGAACTTCACCCTGGCCAGTGGCTTCGTCAGCACATCTGCAATTTGCTTGTCCATCACAACGTACAAGAGCTTCACAACTCCTCTCTGCACCATATCCCTGATATAGTGATATTTGATCTCTATGTGTTTTGACCTGTCATGAAACACAGGGTTCTCGGATAGCTTCACACAACTCTGGTTATCACAGAAGATACCAGTATCATCCAACGGGAGATCAAATAACTCAGACAGTAGCTTCCGTAGCCATACTGCCTCACAACTAGTTGAACAGGATGCAACATACTCTGCCTCAGCTATACTCAGTGCTACGGAGTATTGCTTCCTGCTAAACCAAGAGATCACACCTAATCCCATAATAAAGCAACACCTAGATGTGCTCTTTCTATCTGCAGCACTGCCAGCCCAATATGAATAAACATAACCCTGCAGGTTAAACTTTTGATTCACTTCATATTTGAGCCCATAATCCACTGTACCCTTCAGGTACCTCAGAACATGCTTTACAACAACCAGATGAATACTCCTCGGATCTATCAGGAACTGACTCAATCTGTTCACAGCAAAGCAAATATATGGTCTCGTGTTCGTCAGCTACACCAAGGACCCAATCATCTGACGATACATAGAGACATCAACCGGCTCAGATGAAGCATCACATAGAAGCTTCAGATTCGATGCCATAGGTGTGGCCATGGCCTTGCAATCCATCATCCCGAATCTCTTCAGGATATCTACTGTGTACTTCCCTTGACCAAGGAAGATCCCACCTGCACTCTGCCACACCTCCATACCTAGGAAATAATGCATCATTCCCAAATCTTTCATATCGAACTCAGCAGCAAGCTTCCTCTTCGTATCTGCAATCAATCTGTCATCTCCTGTTGCAAATAAGTCATCCACATACAGGAGTAGAATCACAGGATTCCCTTCCTCAACCTTGTAGTAAAGGTTGGAATCCGCTTTACTCTTGGTAAAGCCCAAACTAGATAGGAAACTGTCCATCCTGCCATACCAAGTTCTGGGAGCTTGCTTCAATCCATACAAGGCTTTCTTCAATCTGCACACATACGACTCCCTGTCATGTATTTCGAAACCGAGTGGCTGCTCCACATATACTTCCTCTTCAACTACACCATTCAAGAAGGCAGTCTTGACATCCATCTGGTGTATTTTCCATTTCATCGCTGTAGCCAGGGCAAGTACTGTTCTGATGGAAGTATACCTGGCTACAGGTGCAAAAGTTTGTTCATAGTCTATTCCCTCTTTCTGAGAGAAGCCACGATCTACGAATCTTGCCTTGTATTTCTCTACACTGCCATCTACAACATGCTTGATTTTGTAGATCCATTTGGAAGTCACAACAGACTTGTCTTTAGGTCTTGGGACAACATCCCAAACATCATTCTTCATTATTGATTGGTATTCCTCAACCATGGCATCCTTCCATTCTTTCTTTTCCACTGCTTCTTCATAACTGGAAGGCTCTTTGTTCATAATGTCACAGAGTAAGGCAACATAGCTGGTATGTGATCTGGTTCTCTTATTTGCTTTGTGTTCTTCTTCTGGAATGCCAAATATTTCTGCATCTTGAATGAGCTCTCTAGCCCATGCAGGTTTCCTCTTGTGAGAGTTATCCTCACGGGGTGGATCTACAGGTTCTTGTGAATCTTCAAACTCATGAACAACTTCTAGGACTGCTTCAGTCATGGTAGTGTCTTGAAATCTAGTTTCCTTAGGTTCTTCATAAACTTCGATAGGTGCCTTTCTTGATTTGATGAATGCTGAGTTTTCATCAAATGTTACATCCCTGCTGACATGAATCTTCTTGAACCCTGGAAAGTATATTATGTAAGCCTTCCAGCTTTCACTGTAACCCAAAAAGATACCCTTCTTTCCTGAAGGATCTAGTTTAGTCCTCTTTTCCTTTGGGACATGAGTGTATACTGGACAACCAAATATTCTGAGATGGATGACTTCAGGTTTCTTACCAGAAAAGACCTCTTCTGGTGTCTTGTTGTCCAATATCTTGTGGGGTGTTCTGTTCTGCACATATACAGCTGTTCTAGCTGCTTCTGCCCATAGATGCATAGGTAGATCCTGGTCATGCAACATTGCCCTTGTTGCTTCCATGATAGTTTTGTTCTTCCTTTCTGCAACTCCATTTTGTTGAGGATTATAAGGAGCAGTCAACTCCCTCTTAATCCCTGAATCACTACAAAGCTTCTTGAAGTCACCTGAGGTGAATTCTCCACCATTGTCGGATCTGAATGTTTTGATCTTCTTGTCAGTTTGATTCTCCATCAAAGTTTTGAATTCCCTGAACTTATCAAACACCTCATCTTTGTTCTTCAAGAAGTATACCCAAGTCTTCCTGGAGAATTCATCGATAAATGAGACATAGTAAACATACCCACTAAGAGAAATGGATGACATAGGACCACATACATCTGAGTGGATGATTTCCAGGATATCTTTGGCCTTGCTTTCACTGCTTGGGAAAGCCTTCTTAATGTTCTTACCTTTTGCACATCCTTTGCAAACACCTTCATGTTTGGTCTTGCTTTTAGGAAGACCTTCTACAGCCTTGCTTGCAATTGGAAGTGCCCTATAGTGCATATGAGCAAGTCTTCTATGCCAAAGTTCACTTGGCTCCATGGATTCATGCACCATGGCATGTTCAGGTTGTCCCTTCAATTTATACAATCCTCCCTCTTGCTCTCCAATCACTACTGCATCATTCAATGGTCTTTCCCTTTGGCCACATTAGGACTTGGCCATCCACAAATGCAACCCTCATACCTTTTGCATCCAATGCAAAGATGGAGAGTAAGTTCTTCTTGAGCCCAGGTACATAAAGGACTTCTTTCATCTTCAAATATTTTCCAGAATCTAGGTTGTAGGAGGCTTCACCACTTCCTTTGATTGGGTATTGATAATCATCCCCAAGTTTCACCTTATGGGGTGATTCATGTTCAGATAGATTCACAAAAGATTCCTTAAACCCAGTCATGTGCTTGGAAGCCCCACTATCAATCAACCAATCATTACAACCATGGTAGATAGTACCTATGAGAGAAAAGATTAGAACATACTCTTCTTCACTTGATGAGTCATCATCACTTTCTGCCCTAGCCTTCTTCTTTGGAGGTTCATCATCCTCGGCAGCATGAGCATGGAACTTTCTTTTGCTGCCCTTATTCTTCTTGCTGAAGTTGTTGTTATTATCCCTTTTGTTCTTGGGACAATCTGAAGCAAAGTGACCCTTCTCATTGCATGTGAAGCATCTTAGATCCTTCTTATTCTTTTTATAGGATCTTTTGTAGCGAGAGTGCTCCTTCTTGTGCTTGCTTCTTTTGGTGTGAGTTACGAGAGCTTGATCTTCACCTCCCATCTTTTCCTCACGAGCTACAAGTCTAGCTTCTTCTTGAGAGCATTCCTCCCATAGTTTACTGAAAGAGATCAATTTCTTTCTTGCACAGATTCCTTGAATAAAGGAGTCCCATGACCTAGGTAGGCCATTTAGAGTGGTCATAACAACTTCACCCTTGTCCACTACTTCATCCACAGCTTCAAGTTGCTCCTTGATCTGAGAGACCTTGGAGAAGTAAGATTGAATGGTTTCTCCATTCAACATCTTGACCCTTTTCAATTGATTCTGCAGAGTCATCTTCCGATTTATGTTCTTCCCTTCAAATAGCTTGGTCAAAGAGTCAAACATCTCCTTGGGTGTCTTTAGAGAAGACACATGGGGTATGAGATGGTCTTTGATAGAATCAGCAATGATTCTCTTTTCCTTGACCAAGTTCTTCTTATGCAATACCTTGGCCTCTTCATCCTCTAGGATAGGGATGTCTTCTTTTATATATGAGTCCAACTCATTCTCTTCTAGGATTAACCCAATCCTATACTTCCAAGCTCAGAAGTTATCGGCCCTTTCAAGCTTATCCTCAAGCTTGGTGTGGTGAGACATCTTAAGGAGTACTTCAAATGGAAATAGAAAATATTTAGGTCTTACCACTTGAAATGCTGAAAACTAGATCTGGTCCCGGATTAGGGTTTGTCGGAAAAACCCTAAAAATTTAAAATGTGAATTTCAATTTTCTGAAAGGATAGAAAGATGAGCTTTGATGAGCTGATCAGCCTGGTGCATTCAGAATTTGAGATCAACAAAGTTTTACCCTTCATATTTTCCTTTTTGTCCTCCTGGGTTCACTAGGGAGAGCCCTGAATTAGGGTTTGAGTTTCCCGAAGATTTACCTAACCAAAAATCTCGATCCAAAGCTCTAAACTTCGATTTTTGCAAGGATCTTCCAGCTATGTCTTCATATTTCAAAAATTCCTATTTTTGTGGAAATCCTAATTTTTAGGGCCAAATCTGAAAATGCTTAGAATTGAATTCTGATTGGACAGATAGATTCTCCTTGATGAGTAGAGTCAATCTACTATACTGCTTTTCCAAAATCTGTGGAGAGAAACCCAATAAACAAGAAACTCAAGTTTTCGTCACTGCAAAATGTCTTCTTCTCAGGTTAGCTCTGATACCATGTTAAATTTTGAGCATTAATTGACAATACTCTAGGATCTTCACTGAGAGAATAGCATATACAGTATATCAATGCATAACAATCACAATAAGCATGACAAGTATCACAAGAATCAAAAGCATGAGAGACAAGAGACACAGAGTTTCCGTGGGGAAAACCCTAAGGTGAAAAACCCCACAACTTCCTCAGAGATAGAGAGAGCAATGGCTCAACCAAAGTACAACCAAAATACACTTGAGATAGTCTCCTAGAAGCAAATTATCCTCCTACTCACTAGTGCACCTCTTTCTGAGTGAGAGAGATATGACTTTCCGAATGATCTAAATAGAGATCACCTGATCTCTATTTATACTAACCTATTTGCCCAGTGACCTTATGGGGCCGACTTGTCAAGCTAGGTACATCCACATTATAATATATATATTTCAAGGCCGACCCCACACATGGTGGTCCAATAACCCATCGGCAAGTACACACACTTGCGACACTTGTCAATCCACATGACAACACTTCCTTATAGAGGAATAATACATCTCTAATAAGGGTACAATAAATATATATGAAATACATAGATGAAATACATCTCGACATGGTGGAAGAACTTTGAAATATCTGATTAATACAGAAAATCAAATAAAATTCAAACGAGAAATGGCAAAATTGCAGGTTAACAGCATAAGAATAACAGTGGACTTACCTAAAATAACCAACAAACTGAAAAACGGCACCTGACACGCAATCCATAGTAAAACGATAATGCGACAGCGTAATTTCTTCAACAGTTAAAATGTAAAAATAAGAGGTAAAAAACCCTATTAAATACATTTATCAAAATAAAACCAACCATGCGATCATAACAGATGGACAACTGAGATTCATCGCAGCGGACACGGAATCGGGTTCAGGTATGTTGACAAAACTCTTATTCAAAGGTTCCGCAAGCCGAAACCTGAAAGTACGGATTTGCGGGTCACGGGTTCACAAAAAAATGGAAATGGGAGAAAAGATTTCCGAAAGCCAAACACCGACCGTGTGGGTGGCGGGTTTCGGGAACGTGAAAGTTTGTGAAGCAAAATAGCCATCCCGAAAGCCGAAAACCGACTATGCGGGTAGCGGGCTTCAGAAATATTAAACTGTGATGTAAAATAACCATCCAAAACGTCGCATCCCGAAATTACGGGTTGCAGATTTCGAGAAGACACACAAAATAAACAAAAAAATCTCAATCCCAAAATCCGAATGCCGCCATTGTGGGGTTCGGGTTTCGGGGTGGTTATTTCTTAATCTTATTAATGAATGACCCCGCAATCCGCACCTGTCGGGTTGCGGGTTTCGGGTTCTCAAAACTTCGAGTTTCGGAATGATGATGAGAGTCAACAAAATACTCATAATTTTGGTTTTCTTCAGACCGAGACACTTTGGAAGACATAATCAAACCCTTACAAACAAACAGACCAAACGCATGGGTGGAGAATTTTAGAGGTAAAATAAAAAATCGAATTATTTACAAGATAACTCACCCAAATTGCTTTGCGTTTATTAAAAATTGTGGGTTCCCATGCTTAGCTAAGCATGGGATCTGTTGTGGCCACAACACAAGGGAATATTCATTTTTCCAAGATCACCCAAAATACCTTTCATTTCGGAGAACGTCGTAGGGAAAAGGTATTGGAACTCATGTAACAACTTAGTGACCTTTCCCATAATCTCATCATCCCAATAATCTCCAACATTCACGAACTTGGGAGTGGCCTCCATCCCAATATTGATCTTGCAAAGCTTCAAGGGATGACTGAATGGATCACTTGGCGCACCAGGCTGTACCACATCGCAACTTCCTTCAGACTCCAAAATATTGACATTCCGCAGATCATCACTGTCTTCGGGCCCACCAGTGATATTATAACATTCCATAATTGATTGCATCTGGTCGTGCGTATGTGGATCTGCCGGGTATGCTGCGGGAACAACCTTTAGCACCACATCGTGAATGATCTACAGAGCATTATGGATATCTGGATTGGAATCAGCAAAACTGAACGTATGAGTAAAATAGATGGTCAAATCCAACCAAGTAGTGATTTCTTCCCATAATTCAGCAGTCATATACCATGACCGTGGCATTTCATCCAAAGTATGGATAAATGCGTGGACCCACTCATCTCTTGGTCGCGATGCCCATAACGTCTGACACTCCATCAAATGGTTGCCAGTATCATTCCGACCATCATACTTCCCTGTATGGTAGACCTCGATATCGCCGAAGCATACCATCATCAATCTTCTACATTTCAACCATCCATCAATTGATGCCTTGTGTGTCGCCCACCAGCATGATGGAGCATCCTTCAGTGCTTCATCCAATTCCAGCAATCGCTGTGGTTCTGAAACTCTTTCCTCAAACTCCATTAGAAATTCAAACAAGTCAGGAAGTCCTTCATATATTGGGAGTGTGACTGTTTCAGTCGTGACACGGCATAGCGACTGTGTGATCAATCCACACTTACGGAGCGACACCTCGTGCAAGCGGTTATGCCAGTGTTCTAGCATGTCATCGGAGTCAGAAGACACAGAGTTGTCACTGCACCATCCAAGCTCACCATTGTCAGTTGGATGAATGTAATCTTCTAAAATATTGAATGCATGGTCCCATCCGCTGGGATCTTCATCTTTCACTGGTTCAAGGTATTTGCGTCCTTCAGCCAGATCCAACGGGGCGATAACTCTGAGATCACGATTTTCAAAAGTCATCATTCATCGCTTGAAGTTGATTACCGCTCTATTATCGTTATCCCATCTGATCCCTAGCAACACGAGATAAGATCTTCCTCCTTCAACCACTTTGATGAAATCGAAGTCAGTGTAGGTATTCATGCCTTCAATGTCCACCACTAACCAGGGGAATCTCCCAATCGGCGTCACTTTAGCATGATTAGCTAACCGGAGTTGTACAGGGGACCAGCTCAATGGGGGGCTCCCCATTTTTTGCCATGCCTTCTTGGTCAAGATGTTGACATCTGAACCAAGATCTAGAATAATTGAGTCGACATCGTAGTCTCCAATTTGAATATCCATCCACATCTCCTTGCCAGTCTTCCTCCATTGTAAGGAATTCACCGCGGATTCCTGGTGTCCCCTTGGCAATCGCTTCAATAACCCCTCAATATCGGCAAGTGCAGCAGGATCCCTTGCCAACAACAAAGAAATTTCCAAGAATATTTGCAAAGTTCTAGACTGCGTTGATGGACTAGCGTCTGATGTGTCATCAAAGACAGGTGGCATGTCACAGACGATAGCCTTGCCTTTTTCCAACGCCCGTCGTGCCTGCTGGAATGTATCACGCTATGAATTAATGTCAAATGACACCTTCTTTGGCCTAGCCAACTGGATTAGCGGATGTGAAGTGTCTTCTCCTTTTTTTTCACCTCCCTGAGTGATCAACACAACAGTTGCATAATGTGGCCTGGGCTCTGCTGAGATTGTTGAAACATTTGCACCCTGATCCTTGTTCAGCGGTGGATTCCCCGGCTGGTTCACATTTTGATTAGCATTCTGAATTGGTCACTGGTTTTTGTTTTGTACCGGTTGCTGCACCTGATTCTGCACGGGCTATTGAGCCTGGTTCTGCAATTGCGAAATATTCCCTTTCTGCCATCGTGCAATCAACTGCAGGCAGTTCTCTACTGTATGGTCTGCAATGAATCAAAATGTACACTGCATCTCCAACAGTGGGCAATCTCGTTAATAGTGTCCCCATACCGCACAGTGATAGCACTGCACAAATCCACGACCTCCTCTTCCTCCTCCGTGACCAAATCCTCCACCGCATCCACCCTTGAATCCTCCACGTAATCCACCCTGCTTTTGGTATTGTTGTTGATTGTACTATTGCTACATCATGCCTTGCCCTTGTTGTGCATACTGCGGTTGCTGAACGTACTGTGGCTACTGCGGATCCATTTTCATCGGAGCATATTGCGGCACAAACTGCTGCTGTTGTTGCTTTGGTACAAACTGTACCTACGGTTGAGATAGCGACTAGGCTACCTACTGCTACAGTGGTGGTTTTTGTACGACACGCTGGTCATCCTTTACATAGAATGGGTCATACGTTCTCTCATGAAGCAACCCATATGCTCGGCAATCCTTGTCATCATGTCCCATCGATTTGCAGAAAGTACAATATAGATTCATCGGCTTGGTGACCATCTTCTGCATATATGAACATTCTTCATGGCAGTGTCCAAATACCTGACAAGCGCAACACCAAGGCATGCCAACACCATTTAACGAGTTTGGCGATCCTGAAACCAAGTAGTTGTGGAAGTCGAGGCAATTGTCCTTCGTATTCCCTTCCCCTCGACATCGTGTGCACCATACTTCTTCGCGCTGCTACTTTCCCTTCTTCAAATCTTGCAGCTGTATGGTCAAGTTAGCCAGCTGTGTCTGAATTTGTGACATCCCAGCTGCATTTTCTCCAATCGGCGATGCCTCCAACCGCATTGCAATCTCCAAAGCTTCACTGGGCGTCGATATGTTTTGTTGCATTAATGGTATCCGAATATGTGGTAGCAGTGCCGCGATGAACCACTCTTTATGTTGGACAATGCTCATATCGAAACTAACCCTTGCCATCAACGTCTTGAATCGCTGGTCGAAATCCCACAACGTCTCATTGGGATACTGCTTAATTTCTTTCAATTCTGTAATATATTGAGCCTCGGACTTGGGCTTTCTGAATTCTGCAACCAACCCATCCCGAATCTCATCTAGTGACTTCTCTGGGGCTCTTGTAGGGACTAGAACAAAATTCATAAACCAATCTAATGCACGACCTCACAGAGTTGTCGCTAACTATCCTTTCTTAAGGGCATCATCAATGATCTGTTTTACAGTCCAGAACACTTCACACAAAAACCAATACTTTTCTGGGTTGTCTGTCCCACTCCCATGGAACAACGGTAACTTAGCATCATTGCCCGCCATCCTGGGATTCCTTCCTGTAGGTACTGAACTACTAGCGATCAAGTTTTATTGACCTGGTGGGGTCGAAGTGGTGTTTCTCACTAGTTGACATATAGTGAGCGGAGGTGTGGGTACGTTACTACTAGGGTTAGGTCCTGCCTCTATCCTGGGCGTAGCCTGTGCATCCTTGTCTGGACTATAAGGTCGCTTCGTCCCGTGTGGTCTTCCTTCGCGAACTTGTGGTTCGATCGCAGGAGGACCTTTTCCTATCCTCTGCCTCTTTTCTTATCCAAACCTCGCTCCTCCCCTTGTAAGACCACTCTCTTCCTCGGCTTCATTCACAATCTCATCATGACCCGCACCCATATACCCCTAATCTTTCCATGCACCGTCCCCACCTGCTATCACGATACCCACAGCCTCTGCCCACCAGGCTGCTTATTGATCTATATGAATCTTCAATATGCCCTTTTCGCAAATAAGCATCTTAATGGAAAGTAGGAGTGACAGCAGGAACGTTCCCTGGGGTTCACAGAAAAAATATCTCTCGGCTTCGTTATAGGACTTTTGTGTATCAACCGTGAATTCAGTAATATACCCCTCCAAGATGCTATCAAGCCACACTTCTATAGCCCGCGATGCTTTATTATTGACTTCCTGCAATTCTTAGATCAGCTCTAGGGTCCAGGTCCTCGGCTCACCACCTTGGTGGTTCCTCTTCTGATAGGTCAACTTTGCCAACCATTCGAACAAAAGGACCGGGAATTCAGAGAAAAACCATTCGTGTGGACCGTTGTGAATATATCTACCCACCCACTGATCTACCATTAGTCGAGTGTTCCGGCATTCTTCTTTAGTAAATTCCTGCAACCTCTGATCAAACCAGCTCTGTATCTCCGGTTTCATCGGATGCCACAACATATCCTCCTTTCACTTCGCACACGCTCCCACCAATGGAACCATTTGTTGACTCAAACCCAATCGACAGAGGTTTCCATCACTGTCGACACCAACCCACCGCGATCTCCCTAAGCACCGGCCCAGACAAGTTTTAGCCTGCCCAGCAACTTGCAGAGTAGATGAGGTCTCACCCGAGGAAATCAAGGGAGAGTGGATGAAACCATGTTTCCATCGAATGAAGGAGGATGATTGCAGCAACAATTACTCAACTTATCACAGCATCCAAAATAGATCTATGCATTCAAGATTAACAACAGTTTTATTCATAGCATTATTTAATAGAGTCATTCATCTCAACAAAAAGAAATATAATATTAAAAGGTTAACTACAGCAAGAAAACATCACAACATGCATTAACATGAAAGGTACATAGGGAATTTCACCAAACAGTTCCGTCATGTCATATTACTTCAGAAAAAACCCTGATACAACATCTCTGCAAAACCAAATCTTAGCTATATCTCTTGATCTCAGAAAATATGCAAAAAATGCATCTCCAAGATATCCTACGACCTACAACTTTATGTCTATATATAGGCTTCCGCCTTTACAATGCTTGTCCTTTTACTAACCGACACTTGGACAATTGACTCAAACTCTAACTGACGCGGTCCAAATGACCCAAAGAACCCGCATTCCGTGGTACAATTAATCTCAAAATTACATATCATATGGTCCAATGACCCAAAAACCCACATTCTGCGGTACAAACGACTCAAAAAATACATAAAATAATGCATCCTTCTTCCTTCCACAACCTCTTCTGACGTGTTGCAGCATCGGCGATGCTGCGATTCTTCCTTACCAAACCATCTGCCAACACAGACCGGGACCCAACTTTTCTGTAATAATGAAAGGTCCCAACCAAAGGTGCTGGAATTTGGTATACTGGTTATTATCTTTATGTTGTTTGTCCCATCTCAGTACCAAATCCCCAACTAAGAATTCCCTATTAGATGAAGATTTCTCATCAAACCATCTCTTCACCATCTGCTGATGTTGGTATAGTTTATTCTTTTCCTTCTCCCTGTCTTCCTCTAGTTTAAGCAATGTGTCAATTCTGTGTTGAAGGGGAGAGGAGTCATCTTCTTGGGTAGACTAAGCTAACTATAATGAAGGGATGGTGAGATTAGTAGGAAGGACATCTTCCTTTCCATACACCAAACAGTAGGGATAATTCCCTATTGTTTCCTTTGGGGTGATTTGATCTTCCCAAAGAGCATTATAGAGTTGCGTGTGCCAATCTTTATGATGGGAGGCTACAGTCTTCTTGAGAATATTTATCATATTTTTGTTTGAAGACTCAGCCAAACCGTTTCTCTGTGGGTAATAATTGATAGAAAACTTTAACGTAATCGCTTTTTCAAGGGCATATTGTGTCAAGTCAATCGAAGAAAAATAGGATGCATTATCAAAAACTAGATACTATGGGGCACCAAACCTTGTAACTATATGGTTGTCAAGGAAGTAAATTACTTGGTTTTCATTACATTGCCTAAGTGGGATTGCTTCCGTCCATCTGGTGAAGTAATCAGTTGTTGTGAGGATGTATCTATGTTGTAGGGATGAGGTAGGGTTTATTGGTCCAATAAAGTCCAGTCCCCACTGTTGAAATGGGAACTGAATTGTGACTGGCTGCAGTGGGAAAGTGGGTATCTTAAAATTCCCTGTACATTTCTGACATGGTTCACACTTTCTTACATAGGCATATGCATCTTTAAACAATGTAGGCCAATAATACCCTGCTCTGAGAATTTTATGAGCTATAGTTTTCCCTGAGAAATGGCCTCCAACTGGTCCTGTATGAAATTGAAAGAGAATATCATTAGCCTCATCCTTTTCCAGACACCTAAGGAAAACCCCATCATAGTTTTTTCTAAACAAAACTTCATTAATGAATTGGTAAGGAGCAACTTTTAATCTTAGAGCTTTGTGTTTCTTAAAGTCAAGGGTTTCAAGAGAAGACCCATGGTTCAGAAAAAACTTGATATGGTCATACCATTTGGATGTAGGAGTATCAACAGCATTGACAAAACCTGTTGGAACATCCTCCTCCTACTCCCATTCAGCCTACTGCTGTGTAGGATCGTTTGACTGAGCAGTAAGAAGACAAAGACCTTGTCCTTTTACAATTTTGGCCGGTCTGATTTCAAGATCATATTCTTGCAAGGCTGTCATCCAATGAGCCCTTTTCTCGCCCAATTCCTTCTAAACTAACACATTTCGAATGGAAGAATATGGCACAATAACCTTTGTTCTAGATTTTAACAAATATGGCCTGTAATGCTTAACAGATTTGTAAACTGCATAGGCATGCTTGTCAATATGGGAATAATTAAGCTCTTCACCTTTAAATGTTGAGCTCATAAAGGATATCGAAATCTCAGTGTCGGTGTCATGCTTCTGTGTCAAAATAGCTGCATAAGAGAAATGAGTGGCAAAAGTATAGAGAATAAAATCTTTACCAAATTCAAGGGACATAAGAGTAGGAGCCTCAACAATAGCTCTTCTAATTTCAACAAATGCATATTTATGTTCCTGGGACCAAGCGAACTGTACATCTTTCTTAATTAACTGTTGTAAAGGTTTAACTATTTGTGCAAAATTAGCTACAAATCTACGTACAAAATTGATCTTACTGAGGAAGGACTGCATGGCTTTGTGCGAACCAGGAAAGCCAATTTTTGAAATAACGTCGATACGTTCTGGGTCAATGATCATACCTTCCTTAGACACGATGAAACTGAGAAGCTTTCCTTCCGTCACTGCAAAGATAGACCTTTTGGATTGAGTGAGATCCCGTACTTCCTGCAACATTCGAAAACCTATTTCAGGGCAAAAAGATGTTCATATCGTTTCTTTTAATATATAGTTATATCATCTAAATAAACTACGACAAAGTTATGCATCAAACCTCTGAAAGATATATCCATGTCTCTCTGAAACGTGGCCCCAGCATTTATCAACCCGAAAGGCATTCACCTGTAGGAGAAAGTGCCCCAAGGGGTTCTAAATGCAATTTTCAACTGGTCATCGGGAGCAACCATAACTTGGTTGTATCCTGAAAAACCGTCCAAGAGTGAGAACATTTATGAACCTGCTACCTTTTTCAGAATCTGTTCCATGGGTGGAACAGGATAATTATCTTTTTCGGAAGCCCGATTCAAATTTCGGAAATCGACACACAGCCTGATTTCGCCACTCTTTTTATGCACAGGCACCAAATTGGCGATCCATTGGGCGTGTCTTATAGGAAAAATGAATTCTAGTTGTCAGTAGTTTTTCTAATTCTTTTTTCACGGAAGGTTCCAAGCTGGGGTGCATTTTCCGCAGTTTCTATTGATAAGGCTTCACCTCCGGCTTCATAGGTATGTTGTGATACATGATGCTCCAATCGAAAGTTTTCAGCTCGTCATAGGTCCATGCAAAAACGTCCTGGTATTCTTTACATAATTTAATGATAGCTTTTCTTTCCCCAGGAGAACAATCAGCTCATATATTAATAAAACAGGGTTATTGCTCTGTGCTTAAGTTAATTGGCTCGTAGTTAAGTGAGGAGCTTTGGGTTTTGCAATTGGTTTTGTGTCTGAACTTATCCTATAATCATAGAACTTCTCTAGATTGATAACAGATTTCAGGATAACTTTTGAAAGGTCAGAGAGTGATTTTTCATGTTCTTCCTCATCTATGGCCATGTTTTGAAATGTATCTTGGGCTATGAGGAAGTCAAGTATCTGTTGGTTGTCGTCAAACACTTTCCAGTTCGTTACATTGTCTGGTATGGAAGGCATGTACATGCGTTCAATTGAAATGGTTTGAGGTGACAAGCCCTCTGCTGGTATCAATCTAAATGTTGTGTTTGCTAAGAGGTCAGCATCAAAGTTCTGTGACCTAGGGACTGAGTTAGTTAAATGCAGAAAAGGAATTGGTAAGGTCCTTTACTAGCTTCTGATAATTCAGCAGGCATGGAGACAAGTAGTGTATCTTATTTCTTACCTGTTTGACAATGATTTCAGAATCACCAAAGTAATGAATCACCTGTATACACATATCAATAGCTTTTTTAAGTCCTTGAACTAGGGCTTCATACTCTGCTACGTTGTTGGTACAAAAAAATTCTAGTCTTCACGCTATCATAGTTTTAATCCCTTTTGGGTTAATGAGGACACAACCCACACCAGCTCCATCCTTAGACCTGGAGCCATCAAAAAATAAAGTCCAAGCAATCACTACAGAGTTAAATATATGGTCTCACAAAGATTAGCCTGGGATGATTAGGGACCAAGTCTAATCAATGAAGATCATAGAGGATTTACCAAGGCTGGGTGTGCTTCCCTTCTTTGTGCAAGTGTTTTTCCAAATAAATATGTAAAACACCCTCCAAGGGTACTAATGCTCCAGTCACTAGGTCCACCCAAGGTGGTCGCAGAAAATCCTCTACTAGCACCTGTGTAATAGTGTATGACCCTAAAGACAAGATTCTAAGGATACCAATCCACAAACATCGTCCGGGGCAGGTCATGATCGTATGTATGGGCAGGGTAGCTAAGCCTGAAACCCTACAACAACACTATGTACTATCAAAAGTCCCCATACATGCAAAATCCTTGGTTGATGCTTGATTAAGTATTGGAGGAATCTCTCTGCAACTTAACCTGACACAACCTCGTGCTTGACTCCTGTGTTAGAGGAGCTTCTCGGACACAACCTTACGATGTTGGATTTCCTCCCTTATGAAAGATACCTATGTTTTAACAAGTTTAAGTGATCTTGGAGGAGTTGATTTTCAACTCCCTACCTCCAAATTCCTAGCTTATCTATTAGGTGTGTTTCTAAGTAGAAAAAAACCTAAGATCCTATCTTAGATTCTTTTTGCTTGTTAAAAAATATAATGTTAAGAACTTTCAAAAGAAGACTTTTTTGCAACTAAAAGAAGTATGAATGCAAACTAATACACTTTTAACTGAAAAATTTGTTGCACCCTTCACCCACTACAATGCTCTTTTAATCTTTTCAATTATGTCATAAATGTCATGCAAGCTTAGTTATGCAATGCAAATTTCAATTTAAGAGCAATTTTTTTTTCTATGCCAAATAAAATGAAAGACACTTTTTATTTTTTGATATAAAAGGAAACTTTTGTGCAAAAATAAAAACAAAATATAATTTAAGATTCTAAATGTTTTTCAAAAACAAAATAGCACACAAAAAGCTTGCAAACCATGCACAAATTCAATTGACAAAATATCCAAACTATTTTGCTTTTCTTTTACCATATACAAAAGAAGAACACTACGAACAACTACACCTAAGGACCAATGCAAACAAAATTTCCAATATCTATTGTGCAAAAGCATAAGCAACCACAAACTCAAATATTTTTGATATGGTAACTATTCTATTTGGAGAAAATTATATAATAAGACTTTTAGACTCCACTCAAGCAATCAACCTACTCATCTATATTGTTTGGGAAGGCTTGATTCTACACTCCACTTGTGCAATTAGGGATTGAAACAACTTACAACCCTAAGATTCTACTTCAAAAGAGGATAAAAAGTGTAAGACTTGAAGAGGAGGGAAGTAAAAACCAACAACTTCAACTTGGCAACTTTGGTATAATTCTCACAAGATCAGACTGGAAAATAAAATGCAAGTTCAAATCCACATTCACAAAGGGTTGTAGAAACGTACAAATAGTATGCAAGTTCACCAAAATATGGTCAAAGTAAAAAGTTTTAATTGAAAATATATTCTAGATAAGACTCTTCTCTTGACATGTCTTCAGAACTGGATGAAAGGAAAGGTGTTAAAAAAACACTAGCTTTGATACTCAAATCAAATGTCCCAATGATCTCAAAAGCACTTCAAGTAGAACTAAGGTTAAACCAAAATACTACTTCAAAGGACTTTAAAGCTCACATCCACACAATGATTCAATTGACAATACTTAAAGGCAAACAAAGGACTACCTTACAACATTCAATATTGATATTTATCAGTCAAAAGCTTATAATTCATCAAAGTCTAGATAAAGTTGTCAATTAATGTTTGATCAATAAGGTCTTTGTAAACAAACCAAAATGGATGAAGAGGGATGCAAAACCTCTAGAATACTTTGGAAAATATTTTAAAAAGCCAAAAATATTAAGAAAGATCCAAGAAAAAATCAAAGGTTAAGCAAATGTTTTTAAAAATTGCCACCTACAGGAGCACACACAACTGTAAGTACTACAACCTACACATCGCACACAATTGTGCATACCACCACTTGTGTGTAAGCCAAGAACACACAACTATAAGTATTACCACTTGCGCACATGTCTTGAAAAATTCAAAAAATAAAAAATCCAACCGAGAATCAAAGGTCTGTGATCAAATTAAGGGTTCAAGACTTAAATAGACTCTATGAACATTACAAATCAATCATTCAAACTGGAAGAATCAAACAGGAAACCCCAAGGGAAACAAGCTTCTCCCTAGTGGAGTCGTCAATTCTGTTGTAAGGAAAACTATCCTATGAGTGGGGTGAGGTCATCAACATACTAATTAAGATAAACAGATATCCAGAGTCATGCATAAGTCAAAATAGGGCTTGGATATGATGAAAGTTAATACTTGTAAATCTAAATTGTGTACCTTGTTTATGTAGGTTGGTCCAATATTTTAGTAACTCTTCAACTTCTGGTCCCAAACCTTCAATTCCTTCACTGGAATACCTTGTTATGCTTGGGCACCTCGCGGAATCTTGATCTATGTATCCTTGATTCTCTTCTCCACAAACTAAAACAATCTTTAGATTGGATAGGACGAGAATGTCTCAGTCATATAATCAAAAGGATTGGAGGGAGTGAAAATTCTTCTAGTGTTTCTTTACTAATGAGCCAAAAAGTGCTCTTCATGGCCAACTTTCCTTGCTTTTATAGTAAAAGGAGGGAACCATCGAATGGATAGAGGTTGTAATTGTTGGGCGAAGTTATCAAAAAATACCCCAACTGCATTGAAATTCGATTTTCATTTTATTTTTTGAATTTTAATAAGAAACATGTGAGTGGTAATCAGTCAACCTGCATGTAACATGTGATTCAACTATTTTCAAGATGCACGTGCAACTTTTTATTATACACGCATGTGGGTGAACTATTCAGCAGCGTGTAACATGAATTTTTCATGACCATCAACTACGTGTATGTCACAAACCAAGATAAACAAAATAGGAATGTTGGATAAACAAGGAATGATTTAAGCCATGAGACTAGGTATCAAGCCAAGGCTCTTTCATCCAAAATGTCCTTTTGTGTGAACAACAAGTTTGGTGTCATCACGAACAAAGAAGTGTCGTTTTGACTTATAACACTCTTCCATTTCCATTTTTCCATAGAGATATTCCCTTCTTGTAGACATCATATTTTCTGTCTAGTTCTATTATCTTCTTTCCATTCATGTCGAGCTTCTTCCAACCGCAAAGGAATGGAACATGCCATGGAATATAAGTTGGAGGATTCTTCTATTGTAGAAAGGGCATCTGCTACCACCTTTTCCTTCCCTTTTTTGTAGATTATTTCAAAACCAAACCCTTTCATTTTCTATTTCTCTTCTGATGACAATATTTGTTCCAACAAATAGTTTAGGCTATCAAGGTATGTCTTGAATTTAAAGTGTCTCCCAATGATATATTTTCGCCATTTTTTCACCACATGCAAAATTGCTGCCATTTATTTTTCATATGTAGATTTCACCATGTCATAATTTCCTTTGAATTGTTTACTTTCAAAAGCCAACGACCTCCCTTATGGCATCAATATTGTTCCAATTCCTTGTAGTGATGCATCACATTTGACTATGAATGTTTTAATAAAGTTAGGTGTAGCTATTACTAGTGTAGAAGACATAGCATCACTTAGAAGTGAGAATGGCAAGGTACATTCTTCATTCCATACAAATGAATTTGTATTCAAGAGAGATGTGAGTGGGCCTACAATGCGTGCATAATTCTTAACAAATTTCCAGTGTATGTAACTGATCCAAGTCCCGATGATTCCACTTGATAGTTCTCTTGCACTGGTTCTCAAATTCTAGAGATTCTCCAAGTCCTTTATCCACTTGTATAGGATCATTGGAATCTCAGGATAGAAGACCTCATATTGATCCAACAATGGTCCATCATACAATATAAAATCCCTACACATTATTGGATTCCATTTTCAGAACCAAGCTTCTTGCAACAAAAAATATTTGGACGTCTTTTCCCACCGATCTTGGATCCGGTACTTTTACACCCGTCTGTCCATTCAACTAGTGCTTCCTTGTTAAAAAACAGGTCCCTACAATGGAAACATTTGTTGGTGCAAAACTTTAAAGACCAAGTTTTTTCCTAAGTCCAATAAAATTCCACAATAGTTTAGATGTGATGGCATTTTCATTTTTCCTCGGAGAGAAGAATGTCTCACTCAAAGTGCAGTTGAGTCAAGTGTGGGGTGAGGGAAATACTAGTGAATAAAGGGGTAAGTTTTCATGAAGTTCATGTTAAGATTCTATTATCTTGCATAACAGAAAGGAAAACCCCAAAAATATCATACACCGAACATGCATAAGTAGATACAAATCAAATATAAGATACATTCATCAGATATCACAACAAAATTTTTAAGGGGGAACCAACAATCATCATTTCTCATTATTCATTCTTCAAGAAATAGAGTATTCATCAAAATTACAATCTCCAAGAATATATATGTCTTGTGACATGAACGACTACTCCTAAATCCCACCTAGTACATTATTTTCCCTTTCCTAACTCTCTCAACCTTCTACACTTCCAACCCCATCGCCTAGCTCTGCATGGCCTTTTATACAACTTGTGGTGGCTAGTTCTAACCATCTCAAGATAGTTACAAATCAACTTCAAGACAATTACAACCCAACGTATTTCCTTGGGCATCTCCTTTTTATCTTCTTCCATGCCTCTTTTTTATTATTCCTTCAACATTGATTGCTTGTCTATATTCCTTGACTAGGTATTTAAAAATGAAGGGTGTTGGGTCACGGATTTGTCCATATTTTCATCACCTTTCGACATATATTTCATCCCGCTTCTTCCTATTATCACCCATTTATCATTCCATTTTCCATCCATTTGTTGTAATTGCTCGAGAAAGGCCATATTAATCTTATTGATGCTTTAGTGGTTAATCATGATTATTTTCCTTTATTTTTTATGAATTGAAGACTCTTATGCATAATTTTACTGATGATGGTTTATGGAGTGATTGTTCATATTAGCAGCTGTATCAGCCATGGTTCAAGCCTCCAAAGTTGGCATGCTAGCACATGTACACATGGAGATTCAAAACATGTTTTCATTCCTAGGATTGATTATGTGCATTTGTGACTTCAATTCGTGCTCAATTCCAACTTGGCAGCTTCTAGCTCATACTCAAACAGTTCCAACCAGAAACGCGTGTCAGATAAGAACACAGTGATTCGCATCTCGATTTGCGGGAAGATGGAGATGAATCTCGAAAATATGGGACATGGGTTTTGTGTGCAACGGCCTCATTTACATGAATCATGAGGAAATATCCAAACACAGCTATGGTTTGAGCTATACAGCTGGTTCTTTGAAAATGTAATTCCCAGATTTACTGTTGCGGCCGGTTTCAAAAGTTATTAACAGTTACGGCCGTGTTCCAGCTGTTACAGATCACAAGTTGGGTTTCGGTTTCTCATTTTCATGAGAGATTTTTATGTATAAATATGTAATCCTTCTCATGTATTGGGATGGAAGAGAGAAAGCAATGTTATGCTGTGGGATTTGATCCAGAACTCTGATGTAATAGTTTCATTCTGATAATAGATGCTGGCAGTTTCTTAATTCTGGAGTTGTAGACTTTCATTGTGGAGATCCAGCTCTGCTTAGTGGAGGAAGGGCCCTCTTCCCTGAGCAGATGCTGATAGTGTTGATTGTAGTTGTGTAGATTTGTTATCATTTAATTCATGCTTTCATTCATTAGATTTACCATAGTTGTATGATTTCATTCATTAGATTTATCATAGATGTTTTCTTATTAATTCATTTTGATAGATCGTTGGCCAACATAACATTTCTTTCAGATTTATGCAATTAGATATTTCTTCATAAGAATTGATTTTACTTGAAGTGTGATTAGATTTACAGTTTGGCTTTATGAATAGGTTTAAGGTTTGATTTATTTTCAAGAAGGTGTGATCTAGTTTACAAAGGGTTTTGATTTCATACCAATAGATAACAATGTCAGGTAGAAACTGTGCTTGCATAGATTTTGCACGATAGCTTTGAAATAAAAGACTTCCTCAGGTTGATAATTTATGTTTGGGAGTTTCAGCTGTTTAATTAATTAGACAATTAATCCAACCAACATTTTGGCGCCATTTCCAGGGAAGTTATCAATGGTGCAAAAGTACATCTGACATTGTTTTGTAGATGCATGGTTAAAGTAGAGCATGTAGGTTGCATGATTAGTTTTCAGTTTATTGAATTTGCTTTGAGTGTGTTTTTTTTTCTCTTTCTTTCTTTGCATTTAGTTTTATTTCATTTTCAATTTTTGGATCATAGATCTTATCATTCCCTTTAGTGGTGTTGTAAGCACAACCCATGATACTAACCCATTGACAAGAACATTCGAAGGAGGACCCTCCAGATAACACACAAAGAATCTAATGAAGAGATGGCAGGTAAAAAAGATGCAGAAGTTGTTACCTTTGAATTTCCCATCATAGATTCAGGAGGAGTGGCACCAACGAAAAGCATTCCCCCACATGTTCTACCAAATTTTCACGGTTTGGAAAATGAAGACCCTGATGTATTTTTGTTTCAATTTGAAGTACTTTGTAGAGGATATTATTGTACTAATGATCAAAAGTTGAATTTGTTTCCCCTTACTCTAAAAGGAACAGCCCTCCAATGGTTTATGAGCCTCAGTGGGAATTGTATACAAACTTGGGAAGAAATGAAACATGTATTCTTGAACAGGTACCAAGATTATTGCAGGGTTAATGAAGATATCTTCAAAATGACACAAGGAGAAGACGAGAATTTGGTGGAATATGTTGAACGCTTTCAATACAACCTTCAACGATCAAAACAAAGGCAATTAGGGAAAGAGACCTTAAAAACACTCCTACTGAAAGGAATCCAAGATGAATCTTTAGAAATATTAAATTTGATGGGAATAGGTGATGTATTTCAGTTAGCATATGATGATATTTGTGATTTATGTAGAAGGTATTGAAGAGGAAAATTCAAGACTGGTAAGAATTCTAGTAATCCTTCTTTTCAATCTTTGAAATATGCTGCAAGAACAAGAGTTATAGGAGCTGAAATCAATAATTTATTTGAAAATTATAATGCTAATATCAATGGTTTACTTAATTCACAATTGGGTGTTTTGCAGGTTAAGGAAAAGAAGGAGGAAATAAGAGAATCAAGGGATTTCCCTTTGGATAGTCTTGAAAGTTGTGGTATATGTGACTTGAAGCATTCCATGGATTGCTGCCCCTCCTTACCAAGGATAAAAGAAACATATCAAAGATATCTAGGAGTTGCAACAAACTCATTGCAACAGTCATGGAAACCGTGGCCTACAAGTATGGTTCAAAACTCTGTCCCTCTATTTCCATACTCTCATACTCAATCATTGAATACTCTTCCACCATGGCAGTTGTTGCAACCTCAATTTAACTCTTGCCTACCTTATCCACAAGGTTGGAATGGCCTATCTTATGATCACATGGCCACTTTCCCTCGTGCTGTAACACCACTTGGTCCTTCAAGATCATCCTCACAAACAAATCCTCTACATCAGCCACATCTATCTTCTCATCAAACTCCTTGGTATCCAACACAATTTCCTGTCTAATCCACCATCCACCCTAACCATAATAAAGCAGTACAGTATGCTTACAGTGCTGAACTGCAAAATTTTCCTACATTTCCCTCATGTTCTACCTCACCTACACCGCTGCAAAAAGACTTGAAACAATTCTATACGAGGCCTGAACATGTTTTAAATCCAAGACTTGGAAGTGAAGTTTCTTATGATCATCAACAAGTTAACAAGATCAACAAATTTGATGAACGGACATTGGAACCAAAAGCATCCTTCACATCATTAGATTTGAATCTCTTATGCAATTAGGAAGATCAGTTTACTAAGGATATTTATGGTGTAACAGCCATGAGAAATCAAGGGAACAAAGACTATATTGAAGCTTGGTTTCAATCTGTTATCAATCTGCAGTATCATTCCTTACTTCACCAATTCTTGGCACCATCATTTCAAGGGAAGTTGATCTCTCATATCCTAGCATTCATAAAGTTATATTTTTTTGTTGGGAGTATGAGAATACTTGATCCATTTCTTCGAAAGTGGCTCCATTGGAACTTCTCCTACACTTGAAAAAGAATTGTTATTTCCAAGTAGTATAGGACATTGTGAATAAATAAAATCTAGGATGCATAGATAGTATCATTTTGTTTTGAATAAGAACTCTTGGACACATGGTGCAATAAGAAGCATCCATATTACTAATCTCTCTTTTTCAGGAAGTGGGTAAGAGGAAGGAAGCATTGGTGAATTAAGATTCCATGGAAAATGAGCCAATGATTATGGAACCCTTCAAGCTTGAACTTGGGCATGAATTTGTGAGCTACAACACCCAGCTGTGACTGTCCTGTAGGTGAAAATTTCTGAGTTTGAGATACGTGTGTGTTGCACATCATGGTATGTATTTAGTTTTCATTTATATATAACACATCCATAAAAATACACATGCTTTATTTCAATAGTATATCATTTTTTAAGAGTTGCAGCTGCAGTCGTAACACACTGTGTAAGTCAATCTAGGTACTCAATGCTTGAACTTTTTGGTATGTGTGTGTGTTCTATTTAATTTTACATCATTAAAAACATTCATACCTATTCCAGTCACTTTTTGGGAGTCAAATTTCATTTATTAGATTTTTGTGGCATTTTGACTTGAATTTTTTTACTGAAACATAGTCAGGACAGTCCATATTTGGGAGATCAAATGGGATTATTTTTAAAACCTATTTACATCGTAAGTATTCCTTTGAATCTAGTTTCCAAACCAATTTGAATTTTTGAGATTGGCATCAAACGAAAAATTTATGGTCAAAATACTAACAGGGTGTCAAGCAGGCAGCTTAGGAACAGAGTTGGGACAATCAATGTTTGGATGACCTATTGGATAGATATTCAAAACTTGTTTCTATTGAATATATCTACATGAATCTACTTTCATATACAATTGGAATCACCTGAATCCGTCATTATTGGTTGCTTTCTGGACAGACCCGGGTTTTCAGGATGCGCAGCAACAAACACCCCTTTGGCGCACTGGCCCTTTCGGCAACGAGCTGCGCAACAGCCCGAAGTCTCACCCGAAGTGGCTATGGGGGGCTAAGGAATCAGGTTTCCTTAGACTAGGTGGTGTGGAGTCTATAGTCTTCTCCCTTCCCTTCCAGGAGGATACCCCGGAACAGAACGTCTTACTCTTCCACAGGTCTCACAGCGCTACAGCGCGGGAACTCACTCTTCCCAGCCTGGCTGCGTGGTAGCTCTGTGCCTGCGCACAAGGCGTTTACCCACGACGTCTGATACACTATGTATCGCTTCTGCCCTCATGCCACAGCGCAGTAACACAATCCTTAAGCGCTACGGTGACAGTGTTCTTGCAGATTCCTTCGACAATGCACAAGTACGCTTCTAAGGGAACTTCAAGGATTTCCTTTACATAATCGTTCATAAATATAACGGAACATTCATGGAAACATAGACAGTAAAGCAAAGAAATGCAATCACATAAAGCATCACCACAACAAGACTTATGTAGTTCACCTCCAGGACGGAACCCACGTCCACGGGACTGTTTTATATTATCTTAAGATGGGGATAACACAGTTCCGCTGCGCACACAGCTATAGCCTTAGACCTTTCGGGAAACTCCACGCACACAGCTGGGAGCCCTTCTCTTAGATCTATTCTCTCCTTCTACAGATATTACAATGACAAAGGCATACACTTACATTCCCCTCAGTCCTCTTTCGACTGGTCGATACATACAATGGCCTTTACGCCAAGCGGTCTCCTGCGAGATCGCGGCCTTCTTACATGCACAAAACGATCATTAACAGCAATACATGTGACTCAGTGACTATCAACTACCTAGCCAACCCCTTTCCCTTTTACAATTACACATATATATAGGTGGCCTTGAGGGTCGCACCTTTACAAAACTGTGGGCCTTTCCCAACAGTGATCCCCAAAAACCCTAACCACTGACACGGCTAGGTGCACTATAGGCGCCTCTTGCAGTCACGTCACAGCTTCCTGCAGACTCCGTGATTTTTGGCGCAGATCGTGGGTATGGGCGCCGCTTCATTGTTCTTTGCTCCTTGTCCTTCGCCTTCAATGCTTCGGCTCGTTGCTCTTCCTTGGTCCGAGCAACCATAACTCCTGTACTTTGCCTTAATGAGGGTAGCTGATCCCTCTTCTGCCGCTTCATTTATTGTGGTGGTTGAGCTTTCTACTCGGCCACCTTATTTACTCTTTCCTTTGACGTGCATGCGAGCTCTGCGATTTTCGGCCCGCAATCTGCGGTGAGCTTGTCCATCTGGCGCCATACCGCGCACTGTTCATTTATGCCCAAAAATGGTTCTTTTCCTCAAAATTTGGTGGCTTTACCATAGCTGCGGCCTATGCTCCAACAAGCCCCTAACACTTACTTATGGCTCGTCCCCGAGCCACTCTCACTAGCTTGCGGTCACTTTAGTTGTGCATCTGTCTTGGCTTAGGTCGCAGTGAAGGCTTGCTTCCACTGAGCAATAGCATAGTCCATGTCGTGCACACATTCCGTGGCTGTCTGCACCAGGTCTGCAGTAGCTTCTTCTCCTTCTACGTCGTCGATCAACTCTTGAGACTCAATAAATGCTTTGACCTTGGCCTCTGCTTGGGCAGCAAGTTCAGCATACTCATCCATAAACGGCTGAATGGTGTTGGCGAGACTAGCATCTTTGTTTCTGAGCCTGTGCAGTTCTTGCTAGACTTTGCGGACTTCGCTCATCTTTCTCATTTTGGCTAAGCCTTCCAAGGGCTTAGCTTCTTCATTCAGAACAGTTAGGGACTATTCTGCTGCTTCCACCTGTTCCACAAGGGCGACTTTAGAAGGGAGTTTATCGAGCTCAGCCCAAGCTTGCATAGCTTGCGTCATTAACTGCTGGGCTTCATCTGTTCTGCACTTCATTTGGGTAGAAGCTATGCGCAGTGCTTCAAGTCATTCTTGCGTCTCATCTACAGGAGGCACTACGACACGAGCTTCCAACTCGGCGAGCTGCTTTCTATGGTCTTCAGCCACAGCAACTACTTGTTGTTCTAGGGCTTGCGCCCTTCTGTCGATGCGTTGCACTTTCTCAACTAAAGGAAGGTCTGGTTGAATCTGGCAAGCTGGCAGTTCCTGGGTGATTTCATCGACGACATTCCTTAGCCCAGTGTCTTGCACTTCGTGAAGTTCCAGCTGCGCAGAGATCTCCTTATAGCCTGCCCTTAACTCTACTTCCTGTGTCTGCAGTCTTTGATTGGCATGGAATGTGGAGAGCTCCCTAGCTCTCAGCTCAGTAGAGACTTTCTGCTGAACCAACTGCAGATTTTCCAACGGAATTAGTGACAAATTTATTTCAACAGGGCCAACCGTGCTTACCTACAGTGCAGCCAAAGGATGTGGGAGTTTCATACTTGCAGGCGGGATGTGGACGACAGTGTGCCTCTCTGTAAGTACTTCAACCCGCTCGGTGCTTGTAGATGCTTGCGGCGCGTGAGAGCCGGATGCTGGCGCATGGGTCTGCACAACTCGTCCTGTGAGACCTTTCAACTCCACGAGCTGCAGGTCCAGAGCACTTCTGATATTGGCCTAAGAGGCACACAGCTCATGAAATTGCTCCTTCAAGTACTGGTTGAGCCCTGCGGTAAGGGTCTCATAGGGATCTCCAGTCGCTTCTGTGGGGTGCGACAGCTTCTGCTTCTTGGTAGCCGGTCCTGACGGACCTTCATCATTCTTTTGCGTGACCTTTTCCTTGCCCTTATCTTTCTCTGGCGCCGCAGGGGGTGGCATCGTGGCAGCGATTTCATTGGCCTGCTTCCATTCATCTGGCCAGGACTTCACAGTGTCCTCCACGTCTTGGGTAGTCATTCGGTAGATACCTACGGCCCATTCTTTCGACTGAATTCCGCGAGGGCAGAAATAGATTTCGTGCAAGTTGGCAGAAAAGACCAACTTTGTTCCATAGAGTGCTGCCGTCTCCTCAGTAAGCCTCGACATCTGCAGGATGGTATCCCGGAGGATATGGTAGTACTCGAAGAACACGACGCGGTTCATCTTGCGCTTCACGGGATTATTAGAATCCCAGAGGTTGACATAGAGCATCCCTGTAACCTCTCCTGAACGACGCGGAAGAAATTGAGTGTTGGGCGGTTCCTTCCACCCGACAAAGGCACACAAGATCAGGAGCCAAGAGAAATGGAACAGCTGATTGGCAGTGTCCTGAACGTTGCGGCAGTCGTCCAAGAATGTTTCAAGAGGAAGAGACACCAGTTGTACTGCTCACCCTCTGCAGCTGCAACTGCGAGCTCTACAACAACTCCAGGGACTTCTTTAGGTCGGCACTTCGTTAAAATTCTACCTGCAAGCAGACTTCCTGTGAATCTGAGTGCTTCATCTTCAACTACAGTGAGGTCATAATCCTGACCTCCTCTCGACAATTTGTATTTCTGTACCACTTGTGCAGCCAGCTTTCGGTCCTTGTCTCTACCAACGAAATGGATGTTGGGGTCCTTACCAACCTTAGATAGGCCAGTAATTCAGTGAATCAAGTCCACATTCAAATCAATTGGCCTCCCTAGCCAAAGATAGCCACCGTGAACATAGGATAACAGGACCTTGACAACCACATTAACTTCATTGCTATGCCCGAAGTGCAGTAGCTTCAACAGGTTCAACAGTCCAGGCCTTTCTAGATTTACTGCAAATTCCTGCGGGACGAATTCATCAATCTTCTTAGTAGGATTATGGACCACTGTCAAATAGTGATCTGGCACGAACTGAGGATATGTTCTATAATCTCCCAAGTTGAAGTCTGAAAACTTAACCAGAGGGAGATGTCCAAGCAGGGATCCTTCTTCTTGCATGACTTCCACCATTGGTGGCAGCGGAATCGAATACTTGGCATTCTTGGGAATACGCACCTCGGGTGCATCATCTAGGCACGGAGGAATGTTGTTAACCAAAGTGGCCAAGGGCTCTGGAAAGGGTTCCTCCGGCTGCTACTGCTGCTGGTGCTGAGACGCCCTTGTGCCCGGGGACTGTCTGGGATCAGGAAAACTAGGAAGCTCAACAATCTTGATCGGGGTACCCATACCGAAATCTAACCCTCTGCGTCTGAATTGACGGATGAATTCTTCAGTTGACAGTTGTCCGTCATGAACTTGCATACACGACAAACACTGAACCGAAAAGGAGAAATAGCGTAGGATGCGAACTCTGAAAATGGGAAAGCAGTCTGCACGACACGGCTCTGAAAACAATGACTTAGACTCTCAAACAGGACAACTATACAATGCAATAGCAAGGAAAAGTAACCCAAGCATATACGAATGAGGGGTATTTATAGCTGAAGGCGGTAGTAGATGCGGACAAGTGGCACTAATAACCGTTGGCACCTAAGCGGATGAGTTGACAACCCCCCTACCCCCCGCGCCTCTGTGGTGCATTAAATGCGAGGGATGGGCTCTGAAAGCCTTCAGGAGATGAGCTAAGGCCTTCGGCTCCTTAATTAAATGCGGATATTAGGGAAATCAAGCCGAATCTATCAGAGCAAATACAATTAAATGCCGGTCTCATCCTCCATTAAGACTCAGACGCGGCTACAGAACTACGGCAATTCAAATTTTCGGTGGGTAACTTCAGCATGGGTAACTGTGCACATGGAGGGCTCCATGGTGAGGAGAACTCCGCAAGAGCGACAAATAGACAACAGGGAACTCCGCAAGAGTGAAAGTTCGACAACCCGGGGGACTTCGCAAGAGCGAAAATAGGCTTGCTCAGCACAGGCTTTATAGAGACTGAAACATGTCTCGCGACTTCCGTGTAGACTGATAAGTGCGATGCCACTTTCAACTACACTGGACATCTACACAACTTTAGCAACTGATTAGGTAGACAGGGTGGAGTGGTCGTCACGATAAAGCTTGAGCCGATTCCCGTTGATCATTGTGGGCAGCAACTCTCCATTAAGCTTCACAAGTTGAACTGCTCCACCTTCGGTTATCTTCATCACTTGAAAAGGGCCTAACCAATGTACACGAAACTTGCCTGGAAACTTGATGAATTTACTATCATAGAGGAGTACCAAGTCTCCTTCTTGAAAGACTTTATTCTTAATATGCCTGTCATGCCAAGCCTTCTGTCTTGCCTTCTGCACTTGTTGATGGAATCCATCTAAAAGCCTGTCTTCTTCTAAGGCAACCAATTGTGACATCCTTTCACTCACAGTACCAGTATCTGCCATTTCTGTAATTTGAGCAATTCTGAGACTGGGAACAATGTATTCCATGGGCATGACTGCTTCTTGTCCATACACCAAACTGAAAGGTGTGTGACCTGTTAATTTCTTGCATGTGGTTCTGTAATCCCATAACACAGCTGTGACTCTAAGGTCCCAATCATCTCTTTGTTGATTACAAATCTTGGTTAGGGCATTCTCCAGAATCTTATTGAATGCCTCCACCATACCATTAGCTTGAGGATGGTAGGGTGTACTCTTATGGTGACTAATATGGAATTCTTCAGTAAGGGCCTCTATAGTCTCGTTCAGGAAATGTGTGCCCTGATCACTCATTAGAATGAGTGGACATCCAAATCTAGTGAAAATATTATCAAATATGAACTGCGCGGCAGTGACAGCGTCACAATTCTTAACTGGCTTCGCCTCAGCCCATCTGGTGAGGTATTCAGTAGCTGTGATGATGTATCTTGCGTCGGTTCTCTTTCCTAGTGGGTTGATAGGTCCCACAAAATCAATGGCCCACTTATCAAAAGCACGCAATGTTATCTGGGGTCTTAGCGACATTTCATCTCTTCTTGAAGGTTTTCCTGCTCGCTGGCACACATCGCAACACTTGCAGAATTCCTTAGTATCCTTGTGCAATGTTGGCCACCAAAGACCTGCGGCTAAGATCTTCTGCGCAGTTGGCTTTCCTGTGAAATGGCCTCCTGCGGTTCCTGAGTGCGGTTCGGCGATTATGGAGTTCTTCTCATGCGGTAAAATGCATCTGCGCAAGACTTCATCAGGGCCCAACTTATAGAGCTGGCTTGCTATGAAAGTGAAGTCTGCGGCTTTGACAACAAGTTGTTTCTTCTGCTGTATTGTGAACTCAACTGGCGCTTGCCCTGTAGTGAGAAACTCAAGAATATCAAAATAATATTCGTCTGCTGCTTGAACAGAAAACAGCTGCGCATCAGGCAGATTGTCCTCCAAATTTGTAGGTTCCTCCCCTGAATCTATCCTAGATAAATGGTCAGGTCCTGCATTCAATCTACCTGGCTTCATAATAATCTCAAAATCATACTCCTGGAAGAGGAGTAGCCATCTGCAAATTCTTCCCCCTAACACTGGCTTATTGACCAAGTACTTCAAGGCAGAATGGTCAGTATACATTTTAAAATGAGCACCCAATAGATAGTGTCTGAACTTCTGTAAGGCATACACCATAGCTAGTCCTTCTCTTTCTGTAGTGGTGTAGTTCTTCTCAGTTGTAGACAGCTTTCTGCTAGAGTAAGCAATGGGGTGGTCAATACCTCCTTCTCCCGGTTGTGTCAGTACAACACCCAATGCTATGGAAGAAGCATCTACATGAACATGAAAGGGTTTTCTCCAGTCTGGGAAAACTAGAATAGGCGCTGTGACCATCTTTCCTTTAAGTGTGTCCAGGCTCTGTTGGCATTCTTCGGTCCATTGGAATTTCGAATCCTTTTTCAGCAGTCTTTCCATAGGCGCAGTGATCTTTGCATAACCCTTGATAAATTTCCTGTAGTATCCTGTATGTCCCAATGTAGTGCGCAATTGTTTGACTGAGTTGGGCGCATGCAAGTTAGCAATGATGGCAACCTTCGCAGGATCCATCATGAGTCCTTGTCTACACACAATGTGACCCAACAAAATACCAAAAGGAGCACAGATGATACATTTTTTCAAGTTAAGGGAGATCTGATACTGTCTACATTTTTCTAACATCATCCTTAGATTCCCTATATGGTTCTTTAGTAAACCAAACATAATCCAGTCATCAAAATAGACTTCTAGAAACTTATGAATGAATTCTTTAAAAACAGCAACAACGACTCGAGAGAAAATAGCAGGATCGTTTTTAAGACCAAAGGGAATTACCATATACTGGAATGAGCCCCATTCAGTCGCAAAAGTGGTATTATGGCGGTCCTCTGGATGGATTCTGATCTGATGGTATCCTGAAAAGCCATCAGTGAAGGAGTAAGCCTCTTGTCCTCCAACATTGTCAAGCACTTCGTCTGTAAAGGGCGTAGGAAATGGGTCATGCGCTGATGCATCGTTGAGCTTGCGCAGGTCCATGCAGATTCTTATTTCACCTTTTGTCTTTTTCTCCTGTACCACCATAGGACTAATCCAATCACTTTCCTCTACTGGCTCAATGATACCAGCTGCGAGCATCTTATCAATTTATTCTCTGACCTTTTCTTTATATCGCGGGTTCAACCTATACGGGCGTTGTTTTACTGGCTTAGCGTCTGCTTTCAAAGGTATGTGCATAACTCCTAAATCTCCTAGGATTCCTTTCATTTCTGTAAACTTGGTAGGAAAGATATCCTGGTACTCATGTAGTAAATCTGCAATATGGCCAACAGTTTCATCATCCCAATAATCTCCTATAGAGGCAACCTTGGGTTCGGCCTCTGTACCAATGTTAATCTTCTTGAGCTTGATGTGTTCTGTAATGGCAGGGATATCAAGCTGAGGGCCTTCGACTTTGTGCGTCCCTTCTGACTCTGGAATATTGATGTTGCGAGGATCATCATCCTCTTCTCCAGTGGTGAAATTATAGCATCCCAGGGCATGTTCCATCTGGACAACCCAATCTGGTTGAGAATACTCTGGTAAAGGGCATTGTCCAAATACCTTCTTTCTAATACACTTTAAAGCCTGATCGATGCTTGTATGTTCTGACTCGAAGCTGAAAGTGAGTTGAAAACTTTCAATCATGAGAGGCCAAGTGATAGTGCCTCTGCGCAATTCTATTTCAGTGTACCAGTTCCTTGGAATTATATCCAATGTGTGGATGAATAGGTGAACCCACTCATCCTCTGGAATATCTGACCATTGCTGAATACATGCTTCAACGTGTGACCTGGGGTCACTCTGTCCATCATATTTGCGCAAACGTCCTGCTGTTGTCTCTTGAAATCTGCGCAGTATCAACCTGCGACAGTCTTGCCATGTGTCGATATTTTCTTTATGCGCACCCCACCATCTTGCGGGTGTAGCCCGCAGTGCTACATCCAATGCTTGTATGCGCTGCTCATCTGGGATTTATTGTTCATATGCATGCATGAATTCACTTACTCCAGTTAAACCATCAAAGATTGGAGTGTTATTCAATTCTGTGCCAATCCATCGAATGGATTTAGTCATCATGGCGCAACGCCTTGCAGAAACCTCGTGTGAGCGATTCTGCCAGTTTTCTAGTCCTGCTTCTGAATCTGATGTGCACGAGCTATCGCATCGCCAGCTGATATGGCCATCCGCTATGAGATTGACATAATCATTATGACTAGCAGTCATCTGATACAAACTTTCCATGTGGCACACTTCTTCTTCTACTCGAATGGGTTCAATATACCTTGGTCCTTGAAGGGGATCAAGTGGTGCAATGACCCTAATCTGGTCATCCTCAAAAATCATCTGTCTTTTCTTCAAATTAATGACAGCTAGATTATCAAATGCCCAGTCTATGCCTAAAACTATTGGATAAGGTCTACTGTCATCCAGAATTTTGATTACTTCAAAGTCTGCAGAACTTCTTACTCCCTCAATATCAATGGGTACATTGGGTAATCTGCCCAATGGGGACACTCGTTGTTGATTTGCTAGTCTTAGATGGATAGGAGATCTGATAAGCTGAGGGCTACCCATCTGTTCCCATGTCTTCATGGTGAGAACATTAACTTCTGAGCCTAAATCCAAAATGACTTCGTCCATTTCAAATGCTCCAATCTGCGTTGTGAGTCTCATCTCTCTTCCAGTTCTAGTATGACTCCTGATCTGATGAACAGCACGCTGCGGTGTGTTCATCAAAGCAGATTGTTGACATTGATCCAGCAGGTGTTGGAGTTCCAGAGTTTCTTTTTCATTGCACAACAACTTTAAGCAGCTTCTTAGGAAAGCATGAACACTTCCTAGTGTATCCTCCTCGTCAGGCCTTCCAAATGTAGTGACCTGCTCTCGTACCAGGTTCTCTTGTTGTGGCACATGCGGTCTAATATCATTGTGTGGTAATGTGATAGAACTTGAAGCTCGTGGATCTAAGAAATACTCTTGAGCTTGCTTGAAGGCTTCTTTTTTCTTCTGTAGGTCAAGCGGGGATGGTTTAATATTAGTGCGGCGCACCCATTGTGTCGCTGGCTTTCCAGTTCCCGACTCTGGCACACCAGTGGTTGCACCAATGCGCGTCACTATATTAACTGTAGGGTCTGGTTCTCTTTTTTCTGCTGCAATCAACTAAATATTTTGGTTAACCTATGGCTTCTTTTCTTGCATCTTGGCCATCAACTGAGGGCATTCTTCAATGACATGATCATAAGATTTACAGTATCTGCAGGTGGTTGTAGGGTTTTGGCAATCCCTTGCATAATGGCCTTGAGCTCCGCAGTTATAGCAAGTGATCTGTCCTCTTCCACGACCAAAACCTCCTGCGCATCCTCGGCCCCTGTAATTTCCTCCTCGGCCTTCGCGAGCTGGGTCATACCGCGGACCTGCTGTGGGTCCCTATGGTTCTAACTATACTCTATAAACATCGTGTTTTCTTTCTATCATAAGCTCATATGCTCTGCAATTGTTCTCATCATGGCCTACTGATTTACAGAAATTGCAATATAGATTCTTTGGAGTTTGTACATATTTCTGTAACAAGTGACACTCTTGTGGTCTGTGGCCTCTAGTTCTACAGATTTCACACCAAGGCCCCTGAGCCTGTGGTAAAGGGTTAGGTGCTCCAGTTGCAATATAATCTATGAAAACATGACAATGGTCCTTTGAATGTCCTTGTGCTCTACACTTTGTACACCAAATTTCTTCTTTAACATCCTTTCCTTTCTTAATATCATGCACTTGCAAGGTTAGGTTTGCTATTTGGTTCTGCAACTGCGCAACATCGTTGCTTGTTCCAGCAATTGGTGAAGCTTCTAGTTTCATAGCCATCTCTAGAGCTTGCTCTTGAGTAGTGAGATTCTGTTGCATAAGAGGAAGTCTAATATGAGGAAGCAGCGCAGCAATGAACCATTCCTTATGCTGCTGCGGTGCAAACTCAAAGATTACTTGATCTATCAAGGCTTTGAACTTCTGGTCAAAGTCCCATACTGATTATGTAGGTAACTGTTTTATGTCTTTGAGTTCTGTTATCCATTGTGATTCTGATTTAGGTTTCTTGAATTCTTTAATCATAGCACTTCTTACATCAGCAAGCGTCCTATTCTGTGCTGCTGAGTATTTCATAAACCAGGTTAAGGCTCTCTCTCTTAGTGTGGTTGCTAACTGAACCAGCTTAACATCATCATCATTAATTTGCTTAATCGTCCAAATGGCTTCACATAGAAACCAGTGCTGCTTAGGGTCTTCTAGCCCTGTTCCTCTAAAGGTTGGTAACTTCATGTCATCGCCCATCCTTCTTGCGCTAGGTTGATGTGGAGGTGTTGTGGCACCGCCTCCAGGATGGTTAAACAAAGGTGGGGCTGAGGTACTAGAAGTATTGTGCGGGCTACTAGAGGATGTTACTGCGGGGTTATGCTGAGCCCCGTCTGGCTTTTATGGTGTAAAAGGGTGGTAAGGGATATGAGCACTCCCTTGTCTCTCTATATGGCTCGCTCTACGAGCTCGACTATCTTCTGGGCTAGACTCAAAAGAATGCTGGTTGAGGCGTACTTTATACCATTTTCCGCTACGAGTGCAACCAATAAATTCAAGATCACTATCAGACTCTACGGACATTACTTGTCTATGCTATTCATCGGAAGCTATGCATGGTTTTCCTTTTTCATATAAGAGCATTTTAATCCACAAGTTCGGAGAATTTAAGAACTTACCCCTATATGCTTTGAAGAAGCTCCTCTCATCCTGGCTGAAAATCTTTCTCGTATCTACTGCAAACTCAGTGATGAAACCTTCCAGCAGACTGTTCAACCAAAAGTCTACTGCGCGGGACACAGGGTTATCTACCCGCTTCAAAATGCTAACTAACTCAGGCGTCCAAACGATAGGTTGATCAACATGCAGAGTGGGTCGAGTATCTGCTAGCTTGGATACCCACTCATGCAACTCGAGTGCAAATGTTACAAAGAAGATTTCGTGAAGGTCCGTATAAATATGCTTCTGCAACTAGTCCTCTGTCTGAAGCCCAAGGCTTCTATTTTCACGTTCAACGAACTCTCTAGCCTTTGAATCAAACCACTCTTGAATTTCTTTAGCTATAGGATTCCAGCACCACATTGCCTTCAAAATAATAGGGTTAAAGCCGGCAACGGAACCATTTGTTGGCTGCTTTCTAGACAGACCCGCGTTTTCAGGATGCACAGCAACAAACATCCCTTTGGCGCACTGGCCCTTTTGGCAACGAGCTGCGCAGCAGCCCGAAGTCTCACCCAAAGTGGCTATGGGGGGCTAAGGAATCAGGTTTCCTTAGCCTAGGTGGTGTGGAGTCTACAGTCTTCTCCCTTCCCTTCCGGGAGGATACCCCGGAACAGAACGTCTTACTCTTCCACAGGTCTCACAGCGCTACAGCGCGGGAACTCACTCTTCCCAGCCTGGCTGCACGGTAGCTCCGCGCCTGCGCACGAGGCGTTTACCCGCTACGTCCGATACACTATGTATCACTTCTTCCCTCACGCCACAGCGCAGTAACACACTCCTTAAGCACTACGGAGATAGTGTTCTTACAGACTCCTTCGACAATGCACAAGTACGCTTCTAAGGGAGCTTCAAGGATTTACTTTACATAATCGTTCATAAATATAGTGGAACATTCATGGAAACATAGACAGTAAAGCAAAAAAATGCAATTACATAAAGCATCACCACAACAAGACTTATGTAGTTCACCTCCAGGAGGGAACCCACGTCCACGGGACTGTTTTATATTATCTTAAGATGGGGATAACACAGTTCCGTTGCGCACATAGCTGCAGCCTTAGACCTTTCCGGAAAACTCCACGCACACAGTTGGGAGCCCTTCTCTTAGATCTATTCTCTCCTTCTACAAATATTACAATGACAAAGGCATACACTTACATTCCCCTCAGTCCTCTTTCGACTGGTCGATACATACAATGGCCTTTACGCCAAGTGGTCTCCTGCGAGATCGCGGCCTTCTTACATGCACAAAACGATCATTAACAGCAATACAAGTGACTCAGTGACTATCAACTATCTAGCCAACCCCTTTCCCTTTTATAATTACACCTATATATAGGTGGCCCTGAGGGTCGCACCTTTACAAAACTGTGGGCCTTTCCCAACAGTGATCCCCAAAAACCCTAACCATGTTGATGTATATGTAACTTCGGAATATATTTCACATATATGTATATTGTATTCCTATAGAGATGTTATTATTCCTCTATACGGAAGTGTCGTCATTTATATTATAAGTGTCGTAACTTATACTTGATGGGTTATTAGACCACCTTGTTGGGGTCGGCCCTGTATAAGTCATGTGGGTCAAAGGGTTATTAGACCACCCTATTGGGGGTCGGCCATGTGGGTCTAAGGTTTATTAGACCACCCTATTGGGGGTCTGCCCAGTCAGCATTATGTTATGTGGTTAAGTTCGAGCCTACATGAGTTAGGTAAAAAGGCAAGTCAAGTCAAGTATAAATAGAGTGCGGGAGGCACTCTATTTACTCACTCACTTCTCACTCATGCACTCAAGGAGGAGTGGTGCACTTATGGAGGAGGAGGATCTGCTGCTAGGTTATGTCTATCTCTCATGTTTGGTTGTATCATTGCTCTATCTATCTCTGAGGAAGTTATTGGGGTTTTTCACCTTTATGGTTTTCCCTGAGTAAATCTTTGTGTCTCTTGTGTGCTTGCATTATTGTCTCCATGATTGATATACTGTAGATATGCTGTACATGTTTTTCTCTCAATCAAGATCCTAGATCATATTGAAGTAAATTCTGAAAATTTAACATGGTATCAGAGCTAGCCTGAAAGAAGGCATGATATGGCATGTATGACACTTGTTGCACTTACGATGCTAGGGCTTGATATAGCAAAAAACAGTCATCGTAGCACTTTCACTATAAATCCGTTTTGGCAACGTTTTCGGATCTGAAATTGTTACAAGACGAATATTAAATCTCCAGGTACCTTGTGTCCAAAGGACAACCTCTAATTCATTGTACTTTGTGATTTATGATCTGTGCAATATAGGGTTTCTGCCTCTTCCAGATCTGAGTCAAAATCAGGTGACCTTGGGAAAAAGGTCATAACTTGGCTAGGAAGCTCCAAATGAAATTTCGTAAAAAGTGACAGGTAGTACACAGACTGTACTATCTCAGAAAAGTTTTACAGAGGCCGAAGTTGAACCAGTGACACGTGGAATGCCGTACAAGTTCGCTCTCCTGTATTATCCCATAAATAGGTCACGTTGCGACACTTGGCATAACTCTCTCTCAGAGAATCCAATTGAGGTCAGACCTATTAGGATGGAAATATAACAGGCCGAGATATCTCAGGAAACGTTTTCAGAGGCCGAAGTTGAAACAGTGACACGTGGCACGCCGTACAAGTTCGCACTCCTGTATTATACCAAAACAGGTCACGTTGCAACATTTGGCATAACTCTCTCTCAGAGAATCCAATTGAGGTCAGATCTGTCAGGATGGAAAGATAACAGTTCAGGCTATCTCAGACAATGTTTTCAGACCCTATGGATCAAAAATTTGGGAGTTACACCAGAAACAATTAGGTACATATTTCTGTCAAAACAGAATTATTTTTAAGTACCTTCATTCATGGCTTCCGGAATTTAGGGCTTTGATGAAAGTTGGAATTTTTGTAATCGGAGACCACGGCTGGATGCTACTCATCAAAATAGAATTTTAGAGAACAAGATCAGAATTTTTGGTTGGGCAGAAGGCCGGGCTTGATCAAACCCTAGTTCGGGACTTTGATCAGAAAAGTGGAAAATTAGGGCTTCTGTAAAAATGAGAATTTTTGAAATCTGTGACCACGGCTAGAAGCTCCTCAGAAAATAGAAGCTTAGAGCTTTGGATCAAACCTTTTGATGGGGCAAAAGAGTGGGATTCATCAAACCCCAGTTCAGGGTCACATCCAGTGAATCTGGAAGTTTCAAAGGCAAAATTGAGGAGTGAAACTTTGCAGTTTTCAAATTCTAAATATACTAGCTTGATCAGCTCATCAAGGCGCATATTTCTATCCTTTCAGAAGTTTGAAATTCAAAGTTTGAGTTTTTGGGGTTTCTCTGACAAACCCATATCTAGCTCCAGTCCCAGTTCTTGTAAATCAAGTGGATTGGGTTAATCCTAGAAGAAGATGGATTGGTCACCTGCATAAGTGAAGAAGTTCTTGTTTCAAAGGGAGATGAGGCTAAGGCCTTACATAAGAAGATTTCAAGCGATCTCGACAAGTATGACTCATCGAGGTATGTTTCGATATTTGTTCATGATTAAGTTTATGGTATGTTTGTCTTCATGTTATTACGGTTAGTACAATCTTGATTTTAGACTTGTCATATCACCTTAATAAAACTATGAATGCACGATAGAAAATATTCATTGATTAGGGTGTTGACACTTATGATTGTACTAATGCATTATGGTGTTGTATGAGGTTTATGTTGTCTACTAACATGAAAGGTACACCAAGAAAGACAAATCATGTTCTAGTCCAAGAACATATGTCATGATAACATGAGGACAAAGATTCATCCATTGTCATGGATCTCATAGAAGATCCATTTACGAGGTATGTATAACTTGGTTTTGTAATAGTTAACCTATGAGATATATAGGTTACTAGCACAAGTCATTGAAGAAGAACAAGAAGACATCATGTGAGTATGTTAGACATAAATAGCTAGCATGCTAATCCAGGTATGTTTTTCCTATATCAAGCTAGAATCCTACCTTGTGTTAGGATCTTATACTGTTGTTGACAATGATTATTCATGAATTCATAGGTTTGAATAGTCATGGTTGTATGCATATTGTGTTTCTTACCATAATTGATGATATGACTAACCAGAAGATTCATGAAGGTATAGGTTTGAATAATCACAGGTTTTATGCATATTATATCTCTTATCTTGTTTGATGATTCAACTAACCTGAAGAATCATAGGTTTGAGTAATTACAGGTTTAGACATGTTATGTTTCTTATGATTTGACTAACCATAAGAATCCTACATAAACCTTGAATGCTAATGCTTATTATTTTCTGTTTGAAAAGATCATGACTATACATGCTTGAGATTATTGTGTTTTAATAGTATACTAACGAATGTATGATTTTATATGAGATCACAAGGATAACACAATCATGATACTAATAAGCATGCATAGGGACCAAGGATGAATATGAGTTCAAGAACAGGTAATCCAGGAAGCAAAGATCAAGAGGGAGTACACTCTAGTGGTTTATGCAAGGATGCAAATATTCAGAGGGAGTTGACCATCTCTCTACATTCCACAATAGAAAGGTGTAGAAGAAGCTACTTAAGATTAGGACTCCAGCAGCTCCTGTAAGGAAGCAAAGACTCAGAGGGATTCCACCCAACGGACAAACAAAGATAAGTATTTTAATTATCATTTCATGCATATTTGTTTGCTTAAATAAAATTGTTCAATGATGTATATGCTCATGTTCCTAGACTTAGGATATGTGTTGTGCATATTAGAATAGTTGCATTGATGAACAGTATACTACTATTATGCATGGGTAAGTGGCCTATGGCACTGTACAACATTCCATTGCTACTTATCTAGAATGAAACCTCTTTGCTGACATGTTGGGAGTTGTGCACACTCTTAACAATGTTCTGGTAGAGATTGGAAGGCATCTAGAAAGTTACGGGATATGGATAAATGTTGTATTGAAGCATTGGATAAGATAATTGCATGACTGTATGACATATTTCTTTATGTGTAAGAATTTGTTCTGAAAATTATGAGATGTTTCTAATCATGCAATTTAACCTGTTTTGTAGGAAAGACCGTATATCTTCACCTACAAAAGGACTACAACATTTGTTCCAGCAACAAAGATATATATTGAAAATATTGAAGATATTGAAGTTCCCAGGATCTGGGATGAAGAAATGGAATGCCATGATCCGTCGATCATGAAGAATGATGTTTGGGATGTAGTCCCAAGACCTGAAGGGAAGTTTGTTATGACTTCCATATGGATCTATCAGATCAAGCATGTTGCAGATGGCAGCATTGAGAAATACAAAAGTGATGAAATAGAAGATGCACCAGATGGATTTCAAGACAGCATGGTGTAGCCATATATGTGTGCAGAACTTGATATGGTGAAGATAGATTGATTGCCGACACGCAGTGGAATCTTACTACCAAGTTCGAGATGAAGAACTTGGGGATGATGCACTATTTGTTTTGGGCATGGAGGTGTGGTAGAGTGCAGAAGGAATCTTCCTTGGACAAGGGAAGTATGCAGTAGAGATCCTAAATAGGTTCGGGATGATGGATTGCAAGGCCATGTCCACACCTATGGAATCGAATCTGAAGCTTCTATGTGATGCTTCATCTGAGCTGGTTGATGTCTCTATGTATCGTCAGATGATTGGGTCCTTGATGTACCTGACGAACACGAGACCAGACATTTGCTTTGCTGTGAACACATTGAGCCAGTTCCTGACGGATCCGAGGAGTGTTCACCTGGTTGCTGTAAAGCATGTTGCAGTGCTGCAGATAGGAAGAGCACATTTGGGTGTTGCTTCAGTATGGGATCCGGTGTGATCTCATGGTTTAGCAAGAAGCAGTCCTGCGTAGCACTGAGTACAGCTGAGGCAGAGTATGTTGCAGCCTGTTGTTGGCTCGGTTTTGCAACCAAGCTTAGTGCTATGGGCACCTACTAACTAGTAGTAGCAGTTTCAATAGAAATAAAAACAATAAACTAAATAAACAATACTTTTCATGGATCTAAGCAAGAATCTAAGCAAATAATTTAAATATTTCAAAAATCAAGAACAAGAAACATAAGAAATAATTTTTGTATTGAAAAGTGGGGGGCAAGCAAGTGCTTGCGATATTACCTTCAATGGTGAAGGTTGATGTTGAGCAACTCCCAAGATGAGTAGCTCCAAACTCCAATAGGTCTCTTTCTCCAAGGTTGCTTCAATGGCTAAAAGTGCTCAGGGGAGATTTCAGCAGCATAAGGATGAGATAATGGAAGGATCTGAAATGAGGAGCCCCTACCACCTTTTTATAGGTTTTGGTGGTGAGGAATACCATTTGTGGTTTTGTGGAAACCAATGGTATTGACCAACATGGTTTAGGTAATTTTCCCTCCTTTTTCCTTTTTTGAATAAAAATAATATTTTAATTCCCTTTTTAATATTTTTGGGAATTTGGACCCTTTTTTAGGGTTTTTTATGATTTTCTTGGAAAAATAATCTTTTTTAATGGAAAAAGGGGTGTACTAAGGTCTTTTGGTGACCTTTTGTTGGTTTCAGAGGCTCAGATGGTGGAAAAGTGGACAAATGGGTCATGTGAGTAAGGGAATGAGCTAGTGAGCACTTTTTAGGTGTTAACAGATTGCCCCCTGATGTGTGAGGGCAGGAGCTCATCGTATGGCCGATAGACATCATAGTTCTTTTGTCCTCTTTCTGGGTTTTAGGGGAGAGAAGAGACCGGTTGGAGACTGGAGCCACGGCCCTTGGAAGCTGCAAAAACAAAAAATATTACATTGCCTCAATATGAATGAGGTATAATCTCTGATAAAGGACGAGGCGGGCATTCCCATGCTCGTATCAAGACATATACAAAACAATTAGTCCCAAGAAGGGGGATCTAATACGTAAAGAAATATACTGGTACATCATAATGGTCCAGAGGGGACATGATTGTGGGATATACTCATGATCATGGCTGATCTCAATAACTGATACACTGGAATAACTGTTGAACTGCTGAAACTGAAGGTGTCCAACATCTGTATGGACTCAATGACTGTGAGCCATCTCTAGGCAGTATTGTAACTGTATACTCAAGGGAGTATGGAACCTGGGTAAATCTGAATACTGTCGCCATGCGCAGCCCGGATATCTATAGAAAAAGTGTAACTGGTGTTATCCATAGGAAGACTCTCAAATGTGGAGGAGTCAGGAGGTATCCGGGGTCTTCGACTAATAACTTAACGGACTAATACCCTGTGCGAGTCTCAACGATGCGATCAAGGTGTTGAAGTCGAGCATGTGAGAAACAACCATTGGGAGAGGCACTGAGGATTCCTCTCGAAATGATTCGTAGGCACTCATCATAAATGGTAATGAGTCCAAGACACAGGGGCCTCTAGGTCTATCCTCTGGAATCAATGTGGTTGTCGTCGACAGAGGGAGACCAGCAACTAACAAGGCAATGATGTTTCCTTGCTGGGAGCGCGAGGTGTAAACTGAAGTGATGTAGTACTGCTGGTAGGACTGACATACTTGTGGGGATGGGAAATAACTGGGTCAAAAATGGGTAGACTCAAACTTCCTTTGTTCAGAGCAAGATGACGTGGTTGACCTGGCAGCGTAGGGAACTGACTTGTAGGTGTGGGGATCATCTTTTAGGGACTGAAGGGTATGTACTGACTCTGGGGGGGTGAAGCTGATGGTAGCTGTCGAGGGAGTTTTCGGGTGACATACTGCAGAATACTCTGAACAAAGGCGACCAAAATGGGGAAGCTGCCATATGAGTAGATGTGATCTGTCGTGGCGCCAAGAGGCACCATTGATTCCTTCTTCGTAGTTTTAATGAGCTCCAAGAAGGGATAAAAGTGTGCTCTGAAATGGTACGGTCCTGTGGATTTTGTGAGCCCAGGACGGTGCATGCTCATGGTTGCTTTCATGTTTAGAGAGTCGAAAAACGGTAAGTGGACTCTATTGGTATTTCTTTTTCGTAAGTTTAGTCTCCCAGGCCCGAAAAAGTATAAAATGATGCGAATGGAGAACTCTTCTAGCCGATGTGACTAGAGTATACCTTTTTCGTAATTAGTCTACAAGGTCCAGAAAAGGGGTAAAATTATACCAGGTAGACGCCCTTTCAGATACGTTTATCGAGCATGAAAGGAAGCAAGATTGCTCGGCGATCTTTTCATTGTTTTAGGAGTCAGAAAAGAGCTTAACAGAAACTCCCTAAGTGCCTTTTTCGTAAAAAGGGGTTGCTCGGCCCGAAAAAGGGATAAAATTATACCGAACAAAAATGGATTGATGAGGGCGAGAAAAGGTCTCAAGCATCGTCATCTGTGCGGAAAACTGGATCTGGTGACATAAGGATTGTCGAAAACGGAGAACGGCCGATGTGGCACGCAAACCGAGGTGACGAGGGGGGCGCGGAAAAAATGCCCGAAAAATCTAAAGGTGGGAGCGAGAAATGATCTCAAGCATCATCACGAGCGCGGAAAACTGAATCCGGTGATATAAGACACATCGAAAACGGAGAACGGCCTATGGGGCACGCAAACCGAGGCGACGAGGGGGCGTGGAAAAAATGCCCGAAAAATCTAAAGGTGAGAGCGAGAAATGATCTCAAGCATCATCACGAGCGCGGAAAACTGAATCCGGCGATATAAGACACATCGAAAACGGAGCACGGCCGATGGGGCACGCAAACCGAGGCGACGAGGGGGCGTGGAAAAAATGCCCGAAAAATCTAAAGGTGAGAGCGAGAAATGATCTCAAGCATCATCACGAGCGCGGAAAACTGAATCCGGCGATATAAGACACATCGAAAACGGAGCACGGCCGATGGGGCACGCAAACCGAGGCGACGAGGGGGCGTGGAAAAAATGCCCGAAAAATCTAAAGGTGAGAGCAAGAAATGATCTCAAGCATCATCACGAGCGCGGAAAACTGAATCCGGCGATATAAGACATATCGAAAACGGAGCACGGCCGATGGGGCACGCAAACCGAGGCGACAAGGGGGCGTGGAAAAAATGCCCGAAAAATCTAAAGGTGAGAGCGAGAAATGATCTCAAGCATCATCACGAGCGCGGAAAACTGAATCCGGCGATATAAGACACATCGAAAACGGAGCACGGCCGATGGGGCACGCAAACCGAGGCGACGAGGGGGCGTGGAAAAAATGCCCGAAAAATCTAAAGGTGAGAGCGAGAAATGATCTCAAGCATCATCACGAGCGCGGAAAACTGAATCCGGCGATATAAGACACATCGAAAACGGAGCACGGCCGATGTGGCACGCAAACCGAGGCGACGAGGGGGGCTAGAAAATGGTCTGACAATCGGGACGTGACAGCGAGAAATGATCTCAAGCATCATCACGGGCTCGAAAAAATGAATCCGATGATATCAAATATATCAAAAACAGAGAGCATCCAAAGTGGTACGCAAACTGGGGCGACAAGGTGTCGGGACACAATGTTGATATTGGTCCTGGTGAGAGCGAGAAATGATCTCAAGCATCATCACAGGCACGAAAATATGAATCCGGCAGTGCAAATGGTGCGAAAAACGGAGGTCATAAGGACTCCGGAATGGTTAAAGGAAAGAACTAGGTTAAAAGATGGCTACAAATAAAGGTGATCCCACCAAGCGAAGGATGCAGTGGTGGGGAGAAATGATGACCCGTGGGGGCAAAATACTAGGTGTATCAAATCAACTGAAATATACAAGTGACACGTGACCTCAAAAATGGTTGAGATCACGAATATGAAAAAGTGAGCAGGGTTAATGACCTGCCCCCATGCTATGTGCATGGGGTTTGTGATTGTGGATCACATATGTGTTGGTTTGAACGATGGGCTCATTGAGGTGTTGAGATAGAGATGATGGGGAAGGTTCAAAATGATTGATCATGCCCCCTATCCCGGGGTCGAGGTAATCTATTATGCCCCCTAACTCAGAGGTGTCAATGTGGTGCAGATGTTGTCTCATAGAGAGATCAATAGGGCATTGAGCAACTGCTGGCGGGGTGTTATACCATGAGGCTGTGGGTCGTGGTGGCATACTGAAGTGATGATATGATGATGGGGGATTCCCTTTGTGGGGTGGATGCCCCCAGTATCTCCGACGAGGATCACGGTGATGATGAGTAGGCAAGGTTTTGGGCATGCCCCCATGTTGTGGACATGTGGTTTCCTGGTTGATTTGAAAGGGTTCAACCTGTGTGTCAAAGGGATCAATGGAAGGGGCCGACCGGACAGAGGGGTATCCAGTGGAGATCATATAAATGGCGGGGTCAAGGCCAGGCATTTCGGTATCTGACCAAGTAAAGACATCAGTGAATTCTTGGAACAGTTGTTGGTATTCTCCGATCTCATGCTCACTGTGGGAGGTTCCTAATGTGATGGTATGAAGGGCACCAAGTGGGTCAGAGATGTCAATGTGCATGAGGGGAGAAATATCGGCCATGGGATCCGTTAACCAGTCGATTTTAGTAGGAAGGAAATCCTTGGACTCAACCGCGGATTGGGTAGCGGTGGTGGATGAAGTCTCTTCCAGGAGGAAGTATGGACGATGGTGCATGTCTTCCCCGGGATAATCAAAGGTAGTAGGAGTCTCGAGAACCTCTTCATCATTGCGGGACCTTTGAGTGGTCAAATCGAGTGATGAGGTAGTGGTAGTCGAAGAGATCATATAGATGGTGTTAATCTCTCCGGATGAGGATGATGCGGGAGGGTAGATCTCCTCGATAGTAGAGGGTGCCGTCTCTAGGTCCAAATTGTTCATCTCGTAGAGAGCTGCTCTGTAGTCTGGGATGTCAGGACAGTTATGCGAGTAGTGGCCATAAATACCGCATATCGCACATGGGTGGTTGGTACGCAGTGATTTATCACGAGGCATAGGGTTTGGATCTAGTTTGACCACCGGGATGTTGGGGTCGTCGTCCAACATTTGCATGTGTTCCTGCAATGCAGGTAACTGTGGGCACTGATGGGTTGGATGGCCTAACTCATCACACAGCGAGCATTTTGGAGGAGCACGAAATATGGGGGGAGGTTTAACTGCCTTGGGTGGGGGAACCGCAGTGTATGGTTGTGGGCCTCTGCCCCCAGTGGGCCTGACGAATGGAGGGGGATTCGTCGACGACGAAGGAGTCGTGATACCGGGAGGTGGTTGGGTAGAAGTAACAATGGGTTGCACCGGTTGTAGGATGACATTTGGTGTCGGTGGAGGAACGGGAGGCGTAATATACCACACGGGTAATCCTAATGTTAACCCGGGGAGACTAAGGGTAGCCATAAACGGGGCGCTTACTACACCCGAAGGAGGAAATAGAAAGGGGATTGTGTGGATAGGTGTAACACCGATGTGACTAGGGACCAATGGTGGTTTGGGTAACAAGGAGGGTTGATTACCGGGTGTTTGTGAAAGAGTGCAGAGGTTAGCGACCTGGGTCTCCGGTGACGGTGGTGGAATGGCCTGGAATGTAGAGGTTATCGACGCCTCGGAGTAAAGTCTGGGTCCTACTGAGGAAATGAATGAGGTAGTTGCACCACAAACAGGTTGTTCAACCATGGTGAGACCATTTTCAGGTGTGGTAGGGGCCTTGGGATCGTAATAGGTGAGCTGGTCGACCTTGACCACGCGTCCCTCATGGGGGAACATCATGGTACGAAAAACGGATGAGGCAACCGCTTTCATGGCGTACATGTAGTTGCGACCAAGTAAAAGGTTATAGTCTAGTGGGGCATTGATGACCTCAATGTCAATGAGCACGGTTTTACCCGCCAGCTGGACAGGGACATTGGCTAACAGACCTAGGGGTTGAGCCGAACGGCCGTCATAAGCTCGTAATGCAGTGGTGGACTGCTGGAGAGTAGGGGATCCCAACTTCTGCCAAACAAATGTGGACATGACGCATGTGGAGGCCCCTTCATCGATAATGCACCGATGGATAACAAGATTCCGAACAGAAACGGAAACTTGGAATGCTAAAGAGGAAGGCAAGCGTGGTTCAGACTGGTCTGAATCGAATGCGATCAGCTGTGAATCATTGGGGTCAATGGCGCCAATGGCAGAGAGTAAAGTCTTGCGCTGCGAAGGACAATTTTTCAAAACTTCTAAAGCAGACATCGCTGCAGGAGATTGAGCTAGGTCATCTACAATGTTGTAATTTGACGCAGCCCGTGCATTGGGGTTGTTATTTATACGACGGAGAGGGAAACGAGGTGCTTTAGAGGCACCATCGAGTGGAAGAGGTGGTATCCGTAACGTCTGATCGGAGGGATTAGCGTTAGCCTCCTTATCGGCGGGGGTAGCCTCAGAGGTAGGACCATACTGGTTCCGTCGGGTTTGGATATTGACATCGGCTGTGGACATCATCAGTAAATGGTGAGTGCCTGAATCAAACATGGATTGATCAGGAGCGGCGTAAGTGATTTGTTGTGGTTGCACGTTGCCCTGTGGGGGGGCTAACGGCTGAGTGTTCACCACTCCTTGTGTTGGAAAAGGGTTTTGTAGTACCAAAGGTTGTTGTGGAGGTGGTGGAGGGTTGGGTGGCGGCTGAGGAGCCGCCTGCCCTTGACGATGGGCGTCATTGGTCCATAGTTGTCGAGCTCGCTCCAGATGTGGGCAAGCGTGGGTATAGTGGCCATAGACACCGCAAATGGAACAAGGATGGTTTGTTCGTAAATTAGCATTTTTGGGTTGCTTAGGTGGTCGCTCAGGATTCTGATGAGTAGGCGCCGCGTTATTGTTTTGCGGAGGATGGGTAGGTTGTGGAGCTTGGTTACGGTTTTGATTGTTTCCACAGTTGCGTCCTCTTCCGCGGTTTGGTTGCCCACCCTGGTTGCGTTGGTTATTTTGGTATTGGGGCTGCTGTTGTTGTGCGTACACATGCCCTTGAGCATTGGGGGGATTCTGAGGAGCCGCAGGTGCGGGAGCAGGTTGCGGTGGATAGTATGCAGGTGGAGCTGGAGGTGGTCCAGTTGCCTGTTGGGGTTGTTGGTACCCTTGAGCTGGTGGAGGTGTGAGGTTAGCTGGTGCAACCGGTTGTGGGTAATGCATGGGCTGTTGTGGGAACTGCATGGGGGTTTGTACCGTAGGTTGAGCATAGTATGTAGGAGGTACATATGCTGATGGCGCTTGGCCATAACAATGTTGTGGACAAGAGGGTCTATGAACGTGATGGGTCTGGTTTGTTGGAGCATAAGAAGTTGTCGCTCCGGAACTGGATGTGGCCCTAGAAAGGTCTGGGGCGGGCATGGTGCTCACCATACTGAAAGGTTTTGCTTGCGGTGTAATTTGGCCAATAATGCCATCAGCGGCATGTGATGCCCCCGGTGCGTCACCGCGTGCAGAGTCGCCTCGTGGGGCGTCCGGTATGATCGTGTATAAGTAACCCGACTGGGCGTAGATGAGATCAAACTGTTGGGCCTTGAGGATGGCCTCTTCCTCGGACTGGGGTCTTTCAGATGCTACATCCTTCGCAATGAGAGGAAGGAGGGATTTAAGGAACCAGTCTAAAAAGATTCGGTCGTCTAATTTGATCTTGCATAGGCTTCGGCGCCGGCGCCAATCATGAATGTGGTCAGTGATATGCGTGGCCGTGTTCTGTCTGCAAGACAGTAGGATTTCGACGCCCGCATCATAGCGGACAGGTAGCTGAAAGAACTGCAGGAAAGTCGAGGCAAGGGAGGTAAATGTGGCATGCATCCCATGGGGCTGCTCGATATACCATTTGGCTGCGGAGCCAGTGAAGGTGCGTTGTAAAAGCCGTAGGCGGATTGAGTCATCCACTATGGAGTTTGAGGAACACCATAAATGGAAGGACATGATGTGGTTCTGGGGGTCTTCTCCTGCCTTACCCTCAAACTTAGGGATGTCAGAGGGGAGTTTGGTGGGCATTTGAGGCCACGCCGGATCATGTCTAATGGGGTCATTTGTGAGCCTAGCTAAATCTGGCAGGTTCAGACTCGCCATATATGGTAGACTAGCAGATGTGGTGACTGGAACTGGGACATGCCTGGCCATAGTGGTATGGTGAAGGGGTCCAGTAGCGCCTAAAGGTATGCTAGGTATGGAGGGTATATGCCCTCCGATAGGTGTAGTCTGGTATGGGCCAGCGCCTCCAAGTGCAACTTGGGTTACACTTGGGTTAGTAATCGCACTAGGGATTCCTGGGATAGCATTCCCGAGTGCAACATGGGTTGCACTTGGGTTGAGAATCGTACTAGGTATTCCTTGGATAGGGTTTGTGGAAACCAAAGGGGGTATGACCCCCATGTTGGGTGTACCCATGACAGGTGGTGGCCCTGTGTTAGGCATTCCTAAATGTGGAGTGTTACCCATATTGGGCATACCCAGGGGGGTGGTTGTTGCCATGGATGGTGCTACAGCAGAAGGGTCTGCAGATGTCTGACCTATGGTAGTTGTAAATAGTGGATCAAATGGTGTTCCAGACATAATGGTGGTTGGTGGTAACTCTGTGGGGTTTTCGGATTCTACCTCCAAATCAAAGGTGAAGTGGGGTATGTCAGAATCGGATGACTGTCTAATTGATTGACGATGTGTCGAATCAAGGGATAAGGCCCTGCGTCCGTGACGTGGAGAGCCAAGTGGACTAAACTCTGGGAGTTCGCCCTGTAGACGGCGAGAGCGTCTAAAATTCTCAATGGTGAGAATATGTTGTTGTAAAAAACTTGTTTAAGTATCAGGTGGTGATATATATGTAAAAGACTCAAAACCCTAATGCAACCAAGGGGGTGCAAGAAGGGGAGTGAAAAAAGAAGGCTCTCAGGCCAAAAAACCAATCCTCAAAAAAGGCACTTATCCTAGCAGCTGTGCTACAATAAGTGGAGGAATGCAACAACCGGTCAGAATACCAACATGCAAGCGGCTCCTAGAAAAAATAGGTGTAACTAGACTCAAAAGGTGGTAAAGATCATGCAAACACCTAATCTAAAAGTATTGTGACTCAAACAGACGATATCCTCTGCAAGGTGATGAAATCCAAGTCAGACAATATGAATGTAGAGACAATGGCTAGATATCCCCCTACCGGGAGGGACACCGGGTAATCAATCCTAAAAAGACAGGCTACTAGGATACTCCGTTCATGACGCGTCGAGAAAAGGTAAATCTGCCGTTTGGTCCTTTGATCGCAATATCCCTATACAGGGATATCCCGAGAACTGCGAATGGTAGCCCTTCGGTTACTGAATGGGTTTCGGTATCCCACTCAGGCTTCCGGAACCATCCTCGCGACTTCAACCCTCCTAAGGGAGAGGCCTTCCCACAAACCGGTTGTGACCGCGCCAAAAAGTACTAAGAGATTTTAGGTCCCTAATTGGACAACTTCTATGTCTCAGATGTATGAACTGAGGGGTGTTATTGGAACACCTATCCCCCCAATACTACCTAGCTACAATAATTCTTTTAGTGTTCCCCAAGTGGGGTTAAAAGTGTGTTCAAATTAAGGTACGTTTTAAGGCTTAGTTCAATTAAGTGATCGTGTGAGTGCACGTGAGGTGTTGTAAACTGAACTTGAAAAAATTAAATTCTTTAAGGAAAATTTTCAAAAAATAAAGGACTTTTCGAAAATACAAAGCAAATATCTAAGACTTTTTTCACTAAAAGGAATTAATATGCTTTTTCAAAAAATAACTCAAAAAATAAAGGATTTCTTGGATTTTATGAAAGCAAATAATAAACTCCTTTTTAAAAGAAATAAATGGATTTCTTCGTTTCAATAAAAATTGCTAAGGGCAAGATTCTAAAGAAGTAAACAAGAAAAAATTTGAATCTAGATAAAGAATGCAAAATGAGTCTTTCTTTCACTTTCTTGAAAATTTTTAAAAAGATTTCTAGGTATGCATTTTTTTAAATAGTAAAAAAAAATTTCAAATCTGTAAACTATGCAGAATTTAGTACTGTAAAAAATGTGCTATGGGCAGAAAGTACAGTAAAAAATATTTTTCAAAATCGGGATGGCCGAATGAAAAAATTCAGCCGCGCGGGTTTTGGACGAACAGCCGCGATGGGCCGCGCGGGTTTTGGCAGCACAGTCGCGATGGACCGCGCGGGTTTTGGCAGCACAGTCGCGATGGACCGCGCGGGTTTTGGTCGCACAGTCGCGATGGACCGCGCGGGTTTTGGCCGCACAGTCGCGATGAGCCGCGCAGGTTTTGGCCGCACAGCCGCGATGAGCCGCGCAGGTTTTGGTCGCACAGCCGCGATGAGCAGCGCGGAAAAATGCAGAAAAGTCGCGATGGACCGCGCGACTGTCTGTAAAAAATCCACGATGGACCGCGCGGAAAAAGGCAGAAAAGTCGCGATGGACCGCGCGACTGTCTGTAAAAAATCCGCGAGGCGGAAGCCGTGCACGGAAACCGAGAAACGAACCCGAAAATTGAAAATTTCGGGCTGTTTATGGGGCCAAATCTCAGAACAGCAATGGATCTGCTGTCTAAGATGGTAGATCTATGGATCTAAAGGTTAAAAATTCATAAAAACTAAGATTTAATGGCAAAGCTAGAGATCTAAAGTTCAAACCAAAGCGGAGTCGCCAAAAACTGTTGGCTCGGTTTTGCAACCAAGCTTAGTGCTATGGGCACCTACTAACTAGTAGTAGCAGTTTCAATAGAAATAAAAACAATAAACTAAATAAACAATACTTTTCATGGATCTAAGCAAGAATCTAAGCAAATAATTTAAATATTTCAAAAATCAAGAACAAGAAACATAAGAAATAATTTTTGTATTGAAAAGTGGGGGGCAAGCAAGTGCTTGCGATATTACCTTCAATGGTGAAGGTTGATGTTGAGCAACTCCCAAGATGAGTAGCTCCAAACTCCAATAGGTCTCTTTCTCCAAGGTTGCTTCAATGGCTAAAAGTGCTCAGGGGAGATTTCAGCAGCATAAGGATGAGATAATGGAAGGATCTGAAATGAGGAGCCCCTACCACCTTTTTATAGGTTTTGGTGGTGAGGAATACCATTTGTGGTTTTGTGGAAACCAATGGTATTGACCAACATGGTTTAGGTAATTTTCCCTCCTTTTTCCTTTTTTGAATAAAAATAATATTTTAATTCCCTTTTTAATATTTTTGGGAATTTGGACCCTTTTTGAGGGTTTTTTATGATTTTCTTGGAAAAATAATCTTTTTTAATGGAAAAAGGGGTGTACTAAGGTCTTTTGGTGACCTTTTGTTGGTTTCAGAGGCTCAGATGGTGGAAAAGTGGAAAAATGGGTCATGTGAGTAAGGGAATGAGCTAGTGAACACTTTTTAGGTGTTAACACCTGTTCAGCTAGTTGTGAGGCAGTATGGCTACGGAAGCTACTGTCTGAGCTATTTGATCTCCCGTTGGAGGCTACTGGTATCTTCTGTGATAACTAGAGTTGTGTGAAGCTGTCCGAGAACCCATTGTTTCATGACAGGTCGAAACACATAGAGATCAAATATCACTATATTAGGGATATGGTGCAGAGAGGAGCTGTGAAGCTCCTGTATGTTGCGACGGACGAGCAGATTGCAGATATGTTGACGAAGCCACTAGCCAGGGTGAAGTTCGAGTACTTCAGAGAGAGGCTTGGCATTCTTTAGATCGAGGATACTTCGAGGAAGAAGTGATGGACACATTTGCTGAAGCCATTCCAAGCATGTTGGAAGGGGGATCCTTCACATGGCTGTGGATGTAAGCGCTGGATGATGAGCATCAGGATGATGTTCTGGTTTCTGCTTGGATATGATCAATGGGATCATTATATGTATATATGTATGCATCATATTGGACGCTGGATATGATCGGTTGGATCATGTGTATGTATTTTGTATATGCATCATGTTGGATGCTGGATATGATCAATTGGATCATTTATGTATGTACGCATCATGTTGGATGCTGATGGATACATTGTGTGGATCATGTATCTTTGTATGATCAGGTAGATCATGTATGCTGATGGATACATTGTGTGGATCATGTATCTTTGTATGATCAGGTAGATCATGTATGCTGATGGATACATTGTGTGGATCATGTATCTTTGTATGATCAGGTAGATCATGTATGATTGATGGATACATTGTGTGGATCATGTATCTATGTATGTATCAGGTGGATTCTTGGTGTGCATCAGATGGATGCATTGTATGATCAGGATGATCGTGGATGACGAGCTTCTCCAGATGACATGCAGCAGGATGTTGCAGTGATGATGATCAGGATGATGTTTGATGAGTATCAGATGATACTTTGTGGCCGTGGATCAGGTTGTACAGGTAAGCATGTAATTTGTGCCCTGGGAGATTTGCAGATGGTCTTTCGAGGTTTTTCCTATGGCATGTAATTCGGTGCCCTGGGACATCTGGCAAATGCTCTTGCGAGGTTTTGCTTGGAAGGACATGTAATTTGTGCCCTGGAAGATCTGCAGATAGTCTTTCGAGGTTTTGCCTATGGCATGTAATTCGGTGCCCTGGGATATCGGGCAGATGCTCTTGTGAGGTTTTGTCCTATGGCATGTAATTTGCTCCTGGGAGATCTGGACAGGATGAAAAAGGCCTCAGATGCTTCAGCCAGGTTTTGCCATGACCACATGTAATTTTCTCCTGGGAGATCTGGACAGGATGAAAAAGGCCTCAGATGCTTCAGCCAGGTTTTGTGGTGGACCAAATGTAATGTGCTCCTGGGAGATCCGACAGGTAGAGCTGTGCGCTCGTAATAGCCTGGGATGCTTCAGCCAGGTTTTATGGTGAGATCACATGTAATGTGCTCCTGGGAGATCCGACAGGTAGAGCTGTGTGCTCGTAATAGCCTGGGATGCTTCAGCCAGGTTTTGTGATGGGTCACATGTAATGTGCTCCTGGGAGATCCTACAGGTAGAGTTGTGTGCTCGTAATAGCCTGGGATGCTGCAGCCAGGTTTTGTGACGCACGTAATAAGTCCTGAGGATTCCACAGTATGGCCAGTGATGATGAAGACCTGCAGGTGGTGGGCCTACATCCAGTATGAAAAAGGACTGGCTCTGTAGAACTTCCTATGACGAGTAGATTCAGAGATTGATTGAGATAGCAGCAGCAGTGATGATGATGATGACTCGATGACGATTATCCAGTGACGATAATCCAGAGAAGATGACTTGTGCTAGAAGAACTGTGCTGAGAAATACCTTCCTAGTTAAGAGGGAGTGTTGATGTATATGTAACTTAGGAATGTATTTCACATATATGTATATTGTATTCTTATAGAGATGTTATTATTCCTCTATACGGAAGTGTTGTCATTTATATTATAAGTGTCGTAACTTATACTTGATGGGTTATTAGACCACCTTGTTGGGGTCGGCCCTGTATAAGTCATGTGGGTCAAAGGGTTATTAGACCACCCTATTGGGGGTCGGCCATGTGGGTCTAAGGGTTATTAGACCACCCTATTGGGGGTCGGCCCAGTCAGCATTATGTTATGTGGTTAAGTTCGAGCCTACATGAGTTAGGTAAAAAGGCAAGTCAAGTCAAGTATAAATAGAGTGCGGGAGGCACTCTATTTACTCACTCACTTCTCACTCATGCACTCAAGGAGGAGTGGCGCACTTATGGAGGAGGAGGATCTGCTGCTAGGTTATGTCTATCTCTCATGTTTGGTTGTATCATTGCTCTATCTATCTCTGAGGAAGTTATTGGGGTTTTTCACCTTTATGGTTTTCCCCAAGTAAATCTTTGTGTCTCTTGTGTGCTTGCATTATTGTCTCCATGATTGATATACTGTAGATATGCTGTACATGTTGTTCTCTCAATCAAGATCCTAGATTAGATTGAAGTAAATTCTGAAAATTTAATAAACCACTGACACGGCTAGGTGCACTATAGGCGCCTCTTGTAGTCACGTCGCAGATTCCTGCAGACTCTGCAATTTTCGGTGCAGATCGCGGGTATGGGCGCTGCTTCATCGTTCTTTGCTCCTTGTCCTTCACCTTCAATGCTTCGGCCCGTTGCTCTTCCTTGGTCCGAGCAACCATAACTCCTGTACTTTTCCTTAATGAGGGTAGCTGAGCCCTCTTCCGCCGCTTCATTTATTGTGGTGGTTGAGCTTTCTACTCGGCCACCTTATTTACTCTTTCCTTTGACATGCACGCGAGCTCCGCAATTTTCGGCCCGCAATCTGCGGTGAGCTCGTCCATCTGGCGCCGTACCGCGCACTGTTCATTTCTGCCCAAAAATGGTGCTTTTACTCAAAATTTGGCGGCTTTACCATAGTTGTGGCCTATGCTCCAACAGTCATCAAACGAAAAAATTATGATCAAAATACTGACTGCCTATCAGAAATCAACATTTTTAAAACTTTGTTTCCTAGACTGATTCATTGGACTGTTCGACCAATGCATTCTTATTGGATTCAAAACCTGTTTCTATTGGAGATACCTACTTGAATCTACTTTCATATCCAATTGGAATCACGTCAATCCGTTATCAAATGAAAAAGTTATGCCTAAAACCATGACTGTTGGTCTAGTTCCGAATTCGAAAGACACCTTGTCTTGCAGGCTATTACTGATAAATTCCAGATATCATTACATAGAATTTTAAAAACCTATTTCTAAGGGACATAGACCTATGAATTTACTTTCATTTGGATTTTGAATCACTTAAATCGAACAAGGAACGAAGAAGTTATGATCATAATACTATTGGTGAGTCTAGATGGCCATCGCTCTCCCGCAGGTATAAAGTGGATTTTGCTTCGTTCATTTTTCTTTGGATTTGTTTTATAAGTAATTGCTTGTTGTTTTTTTTCATATGTGTTGGATGATATGACTGTCGTTTAATTTGCTCCAGCATGGCTCTGTGTTGACATTAGAGCCTATATCCAGCCAATAGTCAACAGATCTATTCAATTTGTAGTCAACAATATTTCCTTTTAGTTGGTGGAAGCTCTGAGTTCAAGCAGCCATGAATCTAAAGAAATAATTTGAAGACAAGGGAACGGTTCCATATGTTTTTCTTCATCTTTCCATTAAAGATTTATTCAGGAAGGTGTTGATGCAATTAGAAGATGTTTGGTTTAACAGTTGACATCTTTGGGAAGATCAAATTGTAAACTATTGATTCAAAATAGTGATGCCTTGTTCACATTATTAAGAGGAGTTTAAACACAGATCAGTGGATGCTCAGAGCAATTTTTGCAATCACGCTCATGCTTTTATTTATCCACGTATTTTGGCAAAAGTGCAGAAATTGAAATAAGGATATCTTGCTATTGGTAAGCTGGATTTTCATGAAATTTGGACAGGAAGTGCATAATATCAAGATGAACAAACCTGGTAAGTTTCAGCCCAATCTAGTGCACGGTTTTCGAGAAAATGGCCACCATCACCTACAACCATTTTGCCTATATCTTGATATTCGTGCATCAGATGAATTTGAGCTTTGGGGAGCAGAAGCATTATGTTAAGAGGAAGATACTCACCAATTTTTAGAAAAAAATACTTCACGGATTGAGAAAAAATGGCCATCATCACCTACAGCCAATTTTCATTTTTCTCGAAATCCGTGATGTGGGTATATCCGATTTTTGGTGTGGAGATGCATTGGACCTGTAGTAACGTGCTTGCAAAATTTCAGCCAAACCCAAGTCGTAGTTTATGAGATATTAGCTCAGGAAGTTTTCTGCAACACTAGCTGATACTCCGCCAATTTTGTCCATTTCCCTATTCTGGCAGCTGTGACTCCGCCAAATTCTCCGCTAAATGGCTGGGACTCTGCTAAATCCTTCGCTAAATACTCCGCTAACCAGCTGCGATTCCGCTAGATTTATCCATTCACCAGTTGTGACTCCGCCAATTTTGTCCATTTCCCTATTCTGGCAGTTGTGACTCCGCCAAATTCGCCGCTAAATGGCTGGGACTCCGCCAAATTCTTCGCTAAATTTTTGGCTAAATTTTTCACTAATTGCAAAGCAAGAATTGGATGAGTCTTTATAGTTTGGATGCCACACAGGTATTGGGTTGCACGAGGACATGCAACAAGTTCAGTTTGGTGGAGATGTTGGGTCACAGATTTGTCCATATTTTCATCACCTTTCGACATATATTTCATCCCGCTTCTTCCTATTATCACCCATTTATCATTCCATTTTCCATCCATTCGCTGTAATTGCTCGAGAAATGCCATATTAATCTTATTGATGCTTTATTGGTTAATCATGATTATTTTCCTTTATTTTTTATGAATTGAAGACTCTTATGCATAATTTTATTGATGATGGTTTATGGAGTGATTGTTCATATTAGCAGCTGTATCAGCCATGGTTCAATCCTCCAAAGTTGGCATGCTAGCACAGGTACACATGGAGATTCAAAACATGTTTTTATTCCTAGGATTGATTATGTGCATTTGTGACTTCAATTCGTGCTCAAGTCCAACTTAGCAGCTTCCAGCTCATACTCAAACAGTTCCAACCAGAAACGTGTGTCAGATAAGAACACAGTGATTTGCATCTCGATTTGTGGGTCGCTGGAGATGAATTTAGAAAATATGGGACATGGTTTTTGTGCGCAACGGCCTCATTCACCTGAATCGCGAGGAAATATCCAAACAAAGCTATGGTTTGAGCTATACAGCTAGTTCTTTGAATATGTAATTCCCAGATTTACTGTTGCAGCCGGTTTCAAAAGTTATTAGCAATTACGGCTGTATTCCAGCTGTTACAGATCACAAGTTGGGTTTCGGTTTCTCATTTTCATGAGAGAGTTTTATGTATAAATATGTAATCCTTCTCATGTATTGGGAAGGAAGAGAGAAAGCAATGTTATGCTGTAGGATTTGATCCAAAACTCTGATGTAATAGTTTCATTCTGATAATAGATACTAGCAGTTTCTTAATTCTGGAGTTGTAGACTTTCATTGTGGAGATCCAGCTCTGCTCAGTGGAGGAAGGGCCCTCTTCCCTGAGCAGATGCTGATAGTGTTGACTGTAGTTGTGTAGATTTGTTATCATTTACTTCAAGCTTTCATTCATTAGATTTACCATAGTTGTATGATTTCATTCATTAGATTTATCATAGATGTTTTCTTATTAATTCATTTTGATAGATCATTGGCCAACATAACATTTCTTTCAGATTTATGCAATTAGATCTTTCTTCATAAGAATTGATTTTACTTGAAGTGTGATTAGATTTACAGTTTGGCTTTATGAATAGGTTTAAGGTTTGATTTATTTTCAAGAAGGTGTGATCTAGTTTACAAAGGGTTTTGATTCCATACCAATAGATAACAATGTCAGGTAGAAATTGTGCTTGCATAGATTTTGCACGATAGCTTTGAAATAAAAGACTTCCTCGGGTTGATAATTTATGTTTGGGAGTTTCAGCTGTTTAATTAATTAGACAATTAATCCAACCAACAAAGGGGCCAACACTAGTGAAGTAGTCAATGGATATAAAGATAAACATATGACGAGCATAAGATGGCGATTTGATAGGGTTGATAAATTATAATCCCCAATTGGAAAATAAATTAGGAACAACTATTTGATGGAGCATTGTGGAAATTTTTTATCTTCTTGTTCAATAAAAACCATCACAAGATTGGAAACATTTATAGGAGTCCTTTTGAAAAACAAAGGTCCAATGATAACCAATTTGGAGAATCTCGTGGAAACGATATTTATCTATAAAATTATTTCCAATGTGAATGGATTTAGTGGCCCTACCATGAAGGACTCTCAACATGATTTGAGTAGTCTCTTCATCAAAATAATACAAGATCATTCCCTCTTTAGATATGTGGAACAATAGAGTACTCATTATGACATACTTTTAAGTTTACAACATGATCTCTACTATGTGGAACAATAGAGTACTGAATATGGCATACTTTTAAGTTTACAATAAGTTTACAATAGAGTGATAAGTAGATATTTCAAAATCATGATCTCTACTATTGGTTAGCTAATAAGCAGGTTTTCCTAGAAGGAAATTTTAGGACAATAGAAATTTCACAGTAGGAAAAGGACATTAGTATGTTTTCCAAGAAAGAAGTGGTAGATTTATTCAATGGTATTGACTAGAGAGAAACCAAAATTTTCAATCAACAGGTAATTCTACTCATATTTATAGAGGATTTGACCCATAAAAGAAATTGATTGTTTGGATCTATGTCATATTTTTGTAAGAAGATAGTTTAAATACCTTGCTTTGTAGCATTGGTTCATATGATCAAATAATTTAGAAAATGAGGTTTAGCAAGCATAGGTGTAGAATAAGTGGCATTTTTGGTATCACTAAAGGCTCTCTCATTGCTTGGATTCCACAAAAACTCTTTGTCTTTCTTGATAAGGTTATGGATAAGCTTGACTAGTTTGGAAAACTTAGGTATGAATTCACTAACAAAGTTGGTATTCCCCATAAATGATTTTCTTTGCTTCTTTTCAGAAGGAAGGAGGTGCGAGTCACCCTAACCCTTTTTGGATCAATGCTAGTGATAGAATATGAAACTATATAGACAAGTATTTTCCTCCACAAAACATCAAAGATAGACTTAGTTGGGTTCAAGTGCATCTTGTATTTTCCACTGAACATAAATACTTGCTTAAAGTGGTCAAAATCGTCACCTTGTCACATGGAATGAATGGAGAGGTCATCAAGGTACACCCTAAATAATCACACCAATTAATTCATTTAAGGTTATGTGCATATCTCTTTGAAAAGTAACACATGCATTGATCAAACCAAAGGGCATATTTTCATAAGTGAAGGTGCCCCATTTATTAGTGAAGTTGGTTTTACAATAGTATGATCATAGAAGAAAATTTTGGTTATATCCTAAAAGTCAATCAAGGAGAGACATCATATAATATCCTACAACTTCTTTCAAGATCATTTCCATATTTGGAAAGGGAAAGTTGTTCTTCACACTTGCCTTGTTAAGGGCACAAAAGTCTACACATAAGCAAGTGTCCCCATTATTTTTCTAAACCAGGATCAAGTTAGCAACCCATTTAGAGGATTTAATAGTGAATATGATGTTGGAATCAAGAATTTTTTCAACTTCCTTCCTAATATCGGCTTCTAATGTTGGAATGACCAATCATTGTATTTGTTGCATGTGAATAGTGTCATTGTATTTGTTGCATGTGAATAGTGTTATATGTTAATGCCTTAAAAATAATTTATTATTATTATAATAGTTATGGTTATGGAGGCTCAGTATTGTTGGCAGCTAGCAACAACCTCTTCATTTCTTGACAAAGTGAAGAGAGATCAGCTCTTTATGTGATTTATCAATTCAAAATTATGTAGAGCTCCTTCAGAATCTTTGATTCTGAAGGTGCTCTTAATCAAAGAAAAGTAATTAATGATTCTAGAGCTGATACGGACTTGATCATCAAACTTGGTTTTTGAATGAAGGATAGATAAGTTTCGTAAATTCTCATTAAAGTTATTTAAAAGATTGAAACGAATTTATGTGACTTAAGGGTTTTGGTGTCAAAGAAATATCATAAAACACATTGTTTAGGGTATTATTAGTCTCAAGACTAAGAGAATTTAGGAAGTTAATGTCATAAGGAATATCCTATTATGAACTTTGTAAATATCATAGTTAATCGATAAATGAGGTTTGTATAGGAAACATTTCACATATGATAAATACCCTATATGCTGACATATACTATAATGTGTTAATAGCATGTATAAAGGTTTCGATTTAGTGTTGTACATATATATAGTTTGTACATATATATAAAATAAACACCAAGCTGGCCATTTGATTAATACCTACTTAACATTAGAACGCAATTTACTACTCTTCAAACCACTACGTAACATCATAAAGTAGGGATGATTGTTTGATGAACTGGCCATGCATTAAATAAATGGTTAAATCAGTAAACGTTTTGGATCGATGAGCTGGTATGGAACGTGGCTTTCACCCCTTGACAGAGTCGACAGTTGTATGCATTTTGCAGACCGTGTTGACAGTGTTAATTGCTAACAGTCATTTCAAATTACGCCAGTGTACCTCTTAATCATGAACCACTGTCAATAATCAATGATCGTAATAATGGTTCTATCAGATCTCATATCGCCGCCTCGCCAAGTTAAGTGGTGATCACTACTGGGCATGGTTAAACGTAGATAAGTTGGCATAAGACATGGTCTAGTATGAAAGTTGTAACATTTATCACTATCCCGCTAAAATGGTAGGTTCAGAGATTTGATTTTGATCAGATTTGAAGCATGTGAAGATTTTCTAGCATGTCGTGTGTGTGGATACCTATTCCCTCTGTTTTCACTTTCCCTTTCATTCCACGACTAAGCCCAGAACGTCCTGAAGAAACCATGTCTCCTCTGAATCGTTTTGAAATCTCAGGGTATGAAATTATAGAAGCTAATCAGGAGGTTGCCCAGAAATTCGAGAAAATGGGTTGGACACATTTCTTTCAAAGCTTTGATGGTCATCATGTGGAGATTACCAAAATGTTTGCAATGAATTTTAAAAATGACAGGGTGCGAATTGGGGGTTTCGAATTTGTTATCAATGAAGACAAAATTGCTGAAGCCACGAAACTTCCTCAGGTGGGAGAACGCTGGTTTAAGGGCCTTATGGTTGATTAGAAGAAGTGTTTGGCTTTGTTAATGCCTTTACCAGATAAAACGAAATTGAGGGTAGGCGTACCTGTAAAATTTCTAAAGCCCGAGTGGAGAGCTTACTATGAAATCTTGGTAAGGTACGTAACCTGTTGTGGACGTTTTTCCCATTTGCACTTGTATCATTTACGGTTGTTGTTAGCAGTAAAGGGTTATAAACTTAATTTGCCCTTCTATCTGTGGCAAAGCCTTAAGAAAATGTCACAGTCTGTAAGGAATTTTAATAACCCTGATAATAGTTTGTGTCACCATGGATTGATTAAAATTTTACTGCAATTCCAATTATCTGCAAAAGGTCTGTCTTGGGATAAATTTCTAGCCGATTGTAAATTGGGGCCAACACAGCATTGGCCTAATTCATCTCCTCGAGCTCGTAGGAAACGAAAAATCATAGATCCTGAGGATGATAGCTCAGAGGATAATGAACCAGAGGCCGTAAACACGTCCATAGATGATAAAGTAAATGAAGATGCTGATAGGGTTTCAGTTCCTTGCGATTCTAGGGAAATATTAAAAGAACCCAAACCTGGTAAGAATGATGACAACCCTGTAAAATTAAAAGAGGGATCGGCCGAAGATGAGATTGTTAAACCTGATGACTGTGATAAAAATTCTATGCATAAGTTGAACCATTTGGCTCGGGTTTGTTGTGACAAGGAAGGGTTGAATGTTGAAAAATTATCGTTTTCGCGTAGAGTCACTAGAAGCATGCATAATCTCCATTCAACTTCAAGGTATAGGTCTGATCCACAGACTTCCAAATCTACTGTTGCCGAACCTGCAGTTGTAGATATTGAGGATGATATTCCGATACTTGTCCCTAACGCAATGGATGTAGGGAATTCTACTACTGCGCAGGGGAATGATGTGCAATCAGGTGAGGTCGAGGGGAATCGACCAGAAATAAACATTGACACTGTAGAACTTGAAACAGTACACAATCAGCATTGTGACAGTCCTCGTTCTCCTCATGTAGCTAGTGAAGATGAAACCCTACAACAGGTATTAGGAAATATCTATCAGCATAAAAACGCAGAGTCTAAAGGAAAGCGCAAACAGTGTACAGCCTTATTGGAAGAAGAAAATAAAACTTTCAGGAAAGAATTGCTTGAATGGATTGACAGATGGAAAAGAGCCAACATGAAGAAGAATCAACTCAAGAAATCAAAGAAATCGATATTAAAAACGAATCAACTGCTAATGGAAAGAATTGAAAAACAAAATGTTAAAATTATCAGGTTGAAGGATAAATTGGCCGAAGCTAGAAGAGTAGTCGCTCTTCATAATGAGGCTTAATAGTTTTTCCTTTTCTCATGTTGACAGGTAACGATTATTTCGATTTTGCATGTCTGTAAAATCGGAGATTTTACAGGCATGCATTTATAATTTTGTTTTAATATTTCTGTTAACTGTGTTAAATGGATTTTAATATAATGTATTTATTGAATTTAACGCAGGAGGTTTTATCACCGCTTTCTTCCAGGAATGCAGGGCATGGTGGATGCGTTGGCATGAAAATGTAGCGGATCTGTTATAAGCTGGAGTTTTCTGAATGGCCAAGAATGTTCTGAGATGTCTCGACTCAGGCTAGTCGATTCTATTTTTAGTAGTAGGTGTAATTAGATGCCTTTATGGTTAAATAGTTTCCTATAATGTTGCATGCAACATTTATAGTAAAACCGATTATCACTAGTATATGAATGAAGATTTTTGATGAACTCGGGATGGATGGAGTGTGGAAGAAAAACTTGTCGAAATATATTTTATTGCTAGTATTATATTAAACTTGAAGCTGAAGCTTTTGTGTGGATAATACTGGATATCTGCGAATGATGCTGTGACTGGTATTCATTTTTGGATTTTTATATATATACATATATTTTGGTTTGTCATCTTCTGTTTATATGCAAACTCTGTGTGCTGTGACATACAGATGTTTAAATAATTTTCTCACTTTATCGTCTCAAGCTAGTTATTGAATGAATATGTCATTATGGTTTTGTTGATTAGTGTGTTCACTATAAACATTAGCGTACATGATATACCCTCTTGTTTATTTAAAATTTCATTTGTATGTTAACAGTGAATTTTAAATAAGCATTAATTCAAATTTAAATGACTGTCTTGATAAATAATTATTAATCAGTTTTGGAAATGAAATTTGACTGTGAGCTTAGGTCAAATCTCATCTTCATTTACATATAGCAGAGTTATTGTTGTTATAACTTAAATATGTTTCGTTTATATTATACTTCAATTTTCTGTTACTGATTAATGATTAATCTTAGTTTCAAATTTGCTCTCAGCTAAGATAGGGTTAAAATAGGGTAGTTAGATTAATTAGTTTTAAAGTTTATTTTATGGACTATTGTTAATCATTCTGCATACTGTAATTAAGCTTTCATATTTAGAAAATTCCCTAAAAATTGGAGTCTTTCCTTCCGAAAGCAGCCTTAGGACATTTGTAGATATATAGATAGGATAAACATTAGAATAGGTCAGATTTTGCTAGTTTTAAGGTTTCCTTAAGAGACAAACTAGCTGGTAGCAGGACCATAACCTGTGAGGTCTTGTTAATTCAAACACACCGGACACTGCTGTAAGTTGATTGTGTGGATAAAACCTCTTTATTGGCTCTGATTCATAAAATCGGGCCAACAAATGGCGCTAGAAGGAGGGCCTGAATTAAGTAATTGCAGGTGAAACTAATGAAACATTTCCAGCCAGCCAACAATCTCTGGAAGTTAGTAGATCACCTCTTATTGAAACTGTAAGGAATATCCTTGAACGCGATCCTATTACTTCTCCCTTTACTCCTGCACAAAGTGCTCAAACTCTAGAAGAATCCAGACATATCCTTACTAGAGCTTACGCTAATCAGTTAGGTATTACTCCAATAGATTATGGTCTTCCTAGACAACAGCGACATAACCCACAATTGACCGTAGTTACAGAAGAATTGGAAATAACTGATAGTACTCCTCAACATCAAGTTGAAAGTTATCAAAGACAGATTACACAAACCAATACCACAAGGAGGTTAATATCGGGAAGTGGTTCTGATCAGCCACCTTCTCCTCCTGAGTCACCACCCAATAGTCCAAGATCTTCTCATTCAGAGAGTTCCTCTAGCTCTCAAGGAAGTCCAATGGCAGGAAATGCAGGAGGAGGAGGTAATCCTCCACCCCCTCCACCTAATCCACAGCTCCCTTGGTTAAGGGCAGCTGCTGTAGCAATTCCTGGGGTACAACACCCATTGCCAAAACATTCAGATAAAATTCTTCCTAAGTTTAACCCAGATGACAAAGAACCTGCGGAGGTACATATTGATAAATTCATGTTAGTTGTTCAAACCTTAAATGTTCAGCATGAAGATGTTGTTTGTCGATTGTTTCCTCTCACCTTTTAGGGAAGAGCCTCTACCTGGTACTTTTCATTAGTTCAAGGATCTATTACAAATTGGGAGGAATTTAATAAAGTTTTTTTAGATAAATTCGGAGAAGATAAAACACCTGCTCTTTTAGCCCTAGAATTATCTAGAATTAAAATGGAACCCAAAGAAAGGATTAAAGACTTTAATCAAAGGTTTCTAACATTGAAAAATAAAATTCCAATTGCTTCTCAACCACCGGAAGATATAATCATCGAAAATGATACATCAGCCCTACCTAGGAATTCCGGAATGTTTGTTAAGAGAGCTGGAAAAACAACACTGATAGAAACATTTGATGAAGCGATTAAAGTAGAAAAGGATTTCATGTCTTATGAACCAGAAAGAAGTGGTAAAACTGATTCTTTTCCTCGAAAGAAAATAGAAAAATCTAGTTCAGATAAAGATAAAGCTTTCGACGTGGAACAGCTACAGAACGCTATTCGAACTTTAACCAATGAAGTTATAGGGTTAAAAAAGACGAATTCTGAAGCTTCTCCTTCTAGAGATTGCTTCAGAAACCAATTTAGACAAAACCCAAATGCAATCAATAAGAACACACCCCCAGATGTAGCTGCTAATGAAGAAATCTTTAATACAATTCGAGCTGTTCTGTCTTTGTCTGAAACACCTAGTCAAGAGATAAATCAGAATAAAGAAGATGAAGAATCTGAAAATGAGGATGAATCAGAAGAACCTCAACAAATTAATGGTCACTTCTGGGATAATTTTGTGAAAAAACATGAGAACAGAAGTCCACCCTCAGGACAACACGCATATAATACACGTAGTAAAGCAATTGCAAATACTCCTGGTGCTTCAAGCTCCACTTCAAACACTGATAATAATAACTCACAACTTAACAAACAAACTCAACCCGGCAAGCAAACTCAGTCAAATAAGGGTACCCAAACCATTCAAAATGCTTCGAAGATGGATTTACAATATGACATAATTGAAGATTTGAAGAAGACACGTGCAAACATTAGTATGTACGATCTCCTTCAAATATATCCAATGCCTGATAGTCCTATTATTAATCCTGCAGTAAGCACGATCATCCCTAATACAAAGCAAAATGTTGCTGCTAACAGTTCAATCAATGATCCAACAGCAACTGATAAAGGGAAAACATCAACTGATAAAGCTTCTTTGATAGGTAAGAATTCTAAGTCAACTACACCTCCATTCTTACTTACCTTTGAAATTTTTAATAGGAATGTCCACAACTGCATGGTAGATTCAGGAGCATCTTCTAATGTTATGCCTTTATCTGTGTGCAAGAAATTAAATGGCAAATTTGTTCCATCCAATGCACAAATAACTCAATTAGATAGAACAAACGTTAAGGTGGTCGGAGAGATGAAAGATGTCTTAATTAGGATTGCTTGTAATCCTTCAGTTTATCAAATCATAGACATCGTAATTGCTGATATACCTGATGCATATGGACTATTCTTAAGTAGGGATTGGTCTCAACAGCTAAATGGTTTCTTTGCCACTGATTGGTCAACCTTGTGGTTACCAAAAAATGGAAAAGCAAATCAGATAAAGATACAAAGAGAAAGGTACATGAAACATACTGTTACAGAGCTACATGATCCTAGTGAACCTGTGTTATTTTCTGATTCCATTATGGGAAAATACATGTATGAGTTAGGTTTTGGAGATTTCAAAGCTGAAAACTCTCTCCTTTCTGAAAGCAGCCAGCAATCTGAGATTTGTAATGTAACAGTTATTTCTCCTAACTGTTCTCTTAAGGAGACCATTGGTGATGAAAATAATGTAAATATTGTAAATATCATAGAAAGTAAAGTGGTTGCACATAATTCTATTTGGACTCTTTATTTCGATGGTGCAAAATCTAAAGAAGGAGCAGGAGCAGGTTGTTTACTAATAGATCCTCAAGGTAATAAGACTTGTATAGCCTGTAGACTAGAATTTAGTTGTACAAATAATATGGTTGAATATGAAGCTTTGATTCAAGGATTGAAAAAAGCAATCGATTTGGGCATCAAAGAGATAGTGGTTTTTGGCGATTCAGAGATCATCGTTAGACAAGTGCGTAATTCCATTCATTGTTTATCTGAACATTTGCAAAGTTATCAGAAAGAGGTATGGAATCTTATCATGTATTTTGATGCATTTAACATAAATTCTGTTCCTAGAAGTCAAAATCAAGAAGTAGACTTATTGGCAAATGTAGCTTCCAAATTGATTCCTTCAGAAAATCTTTCACCAGAATTCTTTTCTGTTGAATTAATTTTTAGGCCCTCCATACCTGATAATATTTTTAATTGGCGTGTGTTTGATAATGATACACAGGTACTGCATTTTCTGACAAATGATGGAATCTTCAAAGATTCGGCAATAGATGAAATCACTCACGACGACAATTTACGAGATTTTTCGGTAATTAATGATTTTTGTTCAATTGAGAAAGCCTTCGAACAGGTAAAACCCGTTCCCAACTCAGTATTGAGATTAGAAAAGTTTTTTGATTTGCAGGATAAGTTTAAGTCAGTTCCTAATTGTAAAACAAATAGCTCTTGCATGAAATATGAAACTATCAATTTGGGAACGGAATCTAATCCCCAAACTATAAACTTAGGAAGAGATTGTGATCTTGTAGAAAGAACAGCTTTCATAAAATTATTCAAAGAGTTTAAAGATATATTTGCGTGGACATATGATGACTTAAAAACATTCAATACTCAAGTCATGCAACATATAATTCCAATTAAACAAGAATCAAAACCTTTTCAGCAGAAATTAAGAAAATATCACCCATCATTAGAACCAACAATTAAAAAAGAACTGAATAAATTGCTAACTGCCAGGATCATTTTCCCTGTCAGACACACTCAGTGGGTAGCAAACTTAGTTCCAGTTAGAAAGAAAAATGGGGATATTCGATTATGTGTCGATTTTAGAAATTTAAATAAATCTTCTGAAAAAGATAACTACCCAGTTCCACCCATGGAACAAATTCTTCAGAAAGTATCTGGGGCTGAGATACTGTCTCTCCTTGATGGTTTCTCAGGGTACAACCAAATATTAGTCTCTCCGGATGATCAATTAAAAATAGCTTTTAGAACTCCATGGGGAACGTATGCATACCGTAAGATGCCCTTTGGGTTAATCAATGCGGGAGCAACATTTCAACGAGCAATGGATATTTCCTTTAGAGGCTTGATCAATCATTCAGTCGTTGTCTATTTGGATGACGTTACTGTCTACTCTAAACATCGCCCTGATCATCTTAACCATTTGAGAAAAGTGTTTGAACGATGTAGAAAATTTGGAATATCTTTAAATCCTAAGAAAACAATATTTGTTGTTTCAGAAGGTATCTTGTTAGGATGTGTAGTATCAAAACACGGAATCATGATTGATCCGGAAAGAACACAAGCTATTTCAAAGATTACTTTCCCTTCCAGCAAGAAAGGAATGCAGTCATTCTTAGGGAAAATTAATTTTGTCAGGAGATTCATTCCTAGTTTTTCAGAGACTGTTCGTCCTTTGCAGAAAATGATTAAGAAAGATGCTGTGTTTAATTGGGGACAAACTGAAAAAGAATCCTTTCAGAAAATTTTAGAAGCTATTTCAGAAGCTCCTAGTCTTCTAAGTCCAGATTTTAACAAGGATTTTATATTATATACCTTTGCTTCTGATATTGCGTATGCAGCAGTGTTAACTCAATTAAACCAACAAAATAATGAGGTTCCAATTTCGTTCATGAGTTCGAATTTCAAAGGTGCTGAACTAAACTATCATGAAGTGGATAAACAAGCTTATGTTGTTTTTAAAGCGGTAAAACATTTTCGTCCTTACTTGTTAAAATCCAAAACAAAAGTAATTGTACCTTATTCTTCGGTAAGAAATTTGTTGGTACAAAAAGATTTAGGAGAAAAAAGGGCACCGTGGATGACAGCTCTTCAAGAGTATGACTTAGAAATCAAACCATCAACGATAGTTAAAGGACAAGGGTTGTGTAAATTAGCTGCTGAAGCTGCTCATATGTCTGATGATAAAACTGAAATTGTCATTGATGAAGATTTACTTACCAGAGAAATTTATTTTTATCCACCACCTCAAGATTCCTGGTACACAGACATACGAGTACTTCTGGAAACAGGGACTGCCCCTGATTACTTAGATCCAAGGAAGAAAAGAGCACTAAGATCGAAATCTGCCCCGTACTTATTAATAGATAATGTCCTCTTTCGAAGAAATTCAGATGGGGTATACCTTCGGTGTTTAGATAAAGATGAAACAGAAACAATTCTAAAAGAATTGCATTCTGGACCCGCGGGAGGTCATTTCGGGGGAGAAACCACAGCTCATAAAATTCTCAGGGCTGGTTATTATTGGCCTACCTTGTTTCGAGATTCTTATACTTTCGTCAGAAGGTGTCAAGAGTGTCAACTTGCCGCAGGAAAAGTAAAAAAATCTGCTTTCCCTCTACAACCTGTTTCAGCTGAAAGACCTTTTCAGCAGTGGGGTATCGATATAATTGGTCCGATAAACCCTCCCTCATCAATGCGACACAAGTATATAATAACTGCAACTGATTATTTCACTCATTGGGCCGAGGCTGCACCATTGAAAGTTGTGAATACTAATCAAGTTATATTATTTTTGGATTTCTTTATCATAACGAGATTTGGTGTTCCTGATTCTTTGGTTTTTGATAATGCATCATATTTTTCATCAATTGAATTGAGTCAGTTTGCTTTAGAAAAAGGAATAAGAATCAGGTATTCAGCTAATTACCATCCTCATGGGAATGGTCTAGCTGAGTCAACAAATAAAAATTTATTGAAAATTCTTAAAAGAACTGTTTCAGTTCACCATCGGAATTGGCATACGGAATTGGTTAATGCTCTCTGGGCAGACAGAGTAACTCCAAAAGTTGCAATAGGTAATTCACCATTTTTCTTAGTATATGGAACTGAAGCTATGCTTCCGCCAAATTTATTTTTACCTTCATTACAGTTAGCTCAGTCTGTCCAAGAAGAAGAATGCCCAGCAATGGAGAAAAGAATTAATGCATTGTTAAAATTAGAAGAAGAGAGAGAACAGTCAAAACGACACTTTAACAAACATCAGCAGATTGTTAAGTCATGGTTTGACCAATCATTTAGTTATGATCGTGAATTCCAGGTGGGAGACTTGGTCTTAAAATGGGATAAAGCTCATGAAGTTAAGGGTAATCATACTAAGTTTCAAAAACTTTGGTTAGGTCCCTTTGTTATTTCTGAAAAAATAGGTCCAAGTACCTTTCGATTGCAAACACTTGAAGGACAGTCCGAGACATTCCCTGTGAATGGACTGATTCTTAAGAAATATTTCTGTTAATAATTGATGTCTAAAATGTATATACTTATTCACTGTTTGTAAATAATTTATATTTTTATATATACACTAGTAAACTGTATATGAGTCAAATTTCTGTCAATATCAAATATTCCAGATTGTTAAAATTTGTGTATATAACTAGTCCTCAAAACAGAAATATGTAATTAATAACTGTAATTAGTATAAATAAATAAAATCAGTTTACTCATCAGTCTTGAAAATTTTGGTTTAAACTGAAATCTTTTAAACTTGTTCGGATTGATCAAAATTTCTTGAGTTTGTAAAAATCCTTCGTTAGTTCTATTTGTAAGTGTTTCCCGGATTTTCTTTCATCTGGTTGTTTTCTTAAATAAGGATAGCTTATTATATATCTTTCTCGAAGCTCGTACTTTTGAAAAATCTTTATAGATTTCTATCATCGGTTTAGAAAACTTTTGTCATTTGAGAACTGTCTAGCATATGTTCCAGCTAACAAGAAGCTAAAGTGAGAGACAGAAGGTCTCAGTAATGAGCCGGTCTGATCAGAATCATAAATATCATTGGTATGACATTATTAGGAAACTAGTAATGGCTTTTGGTTTTGAAATCAAAAGATAAGGGGTCTCATCACGAGCCAGCTGATTCATTTTCTGGTGATATTTATGACTGACATTACCATTTGGTTACCATGCTAGGTGATGATCTCTCATTTTAGTTAAAACAAAATTAATAAAACTCCAATAAGACACAACTTTTGCCTGAAGAATAGGAGGTCTCAGTAATGAGCCGGCCTAATCATGATCATCAGTGTTGCCTGGAATAACTTCATTTCTGATCACCAGGGTGATGGCTTTTGATTTTAAATTAAAAGACAGGAGATCTCATCATGAGTCGGCCTGCTTATTTCAGACAACTCTCATGAATGATACTATCACATTGGGACACCAAACCCAGATAGTAGTCTTCAGACAGAATTATCATTTCTGTTTATTTGTTAAAAAAAAAAAAAAAACCACCAAGAAACAAGAAAATTACTATACCATGGAACAGGTTCTAGATAGTTTTCAGAGGACAGGTATTCGATGCTGATGGTAAGATCATCCTTACTAAGAAGTACTGGTTTCGATGAGGATATTTGTAAGCTTATCTCTAATCAAATGTTTGTTTCAAAAGATGAAGAATTTCTGGGTTATACTTATGAATCTGAATAAATAAAGGTTTGACATGAATAAAGGATTTTGATTATCTTTAACAGATTTCTAAGATTTTGTTTTGATCATCTTGTTTTAAGCAGAGATAACTGGTTCTCCCAGGTCGTCGCCATTTGTTGGTAGCTAGCAACAACCTCTTCATTTCTTGACAAAGTGAAGAGAGATCAGCTCTTTATGTGATTTATCAATTCAAAATTATGTAGAGCTCCTTCAGAATCTTTGATTCTGAAGGTGCTCTTAATCAAAGAAAAGTAATTAATGATTCTAGAGATGATACGGACTTGATCATCAAACTTGGTTTTTGAATGAAGGATAGATAAGTTTCGTAAATTCTCATTAAAGTTATTTAAAAGATTGAAACGAATTTATGTGACTTAAGGGTTTTGGTGTCAAAGAAATATCATAAAACACATTGTTTAGGGTATTATTAGTCTCAAGACTAAGAGAATTTAGGAAGTTAATGTCATAAGGAATATCCTATTATGAACTTTGTAAATATCATAGTTAATCGATAAATGAGGTTTGTATAGGAAACATTTCACATATGATAAATACCCTATATGCTGACATATACTATAATGTGTTAATAGCATGTATAAAGGTTTCGATTTAGTGTTGTACATAAATATAGTTTGTACATATATATAAAATAAACACCAAGCTGGCCATTTGATTAATACCTACTTAACATTAGAACGCAATTTACTACTCTTCAAACCACTACGTAACATCATAAAGTAGGGATGATTGTTTGATGAACTGGCCATGCATTAAATAAATGGTTAAATCAATAAACGTTTTGGATCGATGAGCTAGTATGGAACGTGGCTTTCACCCCTTGACAGAGTCGACAGTTGTATGCATTTTGTAGACCGTGTTGACAGTGTTAATTGCTAACAGTCATTTCAAATTACGCCATTGTACCTCTTAATCATGAACCACTGTCAATAATCAATGATCGTAATAATGGTTCTATCAAATCTCATATCGCCGCCTCGCCAAGTTAAGTGGTGATCACTACTGGGCATGGTTAAACGTAGATAAGTTGGCATAAGACACGGTCTAGTATGAAAGTTGTAACATTTATCACTATCCCTCTAAAATGGTAGGTTCAGAGATTTGATTTTGATCAGATTTGAAGCATGTGAAGATTTTCTAGCATGTCGTGTGTGTGGATACCTATTCCCTCTGTTTTCACTTTCCCTTTCATTCCACGACTAAGCCCAGAACGTCCTGAAGAAACCATGTCTCCTCTGAATCGTTTTGAAATCTCAGGGTATGAAATTATAGAAGCCAATCAGGAGGTTGCCCAGAAATTCGAGAAAATGGGTTGGACACATTTCTGTAAAATCTCAAGCACAGTTGAATCTAGCTACTGTGGATTCCTCACTGGTGAAAGATTGCACAACATTTGCAAGAATTAGCATAAAAAATTTAAATGAATGAAGAACAATTCACATGAATTGGTGAATAATGTCAATATTATTAACTGTCCAACCTTAACAAAGGTTAAGAACACTCATATATACAAATCTGGAAGAATTCGAATCCATCTGGAGTGTTCACACTGATCTAGCTTAGAAAAAGCTCAAACCCCCCTAGGTTGACCAAAATATCCCAAACCATCCCAAACTGGTTCGAATCTGCAGTGTGAATGCTGGGAATGACTGGACAGGCCCATGTGACCTCACACATGTGAAGAAACTGGTTGGCTAGAGGTTTGGAGTCTAAAATTGGTCAAAAATGTGACAAAACAAGGCAAGATTGTCCACAAAGAGAGCAAATGCGCCCTAGGTAGAAGAGAAGCATGCTGAGTGCATTAAATGACCTGAGGAGGGCGCTCTAGGCATGCTGAGTGCATTAATTGCCCTGGGGAGCGCTCCACTTAGCTGGTTTGACTCAGCACTTGTTCACATTTGCCATCTAGTTCATGATAATTGACCATTTAGTAGCTAATCAACTTAGGGATGTAATCATTAATCACTTGGGCTAATTAATCATCATTAATAAATGATTAATGTACATAGGTGGAAAAATGTTCTAACACCCCCCCTTAAGCTAGACTTAGTGAAATATCAAAAATTAAGGCCTTGGCAACTAGGCTCAAGTCACCTTTTACATCATGAAAATTTATTTGTCCATGTAACCAAGGTAAGGAGGAAAACCACATGGGAAATAAAACCTCCCCTCTAAAATGGACATGTGGCATATATCAAAATACACCAATCATCACCATGCATCACTCACCCCAAGCAAAGATCTAAGGTGAGTGAAGGTCTTCTCGGTAAAACACTTGGTGAAGATATCAGCAGTTTGCTCACTGGATGGGCAATACTGCAATGCTATGATCCGGTCATGCACCAAACCCCGAATGTAATGCATGTGTATCTCTATGTGCTTGGTCCTCTGCCTCTGTACTGGATCGGTAGAAATCTTGATTGTACTTTGATTATCACACCAAAGAATAGTGGGTGAATCAAAGACAATCCCGAACTCTGCAAGAATACCTTGCAACCAAACACATTGTGTGGCTGCATTGACTGCTCCCCTGTACTCGGCCTCAGCTGAAGATAAGGAAATAGTGCTCTGTTTCTTGCTTGACCAGCATATAGGTCCATGTGCAAGCATAAAGACATAACCGGAAGTTGACTTCCGATCAATACAATCACCGGCCCAATCAGAATCTGTAAATCCTACTAGTTCAAGGGATGAACCAGCAGCATAATGGATACCAAAAGACTTAGTACCCTGAACATAATGAAGGATCCTCTTGGCTGCCTTCCAATGGATCTCATGAGGCTCTTGCATGTGCCTTGCAACAGCCCCAACAGCATAAGACAAATCTGGTCGAGAGTGTGTAAGATACAACAAACTCCCAACTAGTTGTCTATACAACGAACTGTCAACTAGTGGTGAAGAACCCCATTCTGTAAGCTTAACTCCTGAAAGAAATGGAAATTTTGCAGACTTACATTCAGCCATCTTAAATTTCTGCAGCAAATCTGAAGCATACCTTGACTGACATACAGAAATTCCATTCACAGATTGATCAATCTCCAAACCCAGAAATTGTTTTAGCAATCCTAGATCGGTCATGGAGAATGCACTGTGCAATGCTCTCTTAACTGAGTCAAGTTCTTTGGTGCAGCTACCAGTGATCAAAAGATCATCAACATACAGTACAATAATCAATATCAGATCACTAACATGCTGCATATACACATTTGGATCAGACTTACACCTCTCAAACCCCAAAGATAGCAGAAAATTGTCCATTTTTGCATACCATGCTCTAGGAGCTTGCTTGAGCCCATAGAGTGATTTGTTCAACCTGCAAACAAGTGTATGATCAGAAATAAAACCTTCAGGCTGCTGCATATAAATCTCCTCATTCAGATCCCCATGAAGAAAGGCACTTTTTACATCCATGTGATGAATCTCCCATCGCTTGGAAGCCCCAATTGCCAAAACTAGTCTTATGGAGTCCATCTTTGCCACCGGTGCAAATGTTTCTGTATAGTCCACTCCTTGGACCTGAGAGTAACCCTTAGCCACCAACCTGGCCTTATACTTCAGATCAGAGCAATCAGATCCAATTTTGGTTCTATAAATCCACTTGCATTGCACTAGTTTCCTCTTGGGAGGAAGAGGGACCAAATCCCAAGTTTTGTTCTCATGGAGTGAGTTCATCTCCTCTTGCATGGCTGATTGCCACCTTGGGTCTGTACATGCTTCTGAATATGACATTGGATCAGATCCAACCATCAAATAACAGGCCTCACTCAGATCAGAATTATTATATGCAAAGGAATTGTGAAATTGAGATCTAGTTTTCCTAGCATCTTGGGGATCTCCCACTAGCTCTCCGGCACTTTGAATTGTTTTCTCTGCCCACTTGGGCCTTGAAGGGGGGATATGTTCAGAATCCATATCAACATCATCTTCAGCAATCTCAGAATCAGAAATATCAGAGAATGAATCACTACTTACTTCATCATCAAGACGAGGGAATGAGCATTCCCCATCACCTTGTTCACTAGCTTGCAAAAATTCTTCCTCTTCGAATTTGACACTTCTTTCAATGAAAGTTTTGTGAGTGGATGGATCAAAGAGCTTGTAGCCCTTGGAATCCTCTGCATACCCAACCATGATTGACTCCTTGCTTTGGGGCTGCAATGCCTTTCTCTTCTCCGGTGGAATTCTGGCCCAAGCCCTTGAGCCAAAAATTCTGAAATGTGAGACATTTGGCTTGTGGCCCATCCAAGCTTCAAATGGAGTGATTCCTTGCAATGCTTTGTGTGGTGACCTGTTCTGAACATATGCTGCACAATTCATAGCTTCAGCCCATAATTTAGGAGACAAATCCCTTGCTTGCAACATGCAAGTTGCCATCTCTTTCAGTGCTCTATTTTTGCGCTCTGCAACACCATTTTGCTGAGGTGTGTAGGGCACTGAGTGTTGCATCTGAATGCCATGCTCTTGACAGAGCTGCTGCAAATTGTTGTTGACATACTCTCTACCATTATCAGTCCTCAAAATCTTCATGGCCTTCCCACTGAAGTTCTCAACCATGCTCTTAAAAATCTTGAAACAATCAAAGACTTCAGATTTTTGCTTAAGGAAAAATAACCAGCAGTACCTTGAGTAGTCATCGATGAAGGTGAGCACATATTTGCTGCAGCCATAGGAGGGTGTGGGGAGTGGCCCTATGAGATCAGAATGTACTATCCCAAGAGGTTTATCAGCCCTCCTAGCCTTCCCTTTGTCATACTTCCTTTCAGGATGTTTCCCAATCATGCAACCCTTGCATGTTCCACTCGAAAATCTGATTTGGGGCAGCCCTTCTACCATATTTTCTTTACTTAAAACTTGAAGATATCTGTAGTTTAGGTGCCCATACCTTTGATGCCATAGATTGCTGGTCTCATTCCCATGTGACAGCAGCACACTTGGTGAAGAAAATTCGAGGAAGTGGGAGAACATGTACATCTTCATGTCATGGTCTGCAACACCCTTTGCAACAATTTTCCCGGTGGAAACTTCTGATATCTCCACTTCATCCTGAGTGAAGACCACCTTCTTTGCTGCTCCAGTATGTGTCATTTGGTACACAGAGAGCAAGTTTGCTGCAAGGTTTGGCACATACAGCACATTTGAGAAGAAGCCATTCTCCATAGAGATTTTCCCAATGCCATGAGCAGGGATTTCTGAGTCATCTCCCATTCGAATTGAGAGACCACTGTAGGGAGCAAGTTCAGAAAACGAGTCTCTTGAGGAAGCCATGTGCCTTGAGGCACCTGAATCAATGATGAACAACGGTGAATGAGATGAGCTAGCCACCAAAGCATGGCAGCTCTCCTTGTCTTCAGAAGCGCACTCCTTCTTCTTGGAACTTTCAGGAAGAGGAATGTTATTTTTCTGTAGGAGATGTGTCATGGTGTCTATGGTTTTCTTCATGCATGAGCTCTCTGGATGAAAACCTCTTTGACAGTAGCTACACTTTGTCTTCTCAGCCTTCTTTCCCTTGTTCTTGACAGGATTCGAAACCCCCTCAGAGGATTTGGGCTTCTCATCCTTTCTCTTCTTCTCTTGAGGTTTCGAAACCCTGGGTTTTTGCTTGCTTCTTCCACATTTCGAATCTCCAGCTGCAAGAACTTGATCTTTTTGTTTGATGGAGCCCATCAAGACCAGCTTGTCTTGCTCTTGAGTTAGCATCTCCATGAAGTCAGCCAAGGATGGCATCTTCCAACCTCTGACTGTGAGCCTTGTGGAGTTGAAGGAAGACACAAAAACTGAGTATTCTGAACCCAATTTTGAGAGAATGGACAACACCAACTGTTCTTCTTTCTTCTCTATGCCACATTGTCTGATCTGCAAGACCAAGTTCTTGAACTTGGTGAAGAAGTCCTGGATGGAATCGAAATTCCCTGGGCTCAGTGAGACAAGCTCATTTTCGAGCTGGTGGCCTCTCATCTCATCAGTCTTTCCAAACAGTGTCTCAAGCTTGAGCCACACTTCATTTGGAGTTGCTAGACTTTCTACATGAAACAGGAGGTCTCTCGAAATGCTGAGACAAAGGAGGCCAAATGCCTCATCCATTCTGTTGAAAAACTTGGATTTCTCCACAGCTGAGTTTGGCTCAACCTCAGTGCCCATCGTGATTCTGTAGAGACCCTTGGATCTCAGCAAAATCACCATTTCTGCCTTCCAATCGAAATAGTTGAAGGGTGTGAGCACGTTTGGGTGAGATGGCTCCATTCTCCTCTGCTGCAATTCGCACTTGCTGACAATGCTGAACTCCAATACCTGCAAACAACTCTCAAATCACTCTGGAGGGATCTACACTCACAGATTCGAACCCTGTATGGATAGTGGGTGCATTCGGGAGAGCATCACACCTGAGAGGAGCCACTAGATTTCTCCAGTAAGCTCAAGGCAATGGCCTCAGGAATTATGTGGTTTCTCCACTGTTTCTGGCAATCCACTACAACAGTCTGCTGGTTCGAATTCTAGCTCCAAGAGCTCTGATACCATGTAAAATCTCAAGCACAGTTGAATCTAGCTACTGTGGATTCCTCACTGGTGAAAGATTGCACAACATTTGCAAGAATTAGCATAAAAAATTTAAATGAATGAAGAACAATTCACATGAATTGGTGAATAATGTCAATATTATTAACTGTCCAACCTTAACAAAGGTTAAGAACACTCATATATACAAATCTGGAAGAATTCGAATCCATCTGGAGTGTTCACACTGATCTAGCTTAGAAAAAGCTCAAACCCCCCTAGGTTGACCAAAATATCCCAAACCATCCCAAACTGGTTCGAATCTGCAGTGTGAATGCTGGGAATGACTGGACAGGCCCATGTGACCTCACACATGTGAAGAAACTGGTTGGCTAGAGGTTTGGAGTCTAAAATTGGTCAAAAATGTGACAAAACAAGGCAAGATTGTCCACAAAGAGAGCAAATGCGCCCTAGGTAGAAGAGAAGCATGCTGAGTGCATTAAATGACCTGAGGAGGGCGCTCTAGGCATGCTGAGTGCATTAATTGCCCTGGGGAGCGCTCCACTTAGCTGGTTTGACTCAGCACTTGTTCACATTTGCCATCTAGTTCATGATAATTGACCATTTAGTAGCTAATCAACTTAGGGATGTAATCATTAATCACTTGGGCTAATTAATCATCATTAATAAATGATTAATGTACATAGGTGGAAAAATGTTCTAACAATTTCTTTCAAAGCTTTGATGGTCATCATGTGGAGATTACCAAAATGTTTGCAATGAATTTTAAAAATGACAGGGTGCGAATTGGGGGTTTCGAATTTGTTATCAATGAAGACAAAATTGCTGAAGCCACGAAACTTCCTCAGGTGGGAGAACGCTGGTTTAAGGGCCTTATGGTTGATTAGAAGAAGTGTTTGGCTTTGTTAATGCCTTTACCAGATAAAACGAAATTGAGGGTAGGCGTACCTGTAAAATTTCTAAAGCCCGAGTGGAGAGCTTACTATGAAATCTTGGTAAGGTACGTAACCTGTTGTGGACGTTTTTCCCATTTGCACTTGTATCATTTACGGTTGTTGTTAGCAGTAAAGGGTTATAAACTTAATTTGCCCTTCTATCTGTGGCAAAGCCTTAAGAAAATGTCACAGTCTGTAAGGAATTTTAATAACCCTGATAATAGTTTGTGTCACCATGGATTGATTAAAATTTTACTGCAATTCCAATTATCTGCAAAAGGTCTGTCTTGGGATAAATTTCTAGCCGATTGTAAATTGGGGCCAACACAGCATTGGCCTAATTCATCTCCTCGAGCTCGTAGGAAACGAAAAATCATAGATCCTGAGGATGATAGCTCAGAGGATAATGAACCAGAGGCCGTAAACACATCCATAGATGATAAAGTAAATGAAGATGCTGATAGGGTTTCAGTTCCTTGCGATTCTAGGGAAATATTAAAAGAACCCAAACCTGGTAAGAATGATGACAACCCTGTAAAATTAAAAGAGGGATCGGCCGAAGATGAGATTGTTAAACCTGATGACTGTGATAAAAATTCTATGCATAAGTTGAACAATTTGGCTCGGGTTTGTTGTGACAAGGAAGGGTTGAATGTTGAAAAATTATCGTTTTCGCGTAGAGTCACTAGAAGCATGCATAATCTCCATTCAACTTCAAGGTATAGGTCTGATCCACAGACTTCCAAATCTACTGTTGCCGAACCTGCAGTTGTAGATATTGAGGATGATATTCCGATACTTGTCCCTAACGCAATGGATGTAGGGAATTCTACTACTGCGTAGGGGAATGATGTGCAATCAGGTGAGGTCGAGGGGAATCGACCAGAAATAAACATTGACACTGTAGAACTTGAAACAGTACACAATCAGCATTGTGACAGTCCTCGTTCTCCTCATGTAGCTAGTGAAGATGAAACCCTACAACAGGTATTAGGAAATATCTATCAGCATAAAAACGCAGAGTCTAAAGGAAAGCGCAAACAGTGTACAGCCTTATTGGAAGAAGAAAATAAAACTTTCAGGAAAGAATTGCTTGAATGGATTGACAGATGGAAAAGAGCCAACATGAAGAAGAATCAACTCAAGAAATCAAAGAAATCGATATTAAAAACGAATCAACTGCTAATGGAAAGAATTGAAAAACAAAATGTTAAAATTATCAGGTTGAAGGCTAAATTGGCCGAAGCTAGAAGAGTAGTCGCTCTTCATAATGAGGCTTAATAGTTTTTCCTTTTCTCATGTTGACAGGTAACGATTATTTCGATTTTGCATGTCTGTAAAATCAGAGATTTTACAGGCATGCATTTATAATTTTGTTTTAATATTTCTGTTAATTGTGTTAAATGGATTTTAATATAATGTATTTATTGAATTTAACGCAGGAGGTTTTATCACCGCTTTCTTCCAGGAATGCAGGGCATGGTGGATGCGTTGGCATGAAAATGTAGAGGATCTGTTATAAGCTGGAGTTTTCTTAATGGCCAAGAATGTTCTGAGATGTCTCGACTCAGGCTAGTCGATTCTATTTTTAGAAGTAGGTGTAATTAGATGCCTTTATGGTTAAATAGTTTCCTATAATGTTGCATGCAACATTTATAGTAAAACCGATTCTCACTAGTATATGAATGAAGATTTTTGATGAACTCGGGATGGATGGAGTGTGGAAGAAAAACTTGTCGAAATATATTTTATTGCTAGTATTATATTAAACTTGAAGCTGAAGCTTTTGTGTGGATAATACTGGATATCTGCGAATGATGCTGTGACTGGTATTCATTTTTGGATTTTTATATATATACATATATTTTGGTTTGTCATCTTCTGTTTATATGCAAACTCTGTGTGCTGTGACATACAGATGTTTAAATAATTTTCTCACTTTATCGTCTCAAGCTAGTTATTGAATGAATATGTCATTATGGTTTTGTTGATTAGTGTGTTCACTATAAACATTAGCGTACATGATATACCCTCTTGTTTATTTAAAATTTCATTTGTATGTTAACAGTGAATTTTAAATAAGCATTAATTCAAATTTAAATGACTGTCTTGATAAATAATTATTAATCAGTTTTGGAAATGAAATTTGACTGTGAGCTTAGGTCAAATCTCATCTTCATTTACATATAGCAGAGTTATTGTTGTTATAACTTAAATATGTTTCGTTTATATTATACTTCAATTTTCTGTTACTGATTAATGATTAATCTTAGTTTCAAATTTTCTCTCAGCTGAGATAGGGTTAAAATAGGGTAGTTAGATTAATTAGTTTTAAAGTTTATTTTATGGAGTATTGTTAATCATTCTGCATACTGTAATTAAGCTTTCATATTTAGAAAATTCCCTAAAAATTGGAGTCTTTCCTTCCGAAAGCAGCCTTAGGACATTTGTAGATATATAGATAGGATAAACATTAGAATAGGTCAGATTTTGCTAGTTTTAAGGTTTCCTTAAGAGACAAACTAGCTGGTAGCAGGACCATAACCTGTGAGGTCTTGTTAATTCAAACACACCGGACACTGCTGTAAGTTGATTGTGTGGATAAAACCTCTTTATTGGCTCTGATTCATAAAATCAGGCCAACAAGTATTAGGTTACATAATGACCACTTCATATCCTATTTATAATAAAAGATATATGTTTGTATAATCACGCCATCTTGTCTTGTGTCTTTGCTACACTATATAATGAGGTTGCCCCTTCAAAAAGGCTTCTTATTCATCTCTTGTATTCATTCTTAAGGTGTTAGATTGCTCTCTCTCTCTCTTATTTTATTCTCTTTGGTGAATTTGGTGCATAAAAATATAAAGAGGTGCAATCATAAATTAGAATAGGAGAATCAAGTTCTTGAAAATAAATTATCAAAACAAGATGAAGAAAGTTCTCAACAATGGAACCTTAATTGAAGGTTGCTTGAAAAAATAAAAAATGTTAAAAGAGGAGAAGTGGGAGATTAAATATATTGAAAATGTTAAAGAAGACCTTCAACGTTGAAGTACATATCCCACAGTGCAAATTAAAAGTGTAGGTTAACAAGTCCAAATACCTAAAAAAACAACTATGAACATTAGAGAAAAATAATCTCGTTACGAGCAAAAAGATCAAGCCTTGATTTAGCAAGATGTTGCAATTCAATGCAATCAAGAATCACAAGGAAATCAAGATGAAAAGAGAGAAAATGACAAGGTATTATAAGATAATACAATGAAATTAATCATTTGAAGAGTCATAATTAGATTCTGCTTATAAAAGTAAAAAAAAATCAAAACGTAAGGATATATCAAAATACCAAGCATACCTAGTTTAGAGATCATCTCAACTTGTCTCATGCATTTGATACACTGTAAAAGCAAATTCCACCCTCGAAGAGGATTCTTATTCATCTATTTATTTCATTTTGAAGGGATTAGGTTACTCCTTTCTAATTTTAAGATATTTTGAGAATTGGTGCATAACATTTGATATTAGAGCCATTTTTTCTATAAATGTTTTTTGGGGACCTTTCAGATAGATAAATTCTTAGGCACCTCATAAGACATAGTGAAGTATCTGTGGTAAAAAATTAAAGTCTTGGTTCACTCTAAGTTCAAAGTTATAGTTTGTGGATGTTAGGGTTTTTGAGTAGTCCAAAAACTAGTCTCAAACATGTGTTATGGGTAAAACTATTATATATGAAGCTTGATGGATCCAAATTGAATGCCACTTACTGATAATAAATAATATAGACTATAGTTTTCATGGTAAAAAAATTATAAGAATGATATCAAAACCAACCAAGCCATACAAGTTCACTCTCCTAAAAGGGACAAAAACACGAATTTTTGGGAAAGTTATCATAGCTTTATCTAGGCACATCACAATTTGGTCAAACCTATGGAATTGTAGAGAAGACATACTAGGATACTACAATATGAAATTTCAGAAACAAGGGGGATGAAATTTCATAGATAATGTAGGAGAAAGGTTGGCCATTAAAGAAGTGTACAAACTAGGGTTTTTAAAGGTATGTTAACTTGAAACTTGCATAAATTTTGTTTGGAATATCTATTTTGGGTTATTTAAAAGGTATAATAAAGAGGAAAAAGAGGAGAGTTATACATAAATATTATTTTTGGATCACTTGGAAAAGGATTTTACAATAAATCTTACACTACTTAAACCTCCAAAAATCTTAACCATCACTGACATGAAGGGAAATAAGACTGTATAACTAGATGTCCAATTTCAAGGAAAACATTAAGGAATTGAGCGATAGGTTTGGGACACATGTTCAGTTGGTAAACAAAAAAATGATATAGAAAGTGAGTTGAAAGAGATGGCCAGTAAAGAGGATCTCAAAGTTATGAAGGGGGGAATTCTAAATGAGATGAGACATCTCTTTACTCCTAATTCATCTCTTCAAGAAAAGGATAAAGAGAACAAGAGAGACTCATCCCAATCACCTATTGAAAAAATTGAATATTTTTTTAGAATAAGAGGTTTGATGCCGCAACACTTGATCATTCATCACCCCATAATCCACATCATCATGGATTCAAATTGGGACCAAGGAACTACTTCATTCCCAAGATAGATATGAAGAAGTTTGATCATAAGTATCTCATAACATGGATACTCTAAATAGAGAAATTATTTGATTTACATCAGGTGTTAACTTTACAAAAGGTAACTATGGCATCATTGTATCTAGAAATTGATCAATTTTTGCGGTAATAATGGCTTGTGATCATAAAAATGACTCTATTGTATCTTCATTTGTATTTAGGGATGGATTGATAGCACAATATTCAGAGATAGAAGCAACACCTTCTTTATCTAGTTGATAAATCTTAGGCAAAGAGGTCTAGTTGATAGCACATTAAGAAATTTCAAAAGTTGAGTCTTAGAGTGAACAACATTTCTGAAGATAATTTGTTGGATCTCTTTATGGGCACTTTAATGGAGAGCATTCAACTGATGTATGTATCTTCGAACCTAAATGATTGGAGAGTGCATTTAGGTTGGAAAGGAGGGATGAAATTAAAATTATGGTTAGCAGAAGGGCTACCAATAGCACTTACAGAGAGGGACATGTTTCCCCCCTAACCTCACATAGCCTACAAGGTTGATGCCTCAACAAGTGAAGGAAAGAAGAGAAAATAGGTTATGTTTCAATTGTAACAAGTATAGTAAGGGGCATAAGTGTAGCGAGAAGAAATTGTTCCACATAGATTGTGAAGAGGAATAAAATCCCAAACTGGAATAATCTCAATATGTAGAACTATAATATACTATTCCAACCATATATTATCATTCATTGGCCAACATTAGCAATCCTCAAGTTCTCAAGATAGAAGGATATATCAAGAAGAAAAAGGCAATAGTGTTGATTGTTTTGGTAGTACATGTAACTTCATTAATTTCAAATTAGTCAAACTTCTCAATTGTTTTATATATCCAACATTATAGTTTCAAGTAATGATTGTATAAAGAGGTACCATAAATTGTTTAGGGAATTTTGATAGCATTAATCTTACCAAAGAGGAGTATCTATTGGATAGTCCAAACATTACAATCCAAATGGCTGGTGTTTATGTTGTACTAGGGGTCTATTGGCTACAATCATTGGGGAAAATGGCTCTTATTTTTTAGGAAATTTTCATGAGATGAATTATTAGTTGAATTATAGGGATACATTTTCTTTACCAAGTTGGATCTCCATTTTGGATATCATCAAATTAGAATGAGGCAATAAAAAATTCTAAAAACAACCTTCAGAACACATGAATATCATTATGAATTTTGGTGATGTCCTTTGGCCTCACCAATGCACCTTCCACATTTCAAATCTTGATTAATTCTATTTTTAAACCCTTCTAAAAATATGTGTTAGTATTTTCTGATGATATACTAATCTATAGAAAACATTGGGAAAATAATCTACAACATGTTGACATGGTCTTAAAACTAATGGAGGAGCACCAACTATATGACAAGCCTTCTAAGTGTGCCTTTGGAGTTCAAGAAGTGGAATACTTGGGTCATATTGTGTCTCATGAAGGGACAAAGTGGACCAAAACAAAATTAAACCTATCATTGAATGCCCTCCTAAAAATTTGAAGAATATTAGCGGATCCTTACGATTGATAGGATACTACTGCAAGTTCGTCAAGAAAAATGGTCACATAACATTTTCTTTAATAAGGTTGTTAAAAAAGGAGTTCTCTTATACTCAAGAAGAAATCGAATATTTTTTAAAAACTTAAAGAGGCTATATGTACAACTCTTGTATTTTCCACACCTAACTACACAAAACCTTTATTCTGGAATGTGATGCCTCATGGCATGGCATTGGTGTAGTTTTAATGCAAGAAGGACGCCCCCCTACCTTTGAAAGTTACCAACTTAAAGAACAAAACTTACTCAAATCAATTTATGAAAGGGAAATGAAGGCCATACTATATGCAATTAAGAAATGACACCCTTACCTAATAGGAAGACACTTAAAGGTAAGAACATATCATGGTAGTCTTTAGTACTTCTTGGAACAACGATTATTTTTAGAAGAGCAACACAAATAGGTTACAAAGATGCTAAGTTGGGACATTGAAATTATCTACAAAAAAATAAAAAAAAGGTGGTGGCAAATGCACTTAAAGGAAAGAAGATACCACATAGGGATTACTTTGAGCTTGTTGGAAACCTAATATGTGTGAATTATGGTTCCTTTTGTAAATATTGTAATTATTTATTTTTAGTTTCAATTTCTAATATGAAGAGTCACATACCTTTGGAAGCCTAAGGGAAAAGGTAATTTATGCAATTTATTAATAGTACATTCACATTCAATGAAATCAAATCCATATTGGAGTTTCCTAGGCTTGTCACGATATCATAGCCCTATGTTATTTTTATATATCCTTAGTCTTCCTTATGCCCTCTCTTCTCTTAGAATATTATCTTTGTCCTAGTCTACTCCAATCCGTTCCTTTGCATATTTTTATGCCAAGCCAACAACCTGAAAAACCTAATTTTCTCCTAGCATCTTGAAGTGGTTCCTTGGTGTCCTTACTCACTCATTCTCCTAGGTGCATAAACCAAGGAATTTTTATGGTTTATTGTTTAAAAACCACCTCATATAGGTTATCCTCTTTCTGCGAATAAATTCGACCTCACTTGAAGGTATCTTGTCTAATTGTGACTTGGTTTCTTCATGTTCTAGCCTATCATGGAGCATAACTCACGTAGTCCTCTCAAGCCCTGGTTTATTCCTTTCCTCAGTCTCTCATGAATGTGTATCCATCTATGGGCATGTTTTAGTCACCCACAACCTCACCTCATCTCCTCAATAGGAACGATCTCAAAACCTAATTTATCCAATATTTTCTATGTATATTACATGACCGTGCCATTATGTATCTACATTTTAATGAGTAACTAGTGAGACATAGAGTTTGATTATGAGAAGAAGGATGATCAAGTTTATGATAAAGTGGACATAAGTTCAGTAGATATCAACAAGGTGTAGTTGTGGATAGATATGAAGCTATTTAGATGAGTAATCTGCGACCTCATATAAACTGGCGTGATTCCTCTCTATGACCTCCAATGTGGGATAGGAACTAGAAGTTTGGTAGGTTTATACACTGATATAAATGATGTGTAATTAACAACCTTGTAACATGGTTCTTTTCAAAATTATATGCTCGAATTTCTATAGTAGAATCCTTTAAATATGTAAGTGTTTTAAATATATATTGGCTTCATGCTTGTTAGATGAGGATTGTAGGATCAAGAATAAGTCTATGATAGGACCATAGAGACCGCATTATGTTGTAGAGATTGAGTTCACTGTAGCATTGCTTGTAGAAACCATATTGTTAGACTCTTGCAAATTGTTGCAGAGATTGTATTGTCACTATATTGTAAGATTTGTGCATAGACTATAAACCTGCACACATGGATTATTGTAGTGCATTGTATTATAGAGATCAAATTATTGACTGTAGTGTAGCTTGCATAATATCCTTGAAAATGCATTATCTAGTTTCCATTATTGGAGATGTGCTTAATGGAAAGGACAACTATCTAGAATGATTGAGGAAGATCAAGAACACCCTCATATTCAATGATCTATGAGATGACATATGTGAAGGAAAAGGTGATGTTGGAGAAGGTGATGCTATACCCGAAGAGCCTAAAATAGGCGAAGAGCTTTCCATATGGAAGAACATAGATAATAAAGCATATGCATTGGCTGATGCTATGGTAAGTGAGGAGATGAGTTGGCATACTTCATCTGCTAAGAAATATTATGATATTTTGAATAAGTTTAAAGATTTGTACGAATCACACTCAAAATTGGGGCTAACTAAATTGTTGTTGAAGCTCTTTAACCTAGAGTTGAAGGATAATGACCTTATGGATGTGGAATCTGATATCAAAGCCATTATGCATGAAATTAATGCTATTAGTGAATGTAGACCTTTCTCTCACTTCCTTCATCAATTTCCTCTAACATGTTGTACCCTTAGGTTGTACTCCCTCTCACAAAGCACAAGGCCCAATCATATTGTGTCAGATGTACCTTCTCATGCTACTTTAGGTCATCGAGTGGGTCCTCGGGCCAACGAAGGGAACCCTCATTTTCTAAGGTACTAGAAGATCCTATTATGTCACCCTATGAAATCATTTATATCTAAGAAACTGAGTTGACTAGGTTTTCAACAGGAGTATGCAGTGCCTGGAATTAGCCTTTGCTACTTGAAGATGATTTAAGACATTATTTTTAAAGGTGGGAGGACAAAAAACAATGAATACAACAAAAAAATATAACCAAATTGATGCTTTTGGGGTTCCTTAATCACAATTCCATCACTTGGAAGATAGATGTAAGATTATAAATACATCATGTAGAAGAGAACAAATCATAAATTCTATCTATAAAATGCTTGTAACAAAAAAAAATCAAGTGTGAAAGATAAACATAGATCGAATCAATGAAATGGAAGACATACATCCATGAGAAGAAACCATTATAGAACACATGAAATTTATTGCTTCAATCTAATGACAGGTTTCCTCATTCCTAATTTATTCAATAAAATCATAGATTTTATTTGAATACAATAGAATGATAGCAAGAGGGACCCTTTGATATCTTTCTCGGGTCTATTGATTTTCTTCCTCACAGAAGGACTTCAAATAATATTTACATACGGAAAAATAATAAAAATGAGAAAAAGCGATGGCGCAAATGTTGCAGATCCCATTACATTATTCAACAAAAAATTTGCAGCCTTTTGATATAAAACAATGTCCTCCTCGATTCTAAATTTGATTCCTCCTTTTGTTATACCTTTTCCTCTCTAAGTGGTGGTTAGCTATTGCTCAAGTTGTCATGACTGTAGTGGAAGCTGGGACTATTCAATTATTTGTGACGTTGGGAAAATTGAAGACTCGTCATGATTGTGCCCAAAATGAAGTTAACTATACCATTCTCCATATATTTTATTCTTTTGTCCCCCCTCCCCCCGTTTGACACGATGTTTTTTTATCCCCCATAATATGACTCATTGTTTTTTGTTTTCTTAATAGCTTCTTTATTAGGGAGTTGTGAAGTTCTTGCTGGCTCCAAGGGTCTTAGAGCAAACGGAAACCACTTCCTTTGGAACCCTTTTCTACTCTCTTTTGGTTACATAGTCATGTAATGTGGAAATACATGCCAAACTATGTTGATTATTTCCCTGCCCCATTTTAAGATTTTGAAATATTTGTCTAGTTCAGAGTAAGTGGTGTAATTAGCCTCCTTGACATTTTGGATTTTTCTCTTAACAATTTCCAGGTGGAAATGGATGGCGTCAACTGATTATATATTTCCGTGGGGTGGGAATGGTTTATTTGTTTGGTACACTAACCGACCCAGGGAAAGAGATTGTGAACATCCTGGTGTACACATCCTCAAGGTGTAATCTTAAATTATCATTCCACAGGAAAGGAAGACCATGATTAATCAGGGTGCTCATATCTCTAAGGAAAGGTTGGATGATTTTTTTTTTTAATTTTGATTCTTTTTCTTTAATAATCCAACATTTTTTAAATTTATGTGTACATGTCTCAATATCCATGTATATTGAGGTCCTGTCCCTGATTCCAAGCATTTTTGAATTCTTAGTGGAGAGTGAGTTGATCACTCACCTTGCCACTTTGGCAGTTTTGTACCTCTAATGGATATCATGTTCATTGATGTTGAGGAATTTAACCACTTCCTTATACATAATATCAAACTCCAAGTAAAATAAGAATTGATTTGTAATAGAGGGGAAATCATTGGCAACATTTCCCCACACATATTTTTTAATCTCCCCCAAGGGTTTTTTCATTATTGTTTCAATTAGGGCCTCTTCATGCCAAATCTTCCAAGTTTCTATTCCATCCTTGCGGCCTATTATTTCCTTTTTTGTGTTGATGCATCTTCTTTTCTACTTCATCCAATTTCTCTCCCTGATTTTTAAGCTTTTGCTTCCACTTCTCAACTAGGTCTTCAATGGTTGCTTCTTTCATAGCATTATTCCCTACTTTGCTATTCAACTCATAAATCTTCACGGTTGGTTGATCAATATTTTGTTCTAGCTATGATACTGACTCTATGGATGGATACTTGAAGTTTCTAGAGTCTTTTCCTTTTGGGCCTTAGTGATTTGATGCTTGAGGGAGTTGATTATGGAATTGGATTCTTCTAGTTGAAGAGTTACATCTTTTGTTACATTCTTCTTAGCCTCTAGTTCAACAATTATATCTTTCAACACTTGGTTTTGTGTTGAAAGAGAATAATTTTCTCTCCTCAGAAAATCTACCTCATCAACCAGTTTTTGTTGTTCATCTAACATTTGCTGTGTAACCAGGATAGCCTAAGATATATTTTAGCTCTCTAAGGACTTTATCTCGTCACCTTTTCTTTTAAGTATGGAATTATGTGGTTATATGGTTCCTATGCTATGGTTTATCTATGGTTTGATGCCAATCATTATTTTGTGTACTCATATTCCTATGGTGCTAATTTTTCTAACATTATTTAATTTATGGTTTATTTGTACATGGTGATGGTGGAATCTATAATGGTTATGTGTTCTATATGGTCAATAGGTTGTATGTTATTGGAAAAAAAGTTCAAGGCATGGTAAGCTCTAAAAGATTCTTGCATAGACATGGTCTTATGTATCTATTCTTACCTTGTTTTAGCCATGAATGATATCAACAATAGAAACCTTGGCAAGGTGGTAGCACATACGACAACTTGACATTGTGCATGGAGTTACAAGGCTTAACACATTTTCGATGGTGTGGTTTGGTGCTTTGTTATATAGTTTGTCTTTGGTATCAATGAATCAACATTAAATAAGGAAGTTTTTTATCATTGAACTATACTTACCTTGGGATTTATCCTCCACCTTGTCCTATCCTCTTATAGTGACCTTGACCTTCTGTACTAGCAATTTACACTAGCATTTAATGTAACTTGTTGACATTTGATCCTCATGTGTTATACACCATTGATTCAAATCTAACAATTGGAATTCACTCTCATCTCTTGAGGACTTACCTTACCTTGTAGGTTGGCCAACACTTAACCATTTTCTTGCTCAAATTCACTTGTTAGAAATCCATGGTCTCTTTTGAGTTTGTTGGCCAAGCCCATCCTTCTCGCTAGCCTACAACCACTTCCACTTAACATATATCCCTACTTTGGCCACTATTCTGGCATTAGTTTTGGCACTTTCCCCTTAGCATATTTTGAAATTGTTGAAAGTTGTGGAGGATTTTAGTTTTGCAATTTCACCTTGGCTCAACACTCGAGACATAACATTGCAAGTCATTTAGGTTGAGTTATTGTTTGATTGTTTAATATGGTTATCAAAGAGGAACCTGTGGTGGTGAATTGTTTCTCAACAGTTATGAACCCTAAAGCAGGTTCGTCATCAAGAGAGGCTTTTCTCTGAAGGCTTCATAGATATCAAGAGCTCAAATTTACTTGATTAATATATGCCAAAGTACCTTAGTTTGTTTTTTGAAGTGTCTCCTAAGTCACAGAGATTTTTTGGTGTTAATGCATGAAATGTTTTTGCTTATATTTATAATGAGAATATTTTTTTTAATTAGTTTTTTGTATAATGTTTTGGGATATCATAAGATGATTAGATGTATTAAGTTATGGTTAAATAATACGATAAAGATTTGGTTTTCTAGATTAGGTAGGGTTATTTATTATAGTTTTATTATGTAGTTTTTTTTAAATGCTTTAGGAGTTGTACAACATGTTTCCAAGTATTTTTTAGTTTTAATCCATCCTCACGGTTAATGTTATTTGAATATTTTTCTATTTCTAGTGCCTCCCTTACTCTCCTTTCGTAGTAATGTGGGATGGTTGCAAGCACTTCCGACTTTTCAAGGCATATTTGGTGGTTAGTATTGCATGAGTGCTCGACAACAACATATTTTTTGGCTATGCAATGGTGGATATATGCACCATGTTCTTTTAGTCTGGTTTCTTTACCGGGGGACCTGTTTCACCGATGTATACTCTTCCACATGAACATGGTATAACATAGAATCCTTGGTGGAGTTTTTTCTCTATGGGGTCTTTAACAGTGTATAACATGTTCCTTAGGGAGTTTGGAGGAGAGAAAGCTACTTTAATGTTCCTTTCTCTTAGAATCTTGGCAATCCTATTTGTGGTGCCATGAATGTAAGGAAGAGTTGCTATAGGAAGACCATTATTTTCTTGTTTTTCGATCCTTTTGTTTTTTCTAGATTTTCTAATGGCTTCGTTTATCTATTTATCTTTATAACCATTGTTTATTAAATCCTTCCTGAGGTGGTCAAGTTCTTGTTCAAGATGGTATTTTTAGGAAATTCTAAAAGCATGTGTTACTAAGGTGTTGATTATGCCAGTTTTTTGTTCGGGATGATGGTGAGACCTGGCATGAAGATATCTGTCGGTGTGTGTTTTCTTCCTGTATACCTAGTGTGCAAGAGAACCATCTTATTTTATTAAGGTGAGTACATCTAGGAAAGGAAGACAATCTTTTCATTCTTCTTCCAAAGTGAATTTTATGCTCTTTGCTTGGCTATTAAGGTGACATGTGAAGTTTTTTAGAGATTCTTCACCATGTGGCCAATTACTGTAAATGTCATCAACACATCTTATCCACCATTTTTGTTTTTGAGGGAAGGAGACTATTGTGTTTTTTTCTAGATTTTCCATAAAGAGGTTGGCAACGATCGGTGATGAAGAACGTAGATTTGAGAGAAATTTCAACAAGTTTTGTAGTTTGTTTGTTCACCATTCCTTTGATGTCATTTATGGCTTCGCCAATTGATATTTTGGTGTAGAGGGAGACTACATCGAAGATTTTTAGAATATATCTTTCTTCAATCTTCGAGTCTTCCATCATATCTACTAGAGGTGTGTCGAGTCTTTTATGAAGGAAAAGGTGTTTCCTACGAGGGGTTATAGTTTTCCTACCAAGTATTTTGCTAGCCCGTATGTCGGGGAACCTATCGTGTTGACAATGGGTCTTAGGGGTACACCAATCTTATGAATCTTAGGAGAACCATACATGCGTGGAATTATTGGCCTCACTCAACCTTGCTTTCATTTTTTATATCATTTGGCCACATACAATTTTAGCTTGGCCTCACTATTGTGCTATCATTCGATTCTATTGAATACATTTTTCATTGTTTGTGGTTTTGAGGATTCAATTGTGTACTATTAAATTTCAATTGATCCACTTGCTAATAAAAATTGTCTCTTGGCCTCTTGCCATTACCTTCTTACATAAGATTTCCCTATGTATGTCCCGATTGTATTGGAGAAAACTCACTATGGCTTGGGAATACCACAACAGACAAATGACTACCGGAAATCTACTCAATTCTCAAAGCAATGCTATTATAAATGACAATGTTAAGATAATGGAGAAATGTAACCAACCTCGATCCAAACGTTTGATGTAGATCCCCGTTGGAGCTTTCAATCCGTGCACTTGTAATCTGCAAATTAGTCTTGACAGCCAATATCCAACAAGTACAAATAATATATAATTGACATTAGCCTTATCAATAACAATGGTCCATAGTATCATAAGCAAATGTAACCCAATGTATAATAAACAACATTCACACCATGAATGGACGAGAATATGAGCATTTCTATTAATGAACAAGAAGAAGTACAAAGTGATACGACCTCTTGCCGGCAACCAATCTGAACCAAGATGTACATCAATCCACTTGTGCCTCCACCACTTCAATCCTCCATGAATGGCAAACTCAAACTAGAAAGGAGTTTGGAAGGTGAACATAAATGGTCCACAACTACAAGGATCAATGAGTGCAGACTCAAGATAGGGCAAAAATCCACTAGAGTTCCTTTACTATTCTCTTCTTTCTCCCGTCCATAGGCCATATGTGCTCAATATATAGTCCTCTCAAAGGTAGGTGAAAGGACACATCTAGACGTTACTTGGGCAGATGGAGAGCCAAAGGTCACCCAATGACCACTTTTTGGGAGTAAAAAGTAATTAATAGTGGTTTTTACCATTTTACTTGATACCCGCGGGCTATAGTGATGTAACTCATGGGTAAGCATGCTATAGTGATGCAACATTCGGGTAGGAATAAAAATAGGGCAAACTAGTATCTCTGAAGGATATAAGTGGATCTGAGTCACTAAAATGGATCCTATAGGACAAATAATGCTGATGCTCACGGGGTGGAAGATTATGATGTAACAAATGCCCCCTAATGTGTGAGGTCAGAGACTGAAAGTGCTACGATGGCCGAAATACATTATAAAACTCAAAAGTGGAGTGATGGAGACATAAGTGGAAAGAGCAGCTCACTCGTCATAATACAATAGTATCTCTGAATACATGTCAGTATAGTACAACAATCTGATACAATGGCCGTGAATAGGCAGTACATAGTGAATATATGTCATAAATGATCATAGCCATGATCCCTCTACAGTAAGATATGGTCTTCTACTCAAAAGAAGACAACTAGTGCAAACTGGAGGTACAAACTGTTGAAATCTGAGAGGTGATATCTCAGATGTAAAGTCAAAGTCATATGTAGCATATTGAATGCCACAATCGCCTAGGGTCTTCTACACAAGTCTTTGACGGTGCAAGTCCCATCAAGTGAATAAAAGAGTTGGGGTTGAACCTGATGAGACATCATCTGATTACTAGTCAATGATGTATACCATTAACAGATGCGAGATGAACCACCAATAATGAAAATGGGCATCAAGGCACAGAGCACAATCATTGGAGTGTGAATAAATGGGTTGAAGTCGAACACTAGGATGAATCCATCAATCAGGGGACATTGATGTATTCCCAAAACTGTCGATAGCAAGAGAACCTGCCACTAATGACTGCAAGCCTCAAGGTACTCAACTGAACTCTAAGCCTCAAGTCCTGGAATAAATGAGTTGAAGTCGACGGAACGAGACTTGCTGGAAGGAGGGCATTAAGGCATCCCCCATCAACCAGCACGAGGTACCAGCAATGCTGAAAGATTTGGAAGATCTCAGGTGAAACGAACTAACTCAATAAGGATGGACGACATGCAATAGTCAAGAGATCTGAGGAGTGGCCGACACTGGTTCAAGACTTCCTTTGAACAAGAGCATGAGCAGATGGATAGACTCAGGCAGCATAGACTCGACATAAACTGTGCAATGCAGGAGGGATTACAGAGGGCTCCATAATGACTGGAAGCTTAACCAATCGGTGGAGAAAACTGAGAAACAAGTACAGCTCCTAAGGCCCAACTATAGTCCCAACTCATAATGTACGGAGTGGAATGAATGCTCTGTTCAAAGGAGACACAACAACTGCCAACAAGAAATAGTGACCATAATCCAGTCCGGCTTTTTGGAATATTTGATTTTTTTGGTCTTTTTCATGTTTAGGAAAAGCTTGAAAAAGAATAAAATTGCTTATAATACAACAATTGAGGGAACCAGTGTCAAATAGCTAGCAGACTAGTCCCAAGCAGTGGAACATACCTATGCTCAATGCAAGGAGATGCGTGCAGGATGTGGACACTTGGGGGTATGTTCCCTCAGGGTCAAAAGGTCATCAAATTGTGAAGGGAAAATATATAAGCTCTACAGGGGAAAAGTGCTCAGGCACCAGGCTAACAACTGAGTAAGCGGGAGCCAGCACAAGGCTCAAGCGGGAAGCAGGATGATGCAATGCAATCACAACATGATATAACTGAGGGGAGTCCTTAAGGGAGATGGCTAGCATAAGCCAAAGTAGAGTATGAGTCTTTATCGCAAAGTCATGGCGTGACTACAAAGGACTCCCAATCCTAAGGACCAACAACGGCATGGGCACCAGAATGCATAGGGGGTTCTAACTAGGGTACCCATGTTCGGAAAAGCCCTACCGCCACATAACAACACTTCTAAAGCAGTGTGAAGGTTCTGTTTCAGTTACGAAGCAGGGTCGCACCTAGGGTGTATGAAAATGGTCAACAGGTCAAATGCATAAATGCATGCGAAAATGGCATCTAACCTATATGCCAGGTGTGAAACGTACATGTCATAGGTGTGAAATGGTTCAGAACAACTCTCGCCGAGGAAATCTGATTAAAAAACACTACTCCATGACACGATATTAGTTCATAACGGCTCAAAATGGCAAAAACTATAGAAAAGTGGGTTCAGAAAATTATAAATAGTAACAAAATTTTCCAAATTATAACTCATTTGCACTATTCACAAATTTGGAGTTTAGTAGTCAGTTTTCACCTGAAACTTCAATTGTCGATCGTGGGAGCTACAAGCGACCGTTCAGTGAACCGTCCGGAGCAGGTTGGTGGTTACTTCCATACCTTTCATTTTAATGTTTTTATTTCAATTTTTGTCGGTGGATTTTTTAGTTTGGCCAAGCCCTAGATGGCTTCGGCGCTACCTGCAAGCTATAACTATGTGGGTACGCATGCTATAGTGATGCAACATGCGGGTAGGAATAAAAACAGGGCAAACTAGTATCTCTGAAGGATATAAGTGGATCTGAGTCACTGAAATGGATCCTACAAGCCAAATAATGTTGATGCTCATAGGGTGGAAGATTACGATGTAACACCGATGTCCCACTGCCAGCCTAGGTATTATTCTTAGCCATCCATTGGCCATTGTTAACTTGAATTCAATCTTTCTCCTCACTTACTTTCATTGATGTTGTGTCTTTTTAGCAATATCATGGTTTGTTCACACTTTTCAATCATATTTAAAGTTCTAACTTGTGTTCTTTATGCCATTTCAAACCTGGTTCGGCCTCTATCTTAGTCACCATTTGAATAGGCTTCAGTTATATGGATATATGTTTTTGGATTTGGTCCTACCTTCACCATTTGATGGATCAATCTCAACATGTTATTACCACCAGTCAAGGGATCATTTGCACCCTTAAACTTGGAAGGTTGCTATCCCATCTTGACATTTACTATACTTATAATGTTTATTTTGATGAATACAAGTCCATGAATTAAATTTCCTCGTCATCCAATACCTTTCAAATTTTTGTTTGGGCTTGGTACAAATGTATTGACGAGGCCAATTGATTATTTGTGTATATATGATATTTTGGCCAAATTCCTCATTTGACAAATATTGGTTGAGGCCAAATTGATTATTTATGTATATATGATATTTTGGCCAAATTGATTATTTATGTATATATGATATTTTGGCCAAATTCGTCATTTGACAAATATTGGTTGAATTTAATATATTATACAAAAGAATGGTATTATAGAGACCTCGTGCTCATACATAAACCTTAGAGGGGTTTTATTGGTATTTTATTTTAACTACACGTGATTTTATGGCTACATTCAAGCCCATGCTTCACCTTTCGCGCCTAACCATTAATCATTCATGCCCATATTATGCCATGAAGCTTCCTTGTAGGCACTATATTAAACTAACATTTATTTATACGGCCAAAGCCACGGTTTGGGTTTTTGTCTTATACTATGGCAATTTGGAGATTGTAGGGTTATTTTAATTGGCCATATATTTGTTTCTTGACCCTGGTTGGATTTAATTATTAGCCTTTCTACAGTAAATTAGAATTATTTGCATTTGGTATTATGATTTACCTAATGTACATTATGTTACCCAAAACTTTGTAAACCCCTATGTAATTGGCACTATCGTGATTTTTTTTAGGTTTATTAGTGAATGATGAATCTCAATGAATGGGTTATGCCCAATCACTTTTACTTTTCCTTTGTACTGGTAAATTATATGATATTCCTATGTAATGAGATGCATGCTTTATATCAAGATGATTAATTTAAATTATAATTTTCTATTTTTTCATGGTTGAATGGGATTTTATTTGAGCATTATTTTGATTTGGGAGGTAAATTATAATTTTCTAATTTTTTATGGTTGATTGGGGATTTATTTGAGCATCACTTTGATTTTAGATGAGTTGTTGGAGTGGTAGTTCAACTGGCATTAGTTGAGGAAATAGGTAACAAATTTAGAGATGTGTGAAAGGAGAAAGAAAAAAAAAGAATTTTAATTCACTTTGTTGTAAATTTATAAATTTGTGCAATTGGTATAAATTAAACTTATATTTACGAAATAACATAAAAATGCACAACTACTCATTTTGCCTTTTTTATTTACCTTGTGACTTCACCTAAGCATTTTTGAGTTTGACTTGGTTTCCCCATTTGCTAATGATAGATAAGTGCAAGACCTCAATCCCCCTTTACTAGTATCATGGGCTGGTAAACTCTAAACCATGGATTGGTAGACTCTAAACCATCAACTTAATATACTTAAACCTTCGAGAGTGACCTCTTCTAATTCAAACTCTTAAACCTCACAACACCTCTCTCACCTCTCTCATGATGTTGAAGTACCCATGAACCACTACTCTTAAAAACAATAAACACCTCTCATGCTTCCTCGAAATTATATTATAATGTATATTATTAAACACTTATCTAATATACTTGCTACTACTAAATGTACTAAGTTCGTTCACCTCCCTTACCATATTTCATTTACTTCTATTTCTTTTACTCAAATCTAAGTTTGTTGCCACTTCCCCATGCCATGCATCATTTACCACTCTTTTACTCAAATATAACATGAGGATAATCAAATCATTAAAAACATATATCCCAAGATCGTCATCTTGGTGTCACCTACCACTCACCCATCCTCCTATTTCAGCTTTAGACCTACCACATCAAAGTCTCCCTATGCTTTGATTATATATATATAGAGAATATTGTAAACTTCTATGATACATTTATTAATTTTGATGATCGTTTTTTCTTTTGAAGATATATATATATATATATATATATATAAGATTTTAATCCGTGTTTATATTTAAATGAACACATGATTATGTCGAAGCAACAAAATTTCTATTTTATTTTATATGTGACTCATGGTTGCATCTTTTATTATTTTAATGCATGATCATTATTTATTTATGAGGAAGGATTAAGGATGAAGAGAGGTATAAGATGTTTCATGGAGGGGGGAGGCATAGGTAGTTCGTATGAGACACGTGATGGGACCCCTCATGGCTTGCCATGTCTTAATTTCATAGTTCGTATGAGACATGGGAATCATCCCCCACGTGGGCTAGAAGTGGACTTCATTAGGTGATGGGAACCCTCATGGCTGGTCATGTCTTTAACTTTATATTTATCCTTTTCACTCTTTAATACTTTATTCGTAAAGTGACTCTGACCCCCCAAGTTGATGTAACGTTATCATGATTTTATTCTATAATTTTTAATTAAAAAGTGGTTGAAACCACTAACTGTCTTGACATGCCAAACACAAAGGTTATAGGTTAATAATTACATTTAAATATTTATTTAAAAATTAAATTATTTTTATTAATAATATGATATAATTATATGAGTGGACTTAACATTAAGATCATGTGTTTTTAAGATTTTTTTAGGTTTAAATTCGGAGGGGTAGTGTATATGTATCTTTTTAAATTTTTATAATTATTTTACTACCAATAAATTTGATAAACAATGGAGTCTAATAAACACCAAATTAATATATAGCTTAACTATAACCTTAAAAATATATTATTATAAAACATGGCATCTATGATTAAAAGTTTTGAAAATTAATTCAAATAATTATAAATCAAACATAATATCTTTCCCTTTAAACATAAAGAGATCATAGATTTAATTATCTTGATCCTCTTTAAAGTTTTGTTTTCTTTATTTGCTTTAGCTAACCCATAGCTTGAAGTTATATCTTATTTCTTTGTATTTTTCATATATATATACTTTACTTTGTTGTATTTCCGTAATATCATTTCTTTTTAATAGTTTGACTTATATTTTTAAAAGTAGTTATTTTGGTCTCGTCTAAGCTCTTTAGATTTGATTATTCATTTCAATAGTTATTTTCCTTAATTTCAATTACTTAATTTAGAAAACGTAAAAATAAATAATATTAAAATATTAATTATTGTCACCAAGTAGCCCAAGTGATAGTGGGATGGAATGACATCCTCCCCAACTAGGTTATGTTCTTAGAAGTGACATGCATGTTGATAGCTTTGATTTGTCATAGTGAGGCTGAAAGGTAGGTGACCCCCTTGAGTGGGATCCCTCTAGCTAAAGTGTGTCTCCAAGTCGTCTCGGCCCTAGGTTGATCTATGAGTTTTCCTTATATGTGTTTTGTAGGTTATTGCATATATTCATGGAGGTTGCTTAGTTCCCCATCCCAAATTAAAAAACTGTTTATTTATTTCTTTAAATATTAATTATTATTTTTTATATAAATTTAAAAATTTATTAAAGCAAATCCTATGGTAACTGCACTCAATTATAATACTTTCTTCACCACATCTAACCTTGAAAGATATAAAATAGAAAGACAAAAGCACAAAGGAATTAATTAGGGGGTTTAAACTTGAGTGATCATTTCTACCTCTCTTTGATTTAGCCTCATGGAGAGTTTGATATGTTGCTTGTGTAAAGTCAATTTGCGCAATAAATATAATCCATATTCCAAATGTTGAGGCACCTCTTTTTCATGTCTTTTCATTCTAGAGGCAACTTTATCAAATATAGTGAAATTGCATTGGTTCAATTAAGTTGTTTATAAGATAACATCAGTTAATGTCCATAGCACAAGAAACCATTGTGTATACAAGCCCATGTTGTCTGATTCTAGTGGGGTCTAATGCTAGAGAATGTATTATAAGACCTAGTGATCTATGTATTATTTGCACACATGCTAATTAAACAAGGAATTGGTGTTGGGTGACATAGATTCTATTTGTTGAAAGCATTTGTCTAGACATCCTTGATGTCGGTGTCCCATTATGATGAATGCCAAGTGTGAACAAGAGGTGCATTGTATGTCTCTTGGATAGACAAATTGTTGCATATCTTAATTCTATAGTGATAATGTCTATGTCACTCGTTATGTAATTCCAAAATTCATGGGAAAGAAAGGATGGCGCACGTCTGATCCTCCGTCTACTAGTAATGTATAATCTCTAAGGGAGGGTGCACTGCCCAATAGGACGACACAATCATCTAGAAAAGGAGTTGGGCCCAAGATGAAGACTATTGAAGAATTAATGAAGTAACCGTTGAGAGATATTGGTTAGTTAGAATTTTTGACATAGTCAATATTCTATCCTATAATAAAATCTCTATATAAAGCTTTCCTTCTCTTCAACAATAAGATTGATGATATGTTTTGGTCCTTGTTTTGAGATACATATATGTTATTTTGTTTTCGTTCTGTCATATGTTCTTTGTCATTTAGGAATGGTAGGTCAATTGGTATTAGAGCCTTCAATCTAGAATCTTATGTTCTAAATATCAACTTCAATTTATTTTAGCATTTGCAGGTGGTTTCATCTCATCTCTTAGGTGCTTGGGTTCCCAACACTAGGGATTGTCTTTGTCTCCTTGGCCAAGCACCTTTTCTGTTGGTCACTCGGGTTTCCTTCCCTCTATCTTTTTTTTGTTATGTGCAAGGCTCCTTCTCCTTTTTTCAATCCTTGTGCAGAGATGCCTCCATGCAAGGAAACCACATAAGACGAATCTCAAACAATTTATGTCTCCTCAATGGAAGATTTATCCTAGGCCATGCTTAAGCTCATGAAATTGCAACAACAACAACACCCTACCACCCTTCTATATCTTGATATTCGTTTCAACTACCTAAGTAAAAGCAATGACAATATGAATGGTGATCTCTTAGATTCTTGAATAATGGGTCTCTCTACTTATTTCCAGACCCTCCCAGACTTCTACAAAGACACCAAAATTCATATTGCTATTCTGCAGTTGGAAGGAGTGGCACAATTGTGGTGCGATTCGTAGTTGGATCCTTCCGAGATAGAGGTGGATCTCACTTATGCCACATCTAATTATTCCAATGCTCATCCCATTTGCAATAAAGTCTCTCTTTTTCAGGCTTTGCAGGATCGTTTTTATTCCCTGCATATGTCTAGAACTTGTTGGCTCATTGCCTTTAGCTCAGGAAGCAAACTGTCAAGTTTGTGTAGGCCTATATTGATGTCTTTTGCAAGATTTATATTCAACTTGAGATCCACGATCCAGAAGAAGTACTTGTGGTTAAATTCAATTATGGTCTTTTACTTGTCTTTCACAAAGAAGTGGACCTATTTGACACCTCCACCTTGGACACTAGATTTGTACGTGCTCTCGCTATGGAAAGAAAGGTCGTCCCTTGGATGTGTCTTGTGCCTTCCCATTCCCCACCCTCGTCCTCCTCCCAAACTTGATCTCTTCATTCTACCAAGTTTGGAACTTGGTGCACCTTTCACCGAATCACCATACTCGCTTTCACTCTTATGAGGAATGTCGAGTACTACACGGAAAACACTCTCCCAAAACTCCAACCAAGACTTATTTGCTGAATATTTAGAGGCCTCTTCAAATAAAACTCTTGACCCTACATAGCATGATCACTCTTTGACCCTCATGACTACTATATATAGTGTTTTAGATTAGGCTCCCTATTCACCCGTAACTACCAAATCAAACATTATCTTGATACTATGATTATGGAAAATGACAACCAAAAGAACCTTGTGGCTCAAGACCTAGTTCACCACCTCTCCCTTCCCAAAACTCCTCATCTACATCCATACTATCTTGGCTAGGTGCACAAATATGGCCTCTGACTCATGGTGACTTGACTTTGTTCTATTACCTTTTCCATTGGGCCTTTTGAGACATTGATGACTATGACGTCTCTCCACTAGATTGTGTTGATCTACTCCTCGATGTTCCATACCAATAATATCATTAGGAAGTATATCATGCACATACCAACCAATATTAATTTAAGCAAGAGGGGTGGGCTTATGTTCTTACCTACTCATCCTTAAAATAAACCACCTTACTGTCTAGAAAGACCACTATATGTCACATTAGCTTTCAGCACTATGTCTTATTTTTCCTGTTCCATCCTCTCAAAAATGATAATGCCACTCACATATGTCCTCCTGACATGGTCCCCTTATTGTAGGAATATGCAAATGTCTTTACAAAACCTGTTGGCCTTCCCTCCTCTCGATCTATTGAGCATACCGTGGATCTTATTCTTGGTGCCTCCTTGCATAATGCTTAATCTTATCACCTCACTCCTACTGAAGCACTCAATATTGAATGTCAAATCCAAAAACTTTTGAAATTTGGCCATAGTTATCCTATCTCTCCCCCCTATACCTCTCACCTTCATAATTCCTAGAGAGGATGATGATGAATGGCACTTGGTCATAGATTACCATGACCTCAATAAGGATATGATAAAAAGCTGTTATCCTTAACCCATAATTGATGACCTTTGTAAAAGATACTTCATAAATATGGATCTCATGGCTGGGTACCATCAAGTGTGGATGTATGCTCCAAATAATTGGAAGACAACTTTCAAGACCAATTTTGGCCTATATGAGTGGCTAGTGATGCCTTTTGGACTCATTAATGCGATTGCTACCTTTATGCACCTCATCAACGACATCTTCCAGCTGCACCTTGGTAGGTTTGTGGTAATTTAATTAAATGATATCATCGTTTTCACAAAAACATGAGAGGATCATCTCTCGCATGTCCTCTCTATCTTGGATCTCTCAAGGCAACATCATTTACAAGTCAAATAACGTAAGTCATTTTTTGGGAAACTATTTGTCCAATATTTGGGGTTCATTATCGATCAAGAAGGGATCCATCCTAATGATTCCAAGGTCAAAGCTTTGGCCACTTGGTATACTCCTACCAATGCTTTGGATCTCAATAGTTTTATGGGTGGCATAAATTTCCATCATTGGTTTATTGCCAAATTTTCTCAACTAGCTTTCCTACTCCACCACTTGTCGAACTAGTCTTGTTTTTCCTAGACCTATCTTACTCAACAACATTTTCAGTCTCTCAAATATTATCTTTGTTTTGTTCCCATGCTTGTTTACCTGATCTGCAACAACCTTTTGAGATTGAGATGGATTCCTCTTAATTTTCCATAGGGGTCATACTGAAATAGGGAGGTCACCCTATTTGCATACCACTTTGAAACACTCTCTGATGAAAAAATCCACTATAGTACCTATGATAAGGAGTTTTAAATTTTGGTACAAGTTTTAAAATAGTGGTTCCATTACATTTTGGGAAAGGAAAACATCTTACATAGAGATCATAACCCATTGATCTTTATTAATTCGCATAGAAAGTGTCAAGAATATCGGCATCTGAAGTGGGATGCATACATTTAGTAGTTCCATTTAGTGATCAAATACAAGAATGGCACCTCTAACCAGATGGTAGACCTTCTCAGTCGTCCTCCCACTTAGGTTCTTCACATTTTAGACATATGATGTGCAACCTACGATGCTTGGAAATAAGGAAAATTTTATGGGCAAAATTTAGCCCGTGGGATCATTTTTGAAACTTTTTCCAAACAAAATCACCATTTTCCATTTGTTTCTAATATGATTTGCCCAAGATTAAAATTTTTTACTCTAAAAATCGCCAAAATTGTTCAAAAACTATATAAAATCCTTAGAAATTAAATATTTTGAAAAAATATTGCCAAATATTTTATGGTTGGAAATTTGATAATTAGTAAGAATTTCCAAGGTTTCGACACTTTATGAAAATTATGGATCCTGTTGGCTGCTTTTCTGGGCAGACCCGGGTTTTAATGAAGCGCAGCAACAAAACCCCTTGGCGCACTGGCCCTCTCGGCAACGAGCTGCGCGGCAGCTCGAGGTCTCACCCGAAGTGGCTATGGGGGGGTTAAGGAATCAGGTTTCCTTAACCGGGGTGACGCGGAGATGGCTCTTCCTTGAATGGTTCCTGTGAAATCGGCGGTCGGACCTTCCCGCAGGCCGCTTGCCGCAGCTGCGTGGGTCCCTTCCTTGGCAGGTCTACTGCGCAGTTTCTTCTCTCTAACGCAGCAGGCAACTATCCCTTGGGTCGACGCGCTGAACACTTCCTCGCCCTTCACATCTAGCGCAGTAACGCAGTCTGCTCTCGCCGCAGCGACCGTGCGTTACTACCTCTTTAGTACTTAAGACACTTCTAGTTATCAAAGGATCTTTCCAACTTGCTCAAACAGTCACAAGGATAAGACAGAAGTCTTGCATACACAAATAATGAACTCTAAATAGTTATCATTCACGCAAACATTATAACAAGAAGACATAAGTGAAGCTCATCCCCTCGAGGAAAACCACATCCACGGGAGCGTTATATTAACCAGAAAATGATAGAGTCATACAATATGCTGCGCACACAGCTGCAGCCTTAGATCTTACAGGAAACTCCACGCACACAGCTGGGAGCCCTTCTCTCAAGCTTGTCTCCTCTCTATGGAGATTACAAAGGCACAGACGTCGACTCAGACTGTCTGGCAACTCAGGGATTAGCTCCTCGGCTATCCGATTTCCTCTCTCTAGTTCTACACACCGGGTAGAAATTACAGTGAAGGATAATCAACACATGATCTATCCTTTAGACTGGCTCTCTAACAGTCTAGTGTCCAACTCTCTAACTCTCCAAAAGGAAGGAACTGAAGGAAGGGAGGAAGAACCCTCTACCCATTACAATGATTCATCTATATAGGTAGCCATGAAGGTCACACCTTTACAAAACTGTGGGCCTTTCCCAACAGTGATTCCCAAAAACCCTAACCACGCACATGGCTAGGTGTACTGTAGGCGCCGCTTGCAGTCACGTCGCCGCTTCCTGCAGGCTCCGTGAATTCCGGCGCAGATTGTGGGTATGGGCGATCGTCCTTCGCCTTCAATGCTCTGGTCCGTTGCTCCTCCTTGATCCGAGCAACCATAACTTCTGTACTAAGCCTTTAAATGAGGGTAGCTAAGCCCTCTACTCCATCGCCTTTATTTATTATGGTAGCTGAGCCACCTTCATTCTTTGATGACGTGCGCGCGATCTCCGCAATTTCCGGTCCATGATCTGCGCTGAGATCATCCATCTGGCACCGTACTGCGCACCGTCTCCTTCTTACCCAAAACTTAATGCTTGTCCCAAAATTAGCACTTTCCTTCCATACTCGTGATTTTTCCCAAAATTCGCAGCTTTTACTATAGCTGCGACCTTGGCCCCAACAGGCCCCCAACACTCACTTGTGGCTCGCCCTCGAGCCACTCGCACTAGCGCGTGGTCTTTGGATTTGCGCCTCTGTGTTTGCTTGAATCTCCGCGAATTTTTTCTGCCACTTCGCAATAGCGGAGTCCAATTCCTCAATACACTGATCAGCTGTCTGTACTGTTTCTGCGGTTGTTTCATCTTTAGTGAGTGTATCAATGATCTCTTGAGACTCGGCAATCTCTTTGATTTTTGTCTCAATCTGGCCAACGATTTCAGCATACTCATCCATGAATGGCTGAATGCTGTTGGTGAGCTTCTCATCTTCAGTTCTGAGCTTGTGCAGTTGCTGCTGCATTTTGCGCACTTCGCCCATTTTCTTCATCTTTGGCAAGCCTGTTAAGGACTTGGCTTCTTCATTCAGAACAGTGAGAGACTGTTCTGCAGCTTGCACCTGTTCTGATAGTCCTACTTTAAAAGGGAGGTTCACAAGCTCTGACCATGCTTCCATAGCCTGGTCCATCAGGTTCTTGGCTTCCTGTACTCGACCTTTCATTCGTGTGGAAGCTCTGCTCAATGCTTCAAATTGTACCTGCGCATCATCCGTAAGATGCGCAGCGACGCGAGCTTCTAGCTCAGCAATCTGGGTTTTATGGCCTTCTGCCATAGCAGCTATTTCTTGCTCCAGGGTTTTCGCCCTTTCGCCAATAATTTGAACTTTTGCAACCAGAGGGAGGTCTGGTTGAATCTCGCAAGCCGGCAATTCCTGAGCAATCTCTTCTATTGCGTTTCTGATGCCGGTGTCTTGCGCCTCATAGAGTGCAAGCTTCGCAGAGATATTCTTATGACTTTCCTTCAGCTCTATCTCCTGCGATTGCAGTCGTTGGTTTGCCTGGAAAGTAGAGAGCTCTCTAGCTCTCAACTCAAGAGAAACTTTCTCCTGTACTAGCTGTAGAGTTTCTATAGGAATCATAGACAAATTAATTTCTACAGGTCCAACTGTGCTTACCTGCAGTTCAGCTAGGGGATCTGGAAGTGTCATGCTGGTAGGCGGAATATGCACGACAGTGTGCCTTTCTGTGAGTTCTTCAACTCGCTCACCAGTTGGAATTTCTTGTGGCGCCTGTGAAGTAGATGCTGGCGCATGGGTCTGCGCAATCCTTCCTGCGAGACCTTTTAGTTCTACAAATTGTAAGTCTAGAGCACCTCGGATGTGAGCATGCATGTTCCTCATCTCACGAAATTGGTCTTTCAAATATTTGTCGATCTCCGAGGGAATGGCCTCAGTGGGATGCGACACTTTCTGCTTCTTTGTGGCTGGTTCTGTTGAGCCTTCATCGCTTCTTTGCTCAGGGGCTTCCTTGCCCTTATTTTTTTCTTGCGCAGCGGCGGGTGGCATCGCAGGTGCGATGTCAGCTGCTGCTCTCCATTCATCGGACCACGACTTAATGGTTTCTTCGACATCTTCTGTGGTCATCCTGTAAAGACCTAGCGCCCAGTCACCTGGAATGTCGCAAGGCCGAAGGTAGAGTTGATGGATGTCGGCAGTAAAAGCCAACTTCCCGTCATACAATGTGGCTGTCTCCTCGCTCAGCCTTGGCATATCTTGTATGGTCTCTCGGAGGAGATAGTAATACTCACAAAAAACAGCGCGATTCATCTTGCGCTTCGCGGGATTAGGGGAATCCCAGAGGTTGATGTAGCGCATGCCGGCAACCTCTCCTGCGCGGCGTGGACGGAACTGAGTATTCGGGGGCTCCTTCCACCCGACGAGAGCACATAGAATTAGAAGCCACGAAAAATGGAATGATTGGCCTGCATTGTCCTGCACATTCAGGCAATCAGCCAAAAAAGAATTCAGCAGGAAGAGAGACCAATTGTACTGTTCTCCCTCCGCAGCTGCGATAGCGAGCTCTACGACAGCTCCAGTAACTTCTTTTGGTCGGCACTTGGTGAGAAGTCTGCCTGCAAGCAGACTTCCTGTGAAGCGAAGTGCCTCATCTTCAACTGTGGTGAGGTCATAAGCCCGACCTCCTCTTGTCAAGTTATATTTCTGGACCAGCTTTGCAGCTAATTTTCGGTCCTTTTCCTTTCCCGCAAAATGGATATTGGGATCCTTCCCGACCTTAGATAGGCCGGTGATACGGTGTATCAAATCAACATTTAGATCAATTGGCCTCCCGAGCCAAAGGTAACCTCCATGAACGCAGGATAGCAGTGTTTTAACGACTGCGTTCACTTCATTGCTACGCCCAAAGTGCGGTAGCTTCAACAAATTCAAGAGTCCAGGGCGCTCAAGATTTGCTGCAAATCCCTTCGGGATAAACTCATCAACGTTTCTGGTGGGATTATGGACGATATCCAAATATCGGTCCAACTGAAACTGAGGATATGTCTTATAGTCTCCAAGGTTAAAATCAGAGAATTTAACCAATGGAATGTTTCCCAATAGTTGGCCCTCTACCCGCACACTAGCCGGTAGTGGCGGGTAGCGGAATTGGATACTTTGCATTCTTCGGAATCTGTACATCCGGCGCATCATCTGGACGCGGCGGAAGGTAGTTCACCATAGACGCGAGCGGCTCTGGAACAGGTTCCTCCTGCTGCTGCTGAGATGCTCTTGTGCCTGGAGATGTTCTGGGATCAGTAGCACCGGGGTGTACGTAGGTCGAAGCCGTCACCGGAGTGGCCATGCCGAAATCTAAGCCTCGGCGTAGAAATTGACGAACAACTTCTTCAGTCGATAAATTCTCCGTTGTGAACCAATGTAAATAACAAAACTCTGGACAGCAAATGGCGGAACTGCGTAGGGTATAGACTCTGAAAACAAGGGAAAATAGTCTGCACACTCGGCTCTGAAAACAATAATGCAGATCTTCAAACACAACTTATGCAACTCGAGACAGTAACCCGAAATTGATACAAGTGTGAGGTATGTATAGCCAGCGGGGTTAGTAAATGCGACCAAGTGGGGTTACGTAGCTATAGGCGGCTACAGATGAGTTGACAACACGCTATCCTCCTTGCCGTAGCGGTGCATTTAGTGTGATTGACGGGTTCTGACAGCCTTCCGGGAGAAGCTAATGCTTTCGGCGCCTGAGTTAAATGCAAATCTTTCGGAGATTAAGCCGAATCCGTCAGAACGGGTAGAATTAAATAGCGGCCTTATCCTTCATTTATTCAAACGCGGCTACATAACTGCTGTAATTCAAAATTTCCAGCGGGTCATTTCAACTTAGGAAACCGTGCCTCTATGGGTCCACAACAAAACTCTTTTCAGCGGCAAATTATGAAAGGGGACTTCGCAAGAGCGATAGTCCAATGGTCCACAAAGCAAAACTTCGCCAAAGCGGACTGCTAAGCTTTGCTCAAGCAATTTTTATTCAGGATGCGCGGATATTTCAAGGAACTGCGCAGGAAGCTGGAAACTGAGGGTGTGTCGCAGCTTCCGTGTAGACTAAATGCGATGTCTCTTTCAACTACACTGGGCATCTGCATTCCTGAGTAATATATTATGTCGACAGGGCGGAGTGGCCGTCGCAATAAAGCTTAAGCCGACTCCCGTTTATCATTGTAGGTAGTAGTTCTCCATTCAGCTTCGCAAGCTGAACTGCGCCTCCGTCTGTTATTTTTAGTACCTGAAAAGGACCTAACCAATGCACACGAAACTTGCCTGGAAACTTGATGAATTTACTATCGTAAAGGAGTACCAAGTCTCCTTCTTCAAAGTGCTTATGCTTAATGTGCCTGTCATGCCAAGCTTTCTGTCTTGCCTTCTGTACCTGTTGATGAAATCCGGCCATAAGTCTGTCTTCTTCTAAAGAAAGCAGTTGCGAAAGTCTTTCATTCATAGTGTCAGGATCTGCCATTTCTGTAATTTGCGCAATCCGGAGACTGGGAACAATGTATTCCATGGGCATAACTGCTTCTTGTCCATACACCAAGCTGAAAGGTGTGTGACCTGTTAATTTCTTGCAAGTGGTTCTGTAAGCCCATAATACAGCTGTGACTCTAAGGTCCCAATCATCTCTTTGTTGATTACAGATCTTCGTCAGGGCATTCTCAAGGATCTTATTGAATGCTTCCACCGTACCATTAGCTTGAGGATGGTAGGGTGTACTCTTATGGTGATTAATTTGAAATTCTTCAGTAAGGGCCTCTATAGTCTCATTGAGGAAATGTGTACCTTGATCACTCATGAGGATCACTGGGCATCCAAACCTAGTGATAATGTTCTCGAAAATGAACTGCGCGGCAGTAGCAGCGTCGCAGTTCTTAACTGGCTTCGCCTCAGCCCATCGGGTGAGGTACTCAGTAGCTGTAATGATATATCTTGCGCCAGTTCTTTTTCCTGGTGGGTTAATAGGTCCTACAAAGTCAATGGCCCATTTATCAAAAGCACGCAGTGTGATCTGGGGTCTTAGCGGCATTTCATCTCTCCTTGAGGGTTTTCCTGTGCGCTGGCACACATCGCAACATTTACAGAATTCCTTAGTATCCTTATGCAATGTCGGCCACCAAAGTCCTGCGGCTAATATCTTCTGCGCAGTCGGCTTTCCTGCGAAATGGCCTCCTGCGGTACCTGAATGCGCTTCTGCGATGATAGAGCTCTTTTCATGTGGTAAGATACATCTGCGCAAAATTTCGTCAGGGCCCAACTTATAAAGCTGGCCTGCTATCAAAGTGAAGTCTGCGGCTCTGACAACAAGTTGCTTCTTCTGCTGGATTGTAAACTCAGCCGGCGCTTGTCCGGTAGTGAGAAACTTAAGAATATCAGAGTAATATTCGTCTGCTGCTTGGATATAAAACAACTGTGCGTCAGGCAGATTGTCCTCCAGACTCGTAGGTTCCTCTCCTGACTCTATTCTGGATAGATGGTCAGGCCCTGCATTCAATCTGCCTGGCTTTACAATAACCTCAAAATCATACTCTTGAAAGAGCAATAGCCATCTGCAAATTCTGCCTCCTAAAACTGGTTTATTGACCAAATATTTCAAAGCAGAATGATCAGTATACATTTTAAAGTGAGCTCCTAACAGGTAGTGTCTGAATTTCTGTAAGGCATACACCATAGCTAGTCCTTCCCGTTCTGTAGTGGTGTAGTTCTTCTCAGCTGTAGAGAGCTTTCTGCTGGAGTAAGCAATTGGGTGATCAATACTTCCTTCTCCAGACTGTGTAAGCACGATTCCTAATGCTATGGAAGAAGCATCAACATGAACATGAAAAGGTTTTCTCCAATCCGGGAAAACTAGAATAGGCGTTGTGATCATCTTTTCTTTAAGTGTGTCCAAGCTCTGTTGGCATTCCTCTGTCCATTGGAACTTCGAATCCTTCTTCAGCAATCTTTCCATAGGCGCTGTGATCCTTGCATATCCTTTGATGAATTTTCTGTAGTATCCTGTATGTCCCAATGTAGTGCGCAATTGCTTAACTGAGTTGGGCGCAGGTAACTTAGCAATGATGGCAACCTTCGCAGGATCCATCAAGAGTCCTTGTCTGCATACAATATGTCCCAACAAAATACCAAAGGGGGCACAGAATATACATTTTTTCAAGTTAAGGGAAATCTGATGCTGTCTACATTTTTCTAGCATCATGCGCAGATTCTCAATATGGTTCTTGAGTAAACCAAATACAGTCCAGTCATCAAAATAGACTTCTAAAAACTTGTGGATAAATTCTTTAAAAACAGCAACAACAACTCTAGAGAAAATAGCAGGTGCGTTTTTAAGACCAAAGGGCATTACCGTATACTGGAATGAGCCCCATTCAGTTGCAAAAGTAGTCTTGTGGCGGTCATCCGGATGGATTCTAATCTGATGATATCCCGAAAATCCATCAGTGAAAGAGTAAGCCTCTTGTCCTCCAACATTATCAAGTACTTCATCTGTGAAAGGAGTGGGAAATGGGTCGTGCGCTGATGCATCATTGAGTTTGCGCAAGTCGACACAAATTCTTATTTCACCTTTCGTTTTCTTTTCTTGGACCACCATAGGACTAATCCAATCGCTTTCCTCTACTGGCTCAATAATACCTGCTGCAAGCATCTTATCAATTTCTTCTTTGACTTTTTCTTTGTAGCGCGGGTTCAACCTGTATGGGCGCTGCTTTACTGGCTTGGCGTCGGGTTTCAGAGGTATGCGCATCACTCCTAAGTCTCCTAGGATGCCTTTCATTTCTGTGAACTTGGTAGGAAAGATATCCTGGTAATCACGTAATAAATCTGAAACATGCGCAACGGTTTCATCATCCCAATAATCTCCTATAGAAGCAAACTTTGGGTCAGCTTCTGTACCAATGTTAACTTTCTTGAGCTTGACGTGTTCTGCGATGGCAGGAATGTCAAGCTCAGGACCTTCAATATTGCGCGTCCCTTCTGATTCTGGGATATTGATGTTGCGAGGATCGTCCTCCTCATCTTCAGCGGTGAAGTTATAGCATTCCAGGGCATGTTCTATCTGGACAGCCCAATCTGGTTGGGAATATTCTGTTACTAGACCTGGTTCAATTACCTTCTTTTTAATACACTTCAGAGCCTGATCAATGCTTGGATGCTCTGACTCAAAGCTGAATGTAAGTTGAAAACTTTCTATCATAAGAGCCCAAGTAAGAGTGCCTTTGCGCAATTCTATTTCAGTATACCAATTCCTTGGAATTGTATCTAATGTGTGGATGAATTGGTGAACCCATTCATCTTCCGGAATATCTGACCATTGCTGAATACATGCTTCAATGTGTGACCTGGGGTCACTCTGTCCTTCATATTTGCGTAGCGCTTCGGCTGTGGTGTCCTGAAATCTGCGCAGTATCAATCTGCGACAGTCTTTCCATGTATGAATATTCTCCTTGTGCGCAATCCACCATCTTGCGGGTGTAGCGCGCAATGCTATATCCAGTGCCTGGATGCGCTGCGGTTCTGGAAGCTTTTGTTCATATTCCTGTATGAATTTAGTTACTTCAGTTAAGCCATCAAAAGTTGGAGTATCAATTAATTCTGTGCCAATCCATCGGATGGATTTAGTCATCATGGCGCAACGTCTTGCAGAAACCTCATGTAGACGATTCTGCCAGTTTTCCAATCCTGCATCTGAATCTGATGTGCACGAGCTATCACATCGCCAGCTGATATGGCCGTCTGCTGTGGGGTTGACATAGTCACTGTGGTTAGTGGTCATCTGATACAAGCTTTCCATGTGGCGCGCTTCCTCTTCTGCGCGAATGGGTTCTATATATCTTGGTCCTTGAATAGGATCAAGAGGTGCGATGACCCTGATCTGGTCATCCTCAAAGGTCATCTGTCTTTTCTTCAGGTTAATGACAGCCAAATTATCAAGTGCCCAGTCTATTCCTAACAGCGCTGGGTATGGTCTACTATCATCCATAATTTTGATTACTTCAAAATCTGCAGAGCTTCTTACTCCTTCAATATCAATAGGTACATTGGGTAATCTGCCCAATGGAGAGACTCGTTGCTGATTTGCGAGTCTTAGCTGGATAGGGGATCTTGTAAGCTGAGGGCTTCCCATCTGTTCCCATGTATGCATAGTGAGAACATTGGCTTCTGAGCCCAAGTCTAACATGACTTCGTCCATTTCAAATGCTCCAATCTGCGCTGTAAGCCTCATCTCTTTTCCAGTTCTAGTGTGACTCCTAATCTGGTGAACAGCACGCTATGGTGTGTTCGTCGAAGCAGAGTGTTGGCACTGATCCAACAGGTGTTGGAGTTCTAGAGTTGCTTGTTCATTGCGCAACAATTTTAAACATTGTCGCAGGAACGCATGAACACTGCCTAGTGCATGCTCCTTATCGTCATCAGGTCTTCTAGCTGTAGTGGCCTGTTCTTGTACCAGGTTGTCTTGTCTTAGCACTTGCGATCTACTATTGTTCTGCGGAATTGCGGCAGAACTTGAAGCTCTCGGATCTGAGAAATACTCTTGAGCTTGCTTAAATGCTTCTTTTTGCTTCTGTAGGTTAAGTGGGGCTGGTTTAATGTTAGCGCGGCGCACCCATTGCGTCGCTTGCTTTCCCGTTCCCATCTCTTGCGCACCAGTGGTAGCTCCACTGCGTGTCACTATATTAACTGTAGGGTCTGGTTCTCTTTTTTCTGCTCCAATCAACTGGATATTCTGATTGACCTGTGGTGTCTTTGCTTGCATCTTAGCCTGTAACTGAGGGCATTCTTCAATGATATGGTCAGAAGATTTACAATACCTGCAGAGGGTTGTAGGATTTTGGCAATCCCTAGCAAAATGACCTTGTTCTCCGCAATTATAACAAGTGATCTGTCCTCTTCCACGACCAAAGTTTGTTGTGCGTCCGCGTCCTCTGTAATTTGCTGCTCGGGCGTCCCGAGGTTGGTCATAAGGTGGACCTGCTGTGGGTCCTTGTGTCTCTGCTTGTACCCTATAAACATCATGCTTTCTTTCTATCATAAGATCATATGCTCTACAGTTGTTCTCATCATGACCTACTGATTTACAGAAATTACAATATAGATTCTTTGGAGTTTGTACATATTTCTGAAGTAAGTGGCATTCTTGTGGTCTATGACCTCTAGTTCTGCAGATTTCACACCAAGGCCCTTGTGCCTGTGGTAAAGGATTAGGTGCTCCAGTTGCAATATAGTCTATGAAAACAGGACAATGGTCCTTTGAATGACCTTGGGCTTTACATTTTGTACACCAAATTTCTTCCTTAATCTCCTTGCCTTTCTTAATATCATGCACTTGCAAGGTTAAGTTTGCTAATTGGTTCTGTAAATGCGCAACATCGTTGCTTGTTCCTGCAATTGGCGAAGCTTCTAGTTTCATAGCCATTTCTAGAGCTTGTTCCTGAGTATTGAGATTCTGTTGCATAAGAGGAAGTCTAATGTGTGGAAGCAGTGCAGCAATGAACCATTCTTTATGTTGCTGTGGTGCAAACTCGAAGCTTACTTGATCTATCAAGGCTTTGAACTTCTGGTCAAAGTCCCATACTGATTCTGTAGGTAACTGTTTGATGTCTTTGAGCTCTGTTATACACTGTGATTCTGACTTAGGTTTCTTGAATTCTCTAATCATGGCATTTCTTACCTCAGCAAGCGTCCTATTCTGTGCTGCTGAGTATTTCATGAACCAAGTCAAGGCTCTTTCTCTTAGTGTGGTTGCTAACTGAACCAGTTTAACAGCATCATCATTAATTTGCTTAATTGTCCAAATGGCTTCACATAAGAACCAGTGCTGCTCAGGGTCCTCTATCCCTGTTCCTCTAAAAGTTGGTAGTTTCATGTCATCACCCATCCTTCTTGCACGGGTTTGAGATGGAGGTACTGTAGCAGTGCCTCCGGGATGGTTAAACAAAGGTGGTACAGAGGTACTAGAAGTAGCGTGTGGGCTACTAGAAGGTGTTACTGTAGGATTATACTGAGCTCCGTCTGGTTTTTGCGGTGTAAAGGGGTAATACGGGATATGAGCACTCCCTTGTCTTTCTATATGGCTTGCTCTAGGAACTTGGCTATCGTTTGGGCTAGACTCAAAAGGATATTGGTCAAGGCCTACTTTATATCGTTTTCCACTACGAGTGCAACCAATAACTTCAGGATCACTATCAGAATCTACGGACATTACTTGACTATGCTATTCATCAGAAGCAATACATAGCTTTCCTTTTTCATACAGAAGCATTTTAATCCATAAGTTCAGAGAATTTAAGAACTTACCTCTGTGTACTTGGAAGAAACTCCTCTCAGCTTCACTGAAACTCTTTCTTGTATCGACTGCAAATTCGGTAATAAAACCTTCCAGTAGACTATTCAACCAAAAGTCTACTGCGCGGGACACATGATTGTCTATCCGCTTCACAATACTAACTAGCTCAGGCGTCCACGTGACGGGTCGATCAACATGCAGCGTAGGTCTAGATTCTGCTAACTTGGCTATCCAAGCGTGTAACTCCAATGCAAACGTAACAAAGAAAATTTCGTAAAGGTCAGCATAAATATACTTCTGTAACCAATCTTCTGTTTGAAGCGTAGGGCTTCTATTTTCTTGTTCAGCAAACTCTTTAGCCTTTAAATCAAACCAATCTCCAATTTCCTTAGCTGTAGGATTCCAGTAACACATTTGTTAGCTGAGCAAGTCTCAGTGTAACAGAACCTTATGTTGTCTTCAGCAACAGTCTCAGATGTCGCGTGACTAGTAAGTCTTACAGCAACAAGTCGCAAGGCAAAGGAATCATTTGTTGGCTCAATCAACAGGGTTCAAAGCCATGGAAGTAATGTGATCAAAAAGTCATAAGGCAACAGAACCATTTGTTGGTCACTAGGCAACGGAACCATTTGTTGACTCTTCTATCTCGCGCGTCGCCAAAATAACAAGTCTCATTCGCGCGGCAACGGAACCATTTGTTGACTCTTCTATCTCGCGCGTCGCCAAAATAACAAGTCTCATTCGCGCGGCAACGGAACCATTTGTTGACTCTTCTATCTCGCGCGTCGCCAAAATAACAAGTCTCATTGTCCCGGCAACGGAACCATTTGTTGGCTGCTTTTCTGGGCAGACCCGGGTTTTAATGAAGCGCAGCAACAAAACCCCTTGGCGCACTGGCCCTCTCGGCAACGAGCTGCGCGGCAGCTCGAGGTCTCACCCGAAGTGGCTATGGGGGGGTTAAGGAATCAGGTTTCCTTAACCGGGGTGACGCGGAGATGGCTCTTCCTTGAATGGTTCCTGTGAAATCGGCGGTCGGACCTTCCCGCAGGCCGCTCGCCGCAGCTGCGTGGGTCCCTTCCTTGGCAGGTCTACTGCGCAGTTTCTTCTCTCTAACGCAGCAGGCAACTATCCCTTGGGTCGACGCGCTGAACACTTCCTCGCCCTTCACATCTAGCGCAGTAACGCAGTCTGCTCTCGCCGCAGCGACCGTGCGTTACTACCTCTTTAGTACTTAAGACACTTCTAGTTATCAAAGGATCTTTCCAACTTGCTCAAACAGTCACAAGGATAAGACAGAAGTCTTGCATACACAAATAATGAACTCTAAATAGTTATCATTCACGCAAACATTATAACAAGAAGACATAAGTGAAGCTCATCCCCTCGAGGAAAACCACATCCACGGGAGCGTTATATTAACCAGAAAATGATAGAGTCATACAATATGCTGCGCACACAGCTGCAGCCTTAGATCTTACAGGAAACTCCACGCACACAGCTGGGAGCCCTTCTCTCAAGCTTGTCTCCTCTCTATGGAGATTACAAAGGCACAGACGTCGACTCAGACTGTCTGGCAACTCAGGGATTAGCTCCTCGGCTATCCGATTTCCTCTCTCTAGTTCTACACACCGGGTAGAAATTACAGTGAAGGATAATCAACACATGATCTATCCTTTAGACTGGCTCTCTAACAGTCTAGTGTCCAACTCTCTAACTCTCCAAAAGGAAGGAACTGAAGGAAGGGAGGAAGAACCCTCTACCCATTACAATGATTCATCTATATAGGTAGCCATGACGGTCACACCTTTACAAAACTGTGGGCCTTTCCCAACAGTGATTCCCAAAAACCCTAACCACGCACATGGCTAGGTGTACTGTAGGCGCCGCTTGCAGTCACGTCGCCGCTTCCTGCAGGCTCCGTGAATTCCGGCGCAGATTGTGGGTATGGGCGATCGTCCTTCGCCTTCAATGCTCTGGTCCGTTGCTCCTCCTTGATCCGAGCAACCATAACTTCTGTACTAAGCCTTTAAATGAGGGTAGCTAAGCCCTCTACTCCATCGCCTTTATTTATTATGGTAGCTGAGCCACCTTCATTCTTTGATGACGTGCGCGCGATCTCCGCAATTTCCGGTCCATGATCTGCGCTGAGATCATCCATCTGGCACCGTACTGCGCACCGTCTCCTTCTTACCCAAAACTTAGTGCTTGTCCCAAAATTAGCACTTTCCTTCCATACTCGTGATTTTTCCCAAAATTCGCAGCTTTTACTATAGCTGCGACCTTGGCCCCAACAGATCCTTAAAGTTTTCCCTTCTTGGAAAATCCTTTATGCTTCAGATGTTTTCATTGGTCCAATTTGGAAGGCCTTATAATGCCCTTCTAAGATCAACCGGACCTATTTTATGGATTATTATATTCACGATGGTGGTTCTACAATATGAGTCAACTGTGTGTTCCTTTATTTGATGATCGAATTACTCTCATTAAAGAATCATGTTGGCACAAAAATATGTTTGAGATCGACTCCACACATTCACAGGAAAGTGTGATCTCAGTCCATCCCAAACTAGATATTTGTTGTGTAGTTGTTTAGTAGTTGTCATGGAATCCTAATAGTGGCAATAGACACTATATCATTGTACCATTTACCAAAGGTGGTATTGTTGAAGGCTGCATTTGTTTCATTGTGACAACGTTTTCATGTGTCTCAATCATTGAGCTTGAACTTGGCGATTTGTAGGAGGTGGTAATTCACATCATTTCAGTGGATTCCATTTTCACATAGCAAAGGCCTCAAGTAGATATCCAAAGATGAAGTATTTTATGGATGCATGAGCATCCGTACAGGCTTGAAATAGATAATCCATAAGGTTTTTGCACCAATTCACATGAATACCTTGGACACAAAACTTGACCACTAAAATGGTGTCAAGGGTGCACTCTCCCTTGGTGTATTTTCACATCTCTCTTCCTGGGATGACTTGGTAGGAAATATTAACCTGCGGGTTGTTAATTTCATTGATGATGGCACATTTACCTCCTCATTTCATGCCATATCTTTCATACAGACTTGTATTTCTGTGCATCTTGCTTCTGTTGTGCTCTCCCTAAAATGCCATGGAGACATCTTCTCCAAACATAGACAATCTCGCTAGCCAGGGGATTTCATCTACATGGATTAGGTATTGATGGTCTAGCCATAAACAATGGTTGTGAATTTTGTTTATTATTTTTCTTCTTCTTCTTTTGAGCACCTACCTTGTCGTGCCAAATACCAGCAAATCCTTCAAGTTCAATATGGTGGAATTGCACAACACCTCGAATGCGGGCTTCCAAATGGACACCATGTCTTCATTCTCAAATGGGACATAATCCATGTAGCAATTAGGAATCATGTTGAGATACAAGTCTCCATCTAAAAATTCACAATCAACTGGTCTAGTCTAGTTGACTTTCCCCCGTAGGTATCCAATGATTTCAAGCCCAGAGTCGATTGGTTTGCTATGGAGGGGTTCCTTCTGTTTGGCTGTGTCCATGCTACCAGCTACTTTGGTTACTGGTTCTTTTACCATATATGATACACAAAGTTAGTAGAAAATATGGACTGGAGGCCATGAAATAAATCTTTGATTGCACTGCATGGGTTTTTACGAGGGATCTATCTCATAAATTATTTAATTCTCAATAATACAAAGTGACCAATAGAATGAGTCTTAGATGATTTTATCATTTAGCCATGATAATATAGGGGTTTGAGATGTCATTAATGACATACGTAGTGGGGGATGGACTCTATAAAAATCTACATGTGGAGATATTAAACACAGATTTCACACTAGATAATGGGAAATGCAACCTAATCATGCTTTGATGGCTCTTTAACACTAAAACATTGGGGTGGTTGATGCAATGTGGGCTATGTATAGAAGAAAATACTTAAATTCTAAGTTGAATCAATACTTGAAGACAATTGGATCCCCAACCACAATGGTTTGACCTATCTAACTCATAAAAATTCTAACACTACACACAAAACATAGATGGATGGTGCAATAACCAAACTAAATTGATGCAACTGACAATCAAAACCAAAATTGTAACACTAACTCCTACACTACCTCACCCTCTATGATAGGGGTGTTGAATTACTGTTAGCAGATTATTCTACCGATGTGGACAAATGTGGAATTCCCTAGTCTAAATGGTTTGTATCTAGAACAAAAGAATTCTGACCTGTATAATTTGAAGATTGGACTTGATTAAACTCTCATCTCTACTGTTTCGTGCAATATCCAAGTAGGACACCTGCAAGAGAATTGACAAGAAGAGAGAACAAGATAATTGCAACCTACAAGAACTTATGTTAACGACCAAGGAGGAAAACAACAATATTAATAACAAATAATTGTGGGAAAGAAAATGTATTGTTGTATTATGGAATAAAAGAGATAAAAGTTACAACCAAGTGCCTTCACATTGCAAGCTTCCACTCAATAGTCATTTCCCTTAAATTCGTCACCTTACTCCAAGAGGATGATCACCAATGGCTCAAATCTCTAGCACAATTACTCCAACATTTGGCTATCATAGACTCCTCCCCCCTTCACCCATTGGCATAGGATTGCTTTTATAGGGAAAAGAGGATAAGGGGAAGATGAGAGATAAGAGGAGAAGGATAGGGTGAGATCCCAATAGGTTAGGTTTTCGACTGAGATCCACCCTAATAGGAGGGGATATCCATCCACGAGGAATTCTATCTAGAAGCTACTTGAAGCTTCTCTTTTTCCATTCTAACAAATAGTGTCACACCCTGCTCACTAGCACATTGCAACATATTGGAATGCCGTAGTATGCATAAAAGGAAAGATGCTAAAATGTCACATGTTGCTTGATAGAAACCTACGACAAGATAAAGTGTTGCAAGTTGTATTTCAACAACCTGCGACACTGTTGCAAAACAAGTTGTCTAAAGGGAAATAATTTCAAGGTTCTCATTTTGCTAATAAGTTTTATCAATAAGACTTTATGGATTATGGCAAGGTACAAGGTTCATGCCGAAATTTCTGTGTAACACTTACTAGACTATTGAGTAGAAATATATGGCTTCATGCATGTGTTCTCCACCCATCTTTGACTGAGAACTACATCGAGTTGCACAAGCCTAACATAACAAAAGTCTCATATTTCCACAACAATGAATGTTCCCAACCAATGCATTTGAAGCTTGTCTGGATGCTTCACGAACTTGCTATCATATAGTAGAACATGGTCACCTTTTGTGAAATGCTTCCTCATGATGTAGCAATCATGCCAGGATTTTTGTCTTTCTTTATCCATGGTTGTGTTATAGTAGGCTAAGAAGAAGGATTCTTCTAATTCCATTAATTCAAATACTTTTTCTGCAACTCAATATTCCTTGGTCATATGAATTGTATGTGTGATGTACAGACTAGGAATGAAAAATTTGACAAGAACTACTACTTCTATTCTACAGACTAGATGGAAGGGGTTTTTCTTGTGTAATTGCTTCGTTGTGGTCCTATATGCCCATAATATTACAAGAAATTGTTCATCCCATTCATCCCAATTTGTGCAACAAACCTTGGTTAATATCATTTCTAGAATATTATGAATGGATTCAACCGTACCATTCACTTGTGAGTGATATGGATTGCTCTTATGATGTTGTATGAGAAACTACTTTGTCAATGTCGCAATTGCACTACTCATGAAATGCATTCCTTGATTGCTGGTGAGGATTCTAGGACATCTAAAGCGATAAATGATATTCTCATAGATGAATCAAGCTATTTTTTCTACAAAACATTCCTGCATAGGTTCTTCTTCATCCCACTTTGTTAAATATTCTATTGCAGTAATAATGTAACATGATTTCAAGTGATTCAAGGGAGGGTTAATGGGCCCAATAAAATCAACCACCCACTTGTCAAATGACTAAAGGGCGTGAACTAGATGAAGTGGGAGCTTATCTCAATGGGAAGGCCTCCCAAATCACTAACACACATCACATGCTCTAGCGTAGGCTTTAGCATCCTTAAAAATAGTTGGCCACCATAATCCTACTTGCAAAATTTTCCTTCCAGTAGCTTCCCCACAACGTGGCCTATCGCAACTCATGTGTGGCATTCCCATAAAATATCTTGTCATTCATGATCTAAGATGAAATGACGTAATATTCCATCAGTTCCAAGATTATATAGTTGTCCTGTGATCAACTGATATTCGGTATCTCATACCAGAAGATGACAATTTTGTGTTGCGGTATAGCCTTTCGATGCCTTTCCTATTGTTAGAAACAAGGAAATTGTAATGTCCCTAGTTTTGACCTTTGACATAAACTATGTAAATGATGTAATATCACTGATAATTGTAAGGAACATGGTGAGGATCTCAAGGCAAAGGCCCTACAATGGATTCCCGAATGTGTATGGTTAGTAAACCATGTGCTGGTCAAACACAATAACAATGTAAATATGATGTACATATGTATGGAAATAATAAATAATCCACAGCTGATTGCATGAGGAAACAAGAACAAGGGGCATGATTATCCTAAGGTTAGGGAGGGACATATTGAATCCATTAAGGAAATAGTTGAGAGCCAAGTGTCCTAGAGAGGACTTATGGGTCATCAAATGTCAATTTGACTCATGCCCCCCAATCATTTAATGCTTCCAAGAGGAAGGTAGTTGATACATTTATTGTCTTGGGGAAATGAAGGTGTGGGTGTGAGTTACCTTATCGAAAATATGTGTCAGTCACCTTGGAGAACTAGGAATGGGGATTGCTTATGGGATAAGCAATCGGCCGCATTGATGCCATCCCTAAATTACTTGTCAGTTGGGGATGGCACAATAGCCTGTTAGTGATTTTGTCAGTTAGCTTGTCAATGAGCCTATCAGTTAACCTGCCAATCAAAGATAATTTTAGGGGCGAAATTTATCCCATGGGCTATTTTTCCATGGTTTTTTCCAAAAAACGATTCGCCAATTTGTATTTTTTGAAGCCCCATTTCACCTAATTTTGATGGGGTAAACTTTTTTCACTCTAAAAATCACCAAATTATTATATAAACTATATAAAATCCTTATAAATTGAAATAATTTTAGAAAAATATCGCTAAATATTTTCTATTTGGATTTTTAAGAATTGGTAAGATTCGCCAAGGTTTATAAACTTTTAAATAAGTATGGATCCTTAAAATTATCCTTGCTGCCAATATTAGTCTAGCAATAGCATGTCAGTGAGTTTGTCAGCTTATTAATGAATTTATGTGGTCAAGCAACTCATTCCTTCGTGGGTTCATCTATCTCACCCTTTCCCGATAGGGAGAGAGGAGGATTCTTCATTCTATCCATACATTGAACTGTGTTCGAGAGGAAGCCGGACCTAAGAAGTAACATAGTGAAGAGTGAACCTGAGTTCGGGTATGAGGTCATGACTATGAGATGAAGAAATAACTAAAGAGCGCAAATGCTAGCTATGGATCTAACAACATAGTGGTATTGAAGTACCCAACTATAGTTGAGTTTGAGAATCCTAAGTTGTATCAAAGACCTATGTGATCGAGTTTGACCCCATAAGTTTCTAAGTAAGTCATCACAGAGTAGTTTGAGGGTGGTGAAGCATCATGAATCCTTAGTCACGCATCTGAGAAGCCCCATATTCATTGATCTTAAGTCATCCCAAGTGTAGTCGCACATAAGGCTGACTATAGCAGAGTGGTCTATGGTATAGTGACTGGAGTGATTTCCCTGGAGCCATTGGTTGTGCGCATCCAATATTTGCAAGCCACGAGAAAACATATCTTGTAGGCAGATGATTCGGGGTTTGGGTGGTCTTTCTATGCACACACTGGTATAACACCTAGAGGAAGGTGATTCCTAAGGGACTGTTGAGAGGTGAAGGGGTGCCTTATTGGTGTTGTGTGGGGTGGGTATTGTGGACCTCAAGCTAGCCGAGTCCATGTGAGGCATCTATGGTTCTAGAGGTAAACCAGATCTGACTGTTTGTCCTATTTGATTTGTTGTGACCCATGAAGAGTGGGTTAAGTGTTGAGAACCGAGTGGATTGAGATCCAACAGTGATTCCATGACCTCCCAATAGAATAGCGGGGTTTTAGTGGTATTTCTATGCACACATTATAATAGCACCTATGCGGTGTTGTGTGGGGTGGGTATTATGGACCTCAAAATAACTGATTCTGCGTGAATTTGTTTGCTGGTATTGAGTACTAGAGTGGTGTAGAGCGCAGATCTAGCTAAGAGACTAGTGAAGGCTAAGACCTCCTAGTCAAATAGTAGGGTTTGGGTGGTATTTCTATGCACACACTAGTATAATTCCTAGAGGAAGGTGATGCTTGAGGGACCATTGTATAGTGAAGGGTACCTTCTTGGTGTTGTGTGAGGTGGGTATTATGGACCCCAAGCTAACCGAGTCTGTGCGAGGCACATGCAAGTCTATGGTAAGTCACTAGTTAGAATTTCCCCTCTAGTACCTGGGAATCCTATTAAACCAACAGAGGATGGCTTGGATTGAGGATTGAGTCTGTATGATTGTAACAACTTGTTAACCCAGCAAAGGATGGCTTGGCTATGGCCTTTTTCCTAGTAGACTATGGAATCCCTTTCCTTAAGGTAATCATGCCTAGTGTGAGGGTGGCCTCTTATTAGAAAGAGTATATGCTAGATAGAGTGCCTACGGTTGGGTGGAGCGTTGCTCTTACACAATCAATTGCTCGAACAAACTTCATTGAGATAAGTGTTATGTGATATCTTATTATTGTTATGTATTTGATTATTTGAATGATGATCATAATGAATGATAAGATGTATGATGTATGTGATTGTATATAGATAATTATAGGTATATGGAATTCTACCATATGTGTCGCACTAACTTTGTAGGTATCCGGTGAACGGTCATTGTAAGTTAAGTTACCACATAGCGGTTGGAATGCACGATGATGGCTGCATAGTAAGCAAAGGAAGTTGTGCAATAAATCACGTGATAGTTCATCTTGTGCACGTAGTGTGGTTGTGCAGTAAAGGTATGATAAAAGAGAGAGCATCCTCAGACTAAAGTATTGGGAACACAATGTTTCCACAGTGGGTTAGGAATATATGGAGCAAACTATTGCATGGTAAATAACCTAGTTCTAGACAACAATGTCTTGGTATCAGTAGGATAAGAATAATAAATTAGATTCCCTATGGTCATGATAGGCCATACAGATTTCTGAGGATGTGTCAGAGTGGTATCAGAGCAAGTTTTGGATCCTCTAACCTGTGGGTTATGGGCCCACCAAACTTTTGTTGTGTTCACTTCTTTATTGGTGTCATGACCTTCCTCTAGAGTGAATGCTCACACTCTTTCCATTCTTACTGCCACTATTCTTCTTTGACCCCATATTGGATTTCTGTTGAAGGTTTGTTAGGATTTGTAGTATGGTAGCATTGATATGATGTCGCTCCTCCTAAGGCTTAGTTAGCCTTTCATTAAAACTTCTCATAGTTTCTGCCATATATAGAGGTGTGATTTATTCCCTCCTTCCCTTGGAATCTATTTATATGCTACCACCATGAAAATCCTCTCCCATAATATCTTCTGCACAATCATAGGGATCTTGTGCATCCTCAGTGAAAATAATTCAACTGGATAAACCAAATACTTCTTCTTGTTTACTTCTTTCCTTTTCTGTATTGAACTTTAGGCTAATGCTAGCGCTGTGCACAAAGGGAAATATATTAATGAACACATTAATAATCTTAATAATCACTTTAATATTACCGTGTAGGATTCCTTTTGCATTCAGAGGCATAGTGTTGAAACCACTACTCTGATACCACTCTAGTACTCAATACCAACAAAAAACTCTGTGCATTCGGATCAAATATATAAGAGGAGGAGGCTTCATAGAGATCATTCCTCTAGAGAATTCAGGAAGGTAAGACCACCTACATTACACGGGGAATGTAAGTCAATACAGGAGGCTAAAGCATGACTTATTGGAATGAAGAAGTACTTTAGTATTCATGAGTTTTCTAGGAATGGGAAAGCTAGGATTTCCATCTTTAATCCGAATGGTAGAGCTTCGTTTTGGTAGGAGCACCTTCGACAAGTGAAAATCCTCAAGGAAATAAGGATTGTCTGGAATAAGTTTGAAAAGTATTTCAAGCAGAAATATCTCTCTGAAAGATACTATGATAGTAAGAGCAAGGATTTCCATGACCTGAAGCTAGGACAAATGACAATGGAGGAGTATGCGAATAGATTCCTAGAGCTTATCCAATATGTGTATTATCTCAGGAATGAGAAGGTAAATATTCAAATATTCTTAAGCGGGTTTCCCCATAACTACTGCGACAAAATTGAATTCATGAAACCCAAGACCTTGGATGATGCTATTAAGAAGGATATGCATTTCTATGGGAAGAGGAAGGGAATATTTGAGGAGAATCAAGTGGGGAAAGTAAATCCCAAGGGAAGGTTTGATCCAAGGAAGAAAGAGTTTAGATATGTACCCTATAAGAATCAACAGAGGAATGTTTGACAGGAACATCCAGTGCAAGGAATATTTTAGTGTGATATGCTAGGAGTAGAAAGGACCAGAGAACCAATGCAATGTTGGGGATGTGGAGAGAATCATAAGATGTATGATTCCCTCACAGGAAGGAGCAGCTGTGAAAGATCCATAACATTGAAGGAGCTGTCATTGTGGAGGACACGGCCAGATAAACTCCTAGAATCTACACAACTTTGGATGATCATTAGGTAGACCATCAAGCCACAATGGTTGAAGAGGGAGGTAATATTGCCACACAGGTTTTTTCTATTTTAATAGAGCCAAGATCCAGTCATAGTTATATTCATGCTAAGATTGATGAGGTTTGCACGCTTAAGAAAATTAAGCACAAAAAGTCGTGACTAGTCTAGTTATCCATAGGTATGAAAAGGAAAGTAAATGAAGTGGTAGAAAGATGCTTGCTAACGTTGGACGATCTTTCCAACACAATAAATTTGAACATCCTACCACTAGGATAGTATGACATTCTCATTAGCATGGATTGGATAGAAAAGCACCGTGCCAAGCTTGAATTCTATAATAAGTCTCTTGAATGAATTAATGATGAAGGAAAATATTAGATAGTGAAAGGTGTACTGAAGAATGTTTTGATAAGGAAAGTTTCAGTGTTGCAACTGGACAGATACTTCAAGAAGAATTGTCAAATATATGCAGTTCATGATGAGGGATTAGCAAGAGATAGATGTCTAGTGCTAGAAATTTTCCCAGTGTTGCAAGAATATAAAGACATATTTCTAGAAGAGGTGCTATTGTTTCCACCCAAAAGAGATGTTTATTTTACAATTAGTCTGGTTCCAAGTGCATCCCTAGTGTCGAAATACCCTTATAGAATGAACACCCTGGAGCTGCGTTGAAAATTCAACTGCAAGAGCTAATGGATAAGAATTACATTAGACCGAGTGTTTCCTTGTGGAGTTATCCAGTGTTGTTCGTTAAAAAGAAGGATGGAACCTTGCGATTCTGCATTGACTATATACAACTCAATAAGGTCAAAGTGAAGAAAAAGTATATGTTTCCCATGATAGATGATCTCTTCATTCAAATCAAGTGAGTTAGAGTATTCTCTAATATTGACTTAAGGCCAAGGTATGACCAGGTTAGGATGAAGGAGAAATATATCCATAAGACAACTTTCAGGATGTGGTATGGCCACTATGAATTCACTGTAGTGCCATTTGGTTTAACTAATGCACCAACTACTTTTATGTGCCTTATGAATAGTGTGTTTAGCCAGTACTTGGATAAGTTCATTTTAGTATTCCTAGATGAGATTCTCATCTATTCCAGGAATGAGGAAGAACATGCAGAGAATCTTAGAATGGTATTGTAGGTGCTTAGTGCACATAAGTTGTATTCCAATCTCAACAAATGTGATTTCTATCAGAAGAAGATTCATTATTTGGGTCATGTTATCTCAACATAAGGAATTTCAGTAGACCTCAAGAAGATTAAGGCGATAGTAAATTGGTCTATGCCCAAGAATGTGATAGATCTTTGATCTTTCATGGGATTGGCAGGATACTATAGGATATTCATCAAATATTTCTCCAAAGTGGAGCATCCTATTACATCACTATAGAGAAAGGATGCAAAATTCGTGTGGTATAAGAAATGTGAGCAAAGTTTCCAATGCCTAAACGAATTTCTCACTAGAGCCCCTATTCTAAAGGTCACGAATCCAAATAAAGACGTTGTAGTATGCATAGATGCTTGCATTAAAGGGCTCAAAGTAGTTCTTCTGCAGGAAGTACATGTGATATGTTATGGGTCCCAATAGTTACAGGATCATGAGAAGATCTATGTAATGCATGATTTGGAGCAAGAAGCCATAATGCACACCTTGAATATGTGGCGACACTACTTACTCGGAAGGATATTTGAGATATGCACTGACCACATGAGTTTAAAGTATCTACTTGATGAGCTGAATATGAATGCTCGGGAGGCTAGGTGGTTAAAATTCTTGGCTAAATTCAATCTTGAGATCAAGCATGTCAATGGAAAAGAGAACACGGTTTCCAATGCGCTTAGCAGGAAGTCCCATGTCACAACCATAAGCTTGTGTCACGTTGACCTTAGGGAATGAGTCAATAGGGTTGTAGCTAAATATGAGAAGTAAACGAAAGTGAGCCTAGGAATTAAGCTAGTAGAACCAAAAAAGAAGTACGATGGATATTAGGTTGAAGAACATGGAAGTTTTCTATTCCAAGGATAGCTGTATATTCCAAACAACGCAAAATTGAAGAAGATGATAATGCATGAGATTCATCAGACACCATATTCAGATCACCCAGGATATCAAAAGACTATGAAAGCAACAAGAACGTAGTATTTTTTGGACATCGATGAAGAAGGATATCATGCAATACATAGCTAGATGTCAGAAGTTCCAACAAGTGATGAGCAGTAGAACCCAACAAGATTTCTATAGCCCATTCCTATTCTTGAATGGAAGTGGGAAGAGATATCTATGGATTTCATTACAAGATTTCCAATGATAGCAAAGCAATATGATTTGATCATGGTGGTAGTGGAAAATTTGATGAAAGCAACGCTTTTCATTCCAATTAGGTCAACACATAAGACTGTTGAGATTGTGCAAATTTTTATGAAGGAGATTTTCAAGATACATGAATTAGATAAGGAAATAATCTCAGATAGAGATGCAAAATTCACATCGAATTTCTGGAAGGGACTATTTAAGGAGTTTGGATGATCCGAGTTGTGTCCAGGAAGCACGAGGGGGACAACAGTTCGACCGAATGAGTCGGCTCTATTATGGCAGAATCAATTAAGAATACACAGAATGAGCAAAGCAGGATTACACTACACAGATAAACACAAATACGCACAAAAAATATGCAAGAATGTGAACTGAAATTCTATTATTGTAAACAAGTCTAAGACATGATAAGATTGCTATGTTAGAATATCATACATGCTTATATAGAATTCTGAGACACTTGGGTTCCTTCCCGTTACGTTCAGTTACAAAGAAGTTAGAATGGTTCACAGTTCAACTGTTACAGTTGACTGGAAGAAAGAGAGACAATCTGTTGAAGTTCGACAGTCGCTACTCGCATGTTGATGTCATGAAATATGAGGTTGCTGAACATGTTGAAGGTGCAATGTGTTGAGGTGTGTCAAAGTCAAGACTCGTCAGAGTTGTGTCGAATTCGAAACTTGTTGGAGATAGCTTGTTAGACTGGAAACTTGTCAAGTCGAAGTCGTATTGAAGTTGAAACTTATCGAAGTTGCATCAACGTCGATGACTTGCCAACTGCGATGCAGATCAGACCTCCTTCCTTAAGAAACAATGGAACCCTTTGTTTGCTCGTGAAGGTGAGGAAACTTGTCGGTCAGTTCAGTAATAGAGTACCACTTTCCTTGAGATGGGATCTGGCCAGCCTTGGCAACCTGAAACAAGGGAATTGTGTTTGTCCTTGTATGGCGTACTCGTTGTCCCACAATGGTGTTACAAGGAAGAGGATCCTAAACATCTGGATGGATGTCTTCGGGTTTTGCTGTCTGGAAATCGTTCTGTTCCAACAAGGGTGCATGGTATGGTCGAAGTAGATCCACATTAAATACTAGATGCAGACCCAGGCATGTAGGGATGTTGAGCTGGAAAGTGTTTTCGCTGATCTATCGAAGAATACTGTACAGACCATATCGCAAAGGCTTGAGATTCTTGAATGGGCCAATGAAGCACTCCTTCTTGAGATGATTATCTGTGCAACATTTCTTGTGCTTGCTTCTGCATGTCGCATATATGATCTCTGAACTTGATTTCTTTATCAACTTCTCACTGGCTGTAGTCGGTGTCGCTCGGCTATGTCAAGGAGCTGATCAAGTCGATAGGAGTTGAGGGTTGAAATCCATAATAGACTTCAAATGGAATCTTTCCTGGAGAGCTGTACTGAGCTCGATTGTAGCAGTGTTGGACGTATGGAAGAATTTCATCCCATGTGTGTCGATGGTGGTGATTGTACATGCAAAGAAGTTGTACTACCAAGCGATTCACAACTTCCATCTATCCGTTGGTTTGAGGATGGAAAGCTGTTGACAATGAGAGTCATGTGTCTAACAATTGCTAAAGGGTCTTCCAAAAGATGCTGATGAATCTGGCATCTCGGTCGAAAATAATGATTGTGGGTAAACCAAAGTGTTTCCAAACATGTGTAAAGAAGAGCTGAGCAGTCTGTTGTGTTGTCGTGGTCTTCTTACATGGTATGAGAATGGCCATCTTGGAAAATCGGTCAACTACTACTATTATCGTGTCATGCTAATGTTTAGTAATAGGATAACCCATCAAGTAGTCCATAGAAATATATTCCCATGGTCGACTAGGAACTGGAAGAGTTGTGTACAATCCCTGTCGTCGATTAGGAGGTTTAGCAATGGCACAAATCACACATGATCAAATGTACTTGTTGACGTCAAATTTAAGAGCAGGACATAAGAAATACTTATGTAGAATAGCAAGTGTCTTTGCTACTCCAAAGTGTCCTGCAGTCTTGCTATAGTGCGCATCCCAAATGAGCTGCTGTCGATGCTCACCAGTCGGTACACAAAGTTGTCCAAGCTTGTATAGCAAGGTGTCTTTCAGGAAGTAGTTGGAGTTTGAGGTCGACGACTTGTTAGTCTATAAATTTTGGTAGAATGCTGAGAAGTCTCTATCGTCCTCATACAACTGTGGCCAAGTGGTCGTGTCATATCCCTGCATACTCATCACTGTCAAAAGGAGAGTAATGGGTGGTCAACTGAGGCAATCGATGACGGAATTGGATTTACCTTTCCAATACTTAATCACCAAATGGAATTATTGTAGGTAATTAATCCACTTGAGTTGTCGGTTTGTCTGCAACTTTGATTATGTCAAAGTGAACTATAGAGGCTTGTGATCAGTGAGAATGACCGTTTCATTGCCAAGGATGTAATGCCTCCATTGCTTGAGAGCTTGCACAATGGCATACAGTTCTTTTTCGTATGTCGAGTATCTTCTAACTGTGTTGTTAAAAGTCTTGGAATGAAAAGCAACTGGGTGACCAGACTGAGTGATCACTGCACTCAAGGCATAGTCCGATGCATCCGTCTCAATCTCAAAGGGCTTATGCAAATCAGGTAACACAAGTATTGGTGCAGTGTAGAGCTTGTGTTTGAGCTGTTCAAAAGCTGCTTGTTGTGTTGCTGTCCACTGGAAGACATTTTTCCCATTTCCCTTCGTCAACTGATTCAACGGCCAGGCTATGTGACTGAAGCCGAGTATGAATCGTCGATAGAAATTCTACAAACCAAGAAAACTTATTAGTTCTTGAATGCTTCTAGGAATGGTCCAATCTTTGAGGATCTATACTTTTTTTGGGTCGACGTGAATGCCTGCAAAGTCAATTACATACCCCAAATATTTGATGTTGGGCATCACAAAAGAGCACTTGTCCATGTTCCGATAGAGTCGATGTTGCTGGAGAGTCGAGGACTTGTCGAAGATGTATGACATGTTCCTCCCATGATCGACTGAAAATCAATATATCGTCGAGATAGACAATAACCCATTTGCCAATGAAAGGTCGAAGAAGGTTATCGATATGTCGCATGAAGGTCGCAGGTGCGTGTTTAAGCCTAAAGGAATGACTAACCATTCAAAAAATCCTTCTTTGGTCTTGAAAGCAGTTTTCCACACATCTTAGGGCTCGATTAGAATTTGATGATATCCTAACTTGAGGTCGAGCTTAGTAAAGAATTTAGCACCTTTCATATAGTCGATGAGCTCGTCTATCCACAGTAGAGGGTACCAATTCTTCACTGATATTTTGTTAAGATCTCTCTAGTCGACGCAAATACGCCAATTCCTGTCTTTCTTTGGAACTAGGATGACTAGACTTTCACAAGGAGAGGAGCTGGGTCGGATATGACCTTTTTCGATTAATTCTTGGATCTGTCTGCAAATCTCTTCATTTTCTAGAATGGATCTTCTGTAAATAGTTGCGTTAGGAAAAGAAGAACCAGGAACAAGTTCAATAGAGTGTTTTAACTGAAAATGTTGAGGTACTCCGTCTGGAGGTTGAAAGAGGTTCTGGTACTCATCAAGAATATGATTGACTTGACACTTCTGTCGAGAGCTGCATTGGTTGGTGACTCGGGTCGTCACTATAGTCTTCTTAGAAAGTTGCGGCTTGATCATGATTAATGCGAACTTCTGAGCATGATTGATGAGCTTCTTTATCTGTTTGGAAGATATCAGTGCAACCATTGGTGTAGGTTGACGCTCTGGTATGCTGAACCATCGATTTTAGATTCTGACAATCACCTTCTACGGCCGTGACTGATAACTTCCATGTCTATCCCAGAGGTAAGGCTTCCCAAATAAGGCGTTAGATACAGAGAGTGGTGCCACGTCATAGATTACTTCATCTTAAAAATATTTTATGAAGTAGGCGAGTTTGCATTGTCGAGCGATCTATAGTTCGTGTCCATCCTTCATCCAACCGATGTTGTAAGGCTGAGGATGCGGAGTGGTAACAAGACCGAGTTTCTTCACGAGATATTCAAAAACAAAGTTTTTTTGGCTCCTGTTGTCCACAATCAGATGCAATGGGTTGCTATGGACCCATATGCGTGTATGGAATAGGCATTCTCATTCCTTCTTGTTGACGATAGTTAAGGCTGCTAGATTGGTCAAGTTTAAAAGGGTCATTGCGTTTGGATCAGATTCTTCCACCATCTTGTCGAACACATCGGAGGTCAACACTTTTTCCAAAAATGTCTTCTGAGCTTTGCATTCGGATGTATCAAGCCAAGATGAGTGGTGGTAATTGCACCATTTTTCGGTCGGCAGTTGTTTGCTATGTTCCCTCTTATGAAAAGGCTTCTTACTATGGTCTGGCTTTGGCAGTGTTTCCTGAGAAGATTTTGACTTGTCGAAGTCGGTTGGTGCCTTCTTGTCGGGTGGTCTTCCTAATGTCGGCTTTGTCGCGAAACATGATTTTCCTTTCTGCTTGGTTTCCAGTTTGCTGGCATAGTGGAAAGCATCTGCAAGCATATTGAAAGTCATAAATTCAATCTCCTGCTGAATGTACTGGGACAATATACTAATGTACTTCAGAACAAGCAATTTCTCTTCTTCTTGGACGCCAAGTCTAGCCATGAGTCGATAGAACTCGTCGGTGTAACTTTGTACTAATTGGTATTTCCATTGCCTTAGCTTCTACCACTTCTTATACTGCTGCTCAAGGTATTTCGGTGGGTAAAATTCCTTTCAGATTTGTTCGACGAATTTATCCCATGTGTCGATGGGTTCTCCGCTTTTCTCCATCTTTGTCGAGAGGTTATTCCACCATAAGTGCACATAGGTTGACATATTTAAGGATGCAATGGTGATCTTTTCAGCTTCTGAGAGTTGATTCACAACATAATAAGATTCTAGTTGTTGCACCCAATTGTCGACAGATTTCGCATCACTCTTACCTTCAATATTCGGTATGTCCAGATTCATTTGCACTTTAAAGGGGCTGATTTTATCGTAGTGAATTCTCATCGAAGATCCTTCAGATGTCAAAGCGAATCGCATGAGAATCTCATTGAACTAGGAGAACATTTCAGCTTGTTGTCGAGCCAGAGCTTGCTTAATAAGATATGTTGTCTCATCGGCTGCATTCTAACGTCTGTTGCTTCTGCCATATTTTGAGGTAGCGTCTGCTTGGATTGCTGATATTGCGAGCAAGTTTGAACTGACATAAGTCAGGTAACTTCGAGAGAAGTGTATACGCAGAACTTAAGCACGAAAATTGAATGCTCTGATTTGAGTCTGCTCTGATACCAATGATCTGGGTCATGTCTAGGAAGCATGAGGGGGAAAACAGTTCGACCGAAAGAGTCGGCTCTGTTATGGCGGAAGCAATTAAGAATAAGCAGAATGAGCAAAGCAGGATTGCACTACACAGATAAACACAAATATGCATAGAAAATATGCAGGAATGCGAACTGATATTCTATTACTGTAAACAAGTCCAAGACATGATAAGATTGCTATGTTACAATATCATACATGCTTATATAGAATTCTGAGACACTTGGGTTCCTTCCTGTTACGTTCAATTACAAATAAGTTAGAACGGTTCAATGGTATAACCATTACAGTCGATTGGAATATAGAGAGACAATCTATTGAAGTTCGACAGTCGTTGGTCGCATGCCGACGCTGCTTGTTGATGTCGGGAACTGTGAGGTTATTGAACATGTCGAAGGTGCAATGTGTCGAAGTCGAGACTCATCATAGTTGTGTCTAATTTGAAACGTGTCGGAGATAACCTATCGGACTGGAAACTTGTCGAGTCGAAGTCGTTTCGAAGTTGAAACTTGTCGAAGTTGCATCAATGTTGATGACTTGACAACTGCGATGCAGATCATTGGAACTTAGCTAAATTTCAACACAACCTACCATCCTTAAACAAATGTTTAGATAGAGAGAGTAAATGAAGTGATAGAAGATATTTTAAGGATGTATGTGATGGATAATCCATCCAAATGGGAAGATTACATACACCTAGTGGAGTTTGCTTACAACAATGATCACCAAGCATCATTGGGTATGAGTCCATTTGAAGTCATGTATAGCAGGAAATGTAGGACTCTCACTTCCAGTGAGTTGGGAAAACCCACTGAACAAAATATTACTTGGACCATAAATGCTCAAGGAAATGGAGTAGGAAATGGTTAATGTAAGGAAGAAATTGAAAGTAGCGCAAGACAAGCAGAAGAGCTACGCAAATTTGAAAAGAGTTCATAAAGAATTTAAAGTGGGATACCATTTTTATTTGAGATTTAAGCCAAGGAAGAGCTCGCTAAAGATTGGAAGTTGTGCCAAGTTGGCACCCAGATATTATGGACTATTTGAAGTCCTTGATAGGACTAGTTGCATATAGGATTACATTTCCTGTGCATATGAAATCACATAATGTTTTCCATGTTTCTTTGCTTAAGAAATATATACATGATCCTAATCATGTTATTGATTGGAATGTGATTCAAGTGGATCCCAAGGGAGAGTTCCAAATGGAACCTATACGCACCTTAGGTAGGAGGGAGACTATACTCAATAATCATTCCATCGTCCAGGTAAAGGTGCAGTGGAAGCACTTTGTCCTAGATGAAGTTATATGGGAGGTGCAAGATGGCATGAGGTGAGAATACCCATTTTTGTTCAGTTTTGAAGAGCACTCAGGACAGTGTTGTTTCAAGGGGGAGGGTACTGTAATGTCCCTAGTTTTGAACCTTCACATAAAATATGTAAGTGATGTAATATCACTGATAATTGTAAGGAAAATGGTGAGGAGATAAAGGTAAAGGCCCTACCATGGATTCCCTGAATGTATATGGTTAGTAAACCATGCACTAGTCAAGCGTAGTAAAAATGTAAATATGATGTATATATGCATGACAATAATAAATAATCCACAACTAAATGCGCAAGGTAACACGAGAAAGGGACATGATTATCCTAAGGTTAGGGAGGGACATAATGAATCAAAAAAGGATATAGTTTAGATCCAAGTGTCCTAGAGAGGAATTATGGGCCATCACATGTCAATTGACTCATGCACGCCAATCATTTAATGCTTCGAAGAGGAAGGTAGTTGAGATAGTTATTGTATTAGGGAAAGGAATGCATGGGTATGAGTTACCTTGTGTAAGAGATGTGTTAGTTACCTTATAGAACTAGGAATGGGGATTGCTTATGCGATAAGTGATCAGTCATGTTAATGCCATCCTTAAATTACCTGTTAGTTGGGGATGGCGTAGTAGCCTATCAGTGAGCCTGTTATTGAGCTTGTTAGTCATCTTGTCAGTAGGAGTATGTTAGTAGCTTTCTAGTGATTTTGTTATACAGTTAATGAAGTTACGTGGTCAAGTAACTAGGTCCTTCGTGGGTGTATCTATATCACCCTTGCTCAATAGGGAGGGAGGAGGATTCTTCATTCTATCCATCCATTGCAATATGTATGAGAGGAATCCAAACCTGAGCAATGGAAGAGTGCAGAGTGAACCTAAGTTTTGATTTGAGGTTATGACTATGAGATGAAGAATTAACTGAAGAGAAAAACTACTAGACATTCTTTTGTGGATCTAGAAAATAGAGTGGTATCGAAGTACCCAACTATAGTTGAGCCTGAGAATCCTATGTTGTATCAAAGACTTATGTGACATATTTTGTCCCCATAAGTGTATGAGAAATTCTTTGTAGAGTGGTTCGAGGGTGATGAAGCATTGCGAATCCTTAGCGGCACATTTCAGAAGCCCCATATTCCTTGATCTTAAGTCATCCCAAGTGCATTTGTGTGTAAGACCATTTGTAGCAGAGTGGTTTGTGGGACAGTGACCGAAGTGATTTATCTTGGAGCCATTGGTTGTTCACAACCAAGATTTGTGAGCTCTAGGAGAACATAGCCTGTGGACAAATGATTTGGGGTTTGGGTGGTATTAATGATAATCTGCAAGGGATCTAGCAACTGTAACAAACTCACAATCAAACTCTCAAGTATGTTGCAAAGAAGAGGAGAAGGAGACACTCAATAATCACTCATAAACATAGAATAATGAACAATAATAGTATCATACAATGAATAATGAATGTAGAGAATGCAGTTACAATAGTTGTGATGTAGCATCATTTAGGATTTGAATTAGCCAAGTAGGGCATTCGAATCTGAGCTCAAAGTCTAGCTTGGATAACTATGGAGACATCATCTAGTAAGTAGTATCAGTCATAAATGGTAAGAGTTAGTCAGGTGTGTCCAACTGAGTCTAACAGAACCATCTAGGCATAAATCAGGGAATGGAGACTCCAAGGGGGGCGCATGAGGCTATCTAGCTCAAAGTCTAGCTTGGATAGCAATGGAGACATCATCCAATCAGTAGTATCAGTCATAAATGGTAATAGTCAGTCAAGTGTGTCTAACTGAGTCTAACATAACCATCTAGGCATAAATCAGGGAATGGAGACTCCAAGGGGGGCGCATGAGGCTGTCAAATAGTCAAGTGGAACTCCAGAACTAGCTAACTAGAATCTACAAGCAGTCAGCATGAGCAATCAGTGGAAGAACTACTCAATCAATGCATTAACTGAATGATAACTACTGGTAGGTGAGATAAGGCGCACTAACTGAGTGATAACTGAAGGTAGGTGAGAAAAGGTGCACTAACGAGTGTGGTAGGTGAGAAAAGGTGCACTTGGCATGAAGAAAGGTCAAGGAGGGGGCATTAGGTAGGTAGGAATCCAAATGGGGGCTAAAGATAGGCTCTGTAGAGCTAGAAGCAATCTCTAGGTGTTGGGGAGACCACCATGATGATGACTGGATGCATGAAGTGGCATGCAAATGCATGCATTATGCAGATTTGCATGCAGGCATGCAAAATATAAAAATGATGGTGTGAATATTCCAACACCACCCCGCAAGGTATACTATGAGATAAAACTTAAATCTGAAAAATAGGGCCCTGGTGACTAAGACCAAAGGTCACTGTTGGGTCCAGGAAATGCCCCTTTTTGGCTACCTCTATTACACCTTTTTGCCCTAATTCCATCCTATTTTCATGAGCTATATCCATGTCTTTCCAGATCAACCTATAACATTGACAGGTATAATTTGCTATTACTTTATTTGTTTTTATGCCTAAGACTGTTAAAGATTATGGATCTTAGTCCTTGGTTTATACTAATTTATGTGAATTTATTTAGCCAAGGTCTAAAAGTGCAGGTGTATCAGCCCAACATGCCAGCTATGACTCTTCAACGTCAGCTCCTCATATTCTAAGGGACAGCGCATCCTCCATGCAAGCTATAACAGATTTCCACTATAACAGATCCCATTGAAGAAGAGTTTAGCTGCAACAGACAAGTGGCATTCCAGCTGTCATGTTTGTTGATCCAATTGCCATCGGGACAGCAACATCCTTTGGTATTAACAACACTATTCAACACGCTGTATCTATTAGCTGTAACTGCGCAGCATGAAGATCATAGATCTTCATTGCTGCGCTATTTTTGTGGATTTGAAACTGTCTTTCTTTTTGTATAAATTGCAGAAGGCTCTCGTAGCCTGGGGTTGGAAAATCGTTACTGGTGTAAGCTGTAACAAAGCATTGAAGCTCATGATCTTCCATTAATAATATGAGATCAGAATTCTTCATTTCTGAGTTTTAATTAGCTGTGACTCTCGGCGTCTCTGTTAGAAGGCCAGGGCCTGCCTTCTCACAGAGATAGCCGATTTAAGTAGGTAGGATAGTTTAATTTCATTTCTGTTGTGTGGTGTGGAAAGTTGTAGACATTGCTGATAGCTGTAACAGAGAATAGTTCAAATTCATTTCTGTTGTGTGGTGTGGAATGTTGCAATTATTGATGATAGCTATAATAGAGATTAGCTTCCTTGCTGGTAGTTTACAATTGCATCTTGAATAGATGTAGCTGAGTGGTGTGACAGTCGACTGTGTAGAACAATTCAATTAATTGCATGTGTGTTTTTATCAGCTGTAACAGCCAAGCTCGACCCCAATCAATTGGTAGTTATTTATGTTTTCTAGGACTTCCAGTAATCATCAGTGGAGTTCAAGCTTGTATTTCAATTCTGGTTCCTGTTGTATCTTTAATTGCATACATAGATTAGATAGATAATGTTGGAGTTGCAGTAGTCACTGGATAGATCATTTTGGTAAAGGTTGAATGCTGTAGTTTGATGATCATAAGGATTTAACTTCTTGCAAAAGTAATCTCATTTCATTTCATTATTAGATCATTAACTTTCTGGATTGATTATGTAAGAAGGATTGTTTCAATTGGGATTTGTAGATGTGTGAATTAGATTAGTTGCTTAGGGAATGAGCTGGCTGAGCATCTAGGTAGGATCATTACTTATATTCATTAATCAACTGCTTAATCTGTTTATGCATAGATTGTGCTTATTACCTTTGAAATAAAAGAACTTCCTGGGTTTGACAATTTATATTGATCATTCTGTGTGTTAACTTTAATTAACTGACATATAGAGTGCCCAACATTTTGGCACCGTTGCTGGGGATGGTAATAGATAGACAGAGTTAGTAGTTGGTTTCATTTGATTTTACTTTAGTTCAATATTTTTATGGCATACATGAATACAAGAAAAAAAAATCGGGAACCCCCTTTGAATACTAACATCACAAGTGGAATAGGTCGAGGTCGTAATGCAGGTCAGGGGAGACACACCTATATTGATGAGATAATTGCTAGAGCTGATTCTTCTACTAGACCACAGCGGAACTCTACAGGTAGGGGAAATTCTGTTCCTCCTAATCTTGAACATTCAGCATCCACATTGTAGAATACAACGGGACCTTCAACTCCTGTTGCAGAAAGTAAACCTCCTAAAGATAAGGGAAGTGCTGTAGGTGCACTAGATAGAGAGAAGACTTATCATATTGACGGAACCAGAGTTACTAAAGAGGTGTGGTTGGAAACTCGTAGAATAGCAAAAGAAGAAAGAAGGCAGAAAGAAGAGAGGAGAAAAGAGGAAGAAGATAAGGCAGAGGAAGAACGCATAAAAGAGACTATTGAATTTTGGACCAGAATGTAATGTCCCTTCTTAGGAATTTTATTAAAATGACAATTTTTCACTTTTTTCCCTAGTTTGACCTTTGACTAGTTTGGATCTCTAGGTCCCAAATTTGCCCCAAATGATCCCAAATCTTTTGAGAAGGTATATGAATGATATTAGAACATAAATATGTGTTTCAGGGATTCCTTTGGACCTTTAAAATATTTCTGCAAATCCTCTTTCAATTCTGATCAATGTAGGTAACTTTACTAGTGATTTCCCTTTGACTAGTATTGGTCTCTAGGTCTCAAATTGACTCCAAATGCCTTCAAATCTTCAAGGAAGGTGTATGAATGATATTATAACTTGAATATGATGTTTATGGATGAAATATGGCCACCAAAAGACCTCTGTAAACTCTCTTAAGATTCTGGACCAAGTATGCAATTTTACTAGTAATTTGGGGTTCAAATCCCCCTGGGGTTAGTACTGAAAATGGCTTCCCAAATGCCTCCAAAACCACTCAAATTTATGAAAAGAGGTAGGGAGTGTATTAATTATGTTATTAAGGTCTCATGTTCACCATTAATTGATTATTATATCTATTCCAACCTCTCACATTCAACTGCAAAAATCACCAATTCGACCCTTGGGGAAATGACACTATTTCTTCTCTCAATGCAATTAAACTGAGTAAAAATACTTCAAATGCTCAAGTACAGTACATGAAAATTGTAAAATACATCCATTTCAGTCCATTAATCAAAAATTCATCATATAATCATCCATTCATTCGAAATCATCATCAATACATTGGGTCACAACAAGGTAGTGGGGAAATGGCATTATTCTTCTATTAAAAATGAGATTTATACATTTCTACTTGGAATTTCGACTTGAAACTTTTTGGAGATGAAAAAAATAGTATTTAATTCATATTACAAAATAAATGGGGCATGAGAAGCTCCCCAAAAGAGTACAATAGCTCACCAAAAATGCCCTCCCTCAAGGATCAAGAATATGCCGTCAAAACTGGAAATGGTTGAGAGAATGTGCTGCAATAGAAGAAACCATGAGCTTTCCTGTAGCTTAAACCTGCAAATAAAGAATCCATTAAATCTCCAAATGAAAGTTCTGAATGGCCTTTCCAATTACCAACTTGGATGGGAATCTTTCACCCTCAAAATTGGCTAAGGCAAGAAACTAGTCATCCACTAGCTCTCCCTCTACACAAATGCAATTGCAAATTCTACAAATGATCAAAAGATGGTTTCATTCTTTGTTATTGACATTTATAAATTTATAATTTCCTCCATGGGTCGAATTCCTTCCAAGAGACTCATGCCAACTCAAGTTGGGAAGAGATTCCAAAGAACGCCACTTGTACAACAATTCCTAGTCTCCCACTTCCACATGTGGAAGCATATTAGCTGCCCTAACACCCTTGAGCGCCCTCTTGGAGTCTATTTTTAGCCCTGACATGTCATATATGTCATATGTCAGCCTTCAGGTCTGATTTGTGTCATAGGTGTCATAGCATCTTCATCATTGTTGTCATAGAGCTAGGGAATCTAGCCCAAGTGTCTCACTAACTCCAAATTGCCTCTTCCTCTTCCATGGGAGTTACTCTTCCTCTATATTTTGACCTTGGATGAGTCATGCCATGAATAATACCTTTTTTTCTCCTCCAAGTATGTTACTATTCACCTTGAATTCGAATTGGTGAGAGAATGGTGCCAAGTGTAGTGGGGAAATCTAGCCATATGTGGGTCCCACTTCCTCCATGTGTCTTCATGATCAAATGCCACTTTGATTTTCACTTGTATATTTTTATTTAGATCCTTTATTAAATATTATTCCACTCTAATGTTCAAACATCATTTATTATCCCCATTATTCCAAATCCCAAAGCTTCCACCCCAAACCTAGGAAACTAGTAATCTTCCTCCTTGGCAATTATTTGAACTTTAGCATCAAATTGACAAACTATACTGAATAGGGACAATGTGATTAGGCCATTGTGACCCAATGCCAAATTTGGTACATTACAAATCCTCCCTTCCCAATATTGCTTGTCCTCAAGCAATTTTAAACATGGGCGTTGAAGAACCTGCTTTCTGTATAATTCATTGAATTGCCCAACCTTGAGTCTTTGATTTTCCATGAAGATTTTAGAGAGGAACCACCATGCTTGCTGCTGCACTACTCTTATTAAAATCACTTTATTAAGTGGGGAATCCATCTCCCTTACTGCTTGCTTCCCCCCAAAAAATGAAACCAATGAGACAAAAATTATTCCAGGGTCCCATTGCTTGTATTGCACCCCAACAATTAAGAGTGCTCTCCAACCCACACCATTAGATAAGAGGATTCCTGGATCCTATTTTCTTGTATGCATTCTTCCAAACATCATGAGTACCAAATATATATCATCAAAGTACATAACAACATAATGAAAATGTACATCAAGGATATGCTTCATCAAAGAGTCATGAAAGTGCTTATACCTCCAAGCAAGTAGACCACCATTTTCCAAGTGCATACAAGCTTCAAGTGACCAATCAAATCTGCTCCAATGACATAGGTGAGGATCCCATGTCCTATAATGCTGCTCCAAAAGGGTGTGATATGCATCAAAATATTCGGCCATGTATTCTTTCATCCAAGAAGTGAATGAAGAATCTCCACTAAAATCTGAACCAAATAATGAGTAGAAAAAACAAGGAGACTTCAAATGACTCAAAGAAGTCTCGCCAATACATCCATGAATGCGAGAATCATAAAAATATAACAAAGTATGTGGCTGCTAACAAAAATGTTCTCCAATCATAAATCTATTCTCCCAAGTGTTGGATGAAGTTCCTCCAACATCAAATGAATCAAGTATTGAGCAAGAAAAACCATGAGTCTTCAAGTGACTCAAATGCATATCATAGGTGCATCCAAGTAGATTTGCATCATCATAAAGTGACAAATAATGTTGCTGCAAATGTGAATAAGAATGTGCTATAACTATGTCATCATAAAAGGTAAATCTAGGAGTTCCATACTCCTCATGTGGCACCATAAAAAAGAACCCTTTCACCCATACTTCATTGAGACTAATACCGCAAAACATGGAATTGTAGGATGTAGGAGAATGAACTAACTCAACCAAATGATCAAAAAGTGCAGAAGTTTCATCATGAGAAAGATCCATGTGGGTAGTATCATGCATCTCCTTCAAAAGTGGGAAACCTTTGTCATAGATTGGTTCCAATGTAGAGGAATCATGCTCTTCTTTAAAAATTGCATAACCTTCATCAAGAGACAATTCAAGTTCCTCTTCCACCACATCAAGTGTTTGGATCTCTTCAAGTTCATCTTCAAACACATTAAGCACATTCAAATTCCCACATTTCTCATGATCCACCATGTCATGAGAATCCTCCAAACAATCTACCATTTGACAATATAAAACATAGGAGGAAAAACAAGTATCTTGCAACTTTTCAAGAAGTTGCTCATTTTGAATTGTGAGCTTATGAATATCCTCATTATTCTTCAAGTATGCATCATGTAACAATTCATTAAGCTCAAACAAATGGTTTCTATCAAAAAGCAAAGACATGAAATTACCTTTGATGTGGCACATTGCTCTTTGAATCTTCTCCATGTCTTCAAGGAAGGATGTTTTCTCCAATGAAGTAGCTCTCCAACAAGAATTTGACACCAATGCTTGAGTGTCATGGAGAATGATGAGGGACTCTTGGATCTTATTTTCATTCATCTTTAAGTACCCTTCAATAAAATGAGGCTCTTGCAAATGAACCTCCTCATCTTCTTCAATTTTGCTTGGACCAACTTCATGAAGCTCAAGTGGTGATGGAGAAGTTGATCTTGGTTCTTCTTCAACTGCTACAAGGTCTTCATTATCATGCTTAATGGAACTTGGGCTTGCAGCAACACTTTCAAAAGTGATCTCTATGTCACCAACATAGAGGTGTGAGCACCCATCAGTAGGTACTCCTTCATAGTTTAAGCATCCATCAGTAGGTACTCCTTCATAGTTTAAGCATCCATCAGTAGATGCTCTTTGGTTCATGTCTAAACTAGAAGGTGTCTCGAAATGATATTCCATATTTTCAATAGAATCTTCTTCATGCTCTTGTGATGTCTCTTCATTTTTATCCTTCAAGCAAGATGATGCATTTTTCCCCTTATTTTCCTTATGATCAATATCTTTGGAATCTCTTTTTGAAGAATTTCCAAAAGCTCTCCTCAAGTGGGACATAATTTCACGCACACATGTATGATATTAACTCCAAGGTTCTTTACAAGAAGGGCATAAACCTTTCTTTACTAACTCCACATCTTCATGTTTGGGCCTATTTTCAAAAACATGTTCAGCAAAGTACTCAAAAGACATGGAATTTTGTGTATTTTTGCTAAAAGCAAGATATTCTTGATATTTTTGATATTGTTGGGGCAAGGTTTTATATTTTGCTCTCCATCTTTGGAACTCACTCATAGAATTATCCTTGGTTGGTGTGACACACTAATATTCATCAGATTTAAAGTCATAAGAATAATCTTCATTTCTCTTGAAATTGTAAGAAGTGTTGCATTATGGCATCTCTTCCTCGTACCATTCACATTCTGCTTCATATTGCCCATAAGCATCTGCATATTCCTCATAAGAATTGTACTCATAGGATTCATCATAATAGTAAGACATGGCTGCCTATTATTCTTGAATGTATGTACATAATACACAAGTGCAAGGACCATGCTCTGATACCACTATAATGTCCCTTCTTAGGAATTTTATTAAAATGATATTTTTTTCACTTTTTTCCCTAGTTTGACCTTTGACTAATTTGGATCTCTAGGTCCCAAATTTACCCCAAATGATCCCAAATATTCTGAGAAGGTATATGAATGATATTAGAACATAAACATATGTTTCAGGGATGCCTTTGGACCTTTAAAATACTTCTGCAAATCCTCTTTCAATTCTGATCAATGTAGATAACTTTACTAGTGATTTCCCTTTGACTAGTATTGGTCTCTAGGTCTCAAATTGACTCCAAATGCCTTCAAATCTTCAAGGAAGGTGTATGAATGATATTAGAACTTGAATATGATGTTTATGGATGAAATATGGCCATCAAAAGACCTCTGAAAACTCTCTTAAGATTCTGGACCAAGTATGCAATTTTACTAGTAATTTGGGGTTCAAATCCCCCTGGGGTTAGTACTGAAAATGGCATCCCAAATGCCTCCAAACCCACTCAAATTTCTGAAAAGATGTAGGGAGTGTATTAATTATGTTATTAAGGTCTCATGTGAACCATTAATTTATTATTATATATGTTCCAACATCTCACATTCAACTGCAAAAATCACCAATTTGACCCTTGGGGAAATGACATTATTTCTTCTCCCAATGCAATTAAACTGAGTAAAAATACTTCAAATGCTCAAGTACAGTACATGAAAATTGTAAACTACATCCATGGCAGTCCATTAATCACAAATTCATCATAGAATCATCCATTCATTCGAAATCATCATCAATACATTGGCTCACAACAAGGTAGTGGGGATATGGCATTGTTCTTCCTTTAAAAATGAGATTTATACATTTATACTTGGAATTTCGACCTGAAAATTTTTGGATATGAATAACAGAGTATTTAATTCATATTACAAAAGAAATGGGGCATGAGAATCTCCCCAAAAGAGTACAATAGCTCACCAAAAACGCCCTCCCTCAAGGATCAAGAATATGCCGTCAAAACTGGAAATGGTTGAGAGAATGTGCTGCAATAGAAGAAACCATGAGCTGCCCTGTAGCTTACACCTTAAAATAAATACTCCATTAAAGCTCCAAATGAAAGTTCTGAATGTCCTTTCCAATTACCAACTTGTATGGGAATCTTTCACCCTCGAAATTGGCTAAGGCAAGAAACTAGTCATCCACTAGCTCTCCCTCTACACAAATGCAATTGCAAATTCTACAAATGATCAAAAGATGGTTTCATTCTTTTCTATTGAAATTTATAAAGTTATAATGTCCTCCATGGGTCAAATTCCTTCCAAGAGACTCATGCCAACTCAAGTTGGGAAGAGATTCCAAAGAACGCCACTTGTACAACAATTCCTAGTCTCTCACTTCCACCAAATCACATGTGGAAGCATATTACCTGCTCTAACACCCTTGAGTTACCTCTTGGAGTCAATTTTTATCCCTGACATGTCATATATGTCATATGTCATCCTTCAGGTCTGATTTGTGTCATAGGCTTCATAGCATCTTCATCATTGTTGTCATAGAGCTAGGGAATCTAGCCCAAGTGTCTCACTAACTCCAAATTGCCTCTTCCTCTTCCATGGGAGTTACTCTTCTTCTATATTTAGACCTTGGATGAGTCATGCCATGAATAATACCTTTTTGACTCCCCCAAGTATGTTACCATTCACCTTGAATTCGAATTGGCGAGAGACTGATGCCAAGTGTAGTGGGGAAATCTAGCCATATGTGGGTCCCACTTCCTCCATGTGTCTTCATGATCAAATGCCACTTTGATTTTCACTTGTATATATTTATTTAGCTCCTTTATTAAATATTTATGCCACTCTAATGTTCAAACATCATTTATTATCCCCATTATTCCAAATCCCAAAGCTTCCACCCCAAACCTAGGAAACTAGTAATCTTCCTCCTTGGCAATTATTTGAACTTTAGCATCAATTTGACAAACTCTACTTAATAGGGACAATGTGATTAGGCCATTGTGACCCAATGCCAAATTTTGGACATTACACAGAACCATGGCTGGTAGAGAATAGGGGGGTGAAAATGAACATGAGGACCGCCAGGAGAAAGAAGGAGAAGATAATCAGCTTTGTAATACTGTGGCTACATTAGAATTCCCTATCATTCAGACACCCGGAGTAGCTCCTATGAAGAACATCTCACCATTAGTCCTCCTTAATTTCCATGGTAAGTCCTCTAAGGATCCTGATGAGTTTCTTTTTGAGTTTGATATTCTCTGTTGCAGCTATGATTACACCTCCAGTGTTCAGAAGCTGAAGCTATTCCCAACCACGTTGAAAGGAAATGCTCTGTGCTGGTTCATGAGTTTGGGTCGTGAGACCATTACTACTTGGGACCAAATGAAGAACACCTTCCTTTCTAAATATCAAGAATATTGCATAACTAGAGATAGGAAGGAAGAGTTGTTCAAAATGGTTCAAAAGGATGAAGAGAGTTTGGAAGACTTTGTGGAGAGATTACCGTACAATTTGCAAAGATCTGGTCATGCTGAGATTGGAAAGGATGTGCTCAAGATCATCTTTCTAAGAGGAATTAGGGAATATTTCCTTGACATGTTGAATCTTCTAGGTAAAGGGGATATCTCGAAGGAACCTTTTGAAAAAATTATTGAATTATGCTGAAGGTACTCCAGGGGATCTTCCAGAACCAGCAAATGAGACAAGGATTGAGATCAGGATGTTTTCACTAGGACTTAGAAGTCATTTAGTGGAGGTGCCACTCGAGCAGAAATAGGAAACCTACTGGAGAACTTTAAAATAGATATGATGAGTTCCCTGTCCTCAGAGCTGGATGCCATGAAGGAAAAACAGAAACAAGTAATAGAAGATCTTACACTTGGAGTATTCTGTCCTAGATGTAGAAAGAAGCATCCACTGAAGGAGTGCCCGTTGGACAAAGCAAAGGTATGTAGGATATGTGAACTCGAGCATGAAACTAAAGAGTGTCCTTCATTACCTAAGGTTAAAGCAGTCCTGTAGGTGTCTATTCCTGACGTAGAGCCAACATACTTTATGGCACAGAAGAAACCATGGCAGCCTAGAAACCAAGGTATGAATCCAGATCCAGCATTCTTTCTACATAATATGAATGGAATGAACAACATGCATAATATGAATACACAATTCCCTTCACAGTTTTCCAACAACCAGTGGCATCCATCTCAGAACCTAATGCAAAATCCTAATTCATGGACACCTTGGCCACATCAGTCAAACCAAGCTCCTTGGAATTCCAACTGGAGGAAACCTTACCAAGGAAATAACTTTCCCCATCACCAAACTCAATATCAGCAATACCCTCCTCAACAGTATCAGCACCAGCAGTATCAACAACCACAGTTCCCCTTCCAGAACAATGCCGCACCCATGAATGCACCACTTCGACCCCATCTACTTGCACAACCTAACCCGAACCCAAACAATAAAGCAGTCCATCAGTTTGAGACTGCCAACATGCCTGCATACTCCATTACTTAGATTCCCTGCAATGATATACAATTACGATCAGGGAGGGTAGTGGAGCCTATTATCACTGAGGATCTGTCATCCCCAGTGACTGAAATTGGAGTAAATCAACACTATTCAGCAAGCCCCATTATTGAAAATGCTGATACTCCTACTAAAGCAGTAGCTGAAACTCAGGAAGCAACACATAATTTGCCACAACCTACACAGTTGAACAAAGAACCACCATATCCTGAACGATTGCAGCTGCAGAAGGCAGTGGAACAGCCCCGATTTGATCTCGTGGGAGAGTTGAAGAATTTATATGTTAAAATTCCACTGTTACAGGCCCTTCATGATGTGCCTATTTATGCCAAGACAGTTAAGGATTTGTGTGTTAAGAAACCAGGAAGAAGGCCCAGGGATCCTCCCATTGTCCACGTGTTGGGAAAACTGTTAGAATTAATAATGGGAAAGGCCCCTGTGGCAAAGTATGATGACCTTGGGAACCCGACTGTTATAGTACACATAGGGAACACACGGATTCCAAATGTCTTGGTGGATTTGGGAGCAACTATTAATGTTATGACCATAGAAACTGTGAAGGAATTGGGACTCACTAATCTTCTGCCAACCCCTACTATTTTGGAACTTGCTGATAGATCAACGATCAAGCATTAAGGAATTCTAGATGACCTTGTAATCTCAGTGGACTCGTGGGAATATCCTACAGACTTTTTGGTGTTACAACCAAAATCTTAGTTGGGGGGACACCCACTAATCCTGGGAAGACCATGGTTGGCCATAGCTGATGCCTGTATCAGCTCTCAGTCAGGTTCTATGACCATTTCAGACGGGACTAAGATCAAGAATCTAACCCTATACCCTCTAGCTCGACCAAGCACAGAAGCTGATACTCCATTATGGGTATATTTGGAGGAGGAAGAGGGAGTTTAGCCATTATTAACCATAGGGAGAGCCTTGACATTTAAAGATGAAACAGAGGATGATGCCATTAATAGTTTCATCAGTGAACCCACGTCAGTCAATAAGAATGATTATTAGATCTTGGACAGTACTTTAGCTGCAACAGAACAAGAAAACCATATAGAAGAAACTCTGATCGGTGATGACAATGTAATTCTAGTACTTAAGAATTCGAAGAGTGTTCCAGTGGAAGTTGAGCCAGGAAAAACATTGAATATTAATCCTAATCTGGCACCTAGCGAGCTGGAACAACTAGTCACTCTGCTAAAACAATGTAGGGGGGCTTTTGCTTGGGAGTACACAGATATGAAGGGACTTCCCTCTCATCTATGCACTCATCACATCTATATTAAAAGTGACTCCAGGCCTGTATGCCAACCCCAACGAAGGATGAACCCGAACCTGACAGACATGGTGAAAGAGGAAATTCAGAAACTGTTGGATGCTGGATTCATATATCCAATTTCAGACAATGAGTGGGTTTCTCCACTTGTGATCGTGCCAAAGAAAAATGGGAAATGGAGGGTCTGTGTGGATTACAGAGAATTGAACAAGGCAACGCAGAAAGACCATTTCCCCTTACCTTTCATCGATTAGGTTCTTGATACCTTGTCTGGGAAGAAGTATTTCTCTTTTCTGGATGGCTTTAGTGGCTACAACCAAATTCAGATTGCTCCAGAAGATCAGGACAAAACCAATTTCACTTGTCCCTGGGGGACTTTTGCATACCTAGTACTTCCTTTTGGGTTGTGCAATGCACCAGCTACATTTCAGAGGGTAGTGATTGGAATCTTTTCACAAATGGTGAATGATTGCATGGAAATCTTTATGGATGACTTTACTCCATATGGTGACAGCTATGAAGAAGCACTAAATAACTTAGAAAAGGTGTTGAAACGCTGTGAGCAAAGTCAGCTCTCTTTGAGCACTGAAAAGTGCCACATGATGATGAGTGAAGGCATAGTGCTAGGGCACTTAATCGCTTCTGCTGGTATCCAGGTAGGCCCATCTAAAATCAAGGTAATCGAAAACATACCAACTCTTGGAACTTAGAAGGATGTGCGTAGCTTCTTGGGGCATGCTGGTTATTACAGAAGATTCATAGAAATTTTTTCAAAACTGGCTTCTCCTTTGTTCACTTTGTTAATGAAGGATGCACAGATGCTTCAGACACTGCCATTGGAGCAGTTTTGGGACAGCAGGAAGGTAATGCTCCTTATGCTATTTATTATATTAGTAAAAATCTGTCTCCTGCTGAACTGAATTATACTGTCACAGAAAAATAATTTCTTGCCATTGTTTATGCCATCAATAAGTTTAGGCATTATATTACTGGATATTCTACTTTTGTTCACACTGATCATTCTGCCATCAAGTATTTAATGAATAAACCAATCACAAATGCTAGAGTTACTAGATGGCTATTACTTCTACAGAAATTTGATATCACAATTATTGATAGACCAGGAAAGGAAAATGTTGTTGCAGATTTCTTATCTCGACTTACTAACAGTGATGACAATTTAACAATCAAAGATTCCTTCCCTAACAAAAATTTGTTCACAGTATCGGCTCATTCCCCATGGTATGCAGATATTGCTAACTTTTTGGCTATAGGTAAGCTTCTAGCACATTTGTCGAAGAGAGAAAGAAAGAAAATCATACAGTAGAGTGCTAGGTACTGCTAGATTGATGGCCATCTTTTCTACACTAGTCTTGATTTAGAAATCAGAAGATGTGTTAGAGAGGATGAAGTATTCAACATTCTTAAAGCTTGCCATGATGATCCCTGTGGGGGACATTTTGCTGACAAGAGGATAGGTCATAAAGTTTTGAGAATGGGCTATTTTTGGCCTACATTATTCAGGGATGCGAAGAAGTATGTTCAGGCATGTGATAACTGCCAGAGGATGGGCCAACCCAACAGATTCGATGAGATGCCTTTACAGCCACAACTTGTGGTTGAACCATTTGATAGTTGGGCTCTAGATTTTGTAGGGCCTATCAACCCTCCCTCAAAGAAGAAAGTTCATATCTTGGTTTGCACAGGCTATATGACTAAATGGGTGGAAGATGTAGCCTTGGTTAAGGTCAATGATCAGGCTGTGATTTATTTCCTGTATGAAGGAATTTTTACTCGCTTTGGAGTACCCAAGGAGATCGTTACAGACAGTGGACCACAGTTTGTATCTCACAAGCTGTAGGCACTATTGCAGAAATTTCATATTCAGCACAGAATAACCTCACGATATCATCCACAGGCCAATGGGCAGGTGGAGAGCACAAACAAGGTTATTGAGGGTATTTTGACAAAAATAGTGAAGCACCATCGTAATGATTGGGCTGAAAGACTTCCAGAGGCACTGTGGGCCTATCGTACTACTTGGCGTAACACCACTGGTTTTTCCCCATATGAGCTAGTATATGGCAAGAACGCTGTTTTCCCAATTGAATTTGAAATCAGAACTTTGAAAACAGTTGTTGAAGCAAATCTGGATTTATCAGAGGCTCAAAGGAATCAACTGAATCAACTCAATGAATTGGATGAGAAACGCATAGCTGTAGTGCATCATACAGCTTTAATCCAACATAGCACTCTAGATGGCATGATAGATTTATAAAGAAAAGAGTCTTCCAGGAAGGAGACTGGGCCCTGTTGTATGATTCACGGTTTAAGAGGGATTTTAAAGGCAAATTGCACACCCGTTGGTTGGGACCTTATTAGATAGATCAAGTATTTGATAATGGAACAATCTGATTGATCACCATTGATGAGAACAAAGTACCATTATTCACAAATGGTCCTCGACTCCAACTGTATCACAGGCCGATCTCAAGGGAGGATTTTATTTCACAAGTTGCATCTGATCCAGAGTATCAGTTAATGTCAAGACAGGGATTTTTGAATCCTGTGAATTCCTAAAAGTTGCAGTTTCCACACATATTTTTGTACATAAATAATCGGTGTTTCTTTCATTCTGTATTTTATCTATTTTTTTAATTTTTCTTGCACTTGATTGGTTTGTTTTAAAGAACTGTGTGCAGGAACGTATTGGAAGAGCACCAGCCGTGATTGGGCCAGATGACTGCAGACACCCCATATTTGTTCCTGATCTAATAAAGCTATTTGAAGAAGATGGATATTTCATGGTCTTTCACAAACAAAATTTGCTTATACTACAGTTTGACGTAGCTGCGACTCCGCTACATTTTCCCATTCTGCCAAATTCGCAGCTGCGACTCCGCTACATTTGCCCATTCTTCCAAATTCGCAGCTGCGACTCCACCACATTTTCCCATTCTGCCAAATTCACAGCTGTGACTCCACCACATTTGCCCATTCTTCCAAATTCGCAACTGCGACTCCGCTACATTTGCCCGTTCTGCCAAAATTTGCAACTGCGATTTCGCCACTTTTGTCCATTCCGCTAAATCTAGCACTGTAGCTCCATTCCTTCCACTTCATTATAGCTCCTTTCGTAGAGCTGCGATTCTGCCATTTTTTGTTTATTTTGCTAGATTTCGCAGCTGATACTCCGCCAGTTTGTCTGCTCTCTGATTAATGATGCCAATAACGATGTGACTAGGCGTCAGTTTTGGCGCTTGCTCCACATGGTCCAACCATGATCCACCACGAAGGACAATTTGGATGCCTTGAGTAGTTGTCAGGCTGGGTGGCAAGGGCCATGTACTTCGTTCGGTACATGTGCATTTACATCCGTCCAAACGATGGCCGGCCGCAATGATTAATTCATGGCTCAAATTCATAAATGCAAGGTACGGGTCCTATCTTTTACATGATTTGGCAGAGAATTAATATGGTAATAACGATTATGTCCTGTCATAACCCTCAATCAATGAACCAAATTGAATCACACTTTAAAGATTAAGTTAAAGGTCATAATTGTGATTATTTTTCTGTCACCTTACCTGATTTTGCACCTGTTACTCCTATTTGCCAACCTCGTCGCTTCCATAGAATGTTCATACTATCATAGATTAGCCTGAAACCTGATTCTTGAACCCCAACGACCCTTTCCATGTTCGTAACCTGCAACTCTCCATTTCTAAACCAGAAATTATTGAGGTCTGAACCTTGAGGAGAGGTTAAAATGGGAAATTCAGTCAGACACGAACCTGTGAATACAGACGCTGTGCGTGCCAATGCAGAGGTTCTCAATATTTTTATAGCAGTAGGTTGGATGGAGTATTTCAAATGGTTGAATGGTTTTCATACCGAAACCACATTGCAATTCGACCTTAGCCTGACTGATACTCATGCCGAGGTCAGAGGACTGCACGTGGATGTTATAGAAGAAATCATAGCTGAGGTTACTGGTTTGCCCATGGTGGGAAAGGATTCATTTGGGAAGAAAGTACATAATGTGAATGCAGTGAGGGAATTTCTGTCAGTAGGAGAATAGGTTATTCCAAAGCTTCGTGGGCTGGAATTGGCATCCTTACCACCACCCTGGAATCAAGTTGCAGTCTTTGTGAAGAGATATATTTATTATGGAGGTAGGTACCAAGCTGTTTCATTTTCTGAACTTCCCTTACTGTCTCATTTATGACATGGTATCTTAGTAAATATACCATTCTATCTATTTAAATCCCTACAAACCATGGATGGCTATGCAAGAACTGCCCAGCACCCAGTTTCCTCCCTCACTAATCATGGTTTAATTAAATTATTGGTCCTAAGAGCCATTGCAAGTCGTCATTTAACTTGGGAGCAATTTTTGGCTGGGGACGCACCAATCAGACAACCTGTATTAGAAGAGGGAGGTGCTGGTGAGGATAGTGAGGACTGGAGTTCCTCAAATCCAGTTGGGGGGGAGGTTGGAGTAACAGAAAGTCAGGCCAATAATGAAGGGGAAGCAAGTAAAGAAGAGGCGGGAGTAGAAGAAAACCCTATAATTGAAGGAAGTGTGATGGAAACCCTGGAGCAGGAGGTAGAAAAATTGGAATCTGTAATTGCAGAGTCAAGTACTCAATTGAAAGAAGCTGAAACTGGAGCAGTTGTTGAAGCTGCGATAGTTGAAGCTACAATAGCAGAGGTAGGGATTTAGAAGGAAGGATATCGGCCAGAAACAGTAGCAGAAAGAACTGTGGAAGTCGTGGAAGTGGATTCCTCTTCAGAAATAAAGGGCACCATTATTGAAGAAGAAGAAACCAAGGTGAACACCCCTGTGTCAAAGAAACAAAGAATAGAATCAAGAAACAGGGGTCATACACCCATGGAAGCAAAGAGGAAGAAGAGTGTGACTGTCAAAGCATCAGTAGCAGCAAGTGGTGAGGAACACCCAGTGGGATTGATGAGGAAAAGAAGAACTCGGTCAGCAGCAACAACGGAAGCAGCTGTGACAGTGGCAGTAGCAGAAGTAACTGTAATGGCAACATAATTAACAGGGATAGCAGCAGAAGCTGATACAGTGAATACTATTGGGGGTAACAGTGGAACACCCCTATCAGAGATGACAGGAGTAGTTAAAGGGAATAGGGGGTCACCTGCGTTAGAAGAAGCACATACAATAGAGGCAGATATAGATATTCCTATTTTGAACCCCAAATTGCCTACTATTACACAAGAACCCTCTAGGGAAGAACCCCAAATCGAAAACCTCTTGTTTGAAAATGAATTATTAAAGGAGGAAGTGTAGGCACTAAGAAAGGAGCTGGAAAAGTGGAAGGGAGCAGCTAGAAGACAAGTAGAGAGAAATTTGGTTACATTAGCAAACGCTGCAAATTTGTTGGAAAACCCATCTTTTGCATTTGAAAATGACAAGTATGGGGAGATTATTTGCCCCGAATGTGGAGATATATTTGCTTCAGTAGGACATAGAGTTATTGTGTTGGGACTTTCACCCCAGAGTCATGTACAGATAAAGGAGGTGGAAGAAGGAATGTCAGGGATCGAATTGATAGAGGAGAATGGGCCAAGAATGGAAGAAATCCCTGATTTGAATTTAGGGGATGAAATGGTACAGTCCCAGCCATCAGGGGATACTGAGCTCCTTTAGGACCAGTCTTACCAGTCAGAAAGATCTGATAAAAACCAGAAACAATCTCAGTGGTTTAAAGAAACGGAGGAACAGGGGACTATTACACAAGAACCAGTACCCTTGAGAATGTTTAAATCTGCAACTCAAATAGAAACATTTGATGTGGAGAATCAGGAGAGAAACACTGCTACACAAGAACCGGTGTTTTGAAAATAATTTGCTACAGTGGCAACACAAATTGAGATGGCTGAGATTGAAATGAAAGACTTGGGTGCTGTTACACAAGAACCGACAACCCTAAAAATACTAACTGAGACTGTAACACTGGCCGAGGAAGTTGAGATGGATATGGATATGATGAATGCTGTTACACAAGAACCAACATCCTTAGACCCCATGGCTGATACTACACCACATGCATAGACCATTGCAATCCCGATAGAAGATGAAGCTATCATAGTGCTGAGGCAAGACAAGGAAGTCATTCATCTAGATTCTGATGATGAAAAGGAGGTAGAAGACAGAAAGATTCAATGACTAGAGAAGAAAATTCTCTGGTTAAACCTTGAACTGGATAAATGGCTCAAATGGATTGAACCGTTCAAAGAAGGTATGATCCCTCTCCAGGAGCATAGGAATGTCATTAAAGAACTAAGAGAAAAATGGGCTGAGGATCTATTCTTCCAGAAACTCCAGTGGGATAAACTCCAAGAAAAACTGGAAGGTTTGAAGAAGCTTGAGTCCCTACAGAAGGACAAAAACCAAATGTATAATCTTTCTATAGAATTGATGAGTTGCAGAGCTCCATCCCCCTCTTATCCTGTCTTCCTCTATGAGCAGACAACCTTATTTAAATTGAAGGCTTTCAAAGATGGAAGATCATTTGAGTTGGCGACAGCTGATCAATTTCTGTAGACTTTTCTGAAGAGTGACTTTGAGGATCAGCATTTGTTATGTGAGTTATATTTGCATGATAGGGCTTACTATAATACCATTCCATTTGACCCTTTACCTATTCTTGGGGATGTTCAGCTGAGGGCATTTGCTTCCTTTGTCATTAACCATGTAATATGGAAGGATTCCTTCCAAACCATCCTTAGGAATGAGCAGAATTCTACTCTCTAGATTAGGGAGGAACCTTAGAATCCACCAGCATTCATGGCCAGCCATGCTAAATCCCTCAGGGTTCCTTCAATTGCTCAATATTTTGAGAGCCTGCGAGATAAACTCCTTACTACATGTTTCCCAATGATTCTTAATATGCAGCAGGATGCCCTAGAAGGCAGTGAATACAGATGGCTATACTCATCCTCATCTCTGAAGGCAATGGATCCATATGGCTTTGAAAATTTTAGGAAAGCCTTCACTAGGGTGCCTAGATATGTGCAGTGCATGCGAGGTGTGGACCTTGGTGGATTGGTTTAAGATTTAAGTTCCCCCTCATTTGGTTGCCTATAAGCAATTCTTACAGAACTAGTTATTCTCTAACATTAGAAGAAGAAGAGAGTTGGTGGGAGCATTGGGTATACTACTATGGGTTTGTCCCTCGAGGGGAGGCACCTGAATTTGCTTATAACATCACCAATCTCCACAGATTTCACTCAGATTTAGATTCAGACTAAAGGAGGTTATTGCATGAGGACATGCAATTGGATAGTTGGGGGGAGATGTTGGGTCCAGGAAATGCCCCTTTTTGGCTACCTCTATTACACCTTTTTGCCCTAATTCCATCCTACTTTCATGAGCTATATCCATGTCTTTCCAGATCAACCTATAACATTGACATGTATAATTTGCTATTACTTTATTTGTTTTTATGCTTAAGACTGTTAAAGATTATGGATCTTAGTCCTTGGTTTATATTAATTTATGTGACTTTATTTAGCCAAGGTCTAAAAGCGCAGGTGTATCATCCCGGCATGCCAGTTGTGACTCTTCAACATCAGCTACTCATATTCTAAGGGACAATGCATCCTCCACGCGAGCTGTAACAGATTTCCACTGTCACAGATCCCATTGAAGAAGAGTTTAGCTGCAACAGACAAGTGGCATTCCAGCTGTCAAGTTTGTTGATCCAATTGCCATCGGGACAACAACATCCTTCGGTATTAACAACATTATTCAACACGCTGTATCTGTTAGCTATAACTGTGCAGCATGAAGATCATAGATCTTAACTGCTGCGCTATTTTTGTGGATCTGAAACTGTCTTTATTTTTGTATAAATTCCAGAAGGCTCTCATAGCCTGGGGTTGGACAATCTTTACTGGTGTAAGCTGTAACAGAGCATTGAAGCTCATGATCTTCCATTAATAATATGAGAGCAGAATTCTTCATTTCTAAGTTTTAATTAGCTGTGACTTTCGGCGTCTCTGTTAGAAGGCTAGGGCCTGCCTTCTCACAGAGATAGTCGATTTAAGTAGGTAGGATAGTTTAATTTCATTTCTGTTTTGTGGTGTGGAAAGTTGCAGACATTGCTGATAGCTGTAACAGAGAATAGTTCAAATTCATTTCTATTGTGTGGTGTGGAATGTTGCAATTATTGCTGATAGCTGTAACAAAGATTAGCTTCCTTGCTGGTAGTTTACAATTGCATCTTGAATAGCTATAGCTGAGTGGTGTGACAGTCGACTATGTAGAACAATTCAATTAATTGCATGTGTGTTTTTATCAGCTGTAACAGCCAAGCTCAATCCCAATCAATTGGTATTTATTTATGCTTTTTAGGACTTCTAGTAATCATTAGTAGAGTTCAAGCTTGTATTTCAATTATGGTTGCTGTTGTATCTTTAATTGCATACATAGATTAGATAGATAATGTTGGAGTTGCAGTAGTCACTGGATAGATCATTTTGGTAAAGGTTGAATGCTGTAGTTTGATTATCATAAGGATTTAACTTCTTGCAAAAGTAATCTCATTTCATTTCATTATTAGATCATTAACTTTCTGGATTGATTCTGTAAGAAGGATTGTTTCAATTGGGATTTGTAGATGTGTGAATTAGATTAGTTGCTTAGGGAATGAGCTAGTTGAGCATCTAGGTAGGATCATTACTTACATTCATTAATCAACTGCTTAATCTATTTATACATAGATTGTGCTTATTACCTTTGAAATAAAAGACCTTCCTGGGTTTGACAATTTATATTGATCATTCTGTGTGTTAGCTTTAATTAACTGACATATAGAATGCCCAACAATCACCCCATACAATCAATATAAATAAACTAAGTGAGGAAAGAGGGAAAACCCAATGGGAAGAAATTCCTCCCTCAAAATAGACTGAAGGATGCTAATGTGGCATATCATCACTCACCACTGAAGGAGTTAAGTGTCCTTCTTTTCCGAAGAAGGCTTGATCGATCTGAAAATAGATCAGCAATGTGAGAAGGATGAAACCTTCCATTTTGAAATCTGATCTGGTTCTTTTATAATCATGTGGATCACCAACCAAATAACCGACAGATTGGAATGTAGTGGCTACCCATCGAGGAAGAGGAGGAATATCAGTTGAGAGATCTTCAGGTTCTTGTGGATCTGGATCTCCCATTCGCTCATCTTCATCATCAGTTGCTAGACCTTCAGGTTCTCGTGGATCTGGATCTAGCATTCCATAATCATCATCTCCATATTCAGATTCTGAATTTGAAATATCATGTGAATATGCATCTACAGCTGGCTCATCATCACATCCAAAATCTGAATTTGAAATCTCATGTGAAGAAGCAAGTACAACTGGCTCATCATCACATCCAAACTCTAAATTTGAAATCTCATGTGATGATGCTTTGCTCTCTTGATCGTCAATCAAAGGAGGAGGTATCTTCCTTTTGGAAAGAAGTGGATCTTGCTGCAAAAACATAATATGAATATAATCATGAAGCATGTGATTCGAACCAACTGAGTTAGAATCAAAACCATGAATGTGTAGATAGTTCCTTGATATATCCTTTGAACCAACATATGTGAGATCATAACCAAAGAAACTATGACATGATGATGGTGAATCTTCAACAAGATCACTGGTGGATGCAATAGTGGTGGTGGCCCATGAACCAATAGGTGCTAGATATTCAGGTTCTTGTGGATCTGGATCTAGCATTCTCTCAAAAAGAGTTATCATCCTCTTGGGAAGAAATGAATCATGCTCCAAAAACATTTGCTTGAGTTCTCCAACAATGGATGCAAGCAAATCAGATCCAAGACTTGGAAGATGGTTTCTCATGATCTCCTTTGAACCAACATGGGTGAAATCAAAACCAAAATCACAGAAAGGTACATGAGTCATGAACCCAAGTGAATGATAGAGTCTTTCATCGTCAGTGAAACTCTGAAAACATGTTCCAATGACCAAATAGGAATCCAAAGAAAGCATATGATGAGGGAGAGCGAATGCATTACCTTCCAAATCTGATTTTTCCTTCAAAATACTCAATAGGTCATCATATTGCACATCAACAGGTGCATCAACTCTATGAAAGTGTATGTAGTTCTTTGATATCTCCTTTGAACCAGCAGGGGTGAGATCATAATCAAATGAACCATGAAATAATGGTGATGGCTTGAACTTCAAATTAGATCCAAGAATTTGAGGATGGTTTCTTATAATCTCCTTTGAACCAACAAGGGTGAGATCAAAACCAAAATCACAAGGATATGCATGAGACTTGAACTCAAGCGAATGATACAGTCTTCCATCTTCGGTGAATCTCTGAAAACATGTTCTAGTGACCAAATAGGAGTCCAGAGAAAGATTTTGATCAAGGAGGGTGAATGCATTTCCTCCCAAATCCTCCAAGATGCTCAGTAGGTCATCATCTTGCACATCAACAAGCACATGGGAAGTAGAGATTGTGAATGTCTCTTTTACTTCTAGAGTAGTAACTGATATCTTTTGCTCAGACTTCAGATAAGAAGATGGATCAACTGAAACCATGTGTTTTACTTTGACTTCATCTTGAACAACTTCATCATGGGAGATGATGAAGGCCGAGTCATTAATAGAGAGAGCACTATAGGAAGTGTCACTGGGATTTCTTTCTGCATGGCTAGCATCAACCTATTCCTCCTGAATTCCAAATAATATGTCCAATCTAGTCCATAGATCACTTGGATCTTCATCAACATCAATGAGGTATTTCATATTGGAAAACATAGTAACGCATATATTTCCTAAGGCTTCTTCACAAGCATCAAGCCAATCTTCTTTCTCTATAGGAATAAAAATATCTCTTAATACAAGTACACACATCAAAAAGACCATGTCTCTTCAGATATGATGTCATTTTTGGTTTCCACTCATCATATTTGAATGGAGTGAGAGAAGGAACTCCTTCCAGAACTTAGAAGATGTTGTTCAATTCGAATCTACTGCTGCAACTGCAGAAAACTTTGAAACCTGCAAAACAAGAAGAGTTTTTGCTGATGGAGAATGATACACTTCGACTGAACACTACCTTTTGAAAACTGAGCACATAGAATAAGTCCTTCACACCTGGATAGACCTCATTGGATTTCTCCAATGAATTCAAGTAATAGCACCAAGATTTGCTGTGGAAACTCAGAGGCTTCTGGTGCTCAAGTGAAAGATAGCTACTCAAAGAAATGCTGCAACTGCTGCAATGGCTGCAATTCAAATAGTTGCTTCTTGCTCTGATACCATGTGATACTCTACAAGGGATCTAGCAACTATAACAAACTCACAATCAAACCCTCAAGTATGTTGCAAAGAAGAAGAGAAGGAGACACTCAATAATCACTCATAAACACATAATAATGAACAATAATAGTATCATAAAATGAATAATGAATGTAGAGAATGTAGTTACAATAACTGTGATGTAACATCATATATGATTTGAATTAGCCAAGTAGGGAATTCGAATCTGAGCTCAAAGTCTATCTTGGATAACTATGGAGACATCATCCAATCAGTAGTATCGGTCATAAATTGTAAGAGTCAGTCAAGTGTGTCCAACTGAGTCTAACAGAACCATCTAGGCATAAATAAGGGAATGGATACTCCAAGGGGGGCGCATGAGGTTGTATAGCTCAAAGTATATCTTGGATAACAATGGATACATCATCCAGTCAATAGTATCAGTCATAAATGGTAATAGTCAGTCAAGTGTGTCTAACTGAGTCTAACAGAACCATCTAGGCATAAATTAGGGAATGGAGACTCCAAGGGGGGCGCATGATGCTATCAAATAGTCAAGTGGAACTCTAGAACTAGCTAACTAGAAGCTACAAGCAGTCAGCATGAGCAATCAGTGTAAGAACTACTCAATCAATACACTAACTGAATGATAACTCCGGGTAGGTGAGATAAGGCACTCTAACTGAGTGATAACTGAAGGTAGGTGAGAAAAGGCGCACTAACTGAGTGTGGTAGGTGAGAAAAGGCACACTTGGCATGCAGAAAGGTCAAGGATGGTGCATTAGGTAGGTAGGAGGAAAAATGGGGGATAAATACAGGCTCTGGAGAGATAGAAGCAAGCTCTAGGTGCTGGGGAGACCATCGTGATGATGATTGGATGCATGTTGTGGCATGCAAATGCATGCAGCATGCAAATTTGCATGCAGGCATACAAAATATAAAAATGATGGTGTGAATATTCCAACAGTATTTCTATGCACAAATTGGTATAGCACCTGGAGGAAGGTGATTCCTGAGGGACCATTGAGTGATGAAGGGGTACTTTCTTGGTGTAGTGTGGGGTGGGTATTGTTGACCCTAAACTAGCTGAGTATGTGTGAGGCATCTATGGTTCTGGAGGTTAACTAGATATGACTATTTGTTCTATTTGATTTACTGTGATCCTTGGAGTGTTGGTTAAGTGCTAAGCACCGAGTGGATTGAGATCCAATAGTAGTTTCATGACCTCTTAATGGAATAGAAAGGTTTGAGTGATCTTTCTACGCACACAGTGGAATAACACCTACGCGGTGTTGAGTGGGGAAAGTATTTTGGACCTCAAACTAACCGAGTATGCATGGATTCGTTTGCTGGTATTGAGTACCAGAGTGGTGTAGAGAGTGGATCTGGCTAAGAGAATAGTGAAGGATTAGACCTCTTAGTGGAATATCTGGGTTTGGGTGGTCTTTATACACACACTAGTATAACACCCGAAGGAAGGTGACACTTGAGGCGCCATTGTGTGGTGAAGGGGTACCTTCTTTGTGTTGTGTGGGGCAGGTATTGTGGACCCCAATCTAACCGAGTCTGCGAGAGGCACTTGCAACTTTGTGGTGAGTTAATAGTTAGTGTTTCCCCTCTAGTACTAGGAAGTCTATCAACCCAGCAGAGGCTAGCTTGGATTGAGGGTTGAGTCTGTATGACTGTAACAACTTGTTATCCAAGAAGAGGATGGCTTGTTTATTCCATTGTGCCTAGTTTGTTGTGGGATAGAGCTATGGATAGTTCCCCTTTCCTTAAGGTAATCATTCCTAGTGTGGGGGTGGCCTCTTATCAGAAATAGTAAATGCTAGATAGAGTTCTTATGGTTGGGTGGAACGTTTCTCTTACGCAGTTAGTTGCTCAAACAAACTTCATTGAGATAAGTGTTATGTGATATCTTATTGTTGTCATGTATTTCATTATAAAAATGATAAGATGTATGTTGTATGTGATTGCATATAGATAATGATAGGTGTATGGAATTCTACAATATGTGCTATGATAACTCTGTATGTAGCCAGTGAATGATCATCGTAAGTTAAGTTACCATAGAGAAGTTGGAATGCAAGGCGATGTCTATGTAGTAAGCAAATGAATTTGTGTAGTAAATCGCGTGCTAGTTCATCTTGTGTGCGCAGTGTGGCTGTGTGGTAAAGATATGATACAAGCGAGATTGTGTGTAGACTAAAGTATTGGGCACACAACATTTCTGCACCGGGTTAAGAATATATGGCATAGAATATTTTTCAGTAAATAACCCAATTCTATTCAACACTCTTGTTATCAGTAAGCTAAGAAGAAGAAATTAGATACCCCGTGGTCGCGATAGGACATAGAGATCGTTGGGGATGTGTTAGAAATATCTTCAAGTGATTTGGAGTGGACACAACTGTAAACATGGATGCATAAGGTAACTTATCATAGTTCAGTCCTTTTGATTCACCTATTTCTAGTTGCGAAGGATGATAAGGTCCATGATTATGATTTCTTGGATTAATAATTACTTTGAAAGAAAAATCCTGAAATAAGAGAAACCTTCTGCAAATATGATATTTTAATAGAGATTTATTCACCAAATATTTGAGGGTTGAATGATTTGTGAAAAAATTAAAGTGTCCTCCCAATAAGTAGTGGTTGAATTTATGCAGATTGTAAATCATTACTAAGTATTCACGTTATGTAATTATGTAGTTTCGTTCTACCTATGAATTTTTCCTACTAGCAAAGTAGATAGGGTGGTCAATCTCACCTCTGCTTAGATGGGCCAATGCAACTCCCTAGGAAATATCTAATGCTTAAACATATACATGGAATTCTTTTTTCTAGTCAGGGGATATGAGGATTGGGGGGTAACCATTTTATCCTTCTAGAAGGATTGTAAAATCCCTTTCACAATATTTAGTCCAATTAAATACTTTTTCTTTCTTCATAATTTGTTCCAATTATTATAAGGGAAAATTTTCAAGTGAAGAGGCCTAAAAAACCATCGGGTAAGGGAAAATCATACTTCACATCAATGTGCTAGAGCACATACCATATGAATATGAAATACAAGTACTTAAGTGCTAAAACATACGACGAGCAAGGTGATAGAAGCCCCATAGGGCCATATTTTGGGTCGACAAGCAACAGAGAGATAAAAACCAAAGGCTCATATAGACAGAGTGCCCAAGCACAAAGATAAGGTAGCAAAGGAATAGGTCCTGAGAAAAGGGCCAAATAAAAAGGCTCTAATCAATGCGTCATGCACATCTTCCACCAACTGATCCAAATCCTTGGATCACCGCCACAATGTGCACACAACTTGTTCATGGGTTAACAGAAAGTGGGTGATGTGTTTGGGGAAAACAATGGTCCCATGCATCTAATTTCAATTGGTAACATATATAAAAATATCCCTCTCAAATATGATTCCATTCAAAGTGATACTTCCCTCTTGCTAACAATGGTAATCCACATAAATCTCCATGCAGTAGACACATAGACCTTCGTTGGGGCCCACAAAGGCTTAAGGAAGGTTTTCCCAAGCCTTTGATACTTTGACTCCACATCAATGCTTGGGGACATGCATGTGCCATGCGCACCAAAATAATTGTGACACATGGGAACTTTATACTCGATGATGTCATTCCGATGTCATTCAAAATTTCACTGAATAAGAACCCCCCACATGTATTATCCAAAATTTGAATTTTAAAATGGGAACCAACCAAAAGCGCTTCTATTTTCTATGTCAAAGAAAGAAATATCACAACCAATAACACCTATGAATAAGCTACCTTTTGTGCTTGTCAACCACCAAAATTTTCTACCAAAACTGATAGTTGCAATTGGCCTCCTACTCTCAGTTTAACTATCTTTCCTTTCAAGTAAATCTACTTTTAAAATTACCTCTTTAGAGGACCCTAACCCACCATCACCTTATACCAAATTTACCCCAAATAATAGAATTCAATAGATCATGGTTCATATATTTATGATCCCTCCTTATCCATACATGATCTGTAATATCCCTAATTTGAAAGTTTACACGATTTGGCAAATTTTTGAATCTTGGACTAGTGAAACCCCAAACTGTCCCAAATGATCCCAAATGGTTTCGAATTCTGTATGGGGGGAATTAGGAGGATATAGGACACATTAATACATATACCAAACACCCAAACAACTGATATACCCATCAATGGTCTTAAATTTGCAAGGAAATAAGTTTCGGGACAAGACTAGTTAATTTGAGAAGTGGAAATCCCCCCTAGGTCTTCCATTAAATGCTCTTCCAAACATTGTACAAACTTCAATAATTATTGGTATGAGGATTGTATCTATTAGAGTAAATTAATGACAATATGTGTGCATAAATATATTTGGTTTTAGGGTCGAATAGGTATCCCAATGAACAACAACTTCTAGAGTCTAGAATTTGTGGTGAAAATAGTAGACAAGGAGTCTCGAATTGAATCATAAACCATAGTGAAAATTCAGGGGTATGCAAAAATTATTTGGGCCATCAAATTAAATTCATATACATCTCATAACATGGATAAATATCTCATCAAAATCTGATATAAAATAGGTACAACATCATTCCAAAATCACTAAGCAAATGCTAGGGGGAAAATGGCTCGAATCGCTTTCTTGATTGGAAATATCACTTGAAATACATGGTGTTTCAAGCTGTGGATATCATGATATGAGTATTACAGATATATGCAGCAACTAACATGTCCATTAAGTCTAAATAACAATCCTCCTCTAACTATATGCAACAAGAATTGCACCCTTGCACATTTACATGACATTGAGAGAAAGATAATAGAATATGCATAGAGAAGAATGAGAGAAGATGAACTCGAACTCAGCTGGGGTTTGAACCTGCATCAAAAAAATCCACAAATCTCTTTTGATAGGTCTTAATTTCCTTTCCATCAATCAAATTGGTTGGGAATCTTGCACCCTCGAAATTGGTTCTAAGGCAGGGAGGATGAGCATCCACCATGCAAGGACAAGCTTGAAGTTCTCCAAAATTGCAAAGATGAAAATGACAAATGACCAGAATCTGCTCCATTTATACTTGTACTCCTTTTAATAACTTTATTTGACTAATTTACCTCCTTATAACTCAAATTATCTCCTAATTACTCATGAAATTTGAATTAGTGGGAGTTATGACCCTTCATTGGCCCCACCTAACCACTGGCTCATATTTTGTCTCCAAATTCTCCATGAATTGGAATTGGGGATTCCTTTGGATTATTTGGAGATGTGTCACTCCTCTCATGCTCCCTCTTGGTATATTTTTAGCTCTTACATTGTCATAGATGTCATAGAATCTGTCATAAGTGTCATAGGTGTCATAGAATCTGTCATAAGTGTCATAATGCTTGTCATAGTTGTCATAGAATTTTTCATTGCCAATTTTTATCCCTATGAATCTTCCTCTTCCTTCATGAATGTTACCTCTTCCCTTCAAACTCGAATTTGGGGATGGATCCATGTTTAAAGGAGGAATATTATCTCATGTGGACCCCACATGTCCAGTTATGCGCCCCCAAGTCCAACTAGGACCTAATGCCACTTCATATTGGAGTATTTAACATTTACTATATAATTTATTGGCCTATTTTTCCACCATCAATTTAGGATATTGATTTTTCATGAGAAACTATAGACCTTTGGGTTAGATGTCAATATTTTAATTATTCCACATAACCCTTGGGAATTGGGTAGGACAAATTAATTATTTATCTGAAAACCATTTAATTGGAGACATGACAGTCGTCCCCACCCAATATTGCTTGTCCTCAAGCAATTTCAAACATGGATGTTGAAGAACCTACTTTCTTTCCAAAACTTTCCTTCCAAATCTCTGAGTAGTGGCACTCTTGTACTCTTTCATATTTTGGAAACCCTTTCTGAAATTTCAACCCTTTTTTTCACTATATAATTCTTTGAAGTTTCCACTAAGTTTCCCAACTTTGAGTCTTCAAGATTTCATGAAAATGTTAGAGAGGAACCACCATTCTTGTTGCTGCACTACTCTGATTACAATCACTTTCTCAACTGGTAACTCAAACCATACTACTTGTTGCCCCAAAAAATTGAAACAAATGAGACCAAAAATGATCTCAGGGTGCCAAATGATCCTAATACATGCATGGTCTGAAATGAAATGAACACCAAGCATGTGAATATTGAATCCATCTCTCAAAAGGTCTCCCACATAAGAAACTGGAACACTAATATGAAAAGATGAACTCAAACAACTGAAGGTTGGATTTCTCTCTCAAACCAACAATCGAACTATTGCTCCAAGCGAGATGAAACCAAGCAACACCAGGATCCCATTTGTAATGTCCCCTCCTACCATACAGCAGGATAGAGAGGACGTGGTGCTCAATCCGGGCAATTAGCCCCATATCCATTAATTAATTTTATTGATGCAAAGACAGGTATATGTGCATGCTATGGAAACACGACGGTAATTAAACAAATACTGTTGATCTCTAGCACACCTTCAAGATTCTGTGACAGCCATGAAATAAAGATCTTTGCAGAAGTATAAAAGATCATATGGAAATGTAAAATGATAAGGAAACACAACGGAAATAAATTTATTAGCACATCCATGATACATTCAAAATATTCATCAAATGATAATTACAAATTCAACACAAGAGAAATACTTATCTCAATAAGGTAGTCCCACGCAACTGGCTATGCAACTGCAACGTTCCACCCAACCATAGGCCAGTGTGCTCCTCAATCTCTCAGCACCACTGCCACCCCCGAGCTGGGCATGATCTCTAAAAGGAACCAGGGAACAACAAACTCACACATAGCCAAGCATACACCAAAATGAGCCAAGCCAATCTACAATTGGGTTTATTAGGCTGCTAGGAGATGGAAAGGAAGAGTTGCTAAGCTAGTGAGCTCCAGCACAGGGCCAGGGATAACCTTGCAAGATCTATCTAGCTTGGCACCCACAATACCTACACACCCAGCACAAGGAAGTATTCTTTTCACTGCTGTATAGTCCCTCAAGCCATACCTTCCCTATCTAGTGCTCTCAGGGTATGCATAGAAGAGTAACCCAAGCCCTCTTGATCTTCTTGAGAGGTTGTCTCCCCCACTAGGTTTATCAAGCCACTTCTATCCACTACCACTCCAAAAATTCAGTTCACAGGTTCAAACCAAAAACGAGGATGCACACAACAACATAACACAATTATGGAGCAGGATAAAACGTTTTTACAGTGAGACGCATGAGATGGGGTTTCAGCTAACTTAGAACAACGTGGGAACCCACAAAAACGAAATGGGAAGTTGGGGAACAACCCAGGGAAGCCAAATCCGTTTTAGAAAAACGTCCTTGGACATTCGGGGGCAAAAACGACCTCCATACAGTCCCCAAATCGTGGCCCTTCTCTCCCAAGCTATTGTATATGCAAAAACAAACTCCCAGGCATTGAAAAATGCAGGATTTGGATGAAAAACGTGTAGGGAAAGACCCAGCTAGCTCAACCTGCGTGAATGAGTGAAGACTGCCCCTTCAGGATGGCTTTGGGCACCATTTCCTGGGTGATTTCTTTCCCAAGGAGACAAAACACGAATTTCCAGGTTGATGGCTTGCCCATGCACGAAATTGGCTGCCATACTTCTTCATTTCCAAGGCATTAACTGCCTTAACCAATTTCTTGGAAGAATTAAATGATTGGGTGCATGAGACAAAATGGGTAGTTGGTGGTTTATGGGTTTCCCCATTGACACATGGATTAATACCATTGGCTCAAGGGTTTGGATAATCCCCCCCCCCCCCCTTTCCTTGTAGAATCATGCCCCATCTCTTTTGTTGCATTGCATAGCTAGTTGGGGTTTTTCCATTAAAATTCGTATTTACATGATGTCTTATTTACATTGTGCCCATCTCGCACAAGAACCATAGGCATCTATTTTTAATTGCTGATACATGAAATGCTAAATCAATGGCGGGGCCTTGGCCTTGAGCTCCTCACCATGATTAAATTACAATATTTACATCATTTACGATTTAATACAAAGGGGTTCAAAATGGGGACATTACATTCCCCTCCCCTTACATTAGCACTGTCCTCAGTGCTCATCAAAATTGAACAAAAATGGATATGCCACCCTCATGGCATCCTCCAGCTCCCATGTAGCCTCATCGGGACCGTAGTGCTTCCATTGCACGTTTACCTGTCCGATGGCTCGATTCCGGAGCAATGTTACCTTCTTGTCTAGGATGCACAATGGATCGGTTTGGAATTCTCCCTCGGGTTCCACCTGGATCACATCCCAATTAATCACATGGTTAGGATCATGTACATATTTCTTAAGCAAAGAGACGTGAAAAACATTATGAGTTTTAGTGCTAGCAGGCAATGCAAGTCTATATGCAACTGGTCCTATTCTTTCAAGCACTTCAAATGGCCCACAATATCTAGGCGATAACTTGGCACAACTCCCAAGATTCAAGGAACTCTTCCTTGATCTCACTCTAAGATATACATGATCCCCAACATTGAATTCCCTATGCACTCTATGCTTATCTGCATAGCTTTTCTGTCTATCCTGGGCTGCTTTTAAATTTTGCCGGATCTTTGCAACCTCTTGTTCCATTTCCTTAAGCAATTCTGGCCCAAGTACAATTCTGTTCACTGGATTGTCCCAAGTCACTGGTGTCCTACACCTTCTGCCATACAAAGCCTCATAAGGACTCATTCCCAATGATGCTTGTTTCCCATTGTTATATGCAAATTCTACCAAGTGTAGATAATCCTCCCACTTGGATGGTTTGTCCATTACATACATACGGAGCATGTCTTCAAGCACCCGATTTACTCTTTCGGTTTGACCATCTGTTTGAGGATGGTAGGCGGTACTAAAGCTTAGTTGTGTACCCAAATCTGAAAAGATCCCTTTCCAAAAATTGGAAGTGAACTTGGTATCCCTGTCAGAAATTATTTCCTTAGGCAACCCATGTAATCTGAAAATTTCCCTCATGAAAATATTCGCAATGGCATCGGATTTATATGTGGACTTAACCGGTATAAAATGTGCTGCCTTTGTTAACTTGTCCACCACAACCATGATGGAATCATGTTGTCTCCTAGTCATTGGCAATCCTGTAATAAAATCCATGGAGATTACTTCCCATTTCCATTTTGGAATTGGCACTGGAAGCAATAAACCTGTTGGATGTTGGTGTTCACTCTTCACCTGTTGACATTCCATGCACTTAGAAATGTATTCAGCGACATCCTTCTTCATGCCTGGCTAGAAATAATACTTTCTTGCTGTAGCAATTGTTTTCTGATATCCTGGGTGACCAGAGTATGGAGCTTTATGGATCTCATCCATAACCATTCTCCTTAAATCTGCCGCATTTGGAATATAGACTCTATTCTTATAAGTAATAAGTATGCCTTCTTCCAAATGATAGCCCTCATACTTCTTTTCAAGGTTTTGCTGCTGCAATTTGCCCTTTATCTGCTCATACACTTCATCCTCAACCATATGGTTAACAATCTGCTGCCTCAAATCTGGTTGGCAAGTACTAAGCACTGCCACATGCATTTCACGTACCTTCCTGCTGAGTGCACCAGCCACCTTGTTTTCTTTCCCTTTTATGTGTTTGATTTCGAAATCAAATTCACACAAAAATTCCAACCATCTAGCTTGCCTAGCATTTAAAGTTGGCTGATCAAACAAGTACTTCAGACCACAATGGTCTGTCCTTAACTCAAATTTTCTTCCCATTAAGTAATGCCTCCACATCTTCAAGGCATGTACTATGGCTGCAAGTTCTATATCATGAGTAGCATAGTTCTTCTCATGCTCCTTCAACTTTCTTGACTCATAGCATATCACGTGGTTATCTTGCATAAGAACTCCTCCAAGTCCTTGATTGCATGTATCTGTACACACCACAAAGTCTTTTTCCGGATCTGCAATTTTCAAAATTGGTGCACTTGTAAGAAGATTCTTCAACCGTTGAAAACTTTCTTCACATCTTGGTGACCATTCAAACTTTACCCCCTTCTTTTGCAAAGAAGTGATCGGGTTTGCAACCTTGGAGAATCCTTCGATAAACCTCTTGTAGTAACTAGCAAGGCCCATAAAAGATCTCACATCAGTCACATTCCTTGGAGTTGGCCAATTCATAATGGCTTCAATCTTCTCAGGGTCTACAGATATTCCTTCGTCGGAGATGATGTGACCCAAATAATGGATTCTATCTTTATAAAAGTCACATTTGCTCAACTTTGCATACAGCTTATGCTCCCTTAGTAATTGCATTGTCATTCTCAAATGTTCTTCATGCTCTTCTTCATTCTTAGAATAGATGAGAATGTCATCTAGGAATACAAGAACAAACTTGTCCAAATATTTGCTAAAAACATTATTCATGAGACACATGAATGTAGCTGGTGCATTTGTGAGACCAAATGGTACCACTACAAACTCATAGTGTCCATATATTGTTCTAAAGGCTGTCTTATGAATATCTTCTTCTTTGATTCTTACCTGATGGTAACCAGACCTCAAGTCAATCTTTGAAAATACCTTTGCTCCTCTCATTTGGTCAAAAAGGTCATCAATTCGGGGCAATGGGTATTTGTTCTTCACAGTGAATTTGTTCAACTGCCTGTAGTCAATACATAACCTGAGTGTTCCATCTTTCTTTTTCACAAATAGAACAGGTGCTCCCCACGGGGACACACTTGGCCTAATATATTTCTTTTCCAGCAACTCTTGTAATTGCATTTTCAATTCGAGCAATTCTGGTGTACTCATCCTGTAGGGTTTCTTAGACACTGGTGCCGCTTCTGGCACAAGTTCAATTGTAAATTCAATGTCTCTCTTTGGAGGGAGTATTGGAATCTCATCGGGAAAAACATCCCTGAATTCTTGCAATACTTGATAGTCCTCCAATCTAAGGGTTTCACTCTCTGCTGCCTCTAAAATGTGAGCTGCATACAGTTGACATCCCTTCCTAAAGAACTTCTTCAGCTGCATGGCTGAAACCTGTCTAATAGAAGTCATCTTTGGAATGCCTTTTACAAACCTAGGGTTTCCTTCTTCGTCCATGCATTCAAACGTCTTGTTGTAGCAGTCAAGTTTAACCCTGTGTGCTTCTAACCAATCCATTCCAATGAGAATATCATAGGAACCCAGTGGCAAAATATTCATATCTGCATAAGTGAATAGCCCATCCATCTCTAACGGACATTTCTCTACTATTTCACTAACTTTTCTCTTGGTTCCAGTGGCTAGTTGAACTAACCAGGATTTACTATGCTTTAATTTCTTGAAGGCACAAATCTCAACAATCCTAAGAGTGACATAACTATGAGTAGATCCAGGATCAATCAAAATAGAAACAGATTGCTTAGCAATCTTACCTTCAATTTCAACCACAGTTGACTGATGATCTGCTTGGCGGTCGTCTAGAGCTGCATAGATTCTAGGGATTGTCCTCGCCACTTGACCCACAGTTCCAGCTCCTTGGATGTTGTGAACTTGATTTGCATTCCCATTCCTATGTGGACAATTCCTAAGCATGTGGTCTCCTCCACAACCCCAACATTGAAGTGGTTCTCTTGGTTCCTTTGGATCTCTTGGCTTGTCTCCCATCATCCTAGTTGGCTTAGTCACAACCTGTGATGGCTGCCTTTGCTGATTCCTGAATTGAGGAGGCTTGAACCCCTTCTTCCTTTGATCAAACTTTTCATTTTTCCTATCTTTCCATGCCTTATGGAATTCTGGTTTGCTTCTGTTCTGATCAAAGCAATACTTGGCCTTTCTTATGGCCTCCTCCAGAGTTCGAGGTTCATCAAACTCAATTATATCTTTATACGACTGGGGCAGTCCACTTAGGAAACATTGAATTTTGACCTTATCATCTCGAATATACTTGACATACCTCAGCAGCTCCAAGAACTTGTTTGCATATTCTTCCATGGTCGATTGTCCCAATCTCAACTCATGGAACTCTTTGATCTTATCATCATAGTACCTATCAGAGAGGTACTTCTGCTTGAAGTATTTCTTGAACTGCTTCCACACAATCTTTCTTTCATTGATCTTCTTCACTTTCCTGGTGTGTTCCCATCATATAGATGCTCTTCCATTCAAGTTGAAGATGGCTACCCTTGCCTTCATATTTCTCGAGTAGTCTTGGACTTGGAAATACTTTCTCATCCCAAGAATCCAAGCCTCAGCTTCTTGACCAAACTTTATCTCTCCATCAAATGTAGGAGGTTTTGCCTTCTTAAATTCCCCATGTGGATTGTTCTTGTAGTGCTTCTTTCTCTTACTCATGTGAGATGAGGAGCTTGAACCCTCAATGGATTCTTCAGAGTTAGATGATTCATTAGAAGATATTTCTGGAGTATATGTCCTGTCTATAGAAACTCTTCTTGGGCTACTGGCCCTCTTACAGGAATTTCTTCTAGAGCTACTTCCAACCCTTTCTGGATTTGATATCTGATGCCCAGAGTTTATTTGCCTTTGGATGCCTGTTAAACTCTGCAGCATGGCTGCATTCAGCTGATTTTGTTCTTCTTGAGCTTTAATCATCCTTTCATTATCTTCCCTACAGCTTTTCAATTCCACCCTTAGGCTTCTCATGGTGGCTGCAACATCTGGAGGGGTCTCTTGATTTCTTCTCCCATTAGATTCTGTTTCAGCATTCTCAACCTGTATGTTTTACCCCATGGCATCTGTCTCAGGTTCATAGGGATCCTGTGCATCATCCATAATGTTGATTTTCTTGGCCCAACCAAGATCCAAAACTCTCTGACTGTATTATCTAGAGTGTTACCCTGCTGTAACTGTGACTCTCTGAAATGTGTTCATCAACACAATTGTTAGCTGCATTACATTCTCAGAATTCACGAATTACATCATGCACGTGGGAAAACATTACGTTGACAATCACATAATTCTCTTACAACGACATATGAGGAGAAAAACAAAAAAAAGGGGGTCAAGGGGGCTTGCCCCCTTGTGGCTTCCGCCACTGCAGGGCGGGTCGAGGGCAGCACCCTTGTTTTTTTTTTTTACGAATCATGCCGCAACGGCAGTTCATGGAACACACCCGAAATTGCGGGGCGGTTGACTGTAGGCTTCCGCAATTGCGAGCCGGTTGACGATAGGCTTCTGCAGTTGCGGGCCGGTTGGCTGTAGGCTTCCGCAGTTGCGGGCCGGTTGGCTGTAGGCTTCCGCAGTTGCGGGGTGCTTGGCTGAACCCTTCCGCAATTGCAGGGCGGTTTGGCAACGGCTTCCGCAATTGTGGAGCAGTTCGTCGAACGCTTCCATAATTGCGGAGCAGTTCGCCGAACGTTTCCGCAATTGCGAAGCTGTTCGCCGAACGCTTCCGCAATGGCGGGGCGAATTGCCGAACACTCGCGCAATTGCGGAGCCATTCGGCGGAGGATTCCGTAGTTGCGGAGCCATTCGGCAAAGGCTTCCGCAGCTTCGGAGCCGTTCGCGGAATGCTTCCGCCGTTGCGCGGAATGCTTCCGGGGGTTTCAGGTGGTTTTTGCGAAAAGCTTTTGCAGAACGACTTGAGGAATGCTTCCGCAATTTCAGAACGATTCGCCGAAGTCTTCCGCAATTGCGGAACGATTCGGCGAAGTCTTCCGCAGTTGCGGAACGATTTGCCGAAGTCTTCCGCAGTTGCGGAACGATTCGCCGAAGTCTTCCGCAACTTCGGAACGACTCGCCGAACTCTTCCGCGTTGCGGAACGATTCGCGGAATTCTTCCGCAATTTCGGAAGAGAATTCCTTCCGAAATTTCGAAAGAGAAATCCTTCCGAAAAATTCCTTTCGACGCCGACACTTAGAAAAAAATTTCACTTTAAAAAAATTTTCTTCGCTGTTTCGGAGCCGTTGGCTAAATTCTTCCGCAATTGCGGGAAGGTTCGCGGAACTCTTCCGCAATTGCGGGAAGGTTCGCGGAACCTTTCCGCAGTTTCGGGACGACTTCTCGAAACAAACTTAAAACATAAATTTTCAAAAACAGACTTAAGAAAATTTTGAAATTTTTCCCTGTAATTGCTATCCGGTTTGGCCCATAGAGGCCCAATGCTGCAACGCAGCTCTGATACCAAAATGTAATGTCCCCTCCTACCATACAGCAGGATAGAGAGGACCTCGTGCTCAATCCAGGCAATTAGCCCCATATCCATTAATTAAGTTTATTGATGCAAAGACAGGTATATGTGCATGCTATGGAAACACGACGGTAATTAAACAAATACTGTTGATCTCTAGCACACCTTCAAGATTCTGTGACAGCCATGAAATAAAGATCTTTGCAGAAGTATAAAAGATCATATGGAAATGTAAAATGATAAGGAAAGACAACGGAAATAAATTTATTAGCACATCCATGATACATTCAAAATATTCATCAAATGATAATTACAAATTCAACACAAGAGAAATACTTATCTCAATAAGGTAGTCCCACGCAACTGGCTATGCAACTGCAACGTTCCACCCAACCGTAGGCCAGTGTGCTCCTCAATCTCTCAGCACCACTGCCACCCCCGAGCTGGGCATGATCTCTACAAGGAACCAGGGAATAGCAGACTCACACATAGCCAAGCATACACCAAAATGAGCCAAGGCAATCTACAATTGGGTTTATCAGGCTGCTAGGAGATGGAAAGGAAGAGTTGCTACGCTAGTGAGCTCCAGAACAGGGCCAGGGATAAACTTGCAAGATCTATCTAGCTTGGCACCCACAATACCTACACACCCAGCACAAGGAAGTATTCTTTTCACTGCTGTACAGTCCCTCAAGCCATACCTTCCCTATCTAGAGCTCTCAGGGTATGCATAGAAGAGTAACCCAAGCCCTCTTGATCTTCTTGAGAGGTTGTCTCCCCCACTAGGTTTATCAAGCCACTTCTGTCCACTACCACTCCAAAACTTCAGTTCACAAGTTCAAACCAAAAACGAGGATGCACACAACAGCAGAACACAATTATGGGGTAGGATAAAACGTTTTTACAGTGAGACGCATGCGATGGGGTTTCAGCTAACTCAGAACAACGTGGGAACCCACAAAAACGAAATGGGAAGTTGGGGAACAACCCAGGGAAGCCAAATCCATTTTAGAAAAACGTCCTTGGACATTCGGGGGCAAAAACGACCTCCATACAGTCCCCAAATCGTGGCCCTTCTCTCCCAAGCTACAGTATATGCAAAAACGAACTCCCAGGCATTGAAAAATGCAGGATTTGGATGAAAAACGTGTAGGGAAAGACCCAGCTAGCTCCAACTGCGTGAATGAGTGAAGTCTATCCCTTCAGGATGGCTTTGGGCACCATTTCCTGGGTGATTTCTTGCCCAAGGAGACAAAACACGAATTTCCAGGTTGATGGCTTGCCCATGCACGAAATTGGCTGCCATACTTCTTCATTTCCAAGGCATTAACTTCCTTAACCAATTTCTTGGAAGAATTAAATGATTGGGTGCATGAGACAAAATGGGTAGTTGGTGGTTTATGGGTTTCCCCATTGATACATGGATTAATACCATTGGCTCAAGGGTTTGGATAATTCCCCCCCCCCTTTCCTTGTAGAATCATGCCCCATCTCTTTTGTTGCATTGCATAGCTAGTTGGGGTTTTTCCATTAAAATTCGTATTTACATGATGTCTTATTTACATTGTGCCCATCTCGCACAAGAACCATAGACATCTATTTTTAATTGCCGATACATGAAATGCTAAATCAATGGTGGGGCCTTGGCCTTGAGCTCCTCACCATGATTAAATTACAATATTTACATCATTTACGATTTAATACAAAGGGGTTCAAAATGGGGACATTACACCATTGCTTGCATTGCATTCCAAAAGATAGGCATGCTCTACCACAAACAATTGCAGGAAAAATATTTCCCACATCTCACTGCCTTAGTTGCAAATCTTTTAGTGGTAGTGTCACATGTGGAAAAATAACATTCCAAAGAATGCCAGGATCCCATTGTTTCAACTGGATCTTTCGAAACATCAGTAACAACAATAAAAAATTATCACTATGAAAAGTGCAAGGAAGGATGTAAATATCATACCACCGCACTGGAAGTTCAACATATCCAGTGCACAATTGAAACTTTGAGGGCCCCTGCATCAAAATATGAGCTTCTTCAAGGTTGGTCCAATACCAAGAGAGACTCTCCATCATGGAATACATATCCTCATAGTGAGGATGAATGAAAACAAGTCTCCCCCAATCAACCATATAAGATATTCCTCATGTTCCAAAGGCACACAAGAATCAAGAGTGAGACCATTGAAGCTCAAAGGACAAGGGTGAAAGTCCCATGTCTCATCACCAAAAGAGTAGGAATCATCCCACAATAAAATATGTCCATACTTTTCCAAAAGAATGTAAGATGCAACAAAATAATCATCCATGTGTTCTTTCATCCAAGAAGTGAATGAATAACCTCCACTAAAATTTGAACCAAGTAAGGAGCAAAGAAAACAAGGAGACTTCAACTGGCTCAAAGAAGTCTCATCAAGACACCCATGAATATGTGTATAATCAAGAAATAACAAAGGATGTTGCTGCCAATAATAATTTGCTTCAATCATACATTTCTTCACCCAAGTATTGGATGAAGTTCCTCCAACATCAAATGAACTAAACAAGGAGCCAAGAAAATCATGAGTCTTCAAGTGACTCAAGTGAACATCATAAGTGCATCCATGTAGATGTGTACCATCATAGAGTAACAAAGGATGCTGCTGAAAATGTAAAGAATAAAGTGCTCTAGTCATGTCATCCTCAAAAGGGGATATAGGATTTTTATACTCCTCATGTGGCACCTTCAAAAATAAACCTATCACCCATACTTCATTAGGATGAATGCTGCAACATATAGAAGTGTAGGATGTAGGAGAATGAACCAAATCACCCAAATGATCAGAAAATGCAAAAGTGTCATCATGTGAAGGCTCCATAAGGGTAGGATCATGAACCTCCCTCAAAAGTGAAAAACTTTCCTCATATTCTGGTTCCAAGGTAGTGGAATCATACACTTCTTCAAAAAGTGTGTAACCATTTCCAAGAGGCAACTCAAGTTCCTCTTCCACCACAAAAGGTGCTTGGTTCTAATCAATCTCATCTTCAAACACATCAAGAACCTACAAGTTTCCATGTTTCTCATGATCCATCATGTCATGAGAATCCTCCAAGCAATCTACCATTTGACAATCTGAAACATAGGAGGAAGAACAAGTATCTTGCAACCTATCAAGAAGTTGCTCATTTTGCATTTTGAGATTATGAATATCCTCATTATTCTTCAAGTATGCTCCATGTAACCATTCATTAATATCAATCAGATTGTTTCTATCAAAAATCAAAGACATGAAATTACCTTCGATGTTGCACATTGCTCTTTGAATCTTCTCCATGTCTTCAAGGAAGGATGAATCCTTAAATGAAGAATATTTCCAACAAGGTTTTGACACCAATTCTTGAGTGTCATGGAGTATGCTAAGGGTATCTTGGATATTCTTTTCATTCATCTTTAATGACCCTTCAAGAAAAAGAGGCTCTTGTAGAGGGACCTCCTCTTCTTTGTCCTTTCTGCTTAGACCAACTTCATTAAGCTCATGTGGTGATGGGGAAGTTGATCTTGGTTCTTCTTCAATTGATATAAGGCCTTCATTTTCATGCTTAATGGAACTTTGGATTGCAACAACACTTTCAAAAGTGATCTCTATGTCACCAACATAGAGGTGTGAGCACCCATCAGTAGGTACTCCTTCATAGTTCAAGCATCCATCAATAGATGCTCTTTGATTCATGTCCAAAGTAGAATGTGTCTCAGAACGATCTTCAATAGTTTCAATGGAGTCTTCTTCATGCTCATGTGATGCTTCTTCATATTTTTCAGAGTCACTTGGGAGTGACTTTCGATTCTCTTCATGTAATGCTTCTTCTACTTCACCACCTTTAGAACTAGATGGCTCATGGATCTCCTCATTTCGCTCCTCCTTTTCACTCAAACATATATGAGTTTCTCTCCAAGGTAGTTTGCAAGAAGGGCATAGACCTTTCTTCACTAACTCCACATCTTCATTTTTTGGCCTATTTTCAAAGACCCAGTCAACAAAGTCTTCAAAAGGAACAACCTTTTATGTATCTCTCGTATACAGATTAAGATATGCTTGATATTGTTGGGGCAAGGTTTTAGATGTTGCTCTCAATCTTTGTAATTCATTCATAGAATTATCCTTTGGTGGTTCAGCACATACATATTCATCATACATAGGGTCATAATAATAACCTTCATTCCTTATGAAATTGTAAGAAGTGCTTCATGATGGCACCTCTTCCTCATACCATTCACATTCTTCTTCATATTGCTCACAATCCTCTTCATACTGCTCATAAGAATTGTACTCATAGGAGTCATCATAATAGTAATAAATGGCTCCAAATTATTCTTCAATGTATTATATTAATGAATAGGTGCAAGGACCATGCTCTGATACCACTGTAATACCCCTAATTTGAAATTTTACACAGTTTGGCCAATTTTCAAATCTTGGACTATTGAAACCCCAATCTATCCAAAATGGTACCAAATGGTTTTGAATTATGTATGGGGTGAATTAGTAGGATATAGGACACATTAATAAATCTATAAGACACCCAAACAACTGATATACCCATCCATGGTCTCCAATTTGAAAGGAAAGAAGGTTTGGGACAAGACTAGTTAATTTGAGAAGTGGAAATCCCCCCTTAGGTCTTCCATTAAATGCTCTTCCAAACACTATACGAACTTCACTAATTATTGGTATAAGAATTGTCTCTATTATAGGAAATTAAGGAAAATATTTTTTCAGCATTATATTTGGTTTTAGGGTCGAATAGGTATCCCAATGAACAACAACTTCTAAAGTTTAGAATTTGTGGTGAAAATGGTGGACAAGGAGTCTCAAATTTAATCATAAACCATAACTTGACACTTCAGGGGTATGAAAAAATTATTTGGTCCATTAAATTAACTTCATATATAGCTCATAACATGGATAATTATCTCATTAAACTCTGATATAAAATAGGTACAACATCATTCCAAAATCACTATGCAAATGATATGAGGAAAATTGCTTGAGTCTCTTTCTTGATTGGAAATATCACTTGAAATACTTGGTGTTTCGATCTGTGGCTCTCATGATATGATTATTACAGATATGTGAAGCAACTAAAATTTCCATGAAGTCGAAATAAAAATCCTCCACTAACTATATGTAACAAGAAGTGCGCCCTTGCAGATTTACATGACATTGAGAGAAAGATAGTAGAATATGCATAGAGAAGACTGAGAGAAGATGAACTCGAACTCAGTTGGGGTTTGAACCTACATAAAAAAATATCCATGAATCTATGTTGAGAGGTATGAGTGACCTATCCATCAACCAACTTGGATAGGAATATTTCACCCTCGAAATTGGCTCTAAGGCAGGGAGGATGAGCATCCACCGTGCAAGGACAAGCTTGAAGCTCTCCAAAATTGCAAAGAAGCAAATGAAAAATGACAAAAAGCTACTCCATTTTGACTTGGACTCCTTTTAATAACTTTATTTTACTCATTTACCTCCTTAGAAGTCAAATTATCTCCTAATTAATCATGAAATTTGAATTAGTCGGAATTATGACCCTTCATTGGTCCCATGTAATGTCCTTTTTTTAATTTTTTATTAAAATGCCCAATTTTTCACTTTTCCCCCAATTTCGACCTTTGACTAGTTTTGATGTCTATGTATCCATATTGATCCAAATGCTCCCAAATATTCTGTGAGGGTGTATGAATGATATTAAGACTTGAATATGAGGTTCATGGATGACTTATTACCCTCCAAATACTTCTGCAAACTTGTTTAATATTCTGGACAAAGTATGGAATTTAACTAGCAATTTGGGTATCAAATCCCCTAAGGGTAAATACTGAAAATGGCTCTCCAAATGACTCCAAACCCATTCAAAATTCAGAACAGAGGTAGGGGATGTCTGAGGGACATTAATAAGGTCTCATATGCACCATTAATTAGTTATTAAATCTGTTCTAACCTTCTCCCAAACAACAACAAAAATCCCTAATTTGACCCTTGGGGAAATGGCACCAAATCTCTTCCAAATGCAAATAAACTGAGCAAAATGAATTCAAATACGTAAGTGATGAACATGAAAATTGTAACACTCATCAATTTCTGTCCATTTATCATAAATATATCTGAGAAACATTCTTTCATTCGAAATCATCAACATTACAATGACATACATCAATGTAGTGGGAAAATGGTCATGGTTTGCTCATTAATCATGATTTTTACATACAACCACTTGGTATTTCGACCTGAGAATTTCTGAATATGAATAAAATAGTATATTAATAATATTAAAATCATAAATGGATAATGAGAAGCTCTCCCAAAGAGTACAAGAGCTCACCAAAAATGCCCTCCCTCAAGGAGCAAGAATATGCCATCAAAACTGGAAATGGTTGAGGGAAAGTACTGCAGTAGAAGAAACCACGAGCTGCCCTGTAGCTTACACCTGAAACTACAAAATCCATTAAATATCCATGAAAGACCTGAGTGGCCTCTCCAAACACCAACTTGGATGGGAATATTTCACCCTCGAAATTGGCTAAGGCAAGAAACTAGTCATCCACTAGCTCTCTCTTCACAAATGCAATTTTTCTCAAATGATCAAAAGCCATTCTCATGCTTGATTTCTACATTTTATAACCAACCTTAGTCTCCTATGGTTCGAATTCCTCCCATTAGCTTCTAGATATTTCCACTTAGGAAATATTCCATATTTGCCACTTGTCTCCCTAGTTCCCAACCTTCCATCTTCTCCCAATTTGAGTAGAGACCTCTTTGGATTCTCCAACTCCCATGAACGCCTTCTTGGAGCCTATTTTTTGGTCTGACATGTCATAATGGTCATATGTCAGAAGTCATATCTGAAATTTGTCATAGATGCTTCATCATTGTTGTCATAGGGGCTAGGGAATCTATCCCAAGTGTCCACAAGCTTCCAATTTGACTCTTCCTCTTCCATGGAGGTTACCATTCCATCCCAATTCGACCTAATATGCTTAATTACATGTGTATGACTTACCAAATCACCCAATAATGTATTCCTTCTCATGGATTCGAAATGGCAAGAGAGATATGCCATGTGGCAGTGAGAAATCAAGCTAGTGTGGGTCCCACATCCTCGATATGTCTTCAAAACCATTTGCCACCTAGATTTTCTCTTGAATTTATTTATTCAACCCCTTTATTAAATACTTGAACTATTATAATATATAAACATTATTCATTTTCTCCCTTAATATAATTCCAAATGTACCCATTCAACCTAGGGAATTGGTAGGATTGATGGGATTGTCCTGCTATGCAATTATTTGAATGGGGACATTACAGTCCTCCCCACCCAAGATTGCTTGTCCTCAAGAAATTTCAGATTTGTATGCTGCAAAATCTTATCATTTTCCCATGTGGCATCTTCATTTGGTAAGTCCTTCCATTGCACTAAATATTCTTTGATAATTCTACTCCTCAACCTCCTTTCCCGTGTCTTCAAAATCTTTTATGGAACAAGTGTGAGCTGAACTTCACCATACAAAGGAGGAAGTATTTATGAAGTGATAATTTGCTGACCAAGAGCCTTCTTGAGACAAGAAACATGAAATACATTATGGATTTTACTCCCTTCTAGAAGTTCTAATTCATATCCTACTTCTCCAACCTTCCGAACTACCTTGTATGGCCCATAGTACCTTGGTTTTAGCTTTTTTGCTCAATTATTTTGTAGAGATGTTTGTTTATATGGATGCAACCTAAAATATACTAAATCATTAACCTGAAAGGTCCTTTCTTCTCTATGTCTATCAGCATATTGTTTTTGCTGATTTTGAGCAACCTGCAAATTGTCTTTCAAAAGCTTTAAAATTTCTTGGCTTTCATCCACCCAATATTTAGCCTTTGGGGATCTACTGTAACCAAAGATAATGTCAGCAAATGTAAGTTCATCATAACCATATAATTCTTTGAAAGGAGACATACCTATTGACATATGATAAGTGGTGTTGTAGAAAAACTCACCCAAGTGTAGCCATTTTGCCCATGCTTTTTTCTGCTCCCCCACATAGTTTCTTAGGTACCCTTCCAACCATTGATCCACCCTCTCTATTTTTCCATCAGTTTGTGGAGGATAGCTGGTACTTGGAGTCAATTGAGTGCCCACCAATCTAAAATTTCTTGCCAAAAAGCACCCATGAATCTACTATCTCTATCACTAACAATGCTCTTGGGGAGCCCATGCAATCTGAAGATTTCTTTGAAAACAATATCAGCCACTTGCGTAGCACTAAAAGATGATGTAACAAAAAATAAATGAGCAAATTTTTTCAACCTATCCACTACCACATATATCCAATCCTTACCCAAATATTTGGGCAAACTGGTGATGAAGTCCATTGAGATACTGTCCCATTTTTGCTTCGGAATGGGAAATGGTTGCAATAGGCCAGCTGGGCATGTAAGTTCTGATTTGTTTTGCTGACATACTTTACATTCATTCACATATTTCTGAACATCTTCCTTCAGCCCCTTCCAAAAAAATATTTTCCTCAATCGCCTATAAGTTTTGAAGATCCTCGGATGGCCAGCTAGTGGGGAATCATGTGCTTCTTGCAAAATTTTGTACTTGAGTTTTGGATCTTGAACCAAATAAATTCTGCCCTTGTAATATATCATCCCATTCAAAATCCTGTAGTTATCTTCCCCTTTGATTCCATCCAACACATCACAAGCAAATTCGTCTTTGGCATATTCAACTAGTAGCATGTTTTTCCAATTCTTAGCAATGTCCATGAGAGAAAAAGAAGGTCTTCTAGATAAAGCATCTGCTACTATATTATTCTTTCCTTTGACATATTCAATATCGAAATCATAATCTTAAATCTTGCTTACCCACTTTTGTTGCCTTTCATTTAGATATTTTTGGGTGAGAAAGTGTCTTAGACTATTGTGGTCAATTTTCACCATAAACTTGTTTCCCACCAAATATTGTCTGAATTTGGCCAATGCATGCATAATGGACAGCATTTATTTGTCATAGATGGAGTAAATTTTTTCATGAGGCTGCAACGTTCTGCTCTCAAAGGCTATGGGGTGTTGGCCTTGCTTTAGGACAACCCCTATTCCTCCACCTGAAGCATCACATTCCACAACAAAAGGTTTAGTAAAATAAGGAAGTGCAAGTATGGGACAACTACTCATTACCTCTTTCATTTTTTGGAATACCTTTTAAACCTCTTAATCCCACTTGAAAGCATCTTTCTTAGTCAAATCAGTGAGTGGAGAAGTCAACTTGGAGAACCCTTTCACAAATTTTCTGTAATAGGTGCATATCCCAATGAAGCCTCTCAATTCTGTAATATTTTTTGGTGATGGCCATTCTAAGATAGCCCTGATTTTTTCCATGTGTACCTTCACTCCTTCTTGCCCAATAATGTGCCCAAGATACAGTAGTTCTTTCATCCCAAATTCACATTTTGATAACTTATCAAATAAGGACTCTTCTTGCAAATTTTTTAATACAATCTCTAATTGCTGCAAATCCTCTTACCATGTTTTACTGTAAATGAGAATGTCATTAAAGAAAACCAAAACAAAACTTCTTAGTTGATTTCAAAAGATCCTATTCATGCATGCCTGAAATGTGGCTGGAGCATTAGTTAACCCAAAAGGCATGACAAGAAATTCAAAGTGGCCATAATGACATCGAAAAGCAGTCTTTTGCACATCTTCATCTTTCATTCGAATTTGATGATATCCTGATCTAAGGTCAATTTTGGAGAATTATTTGGCCCCATGTAGCTTATCCATGATCTCATCAATCCTAGGAATAAGATACCTATTCTTGACAGTCTTTTTTTTCAAGGCTCTAAAGTCTATACACATTCTCAATGTTCCATCTTTTTTCTTCACTGGCACTACTGAAGAAGCATAAGGGCTAGAGATTGGTCTAATGAGCCCCAACTCTAGGAGTTGTTGGATGTATTTTTCAATCTCATCTCTGAAATTTTTAGGATGTCTATAAGGTGGTATCTGAATGGGTGAAGTACCCTCCTCCAAAACAATGTTGTGCTCAACCCCCCTACCTGGTGGTCTCCCATGTGGAAGATCTCTAATTTTTTTTTCATATTTTTACAATAGTATCTCTATATCCTTTTGTTGTTCAACAACCTTTACGTTTGGCTTGGGGGATGTAATATGACATTCAGTAGCCCATTCTATGTCCCCATGACTCAATATAGATCTCATACTATTGCAAGTCACTACTTGATTTGGATAAGTGTGTTTCCCTCTCACAACCCTTAGTACTCCTTTTGAATCTTGGAATTTCATTTCAGGAATTTGATAATTTACTGTATGCTATCCTATAGAATACATCCATTTCAATCTCAAAAGCACATTAGTATCAGCAACATCAACCACATAAAAACTATCAACAAAAGTATAGTTACCTACAGTGACTTGCAGCTTTGGCACCCATGTTTTGCACTGCATTGTGTTGTGACCGGGAATGACAACTGTGAAGCCATTGAATGGATCAATAGGTATATTAATTTTCTCCACCATCTCTGCATCAATTAAGTTGTGTGTGGCTCATCCATATACCAAAACTGAAGCTCTCTGTCCTAGTACCACACCCTTGCATCGGATAGTATGATAGTGAGGTACTGCTGAAAGTACTGCCATTCTTGCTTTGTCCAGTGAAGGCTAATTTTCTTCTTGTCTTTCCACTTCTAATGTTGTCTCATATTCCTCCTCTTGATCTGAAATATGTCCATATTCATCCATGCCCCCATCATATTCATCATTATCAGAAAATACTTCTATGTATTGAGCCTTTCCTTTAGTACATTTGTGCCCCGGTGTTCATGGTTGAAAGCATGTGAAGCACAATTTCTTTTTTCGAAGTTCATCCCTGTTTAGTCCTTATTTTTTATTCTTTTCAAATGAATATGTTTGCTAAGGTTTCTTATCATATGCATCTCTTTTCCAAGGTTTCTTTCCAAATTTGAAGTTAGGCTTGGGAGGAAATCTTGTTCTAGGAAGCACATTTTGGAGATCCCTAGTCAAGCTCATTGCATCTTTTAATGTAGTTGGCTTGTGTTCTTTGACCAAACCTTTTAAGGGTTCAGCCAAACCTTCAGTGAATAGAAATACCAACCTTCCCATAGACACATCAGCCACCTTCACTAATAATTTTTGAAAGTCCATCATATAATCAGTAGGGGTCCTAGTTTGCTTCAATTGAGCTAGTTCCTTGAAAGGAAATTCTGGATCTTTTTGTTCAAATCTCTCTAGTACCCTATCAAAAAATTCCCCATATGTTTTAACCTGGTCATGACCCAAGGTTTTTAGGCCATGAAACCACCATTCATTGGAATCTCCTTCCAAGTGCAAAATGGCCATTTTTAATGCATCCTCCTCCACCATAGGATTCAGCTGAAAATATACATCTAGTTTTTGCACCAAAGTATTAACAAAATTTTGAGAGGAACCATCAAAAGTAGGAAGTGACATTTTACCAATATCACAATTTAATTCTTTGTTTTGGGTTAGATCCTTATTGTTCTCCTTCCTTTTTAATTTATTTGCAGCAGTAAAGTACTGATCAAATGGTAGACTTCTCTTACAATCTTCACTCAAATCATTCCATTCGTTTGCTATTGTAGTAAGATCCACTTGAATGTTAGGCTCTTCTTTGGGGATAATAAATTTAGGTGTAGTAGACCTTGTTGTGCTCTGAAATTCATTTTCTCTTTTATGGGGTCCCGTGCTTGAGAAATATGCTCTCCCATAGGCTTCTTTTCCTCACCATGAGAATTGTTGTTGCCTCCTATTACTCCTTTAAGGCTTTCTATTTGACTAGCCATTAATTCGAATCCCTTCATCATATTTTTGTTCATTTCTTCAAAGAAAGGTATTAGGGTTGAAATAAATTCCCCCTTATGTTATGTTGTTTCATCCTCCTCTCTACCCATGGTTTTTACAAAAGACTCTTCTTCTCCTACTTTTTCTTCTTCAACAACAACACCTTCAACTTTTGGTTCTAAGGGTGGTGGTATATTTTTTTGAATTCTTATTAAGACCATCAGGTTCCAATACCATGCTCTGATACCACTCGTAATGTCCCTTTTTTAAATTTTTATTAAAATGCCCAATTTTTCACTTTTCCCCCAATTTCAACCTTTGACTAGTTTTGATGTCTAGGTCTCCAAATTGATCCAAATGCTCCCGGATATTCTGTGAGGATGTATGAATGATATTAAGAATTGAATATGAGGTTCAGGGATGACTTATGACCCTCCAAATACTTCTGCAAACTTGTTTAAGATTCTGGACAAAGTATGGAATTTAACTAGCAATTTGGGGATCAAATCCCCCAGGGTAAGTACTGAAAATGGGTCTCCAAATGCCTCCAAACCCATTCAAAATTTAGAACATAGGTAGGGGCTGTCTGAGGGACATTAATAAGGTCTCTTATGCACCATTAATAAGTTATTAAATATGTTCTAACCTTCTCCCAAACAACAACAAAAATACCTAATTCGATCCTTGGGGAAATGACACCAAATCTCTTCCAAATGCAAATAATGTTGACTCAAATCCAGTCGACATGGGTTCCCATCACTTTCAACACCAACCCACTGTGATCTCCCTGAGCACCGACCCAGACAAGTTTTACCTTGTCCAGCAACACCTGCAGAGCAGATGAGGTCTCACCCGAGGCAATCAAGGGAGAGTGGACAAAACCATGTTTCCGCCAAATGAAGGAGGATGATTGCAACCCTACTTACTTAACCTAATTGTCATAGCATTCAAAATATATCTGTGCATTCAAGATTAACATCATTTGTATCCATAGCATTATTCAACATAAACATTCATCACGACAAGTATAACATTAAAGTATTAACTACAGTAAGAAACCATCGCAACATGCATTAACATAAAAGGTACATAGGGAATTTCACCAAACAGTTCCGTCATGTCATATTACTTCAGAAAAAACCCTGATACAACATCTTTGCAAAACCAAATCTCAGCAATATCACTTTATCTCACATATAGACTCAAAGATGAGCATAAACAACATCCAAAGATCGTGCTCAGATCAGCTCAAAAGGTTCTCCCCCAAAGGGTTTTCAAATACATACGACTCTTTGACTATAAATAGGCTTCTGCCTTTACAATGCTTGTCCACTTACTAACAACTTCTTAACCGACTATTGAACAATGACCCAAAATCTAACTGATGCGGTCCAAATGACCCAAAAACCCATATTATGTGGTACAATCGACTCAAAAATACATAAAATAGTCTATTCTTCTGCCTTCTGTGACCTCTTCTGACGTGTCGCATCATTGGAGATGCTGCAATTCTTCTTTACCAAACCACCTGCCAACAGGCCCCCAACACAAATCTTGTGGCTAGCCCTCGAGCCACGTCAACTGGACGTGGTGTATTCTGTGGTCTTCATTTTGAAATCCTCGTACTGCTGCATGACTGTTGTCACCATTTCCTTGGCTTCTATATTTGCCACCTGACTGTCAAGCACATCTTCTGCAGATGGATGCACAGTGAGCTTTGTGATCACCTGTTGATGACCCTTCTATACTGCCTGAAGCGCGTCACCAGACTTGGTCATGAACTATCCCCCGACATCCTGAAACTGCTCCAACTACGTAGCATGCTTCTTCTACCACTCATCAGCCTTGGTAACTCGTTGCTGCAATTCCTTTAAGTCCCGAGACTTGGCGACCTGTTCCATGGGTGGCATCGTGCGCATGGATGCCTTGAGTGTCGCCAACTGTCCTTCTGCGTCCTGCCGATACTTGATAAACTGGTCAACTTGCTCATCCTGGACAATTTGTCTCCAGAACTGTACAGTATTGGATGTAAGCTTCGTCGCGGCCTTTTACAGCTCCTCCATCTGAGTGGCAACTTCCTCAATCGCCCTTTTTTTGTCGTCGAATTCAACTTGAGGCATACCATGATTCCCCTGAGCCTTCAATTATTGATTCTCCTACCTCAACTAGACAAGGGCAGCCCCTAGTCGCTGCACCCATTGGAGCAAATCTACCTCTTCAGTGGGCTCTGGCACATGCTGATAGGCCTCTGTGATGCCCCGGTCAAACCGTACATTGTCATCCCACATATTGGCCTTCTTGGCGATGAGGCGGTCCTGCTCTTTCGTCAATTATTCAATCTTGCGAGCCTTCTTAGGTCATTCCTTTTGGATATCTTCCTTGATCTCGTCCATAGCATGTCATGCTAAAGTAGCCCTGCCATTGAATTCTTCAATGGAACGCTTTGCGTCGGCCTCATTCATTTTCAATTGTACGCACATGCCACTAATCTCCCGCAGTCGGTCTATCATCTCCCGGCTGGTAGCTACCTGCATAGTGGTCAACTATTCCACTGGAAATACATTAACATTAAGGGACACCTTATTCAACTACTGTAGCAAGGTGTTGACAACCTCATCTTCAGCCATAATCGCAATCGGGGGAATTTCCACATTCTGGACCCATGGATCAGTGTTGATTGTGCTAACTTGTGGTGCTACTGCCTCTTCCGGTGCCCTCTGCAAAACCATGTCACACAACAAATCCATACAAACAGTGAGCACATGGAAACCTTCGTCTGTCGCACTTGTCATCTTCAGAGCTGCTGCGGTGGATGCATCACCGATTTCTTTTATGAGTCGGCCCAAGCTTGCTTCTGTCGACAGGGGCACCCCACTGATTGTCGCAAGGTCCTGGTGCCCTTTCCTTCTGTGTTCTTCCAAGGCACGGTCACTGTTATCATCTGTCGATGTTTTGATGGATTCTTGATTGGAATCATGATGACTGTGTGGGTCTTGCACCGATGTGCGATCCTCTGGACCCTTTGACGGCTCTCCAACCTCAATCTTGGCCAACGCCACAAGTTTGCGCCATTCTGATGGCCAATCATTCACAATGGAATCCAGTGCTTCCATCGTTACCTTGTAAGGGGTCAGTAACCACTGCTGACTGGGGTCACGCCTTTCCTGCACATAAATAGCATGCGGCCGAATCGCAAACTCCATGATCAACTTAAACTTTCCCGCAGTGTCTTCGGATATCCGTGATACCTTTGTTGTTTCATTGCAAAGCATCTCCCAATAGAGACAGAATAGCAATTGGCAATCCTTGAGTCACTCTTGCTCCTGTACATACCATAAGTTCTGATAGTGCGCACCCTGCCGTGATTTTGCAGCCGCAACATCCATGCCCTGATACACATTGGGATCCTTCCAAGCCACAAATGCAATCAAAAGTAGCAACCAGCTATATGTAAACGATCCCTTACCGACCTTAACTTCCACAACATCCTCCGCCAACTGATTCAATAGAAACAAGGACCAGTTCATTTGGACGCCCTCCGCGCATTGTACTGCACATGCAACAATCCCTGAGTTGCACTAGTTAGGATGACCACCCCTGACCACCTTGCAGGATAAAATCTTGGTGCCAGTGAATACCACCTTGTCATTGCTACTGCCAGTGCGATACCCATGGCCATCCGTTTCCAAACCATATTTCTTCACCATCTGACCTGCCCTCTTTTTGTCATTCGCTTTCCCTTGGAAATAGTACGATGGATCAACTCCATCTTTAGGCAGTCCGGTAATGGACAAAATTAGATCAACAGTGACTGGAATTTCTCTATCCAGCCATAAGGACCCACCATGGAAGCACGCAAGTAGCTACTTCACACACGCGTTAACTTATGCCATCCACCCAAAATGCGGCATGTTAATGAGTCGTAACAAGTCGGCCTGTTCCAATCGACGTGCCCAGTCCTGTGCAATCGGTGTCGCGGTAAGTCGTGACCCAGGAACATATGGGGCCGATGCAACATCTGGGTAAGCTACCATATCATGATCATCATATCATAGGCGCATCAACGCCGACACAATATCAACCGAGCACTCCATTCCGACAGGGAGCGCTGGCATCTTCATGCCATACTTCTACTTCGGGTTCAGCTTACATGGGGTTGTATCCGGCCGACTGGGAGGGATATACCCAGGGATGTCAACAGTTGACAGTCCCTTCTATGGGGAAGATTCATCAATGCAGCGACTGGACTGCCCTACCTGCACCTGAACTTCTCCTACCACCCCGACAGATGATCTAAGTTGCCTCTTGCTCTGTGAGGACTCAGAATGCTGACCCCCTTGACGCTTCTTGGTGATTATTGACATCCCCACTAGTATGTTTGCAACTTTTGCCTCAAGATTAACATCTCCCGCAAACACAACTTCTTCCTAAATGGCAATCCCGTTTTAAGGAGACTCAACCTCACTGCTAATATAAACCGTTTCTAGCTCTCGTGGCATACCTTACCCATCGCTCTCAACTGATAGCTGCTCCATCCTAACGGCACTCTGCAAGTTCAATTGAACCTTTCCCAATGCACAACTGCACTCACCAAGCTATAACTATACTCTTCAGCTATGCACAGGTACTTAACAACTAAATTCTTGGTGCCTTCCATCTAGCTTCTATCCATTTTTATAGCGTCCAACCAAAGCCTCTGTAATCATCACTAAATCCTTCATTTGATTCAACTAAAATCCTATATTAATGACGCAAATCCACCGTCAATCCTGTCAGCCGATCAACCAGATCCACCATTAATGCCCATCATTTGAAAAATGTCGTTAATAAACTGATTTAGATTTTGGAATTTATTGTTGATTTGACCCGGTCGTGATCCTACCAATTGTCGTGGACCTCTCCTAACTTGTGGCACAAGACTCCCTGCTTTCACATTCCATTCCCGTTGGTGCACCACCCTGCCACCAATCGATCTACACATTTTTTTTTCCCAATGCGACTCAGGCATCGCGCTGTTCCAAGCCCAACTGATAGGGCTTCAAGCTGCTACAATTAATCAACTTGGGGAGCATCGCTCCATCCAACTGCTGCAACTGTACTGCTCCTCCTGAAGTTATGCTACTGATGCGATACGGACCAAGCCAATGCATTTGAAATTTTCCTGGATGTTTCATAAACTTGTTGTCATACAACAGCACCAAGTCGCCCTATTGAAACCTTTTGTTCTTGATGTGGTGATCATGCCAAGCCTTCTGGCGATCCTTCTCCACACGCTGATGGAAATCGGCGATAAAGCGATCTTCCTCCATCTGCACTAACTGCGCTAGACGTTCCTCCAATCCTGCCACAGAATCCATTCCTGTCATTGTTGCTACACGCAGAATTGGAACGGTGTACTCCATTGGTATGATTGGTTCTTGTCCATACACCAGCTTAAATGACGTCTGACCCGTCAACCTTTTACATGTGGTGCGATAGGCCCACAATACTGCTGGGATTTTAAGATCCCAGTCGTCGCGGTTCTCATTACACACATTTTTCAGCGCATGTTCTAATATCTTGTTGAAAGCTTCCACCATGCCATTTTCCTGCGGATGATATGGCGTACTCTTCTTATGCTGAATCTGCAGCTCCTCTGTCAGTGCCCTGCTGGTGCGATTGAGAAAGTGGCTACCTTGATTGCTCAGCAATATCTTGGGGTAGCCAAAATGAGTGATAATGTTATCAAACAAGAATCACGCAGTCGTGGCTGCGGAACAATCAACGATTGGTGCAACTTTCTCCCATCTTGTCAAGTAATCTATCGTCGTGATGATATATCTGGCACCAGTGCACTTACCCAATGGAGTGATGGTTCCCACAAAATCTACGACCCATTTGTCAAATGACTGCAGTGTTAACTGAGGCATCAATGGCATCTCGTCCATCTTGGATGGATTCCCAGTTCTCTGACAGACGTCGTAGGACCACGCATAGTCGGTCGCATCATTATGGAGCGTGGGCCACCAGAGCCCCTCCCGAAGCACCTTCCTGGCAGCCGCCTGACCATTGTAGTGTCCTCTATGTACTCCTCCATGTGCTTCTTCCAATATCTGCGCTTGCTCGTGTGGAAAGACACACCATCGTAAGATATCGTCGACACCCATCTTGTATAACTCTCCTGCAATGAGCTGGAAGTTGGCAGCTTTAACCACCAACTGCTTCTTCTTACTAGTAGTGAGCTCTTCTGGTGCGATACCTATTTCCAGAAGTTGAATGATTTCTTCGAAACAGCCATCGGCTACTGCCACCCTAAATAGTTGTGCATCCGACAACCCGTCTTCAATGTTAGTTGGCTCCTCTCCTGTTTCAATCTGCGAGAGATGATTAGGGCTGGAATTCAACCGCCCTAGTTTCACAATTACTTCAAAATTGAACTCCTGAAAGAGAAGTAACCAGTGGCATATCTTCCCCCCCAACACAGGCATATTGACTAGGTACTTTAAGGCAGAGTGGTCTGTGAACATCTTAAAATGTCTGCCTAATAAGTAGTGTTGAAACTTCTGTAGTGCATAGACCATCGCCAATCCCTCGCACTCAGTAGTGGTGTAGTTCCTTTTTGTGGATGACAGCTTCCGCTGGTGAAAGCAATAGGGTGATCAAGATCCCCCTCTCCTAGTTGAGATAGCACCACACCTAGTGCAATTGACAATGCATCAACATGGACATGGAATTCCTTACTCTAGTCCGGGAATACTAGTATCGATGCCGAAGCCATCTTAGCCTTGAGCTGCTCAAAACTATCCTGACATGCAGGGTTCCATTGAAATACGACATCTTTCTTCAATAGCTTCTCCATAGGGGCGGTGATCGCTGCATATCCCCTGATAAACTTACGATAATACCCAATATGCCCTAATGTTTCCCTCAAATGCTTAACAGTGGTCAGAGGTTTCAAGCTCAAAATGAGCGCAATATTTGCTGGATTGACCAATAACCCTTGTTTGCATACGATGTGACCCAACAATATCCCAAACGGGGCACAGAAAATGCACTTCTTCAAATTCAGGGATATCTGGTGTTGTCGACAGTGCTCTAGCATCAACCGCAGATTAGCCAGATGATCACAGATCAAACCATAAACTGTCCAATTGTCCATGTATACCTGCAAGAACTTCTGGATGAAATCCTTGAATGCAGCAACAACAACCCACGAAAATATCGCAGGTGCATTCTTTAGTCTGAACGGCATGATAGTATACTGAAAACATCCCCATTCGTTCACAAAAGTCATCTTGTGGCGGTCTTCCTGGGAAATATGGATCTGATGATAGCCTGAGAACCCATCCGTGAAAGAATACATCTCCTGTCCACCTACCCCCTCAAGCACTTCATCAGTAAACGAGGTCGGAAAGGGGTCATGCAAGCAGGTGTCATTCAACTTCCGCAGATCAACACAGATGCGCACCTTGCCAGTCTTCTTGTCCTGCACTACCATAGGACTGATCCATTCTGACTCTTCGATCGGTTCAATGATACCAGCATCCAACATGCGATCAAGTTCTTCTTTGACCTTCTCCTTATGGTGCGGATTGAGCCGATAGGGTCGCTTCCTGATCGGTTTCACATCTGGTTTCAAGGGAATCTTCATCTATCCTAAATCACCTAAAATACCTTTCATTTCAGAGAACTTCATAGGAAAAAGTTCTTGGAACTCATGTAACAACTCAGTGACCTTTCCCATCATCTCATCATCCCAATAATCTCCAACATTCGTGAACTTGGGAGTGGCCTCCATCCCAATATTGATCATGCGAAGCTTCAAGGGCTGACTGAATGGATCACTTGGCGCACCAGGTGGTACCACATCGCGACTTCCTTCAGACTCTGGAATGTTGACATTCTGCAGATCATCACCATCTTCGGGCCCACCAGTGATATTGTAACATTCCATAATGGATTGCATCTATCTGTGTGTATGCAAATCCACCGGGTACACCACAGGAACAACCTTTAGAACCACATCGCGAATGATATGCCAAGCGCTATGGACATCCGGGTTGGGATCAACAAAACTGAACGTAAGAGTAAAACATATGGTCAACTCCAACCAAGTAGTGATTTCTCCTCGTAATTCAGCTACCGTATACCATGACCGTGGCATTTCATCCAAAGTATGGATAAATGCGTGGATCCACTCATCTCTTGGTCGCGATGCCCATAACGTCTGACACTCCATCAAATGTCCTCCAAGATCATTCCGACCATCATACTTCCCTGCGTGGTAGACCTCGGTATCGCTGAAATGGACCATTATCAATCTTCTACATTTCGACCATCCATCAATTGATGCATTGTGTGTCTCCCACCAGCGCACTGGAGCAGCCTTTAGGGCTTCGTCCAATGCCAGCAATTGCTAAGGTTCTGAAACTCTTTCCTCGAACTCCGCCAAAAAGGCAGAAAAGCTAGGTAGTCCTTCATATATTGGTAGTGTGACCGTTTCAGTTGCGACACGACATAGAGACTACGTGATTAATGCACATTTACAGAGTGACACCTCGTGCAAGCGGTTCTGCCAGTGTTCTAGTGCGTCATCAAAGTCATAGGATGTAAAGCTATCACTGTGCCATCCAAGCTCACCGTTGTTAGTTGGATGAATGTAATCTTCTGAAATATTGAATGCATGGTCCCATCCGCTGGGATCTTCATCTTTCACTAGTTCAAGGTATCTGCGTCCTTCAGCCGGATCCAACGGGGCGATAACTCTGAGATCGCGATTTTCAAAGGTCATCATTCGTCGCTTGAAGTTGATTACCGCTCCATTGTCTTTAGCCCATCCGATCCCCAGCAACATGAGATAAGAGCTACCTCCTTCAACCACTTCGATGACATCAAAGTCAATAGAGGTCTTCATGCCCTCAATGTCCACTACCAACCAGGGGAATCTCCCAATGAGCGTCACTTTAGCGTGATTAGCTAACTGGAGTTGTACAGGAGACCAGCTCAATGGGGGGCCCCTCATTTTCTGCCATGCCTGCTTGGTTAATATGTTGACATCCGAACCATGATCCATAATAACTGAGTTGACATCATAATCTCCAATTTGAATATTCATCCGCATCTCCTTGCCGGTCTTCCTCCGTTGTAAGGAATTCACCACAGATTCCTGGCATCCCCTTGGCAATCGCTGCAACAACTCCTCAATCTCAGCAAGCGCAGCAGGATCTCTTGCTAGCAACAAACAACTTTCCAGGAATTTCTGCAAAGTTCCAGACTGCGCTGATGGACCAGAATCTGATGTGTCATCAAAGACAGGGGGCATGTCACAGATAATAGCCTTGCCTTTCTCCAACGCTCGTCATGCCTGGTGGAACATATCACGCTTTGAATTAATGTCAAATGACACCTTCTTCTTCCCATCCAACTAGATCAGTGGATGTGAGGTGTCTTCTCTTGTTTTTGCACCTCTCTGAGTGATTACCGCAATAGCTACACCATGTGGCCTGGGCTCTACTGAGATTGTTGAAACATTCACACCCTGATTCTGGTTCAGTGGTGGATTCCCTGGCTGGTTCACATTTTGATTAGCATTCTGAATTGGTTGTTGGTTCAGGTTCTGGACTGGTTGTTGCACCACATTTTGTACTAGCTGCTATGGCGGGTTCTGATTTTGCAACTGTGGGACATTCCATGCCTGCCATCATGCAATCAGCTGTGGGCAGTTCTCCACTGTATGGTATATAACAAAGAAAAATGTGCACTACATCTGCAACATTGGGAAATTACGCTAATAGTGTCCCCAGACCGCACAGTGATAGCATTGTATAGGTCCACGACCTCCTCATCCTCCTCCGCGGCCAAATCCTCCACTATGTCCACCCCGCTATCCTCCATGGAATCAGCCCTGCTGTTGATTGTACTGTTGCTGCATCGGAGTTGGTTGCATGCCTTGCCCTTACTGCGCATACTACGGTTGCTAAACATACTGTGGCTGCTGTGGATCCATTTGCATTGGAGCATATTGTGGCACAAACTATTGCTGCTGCTGCTACGGTACAAACTGCACCTATGGTTGAGGTAGCGGCTGGGATACCTGCATCTGCAGTGGTGGTTGTTTTACAGCACGCTGGTCATACTTTACATAGAATGCGTCATACGTTCTCTCATGAAGCAACCCATATGCCCGGAAATCCTTGTCATCATGTCCCACCAATTTGAGAAATTGCAATATAGATTCATCGGCTTGGTGACCATCTTCTGCATATATGGACATTCTTCATGGCGGTTCCCAAATACCTGACAAATGCAACAATACAGCATGCCAACACCATTTAACGGGTTTGGTGCTCCTAAAACCAAATAGTTGTGGAATTCAGGGCAATTGTCCTTCATATGCCCTTCTCGTCGACATCGCGTACACCATACTTCTTCGCACTGCTCCTTGCCCTTCTTCAAATCTTGCAGTTGTATGGTCAAGTTGGCCAGCTGTGTCTATATCTACGAAATCCCAGCTTCATTTTCTCCAATAGGCGACGCCTCTAACTGCATTGCAATCTCCAGAGCTTCACTGAGTGTCGAGATTTTTGTTGCATCAATGGTAGCCGAATATGGGGTAGCAGTGCCGTGATAAACCACTATTTATGTTGGACAACACTCATGTCGAAACTAACCCTTTCCATCAATTTTGTGAACCGCTGATCAAAATCCCACACCGTCTCATTGGGATACTACTTAATTTATTTTAGTTATGTGATATATTGCGCTTCAGACTTGGGCTTTCTGAATTATGCAATCAACCCATCCCTGATCTCATCTAGTGTTTTCTCCAAATTTCCTGTAGGGACTAGAACAAATTTCATAAACCAATCTAAGGCGCGACCTTGCAGAGTCGTCGCCATCTTCCCTTTCTTGGCATCATCATCAGTGATTTGTTTTACGGTCCAGATTGCTTCACACAAAAACCAATACTGCTCTGTGTTATCTGTCCCACTCCCATGGACAGAGAAGCATAAAATGAGGATTTCAGAAGTGGGGTGAAAGAATGGGAAAAATGGTCAAAGAGGGACAAAGAAGCAAAAATAGGAAAGAAACATTGTGAAAAAAAGTTGAAGGTGATTGGGTGAAAATCAAAGAAGTTATGGAAAACCCTAAAAATAGACAAATGTGGTATTTCTGGTTTCGGGAAGTGGAATTGGGATAGGGTCGTCAGGAATTAAATATACAGAAAGGGATTGCAGGGGTGTCAGTGAAGTTTCAAGGGAAACATAGTTAAAACAAAGAAGATATGGCGAAAAAACAAAATTTTATGAGGTGTCATAATTTTTATTTTTATTTTTTTCTTTCAGAATGGATCTGCAACAACACAGAAGTGATCAGAATAGATCTACAATGACACGAAAGTGATCAGAAATAGTTCTAGACAAATGTAATCTGTGATTTATTAGCTAGCAATATATATGGACCCCAGGTATGTGTGGCTTCCTAAAGGATTAGGGGATTCACTCGGCCACCAATGTTGTTTAACAACTTGTGTATTGGGGAAGTACCCCTCACTCCATGACCCAGGTAAAAATTATAACCGCTTTGCCACAAACGACAGCTCTTGGTTTACCTCACGGGTGGGAACTAGTCAATCAGGTAGGGTTCGTTTATTTTTTCACTGGAAGGTCCTCTCAATGGGCCAGCTACTTCAGGGTTTCTATGGTAGTCCTCACAATGAGTTTTAGGGATTATTCCCAAGTACTTCCCATAGTTAAGAGGATAGAGATTATTCCCGGATCCAAACCTGCAATTGATAGGAACAAATACAGATGCAAAAAAAAAAATGGCAGAAATTCCACCCAACAAGCCGAAGAAAGTGCTCTGATTCTAGATGTGAGGAACCTCCAACAATTAATTAATGAAAATGCACGATATATCAGAAATAAGAGAACAAAAAATAGATTTATTGATTGCGAGCCACTTCAAGGGGGGCAACCTCCTTTGAGCAAGCTCAATACAAATAACCTCTGAGTGCCTTCATTGGCCTCAACACGTACTTATTTACTAAGTCTATGAGCCAATACTATGGATCAATACCATGGAACATATAATACCACGGGATGACTTACAAAGCATATGTGTCCAATACTATGGATCAATACCATGGAACATATAATACTACAGGATGACTTACAAATCATATGCGTCCAACAACAATTTACTAACAAAGTAAAGAGAAGGGTTGAGACAGGTTCCTAACAAAAGTCTCATGGGATCATCCACTATGTTGTTAGAAGAGCACCATAAGTAGAAATACATGACATGGTTGGCGGGGCCATCCCCTTGTTTTTCCTTGAATTTAGGAATGTCAGAAGGAAGTTTATCTGGCATAGCCAACCATGTTGGATCATGTGAAATGGATTCATTGATTAGTTTGGCCAAATCAAGGATATTTAGACTAGCCATGAACGGTAGGGTAGGAGGATTTGGTCTTGCCATTGTATGTTGGGTGTGGTTTTTGCTAGGGGGGGTACCGAGGTGGTGTTGAAAACAACAAGTGACCTCCTACAAGAGAGGAGGGATCAAAGGGGTCCAAAGGGTCTCCGAGAGAAGAAGCCAAAGGGGTTCCTCTTCCAGATATGGAAGAGGTGGAAAGATGCTCACTTTCTCTGAAAGGAGAGAATGTATTGAGTAAGGATTGGCCTTCCCTAGATGATCCTATCAATGTGGCCTGGGAGCATCCCCAGCTAGAGTATCTTCTATGTGAACCACGGGGATATGGTGTAAAAACACCCCTCAAGAGAGGGGATACGCATTGCATTCTTCAGGACTACCTCAGGGGGTTGTTTTGTTCCTCAATGGTGAAGGATTTGTGTCAAAATGAGAGTGATGGTGGAATTACAGAAAATTGAACAAATGCAAAAATATGCCAACCACAATAGATGCAATATGTTGCAACAAGTTAGTGATATGTGCAAAAGTCAATTTTAGTGCAAGTGTTCCCACATTTAGGTTATTTTTAATTATGAGTTTAGTGAAATTCTATTTAAAAATAAATTAATAAATATAAATTCCCTAAAAAGACTTAACGTCCTTCCTCTCAAATGTAACTGGGCCTCTTAAAAGTAGAACTGATGGTGATAACGGGATCTACATTCCAATTGACTAGTGGAGGTAACAAATAGCTAGTTCTATTGGCAATGGGGCCAATGTTCCAATCAAGAAGACATGGAAACACCTCCCAATGGAAATAGCTAACTTCATGAGTCAATTGCACCCGCAATTGCTCCTTGGTGATGCCCTAAGTTTGGCCACTAAGATACCTTGCGTCAAGTGTGGATCAGTGGTTCATCCTACACAGTATAGTGTCGTCTCCCTACAACAAACTAAGTGACTCATAGGGGAGAGAAGGGAAAGTGCTGCACTAGAAGAAACCATGAGATTCCCTGTATCTTACACATGCAAATAAAAAATCCATTAAATCTCCATGAAATACTTGAGTGGCCTCTCCAAACACCAACTTGGATGGGAATCTTTCACCCTCGAAATTGGCTAAGGCAAGAAATTAGTCATCCACTTGCTCTCTCTTCACAAATGCAATTTTTCTCAAATGATCAAAAGCCATTCCCATGCTTGATTTCTACATTTTATAACCAACCTTAGTCTCCTATGGTTTGAATTCCTCCCATTAGCTTCTAGAGATTTACACTTAGGAAATATTTCACATTTGCCACTTGTCTCCCTAGTTCCCAACCTTCCATCTTCTCCCAATTCGAGTAGGGACCTCTTTGGCTTCTCCAACTCCCATGAGCGCCTTCTTGGAGCCTATTTTTGGGGCTGACATGTCATAATGGTCAGATGTCATAAGTCAGATCGGAAATTTGTCATAAATGTCATAGATGCTTCATCATCGTTGTCATAGGGGCTAGGGAATCTAGCCCAAGTATCCACAAGCTTCCAATTTAACTCTTCCTCTTCCATGGAGGTTACCATTCCATCCCAATTCGAACTAATATGATCAATTCCATGTGTATGACTTACCAACTAACCCAATAATGTTTTCCTTCTCATGGATTCGAAATGGCAAGAGAGATATGCCATGTGGTAGTGAGAAATCAAGCTAGTGTGAGTCCCACATCCTCCATATGTCTTCAAAACCATTTTCCACCTAGAGTTTCTCTTGAATTTATTTATTCAACCCCTTTATTAAATACTTGAAATATTATAATGTATAAACATTATTCATTTGCTCCCTTATTATAATTTCAAATGTACCCATCCAACCTAGGGAACTAGTAGGATTGATGGGATTGTCCTGCTATGCAATTATCTGAATGGGGACATTACATCCCACATGACACTTGGATCGTCTTTTGTCTCCAAATCCTCCATGAATTCGAATTGGGTAATCCTTTGTATGATTTGGAGATGTGTAACTCCTCTCATGTGCCCTCTTGGTATATTTTTAGCTCTTACATTGTCATAGATGTCATATAATCTGTCATAAGTTTCATAGGTGTCATATAATTTGTCATAAGTGTCATAATGCTTGTCATAGTTGTCATAGAATTTGTCATTTCCTATTTTTAGCCCTATGACTCTTCCTCTTCCTTCATGAATGGTACCCTTCCCTTCAAACTCGAATTTGGGGATGGATCCATGTTGAAAGGAGGTATATTCTCTCATGTGGACCCCACATGTCCACTTATGTGCCCGCAATTCCAACTAGGACCTAATGCCACTTCATTTTGGAGTATTTGACATTTATTCCATAATTTATTGGCCTATTTTTCCACCATCAATTTAGGATATTGAATTTTCAAGAGAAACTATAGACCTTGGGGTTAAATGTCAATATTTTAATTCTTCCACATAACCCTTAGGAATTGGGTAGGCCAACTTAATTATTTATCTGCAAACCATTTAATTGCGGACATGACATGATCTCTTTCAATTAATTAAATAAGTTGAATCTAACCATGAAAATAGGCATGAATTTTTTCACCTCTGGGATTCAAACCTCACTTGAGCATTCTCCCCTCAAAACCCCCATTCTCATAATTTTTGAGTTGGTATGAGACCAACTATTCACCTAAAAAGAGAGATATAATGTCTTCAAATGGTACTGGAGCCATTTGTATTATCTCAAGAGAAGCTATATCCAAAATGATATGCTTCCCCAGTTAACCAAACTTGCATCAATTGGATGATGAGACCCTAGCCCCAAATCATTCTGGGATAAAATATCATAAGAAATCGTTGCACATTGGGAACAATTTGAGTTGATCCAAGATGAATTGGATCTAGAAACCACTTCAACAATAGAGCTAAAAAGGATCTCAACATAAATGGAGTCAAGACCTGGCATTTCTAACATTGTAGTCAAAATTTTAAATAGAAGAACCAAGAGTCAATCGCAAACTTTGGGGATACTAACATCAACCACATAATACAAGTGGAAAATAAAGTGATAGCAAGGAAAATTTTAACGAACATGGCTCAATCCAAGGTGCACACCATAATAATATAAATTGTTTTCTTTAAAATCTTGTTTAAGGATGCACTGGAAAGAGGACTACCTTCCCCTTCTGATGGGAATGGTGACCTTTGAAGACAAAGGTAATACCAAGAAGAATTTAATGATAAAATAAAATAAAAATGATGAAAAATTTGAGAACATGTAGGAGAACATGAAAGGGGCAACCATAATGCAATTACTATTAGACTAATTTGAGCTTTTATCTAGCCTAAAGGTTACATTCAAGAGTCTACCACAAATATCAAATGAACACTTTACTAATGAAGAGATAGAAGTAAATTCTATGAAGAATCACAAGTATCAAATGTGAAAACATTGGCAATACATTGCCAAATACTCCAAGGCAATTCTTCCAGTGGACAACCTTCAACATCAAGGAAAGCCTGAACACAACAAGGTTGAGTAAAGGGGTGATTCAATTATTAATTTCTAAAAGAAACAATATTTAAATAGGTAGAAAGGTAGAACTGACACAAGATAAATGTAGTTTTGGGGGAAACAGACAAAGAGGAAGGTAAATCAAGAAGTAGTTTTGAGATAACCAGTAAACATGAAACACTTTCAAGAAGTTGTCAACAACTATAAAGAGATAATTTGAATTCATTCATCATTATCACGAATTATTTGAGAGATAGACTTTCTCAAGCACTACCGGGTCATATATACTCAAGACTTGGTAAGTTTTGAATAGTCATAAAGATCCATGAAAATTAGATTCCATGTATATGTCATCATGTGTAACTCTTCTTATGTAAAATCAAATCCTTCTAAGAATCTATAATACCTTCTTAATATTAATAAATCTTTGAACAACTCACTTTTTCATCAGATTACATGGAATGGATGTGATGAGTATCAAATGTGGAATGATGATTTCATTTGTATGACCAAATTTCATCATGAGTATTTGCTATGTTGAATAGTTTAATGAAGGTTTCATTTGCTGGTTAATGCATGTATGTTCTAGCTTCCAATGTTATGAGCTTCACCAAGATTTAAGTTACATTTGTAAGAACTACTGAATTCTTAATTTTGATTGATGGAGAGAATAGAAGCTTGATAATTTACCTAATGGTGGGTGCTATTGATTTTTGACAAGCGAGCCCATCAAATACCCCTAACCACATGGATAGGTTAGGCAGGCTTCGAGGTTGCTCCATGAGTTGGGATGCGGCCTTGAGTTTGCACGCGTGGAGGTGTAAGTATTCACAATAACGGGTATTTATCTCCCATAATTTCTCTTAAATTGACAAGTGAATTGAAGAGTGAATTTATGGTGTATGGGAATGGTTTATGAGAAGCTAAAACTATGTATGTAAATTGTTTTCTATTTATCCATGTATTTTTCTTGGTTTTCCCTTGCTTGATAATTTTAAGTATATTTATTTATGTGTTTCTCTTGTATTTATCAAAGTGAATTGAGGTAATGGGAAAATTGAAGTGTATTTCTATTAGTTGAGCGACAATGTTGTTGTGGATTCAGTGTCAGTGATCTGAATTCGGTAATAAAAGAAAATACTAGTTGTTTGGTGGCTTAGTTAGTAAGTGAGCTACTAGGAAGGGAATTTAGCTTCTATTACAGTAGAAGGAGAATACCTCCATTCTAGATTTATACTATAAAAAGGTATAGAGCTAGGATATGGTATTTGCAATAAATGAACATTCACCCTAAATTGTAATATTTATTGTTGAGGATACCTCGCAACTTCATTTTGTTACATAATATACACCATTCACCTCATACTATATCGATCACCGAATATAAATATGGAAAATACCTATAAAGCAGCAGGTATAGTAATCATCCCTCCCTTTTTCTTGTACATCTACAAATTTTCAAAATAAAATCAAGAAAAATCATTCCTAAAAATTTTGAGCTCCAAATATTAGAAAATTGAGTTGTATCATGCTCTGGCATAATTCCATAACAACATGGAACATCTGAGGGGATAACAATAAAAATGGTGCCATTGTTGGGGACATCGATTTGAAACAATTTCCTATGCATAATTAAGATCAACACCGGCTATTACTGTGGAGAAGAGTCAGAAACTTGACTGTTGTAAAATCCACATGGTGACTCCATTGGTATCAATCTCACATATGGGAATAGACACACTAGAGCCGACTCTAGATCTGAGGATGTATGAATTATTCCTGATCCTAAGAAGCTTGTGACTAGGTGAAATACCCATGAGAGGGTGACATCTTCAAGCACATGTAATACTGTTGATGTATATGTAACTTCGGAATGTATTTCATCTATGTATTTCATATATATTTATTGTACCCTTATTAGAGATGTGTTATTCCTCTATAAGGAAGTGTCATCATGTGGATTGACAAGTGTCGCAAGTGTGTGTACTTTCCGATGGGTTATTAGACCACCATGTGTGGGGTCGGCCCTGAAATATATATATTATAATGTGGATGTACCTAGCTAGACAAGTCGGCCCCATAAGGTCACTGGGAAAACAGGTTAGTATAAATAGAGATTAGGTGATCTCTATTTATATCATTTGGAAAAGTATATCTCTCTCACTCAGAAAGTGGTGCACTAGTGAGGAGGAGGATCATCTGCTACTAGGAGACTATCTCAGTGTATTTTGGTTGTACTTTGGTTGAGCCATTGCTCTCTCTATCTCTGAGGAGTTGTGGGGTTTTTCACCTTAGGGTTTTCCCCACGGAAACTCTGTGTCTCTTGTCTCTCATGCTTTTGATTCTTGTGATGCTTGTCATACTTATTGTGATTGTTATGCATTGATATACTGTATATGTTATTCTCTCAGTGAAGATCCTAGAGTATTGTGAATTAATGCTCAAAATTTAACATGGTATCAGAGCTAACCTGAGAAGAAGACATTTTGCAGTGACGAAAACTTGAGTTTCTTGTTTATTGGGTTTCTCAACACAGATTTTGGAAAAGCAGTATAGTAGATTGACTCTACTCATCAAGGCGCATCTATCTATCCAATCAGAATTCAATTCCAAGCATTTTCAGATTTGGCCCTAAAAATTAGGGTTTCCACAAAAATAGGAATTTCTGAAATCTGAAGACATAGCTGGAAGCTCCTTGCAAAAATCGAAGTTTAGAGCTTTGGATCGAGATTTTTGGCTGGGTAGATCTCTGGGAAACGCAAACCCTAATTCAGGGCTCTCCCTAGTGAACCTAGGAGGACAAAAAGGAAAATCTGAAGGGTAAAAATTTGTTGATCTCAAATTCTGAATGCACCAGGCTGATCAGCTCATCAAAGCGCATCTTTCTATCATTTCAGAAAATTGAAATTCACATTTTGAATTTTTACAGTTTTTTCGACAAACCCTAATCCGGGACCAGATCCAGTTTTCAGCATTTCAAGTGGTAAGACCTAAATCTTTTCTATTTCCATTTGAAGTACTCTTTAAGATGTCTCACCACACCAAGCTTGAGGATAAGCTTTAAGGGGATGATAAATTCTGAGCTTGGAAGTATAGAATTGGGTTAATCCTGGAATAGAATGAGTTGGACTCATATATAAAAGAAGACATCCCTATCCTAGAGGATGAAGAGGCCAATGTATTGCATAAGAAGAACTTGGTCAAGGCAAAGAGAATCATTTCTGATTCTATCAAAGACCATCTCATACCCCATGTGTCTTCTCTAAAGACACCCAAGGAGATGTTTGACTCTTTGACCAAGCTATTTGAAGGGAAGAACATAAATCGAAAGATGACTCTGTGGAATCAATTGAAAGGGGTCAATATGTTGAATGGAGAAACCATTCAATCTTACTTCTCCAAGGTCTCTCAGATCAAGGAGAAACTTGAAGCTATGGATGAAGTAGTGGACAATGGTGAAGTTGTTATGACCACTCTGAATGGCCTACCTAGGTCATGGGACTCCTTTATTCAAGGAATCTGTGCAAGAAAGAAATTGATCTCTTTCAGTAAACTATGGGAGGAATTCTCTCAAGAAGAAGCTAGACTTGTAGCTCATGAGGAAAAGATGGGAGGTGATGATCAAGCTCTCGCAACTCACACCAAAAGAAGCAAGCCCAAGAAGGAGCACTCTTGCTACAAAAGATCCTATCAAAAGAATAAGAAGGATCTAAGATGCTTCACATGCAATGAGAAGGGTCACTTTGCTTCAGATTGTCCCAAGAACAAAAGGGATAATAACAACAACTTCAACAAGAAGAAGAAGGGAAGCAAAAGAAAGTTCCATGCTCATGCCGTCGAGGATGATGAACCTCCAAAGAAGAAGGATAGGGAAGAAAGTGATGATGACTCATCAAGTGAAGACGAGTATGTTCTAATCTCTGCTCTCACAGGTACTATCTCCCATGGTTGTAATTATTGGTTGATTGGTAGTGGGGCTTCCAAACACATGACTGGGTTTAAGGAATATTTTGTGAATCTATCTGAACATGAATCACCCCATAAGGTGAAACTTGGGGATGATTATCAATACCCAATCAAAGGAAGTGGTGAAGCCTCCTACAACCTAGATTCTGGAAAATATTTGAAGATGAAAGAAGTCCTTTATGTACCTGGGCTCAAGAAGAACTTACTCTCCATCTCTGCATTGGATGCAAAAGGTATGAGCGTTGCATTTGTAGATGGCCAAGTCCTAATGTGGCCAAAGGGTAAAACAATCGATGACGCAGTAGTGATTGGAGAGCAAGAGGGAGGTTTGTACAAATTGAAGGGACAACCTGAACATGCCATGTTGACATAAAGACAAAGATTCATCCATAGTCATGGATCACATAGAGGTATGTATAATTTGTTTTTGCAAAAGTTAACTAATGAGTTATGCAGGTCATTGAAGAGAACAAGAACACATTGCTAGACATAACTAGCAAATATGGTGACCAGGTATGTGTTTCTTATATCATAGGATCTATCATATAAGTATGCTGGCATGATTGATGATGATTGTTCATAAAGTCATAAGTTTGAATAATCATGGGTATATGCATATTATGTGTCTTACCTTAATTAATGATATGACTAACCAGAAGAGTCATAGGTTTGAGTAATTACAGGTTTAGACATGTTATGTTTCTTATGATATGACTAACCATAAGAGTCCTATATAAACCTTGAATGCTAATGCTTATTATTTCTATTTGAAATGATCATGACTATACATGCTTGAGATTATTGTAGTATACTAATGAATGTATGATTTTGTATGAGATCACAAGGATAACACAATCATGATACTAATAAGCATGCATAGGGACCAAGGATGAATATGAGTTCAAGAACAGGTAATCCAGGAAGCAAAGATCAAGAGGGAGCACACTCCAGTGGTTTCTGCAAGGGTGCAGATATTCAGAGGGATTTGTCCATCTCTCTACATTCCACAACAGAAATGTGTAGAAGGACTCCAGCAGCTCCTGCAAGGAAGCAAAGACTTAGAGGGAGTCCACCCAACAAACAAACAAAGATAAGTATTTTAATTATCATTTCTTGCATATTTGTTTGCTTGAATAAAATTGTTCAATGATGTATATGCTCATGTTCCTAGACTTAGGATATGTATTGTGCATATTAGAATGATTGCATTAATGAACAGTATACTACTAATATGCATGTGTTGGGTAAGTGGGCTATGGCACTGTACAACATTCCATTGCTACTTATCTAGAATGAAACATCTTTGCTGACATGTTGGGAGTAGTGCAAACTCTTAACAATGTTCTGGTAGAGACTGGAAGGCATCTAGAAAGTTATGGAACATGGATAAATGTTGTATTGAAGCATTGGCTAAAATAATTGCATGACTGTATGACATATTTCTTTATGTGTAAGAATTTGTATGAAAATTATGAGATGTTTCTAATCATGCAATTTAACTTGTTTTGTAGGAAAGACCGTATACCTTCACCTACAAAAGAAGGACTACAACATTTGTTCAAGCAACAAAATTATCTATTGAAGATATTGAAGTTCCCAGGATATGGGAAGAATGCCATGATCCGTCGATCATGAAGAATGATGTTTGGGATGTAGTCCCAATACCTAAAGGGAAGTTTTTTTATGAATTCCATATGGATCTATCAGATCAAGCATGCTGCAGATGGCAGCATAGAGAAATATAAAAGTGATAAAATAGAAGATACACTAGATGGATTTCAAGACTGCTTTCTTGAATGGTGTAGTTGAAGAGGAAGTATATGTGGAGCAGCCACTCGGTTTCGAAATACATGACAAGGAGTCATATGTGTGCAGATTGAAGAAAGCCTTGTATGGCTTGAAGCAAGCTCCCAGAACTTGGTATGGTAGGATGGACAGTTTCCTATCTAGTTTGGGCTTTACCAAGAGTAAAGCGGATTCCAACCTTTACTAAAGGTTGCGGAAGGGAATCTTGTGATTCTACTCCTGTATGTGGATGACTTATTTGTAACAGGAGATGATAGATTGATTGCAGATAATAAGAGGAAGCTTGCTGCCGAGTTCGATATGAAATATTTGGGAATGATGCATTATTTCCTAGGTATGGAGGTGTGGCAGAGTGCAGGTGGGATCTTCCTTGGTCAAGGGAAGTACACAGTAGATATCCTGAAGAGATTCGGGATGATGGATTGCAAGACCATGGCCACACCTATGGCATCGAATCTGAAGCTTCTATGTGATGCTTCATCTAAGCCAGTTGATGTCTCTATGTATTGTCAGATGATTGGGTCCTTGATGTACCTGACGAACACAAGACCAGACATTTACTTTGCTGTGAACACATTGAGTCAGTTCCTGATAGATCCGAGGAGTGTTCACCTGGTTGCTGTAAAGCATGTTCTGAGGTACTTGAAGGGTACAGTGGATTATGGGCTCAAGTATGAAGCGAATCAAAAGTTTAACCTGCAAGGTTATGTTGATTCAGATTGGGCTGGCAGTGCTGCAGATAGGAAGAGCACATCTGGATGCTTCTTCAGTATGGGATCGGGTGTGATCTCTTGGTTTAGCAGGAAGCAGTCCTGCGTAGCACTGAGTACAACTGAGGCAGAGTATGTTGCAACCTGTTCAGCTAGTTTTGAGGCAGTATGGCTACGGAAGCTACTGTCTGAGTTATTTGATCTTTCGTTGGATGCTACTGGTATCTTCTGTGATAACCAGAGTTGTGTGAAGCTGTCCGAGAACCCAGTGTTTCATGACAGGTCGAAACACGTAGAGATCAAATATCACTATATCAGGGATATGGTGCAGAGAGGAGCTGTGAAGCTCCTGTATGTTGCGACGGACGAGTAGATTGCAGATGTGCTGACAAAGCCACTAGCCAGGGTGAAGTTCCAGTACTTCAGAGAGAGGGTTGGTGTTCTTCGGATTGATGACACTTCGAGGAAGAAGTGATGGACACATTTGCTAAAGCCATTCCAAGCATGTTGGAAGGAGGGTCCTTCACATGGCTATGGATGTAAGCGCTGGATGATGAGCATCAGGATGATGTTCTGGTTTCTACTATTGTATGATCAGTTGGATAATTTATATATGTATGTATGCATCATGTTGGATGCTGGATATGGTCAGTTGGATCATTTATATATGTATGTATGCATCATGTTGGATGTTGGATATGATCGGTTGGATCATTTATATGTATGTATGCATCATGTTGGATGCTGGATATGATCAGTTGGATCATTTATATGTATGTACGCATCTCATGTTGGATGCTGGATATGATCAGTTGGATCATTTATATGTATGTACACATCATGTTGGATGCTGGATATGATCAGTAGGATCATTTGTATGTATTTTGTATATGCATCATGTTGGATGATTGGACCATGTATCTATATATGTATTAGGTGGATCATGTATGGTAATATGTATCATGTATTTGTATTTGTATCAGGTGGATCATGTATGATGATATGTATCAGGTAGATACTTGGTATGCATCAGGTAGATGCATTGTATGATCAGGATGATCATGGATGGCGAGCTTCAGGATGTTGCTCCAGATGACATGTAGTAGGATGTTGCAGTGATGATGATCAGGATGATCATGTGTACATCAGGATGATGTATGGTGAGTATCAGGTTGATACTCTATGGTCGTGGATCAGGTTGTGCAGATGAGCATATAATTTGGTCCTGGGAGATTTGCAGATAGTCTTTCGAGGTTTTTCCTATGGCATATAATTTGGCCCTGGGATATCAGGAAAATGCTCTTTCAAGTTTTTCCTCTGGGAGGACATATAATTTGGCCCTGGGAGATCTACAAATAGTCTTTCGAGGTTTTTCCTATGGCATATAATCTGGCCCTGGGATATCTGACAGATGCTCTTTCGAGGTTTTGTCCTATGGCATATAATATGTCCCTGGGAGATTCGATAGGTTGGGCTGTGTGCCCGTAATAAGTCCTGGGATGTTTTTGCGAGGTTTTTCCATGACCACATATAATCTGTCCCTGGGAGATCCTATAGGTAGAGTTGTGTGCTCGTAATAGCCTAGGATGCTCTTGCGAGGTTTTGTGGTGACCACATATAATCTATCCCTGGGAGATCCTATAGGTAGAGCTGTGTGCTCGTAACAACCCGGGATGCTCTTGTGAGGTTTTGTGGTGAGGTCACATATAATATGGCCCTGGGAGATCCTATAGGTAGAGCCGTGTGCTCGTAACAGCCTAGGATGCTCTTTCGAGGTTTTGTGACGCACGTAATAAGTCCTGAGGATTCCACAGTATGGCCAGCGATGATGAAGTGTTAAGATCCTGGTGGGCAGCCTTCACTAACATCTTGAGGTTTTGGTGTAACGGTTCATATCATCTGGTATCAGAGCACTTTCTTGGTCTCGCTGGGTGAAATTTCTACCAAAATTTTTTTTCGCATCTGTTGCAGGTTCGGATTTGGGAATAATCCCTATTCTCTTAACTGTGGGAAGTACTTAGGAATAATCCCTAAAACTCATTGTGAGGAGTACCACAGGAACCCCGAAGTAGCTGGCCCATTGAGAGGACCTGCCAGTGAAAAGGGCAACGACCCCTACCTCATTGACTAGTTCCCACCCGTGAGGTAAACCAAGAGCTGTCATTTGTGGCAAAGCAGTTATCAGTTTTACCTGAGCCATGGAGTGAGGGGCATTGCCCCAATACGCAAGCCATCAGACATCATTGGTGGCTGAGTGAAACCCCACCCAGGTTCAAGTCACAGAGTGGGTAGCAACGCCGGCATTGCAGTGTTCACCCGGGGTTTGTACGACGCAAAGGGGACACCACCTTACGGGCGCACATCCAGCCCAGAGTCTGGAATGCAGAGCGTGGTGGGATGTTAAGATCTTGGTGGGCGGCCTTCACTAACATCTCAAGGTTTTGGTGTAACGGTTCGTATCATGAAGACCTGCAAGTGGTGGGCCTACATCCAGTATGAAAAAGGACTGGCTCTATAGAACTTCCTATGACGAGTAGAGTCAGAGATTGGTTGAGATAGCAGTAGCAGTGATGATGATGATGACGATGCATCGATGACGATGATCCTAAGAAAAATACTTGTCTAGCAGATATGTGTCGAGAAATACCTTCCTAGTTAAGAGGGAGTGTTGATGTATATGTAACTTCGGAATGTATTTCATCTATGTATTTCATATATATTTATTGTTCCCTTATTAGAGATGTGTTATTCCTCTATAAGGAAGTGTCTTCATGTGGATTGACAAGTGTCGCAAGTGTGTGTACTTACCGATGGGTTATTAGACCACCATGTGTGGGGTCGGCCCTGAAATAGATATATTATAATGTGGATGTACCTAGCTAGACAAGTCGGCCCCATAAGGTCACTGGGAAAACAGGTTAGTATAAATAGAGATCAGGTGATCTCTATTTATATCATTTGAAAAAGTATATCTCTCTCACTCAGAAAGTGGCACACTAGTGAGGAGGAGGATCATCTGCTACTAGGAGACTATCTCAGTGTATTTTGATTGTACTTTGGTTGATCCATTGCTCTCTCTATCTCTGAGGAAGTTGTGGGGTTTTTCACCTTAGGGTTTTCCCCATGAAAACTCCGTGTCTCTTGTCTCTCATGCTTTTTATTCTTGTGATGCTTGTCATACTTATTGTGATTGTTATGCATTGATATACTGTATATGTTATTCTCTCAGTGAAGATCCTAGAGTATTGTGAATTAATGCTCAATATTTAACAAATACTTAGATAAATTCATCCCCTTCTGTAGATATAGAAGTTCAAGATTCATTTAATAGATTTGAAACCCCCAAAGATAAATATTATGCTAAAGAAAATACTAATTCACCTTTAATTGACCTTTGAAAATCCCCTCTTGTGTTCCTTAAGAGTGATCAACCTACATTTAATCCTATTCTTAAGAATCCTCACATTTTTATCTCTCCTCAAGAAAAGAACCTAATTATACAAAAAATGATGGTTGGAATTGGAGAAGGAGGTGCAAATACTTTTGTTATGGAGAAAACTTCCTATGGCTCGGGGTAGACCACAACAGATAACTGAGTACTAGAAAATAACTCAATTCCCAATGCAATGTTATTATAATGAAAATGCTAAGATATGGAGAATAAGAACCAACCTTCAACCAGATGTTCAAAGTAGATCCCCGTTGAGATTTCAATCTCTACACTTGAACCTGTAGATTAGCCTCAACAACAAATACAAGCAAGCGCATATAATATGTAAAAGATATTAACATAATCAATAACATGATCCATGATATCATAAGCAAATGTAACCCAATGTAATTTAAACAACATTCACAACATCAATTGGACGAGAAAATGAGTATTTCCATTAATTAATAACAAGAAGTACAATGATACGACCTCTTTCCGACAACCAATCTAAACCAAGAACTAGGTCTCTCCACTTGTGCCTCCACCACTTCAATCCCCCATGCAATGGAAAACTCAAACTATGAAAGGAGTTTGGTAGGTGAACATAAGGAGTTCACAACAAACAAGGATCAATGAGTGTAGACTCAAGTCACAACAAAAATCCACTAGAGTTATCTTGCTTTCTCTTTCTCCTCGCTTCCATACACCATAAGAGCTCAATATATAGCCTTCCAAAGGTAAGTGAAAGGTCGAATCGAGTCGTTTCGGGGTATATGGAGGGCCAAAGGTCACCCTAAGACCGCTTTTTTGGAGTAAAAAGTAATTATCTATTGGGTTTTACCATTTAACTTGGTGTATGCTGGCTATAGTGGAACAACCTGCGTGTACGTTGGCTATAGTGGAACAACTAGCGTATAGGAACAAAAGATAGGGAAAAGTGTGTTCCTGGAGGATAAAATGTGAATCTGAGTCAATAAAATTGATCCTGAAGGCCGATCAATGCTGATGCTCACAAGGTGGAAATTTACGATGTAACAGATGTTGCCTAATGTGTTAGGTCAAAGAAGATGATACGATGGCCGAAATACATTATAAATCTCTGAAGTGGAGTGATGGAGACACAAATGGAGAGAGTAGCTCACTCCTCATAATACGATAATATCTCTGAATACATGTCGATACAATACAACAATTTGATATAATGGCCATGATAGGAAGTATATAGTGAATACATATCATAAGTGGTCATAGCCATGACCCATACAGTAAGATATGGTCTCCTATTGAAAAGGAAACAACTGGTGCAATACTGGAGGTACAAACTGCTGATATATGAGAAATAATCTCTCATAAGTACAGTCATGATCAAGAGCAGCATACTGAATGCTACTAACATCTGGGGTCTTCTACACAATCATCTATGGTGCAAGTCCCATCAAGTGAATAGAGGTGTTGAAGTCGAACCTGATGTGACATCGTCTGATTACCAGTCAATGATGTATACCGTTAACAGACGTGAGATAACCCACCAATAATGAAAATGAGAATCAAGGCACAAAATATAATCATCAAAGTGTGAAAAGATGTGTTGAGGTCGAACATTAAGATGAATCCATCGATCAGGGGACATTGATGTATTCCCAAAACCATCGATGGCGAGATAACCTACCACTAATGACTGCAAGCCTCAAGGTACTCAACCGACTCTAAGTCTCAATTCCGGAATAAATGAGTTGAAGTCGACAGAATGAAAATCGCTAGAAGGAGGGCATTAAGGCATCCCCCATCAACTAGCACGAGGTAGCAGCTACGCTGAAAGATTTGGAAGAACTTTGACCAACAGACTGACTCAATAAGGATGGCCGACATGCAATAGTCAAGAGATATGAGGAGTGGCCGACTCTGGTTTCAGGACTTCCTTTGAAAAAGAGCATGAGCATATGGATAGACTCAGTAAGAATAGACTCAAATAATAACACTATGTGATGTAGGAGGCATCAACAAAGGGATCCGTAGTGACTGGAAGCTTAACCAATCGATGGAGTAAAATATGAGAAACGAGTACAACTCCTAAGTTCCTACTATAGTCCCGACTCATGATGGATGGAGTGGAATGAATGCTCTGTTCAAAGGAGATACAACAACTGCCAACAAAAAGAAGTAACGATTCTCTACTCTGGATTTCTGGAATATTTGATTTTTTTTTTGTTTTTTTCATATTTGGAAAAGATTGAAAAAGAATAAAAATTTTTATAGTACAACAAGTGGGGGAACGAGTGTCAAATAGCGAGCAGACTAGTCCCAAGCAGTGGAACATACCTATGATCAATGCAAGGAAGCATGTGCAGGATGTGGACACTTGGGGGGGTGTTCCCTCATGGTCAAAACGTCATCAAATTGAGAAAGGAAAATGAAAGCTCTACAGGGATCGACAAGGGAAGTGCTCATGCACCAGGCTAACAATTGAGTAAGCGGGAGCAGGCACAAGCCTCAAGTGGCAAGCAGGATGATGCAATGCAATTACAACTTGGTAAAAATGGGGGGATTCCTTATGGGAGATGGCCAACATAAGACAAAGTAGAGTATGAGTCTTTATCACAAATTCATGGCGTAACTAGAAAGGACTCCCGATCCTAAGGAGATACAACGTCATGGGCACCATAAGACATAAAAAGGTTCTAACTAGAGCACCCATGTTCGGACAAGCCCTACTTCCAAATAATGACACTTTTATAACAATGTGAAGGCTCCATGTCAGTTACAAAGAAGGATCGAACCTAGGGTTAATGACAAATGGTTAAAGGTCAAATGCATAATGCAGGAGAAAATGACATCTAACCTATATGATGGGTGTGAAATATACCCGCCGTAGGCACAAAACGGTTAAAAATTCAACTCTCATTGGAAAATTATGTTCAAAATGGTACTCCAAGATATTATATTAGTCCGAAACAACTTAAAATGGTGAAAACTATAGCAAAGTGGGTTTGAAAAACTATAAATAGTAAAAATAAATTACTATTTACCAATTCATTTTCATTTTCATCCAAGTAGTGATTTTGTACATTTTTCACCTCAAAGTTCAATTGTTGATTCCGGAAGCTGTGGGCGCCCATTTCATGAGCCATCTAGCGTAGGTTAGTCATCTCATCCTCCTCTTTTATATGGTAGCTTTTATTTCAAATTTCAGTGGTCAATTTTTTTTTATGCCAACCCTACTTCTCCACAACACTATACGTGGGATACAGCTTTGCAGGTCGCGGGTAGGGCCTGCTAGATGAGGTCAACACATGCATTGACCACGGGTAGATGCCCCTGTCTACTCAACTGCCTGCGGGTGCGGCCGTGAAGAATGTTTTTTTAAATGTTAAAAGCTAAAAATATTTTTTTTTCCTCCAGGATGGTTCTAGAGTGGAGGGAAAGAGAACATGATGTTGTGGATGAGAGTGTCCGCCAAGATTTTCCTACGCAATAAGTACTACAAGCATGTGAGATTTACCAATTATGGAGTGTTGGGGGTTTAAGGGCCCAAAACCAACTACTTTGTCGGTTGATTGATTATTGGGATGTAAATGCTCAGAACTTCAACTTGGATGGTCAAACACTCTCATTGGAGGTGGATGACATCTATTTTATTATGGGGTTGTCCCGCCGAGGGGAGGTGGCTAGTATTCAATCTCACACTGTAGGTGGTGGGATCACCATTCCCGACTATATAGACCAGTACTCTCTTCCCAATACCCAAACGGTGGGGATTCAGGTAACCATTGGGGCCATTGCGAGTTTGAGCATGAAGATTATAGTGCTCACCCTGTGATGAACCTGCAATAATTAATTAATGAAAATACATGAGATATCAGAAATAATAAAACTAAGAATCACTTTTATATTGATCACGGTCCACTTCGAGGGGGCAACCTCCTTTGAGCAAGCTCAATGCAATTAACTCCACGGTGCCTTCATAGGCCTCAACACACACTTATATACTAAGTCTAGGTGCCAATACCATGGATCAATACTATGTGTCAATACAAACCATGGGCTAAATCTAGGCGCCAATACTATGAATCAAAACCATGGGACATATAATACTATGGGACGACTTACAAAGCATATGCGTCCAATACTATGGGTCAATACTATGGGCTAATATAAACTATGGATCAACAAATACTATGGGACGAATTACAAAGCATATGCGTCCAACAACAATATACTAACAAAGTAAAGACATGGGTTCCTAACATCCCCTCTCCCTTAGAAAAAGCTTTGTCCTCAAAGCTTTAGATGTGAAAATTGATTCAGAATCTGAAGGAGTGGGTCCCCTGTAGCATCCTCGGGTTGCATTCCGAGCCACTGGCGCCTTTGGAGTTTCAGGGAGGATTGCATGGAAGGCTGTAGATTAAGAAGAACCATATCAGCGATGTGAAAAGTGTGCTTAGAACGGTGCTGATCGGCTTGTTTTTTCAGTCAAATTCTTGCCATGTGAAAATTGTCCTGCAGAATGAGAAGAAGCTGATCACAGTTTCGAAGAATTGAGTCAATTGCTTGAACTGGGGAGCTGCTGAAGGTGTATGGAAGAAGAACTGGTGGTGCCTGTCTAGAGACTGCTTCATATGGTGTCCGTTGAGATGTGGTACTATACCACTGGAGCGCTTCTAGGAAATCCATAGAAATAGTTGTCCAAATCTGTGGAGGGATGGGAAAGGGTTCTAGCAGTCCCGAAAGGAGGGTCGTTTCACCCTTGTTGACCTGGAAAGTATCACAGTCAACCACCATCCGTTGAATTGTCCTTTTGAGTCCCTGCCAAAAGAAGTTACATTGTTCTTGGTCATACGTTTTGAGGAACCCAGAGTGCCCTACTGATGAAGAAGCATGGAGTTCATAGAAGAGATAGCCCCATTGAATAGATTGCAACCAATTTGGAACAAGCAGAGAAATAGTTGTAAGAGAAACTGGGTCATCAAATGTGCGAGGAGGATCATCTTCCACCATATTGTCCTTACCCTTCTGGTAAGTGGTCGCATAGTCATAACCCATGATTTGGATAACCCATTTCAGGTGTGTTGGGGAGGAGACCCGTTGTTCTAGGAAAATTTCCAGACTCGGGAAATCAGTCTTGATGCAGAAATAATTCCCTAATAGGGATGGCTGCCACTTCTGTACTGGATGCAAAATAGTCATCATTTCCTGCTGAGAGGTGGATGTGGCTAAATTCTTACCAGAAAGGTCTCTTGAAGGCAACAAGCTCATTGGTTTAGCAAAGATACCTGCATATCTATCCAAGGAAGTAGTGGAGATTGTTGATGGGTGCATCTGAATGGAATGGAGCTGAGCGATGACACCATGTGAATTCTTCTTAAGTATTTTTTCCAAGCGATGTGAACTGATGATGCAGAGAGACCCTGGTTGTAAGCCCATAAATTTGTGTTGTACCCCATTGACTGAAAACTGCATCCAAAGTTCAGCAAAATCCCATAAGATGGGGCCAAGTGTGCGTAACCATTGAATGCCCAAAACCACATCACATCCGCCTAAAGACAAGGCCAACATGTGAGAGCGCAGGTTGTAATCTTCCATAGAGATACAAACATTGTGACACTTCCCCTTGCAAGGTAAGGTGCCCCCATTGGAAACCATGACTTCAAAGTTGGAGCAAGGATGGACAAAACAATTAGCCTGTTTGGAAATTCGAGGATCAATGAAGTTATGAGTGCTACCAGAATCAATGAGTATGGTAAGAGGGAGCTTCTTGAAGTATCCCCTGACTCGCATTGTTTGTGGGGTGGTGACATCGGTTATAGCATGGAGAGAGATCTCGGGTGGGTCGTCCTGAGATGGGGTGTCAACAGGCGGGTGTTGAATGTCAACCTGATCATCTACTGTATCTGGAGCTTCTTCATCAAGTTCTGAGGCAGGTGGAGAATCCACATCCAAGAGATAGAGCTTTTGTTGAACACATCTATGTCCCTGAGTGAATTTCTCATCACAATTATAACAAAGCCCTTTTTCTCGGCGTGCCTGCATCTCTGTTTCAGACAATTGCTTGATAGGAGTTGGTTGAGGAGCAGGCGTGATGGGCGGTCGTTGGGAACCCATATTTCTGAAGGGAACAAAGGTGGGCTTGGAGCGTTTTTGAGCTGCGATCTTGTCCTCGACCAGCTTAGCCAACCCTAGGACTTCCATCATTGTGTTAGGACAAAACATTTTGACCTCTGAGCGGATTTCATCCTTGAGACCACTGATAAAAGAACTCCTATAGAATTCATCAAACAATCCTTATATGTGATTGGCTAGTTTCTCAAATTCCATCTGATACTCTCTCACTGTGCCAGTTTGGTGAAGTTTAGTGAGTGCTCCTGTGAAGTCGTCAAAAGCACTAGGACCAAATCGTGGCAAAAGTAGTTGGAAAAAATCTGTCCAGTTTGGCTCGGGATGAGCTTTGATGTACCAACGGTACCATTGAAGGGCTTCCTGTTCCAAATGAAAGGATGCAAGTGGAACTTTCTGGACATCAAAAGTATTATGCAGACTGAAATATTGTTCTGCTCGGTATATCCATCCAGTCGGATCAGTGCCATTAAAGCGAGGAAAATCAAGCTTCGACCCACGAAAGTTGCTGGAAGAAGAGAACCCGGTGGATGCAAAAGATTCTAGCTGTCGGTGATTGTTCATGGCTGAATGCTGAAGATGGAGGATGAGAAATTTTTCATCCAGATCTTGGAGTTTGGTTTGGATGGCTGCAAGTGCTTCCTCCATGGTGTTTGCTCCTGTGCGAGTGACAACCATAACCAGTATTTTTTTTTTATTATTTTTTTTTGGGGGGGGGGGAATGGATAGAAGAACACAAACACAAGCTTATTTAGTAAGGGGAAATTTGGATTTAGGAAAAACTCGGAGGGGTAATTGAGGGACAGGGAAGCAAAAAATGGGGATTTCAGAAGTGGGAACTCTATGGTAAAATTTGAAAGCAATCGGGTGAAAATTGAAGAAGTTATGGCAAACCCTAAAAATAGACAAATGTGGGATTTCTGGTCTTGGGAAGTGGAATTTGGGATAGGGTCTTCAGGAATGAAATATGCAGAATGGGATTGCAGGGATGTCAGTGAAGTTTCAGGGAAAACAGAGTTGAAACAAGGGAGATATGGCCGAAAAATAGGATTTTTTTTTTTTTTTTTTATATCAGAAATGGATCGACAACAGCAGCACGGAAGGGATCCGCAACAGATGGATCTGCAACGGCACAGAAGGGATCGAAAACGACTGTATCTGAAATGGTGACTGGATATGGAACGACTTTCATAATAGATCTGAAATGGCTGGATCTAGAGTGGAAGTGATCGGCAACAGTTCAATTGAAAATAGATATGGACCCCGGGTATGTACGACTTCCTAATAGTTCAGGTGTTTCACTCGGCCACCAATGCTGTCTGACGGCTTGCGTATTGGGGCAGTACCCCTCACTCCACGACTCAGGTAAAACTGATAACCACTTTGCCACAAACGACAGCTCTTGGTTTACCTCACGGGTGGGAACTAGTCAATCAGGTAGGGGTCATTGCCCTTTTCGCTGGTAGGTCCTCTCAATGGGCCAGCTACTTTGGGGTTCCTGTGGTACTCCTCACAATGAGTTTTAGGGATTATTCCCAAGTACTTCCCATAGTTAAACGGATAGGGATTATTCTCAAATCCGAAGCTGCAATAGATGCGAAAAAAAAATTTGGCAGAAATTCCACCCAACGAGCCCAAGAAAGTTCTCTGATACCAGATGATACGAACCGCTACACCAGAACCTCGAGATGTTAGTGAAGGCCTCCCACCAGGATCTTAACATCCCACCACGCTCCGCAGTCCAGACTCTAGGTTGGATGTGCGCCCGTACGGTGGTGTCCCCTTTTGCGCCGTACGAGCCCCGGGCGAACATTGCAATGCCGATGTTGCCACCCGCTCTGTGATTTGAACCTGGGTGGAGGCTCTGATACCAGATGTGATGAACCTGCAATAATTAATTAATGAAAATACATGAGATATCAGAAATAAAAAAACTCAGAATCACTTTTATATTGATCATGGTCCACTTCGAGGGGGCAACCTCCTTTGAGCAAGCTCAATACAATTAACTTCACGGTGCCTTCATAGGCCTCAACACACACTTATATACTAAGTCTAGGTGCCAATACCATGGATCAATATTATGTGTCAATACAAACCATGGGCTAAGTCTAGGCGCCAATACTATGAATCAAAACCATGGGACATATAATACTATGGGACGACTTACAAAGCATATGCGTCCAATACTATGGGTCAATACTATGGGCTAATATAAACTATGGATCAACAAATACTATGGGACGACCTACAAAGCATATGCGTCCAACAACAATATACTAACAAAGTAAAGACATGGGTTCCTAACACACCCTCGTGAGGATCACAGGTTCCGCAGCTTTACATCAGGCTTCAAGGTTGGTGATGTTCTATGCTGCAAAGCGCATGAGGCCTATAGTATATGACTGGTGCACAACGTTACTGGTGTCCATGAACACCCAGTTAATAGAGTGCAAGCGTGGGAAGGCAAAGAACTTTGGGTATGACAGTATACAGTGCAGCTTTGTCATGTCCCAAAATTGGCATTGGGTCACAATGGCCATATTCATTAGTGTTTGTCAAATTAATGCTAAAGGTCAAATAATTGCCAAGGAGGGAAATTACTAGTTTCCTAGGTTTGGGGTGGAAGCTTTGGGATTGTGAATAATGGGGATAATAAATGATGTTGGAACATTAGTATGGAATAAATATTTAATAAAGGAGACAAATAAATATATACAAGTGAAAATCAAAGTGGCATTTGATCATGAAGACACATGGAGGAAGTGGGACCCACACAAGCTAGAATGTATGTGGCACATGGCATTATCTTCTTGCAATTTCGAATCTATGGGAAGCCTAATGTTCTTGGGATGAGTTATAAGTTCAATAATACTTGTCATGAGTCAATGAGGTCGAAATATAGAGGAAGAGTAACTCCCATGGAAGAGGAAGAGGCAATTTGGAGCTAGTGAGACACTTGGGTTAGATTCCCTAGCTCTATGACCACAATGATGAAGATGCTATGACACCTATGACACAAATCAGACCTGAAGGCTAACATATGACATATATGACATGTCAGGGCTAAAACTAGACTCCAAGAGGGCACTCAAGGGTGTTAGGGAAGCTAAGATGCGTCCACATGTGATTTGGTGGAAGTGGGAGACTAGGAATTGTTGTACAAGTGGCATTCTTTGGAATCTCTTCCCAACTTGAGTTGGCATGAGTCTCTTGGAAGGAATTCGACCCATGGATGACATTAAAACTTTATAAATGTCAATAAAAAATAATTAAAGAATCTTTTGATCATTTGTAGAATTTGCAATTGCATTTGTGAAGAGGGAGAGCTAGTGGATGACTAGTTGCTTGCCTTAGCCAATTTCGAGGGTGAAAGATTCCCATCCAAGTTGGAAATTGGAAAGGCCATTCAGAAATTTCATTTGGAGCTTTAATGGAGTCTTTATTTGTAGGTGTAAGATACAGGGAAGATCATGGTTTCTTCTATTACAGCTCACTCCTTCAACCATTTCCAGTTTTGATGGCATATTCTTGATCCTTGAGGGAGGGCATTTTTGGTGAGCTATTGTAATATTTGGGGGAGATTCTAATGCCCCATTTATTTTGTAATATGAATTAAATATTCTGTTATTCATATCCAGAAAGTTTCAGGTCGAAATTCCAAGTAAAATGTATAAATCTCAATTTTAATGAAAGAACAGTGCCATTTCCCCACTACCTTGTTGTGAATCAATGTAATGCTGATGATTTCGAATGAATGGATGATTATATGATTCATTTTTTATTAATGGACTTATATGGATGTATTTTACAAGTTTCATGTACTGTACTTGAGCATTTGAAGTATTTTTACTCAGTTTAATTGCATTGGGAGAAGAAATAGTGCCATTTCCCCAAGGGTCGAATTGGTGATTTTTGCAGTTGAATAAGAGAGGGTTGGAACAGATGTAATAATCAATTAATGGTGCACATGAGACCTTAATAACATCCTTGATACATTCCCTACCTCTGTTCAAAAATTTGAATGGGATTGGAGGCATTTGGGAAGCCATTTGCAGTACTTACCCCAGGGGGATTTGAACCCCAAATTACTAGTAAAATTGCATACTTGGTCCAGAATCTTAAGAGAGTTTTTAGAGGTATTTTGGTGGCCATATGTCATCCCTGAAAATCATATTCAAGTTCTAATATCATTCATACACCTTCCTTGAATATTTGAAGGCATTTGGAGTCAATTTGAGACCTAGAGACCAATACTAGTCAAAGGGAAATCACTAGTAAAGTTACCTACATTGACCAGAATTGAAAGAGGATTTGCAGAAGTATTTTAAAGGTCCAAAGGCATCCCTGAAACACATATTTATGTTCTAATATTATTCATATACCTTCTCAGAATATTTAGGATCATTTGGGGCAAATTTGGGATCTAGAGATCAAAACTAGTCAAAGGTCTAACTAGGGAAAACAAGTGAAAATTGCCATTTTAAGAAAATTCCTAACAAGGGACATTACAAGATTCTTCGAGAAAGAGTTATGGGGCTCAGTTTGAGGGTTGAGGTCCCTCTGCATAGTCTCCGTGACCCAGCCCTGAATCAGTGGGCAGAGGTACTAACGCGACAGGGTGGTGGCCGACAGGCATCACCACCATATACAGATGAGTTCTTCCGCTGGTGGTATCGGTAGGTCATCGCCATCGATGACTACCCATATGCCAGGATAGACTACCAGGGCGACTGCGACATGCTGCTCCCTCTAGGGGCTGGATTCAGAGACATTGGCATGTTTCTCTTTTTATGTTTTGTGTATTTTATTTTTGGGGATTTTTTATTATATATGAAAATGCAAAAATATTTTTGGTGCAGTATCACATATTGATATTCCACTGTTTGCTCGCAGATCTTGGTCCGCGAAGACCAGAGGGTTTCCCGAGACATCGTAGACGGGGCAGGGGTGGAGAGGTAGTTGGAACTGTAGCAGAGTGCACATTAGAGATTATACGGGTCAACCTATCCTGTATGACTACCAGAGTACCCATGATTGAGGTGGAGCATCTGTCGGAGGCGATGAAACAACATGTTGTGGGAGTACAGGGCACTTGGGTGTGGCTACTACAACGCATAGCCAATGCAGTTCACTACTATATTCAGACACATCCTGCCGAGGAAGCTAGGACTCCTCCTATGGATTAGATATCTCAAAGTCCCATATTTTATATCAATTATGTATATTTTTTAGAGCTATCGGATCCAGTTTTGTACTGTGACACCACCTTTTTGGACATATTATTTATAAAAACTTTGATTCTTCGGTTCTACTATATGTGTATGTACAAATGTGTGAATGAATGTTTATTTGTGTGCCTCTTTATTGATGTAAAAAATTCCAATCTACAACATAAATAGCATATGCATCAGATACATGATTAAAACATCTTGGAACATGAATGTATGTAATGGAAACAAAATGATGCTCCAAGAGTCTTACTCGTAAGAACCTCCATAGTAATGTAGGATCCCTCATGCGATACTGGCCATTCAATTGAGACACAACCAATTGTGAATCCAGGCGGAATTATAAAGACTAGATACAATGCGAAATGGCATCCCGAAGTAGCTCAACTACGACACTATACTCAGCCACATTGTTGGATGTAGGACTGAGACATGCACCTCTTGAGGACACAATCTGATGGTCTGGTGAATAAATAAACCACGCAGCAGAAGTGAGCCACTACGTATGATGGCTAGAACCATCCGTGAATCCCAAAAACATAGGAGATTCCACTGTCATCTGTCAACCAAACAGAAGTGAATCAACAGATCCGAAAAACCAAAAGAAACCTAAACTATGTACAGAAGCAACTATGCAATAGTACACAAAAGTATTAGCTCGAGCTAGAAGCTCAAGCGTAATACCACTTGAGGTAGAGCCCATTTTTAGGCTCCTTCAAGGAGTTCCCCTCATAGTCTTCCAATTCGTAGTCTCCTTTCTCAAGGACATGCCTCACTATGTAAGGACTGTGTCACATGGGGTTAAAATTTCCTGCCCCTAGGGATTCCTTAGCGACAAGAGGACCAAGTCACCTTCAGCATACTGCTGAGGGCAGACAGACCTATCATATTGAACCTTGACACAACGTTTGTTGGCATCTATAGCCAGAGCGGCATCTCGACGCTGCTCAAGGTGGATCAAACACTACTCAACATCCTACGTATCAGGTAGGAGCTCTATGGTTAGTTTTAATGAAGGGATTTCGCATTCAATCGATAATATAGACTCCACACCATGTACTAGCTGAAATGGTGAGAAACCGGTGGTAGTCTTAACTGTGGTTCGATATGCCCACAAAGCAGGATATAACATAATGTGCCAGTTGCTCTTGCTTTCCTAGATGGTACGTTGGAGAATGGTCTTTAAGGACTTATTGACTGCCTCAACTTGACCATTCACTTGGGGGTAGTAAGAAGATGAGTGATCTTGACAAAACCCAAGCTTGAGTGACAAATCCGCCATCATTTTGTTCTGAAAGTGATTGCCATGGTTAGTGAAAATATCTTTCAAGATATTGAATCGAGCGATAATCTGATTGAACATGAAGTGGGCTGCTGTAGCACTATCGGCTTTTATGGTAGGCATGGCCTCAACCCATTTGGAAAAGTAGTCCATGGCCACAATGATATGGTGATGCCCCCCAGTCGAAGCTAGTTTGCAATCCATGAAATCCACCCCCCACTTAGTGAAGGGACCGACGGTGACGACCGAATGAAGGGGCGCATGATGCGAGTGTATATTTCGAGAAAACACCTGGAAAGGGTGACATCTCTTCACAATGTTCATACAATATTTAAATATCAAAGTCCAGAAGTAACCTGATCGCATGATGCATTGGGCTGTCACAAGCCCCGATAAGTGACCACTACACACCTCACTATGGCAGTTATTCAGCACTAACTCCGCTTCTTCGTGAGTCAAACAACGATGGAGGATAGATTCCTTTCCTCAACGATACAAAGTGTCACCGACGATGACATAATCTTCAGCTCAGTGTCTCACATGTTGTCGTTCATCCCGTGAATAATGAGAAGGGAACTTCAAAGTTTGGAGATATATGATGATATCCCCATACCAAGGGTCCGTCGATGAGATAAGAAATAAATGCTCATCCACAAAGGAATCTTCATGGACGATTTCCTCATCACGTCGTGGAAAATCTGACATGAGCTCAGCGAAAACCAAGGATTTCACCGACTTCGCCGAAGCAAAATCGAGGTCAAACTCTTGAAGAATCACAATCCATTTATTATACTTCCCCCCAATTAATCGTCATGAAAGCATGAACTGAAAAGGATCAATGTGTGCTATGACAGTGGTTTCCCTAAGCATAATGTAATGTTGTAAAACGTTGGACTGCATGAACAGTCGCAAGTGCCAAATTCTCCACGTGAGTGTATCTCAACTCAGCATCTACTAGATTTCGACTAAGATAATAAACAACATGCTCTTGGAGCACATCATCTACCTGAACTAAGACCATGCCAATCGTCTCGAGAGATGCAGCCACATAAAGTAAGGAATATCTAGAAAAGTTGGGTGGACTAAGAAGAGGGGATGATACCAAAGCTTTCTTCAAAGCATCGAAATACTATTGGGATCGCTCATCCCAGATAAATGGTGTGTCCTTCTTCAAAAGTAGCGCGAAACCTTTGGTAAGACTAGCATAATTCACTACAAAACGTCGTAGAAAAGTAGATCTCCCTTGGAGGCTCTAAATTTGAATTATATTACATGGAGGAGGAAATCGAAGTATTGCCTCAACCTCAAGAGGATCGACTCTTATACCCTCTTGTGAAACTATGAACCCTAAAAGACCACCCGTTCTCACAACAAAGATGCACTTGTTGGGGTTCAACTGAATCTTGTAATACCAACATCTTTCAAAAATGAGGTGGAGGTGCTTGGCGTGGTCCACTCTCTTACGAGAATGGCCAGCAAAATCGTCCAAGTAAGCCTCCACTATACGCTTAAGGTCATGGAACGCATAGGTCATAGCACGCGGAAACGTAGCTCCGACATTTTTAAGGCCAAAGAGCATTTTTCGGTACGCAAATGTACCCGAAGGACATATGAAAGTCATTTTATGTTGGTCCCTGGGATTTATCTGGATCTGATTATATCCGGAGAAACCATCCATAAACGAAAAGACCTCGCTTCTCGCACATGCATCCAAAATTTGATCTATAAATGGCATGGGAAATTTGTCTTTCGAACATGTGCGGTTCATATCTATAAAGTCTGTGCATACACGGATGGTTCCTTGCTTCTTATCTACATGAACAAGATTTGACACCCATTCAGTAAGGGGAACCGAGTAGATGAAACCAACTTTAAGTAGTTTCTCCACCTCTGCCTTAATCATGGCTTCCTTTCTAGGATTCACAGCATGAAGTCGTTTCCGAACCGGCTTAGCGTTGGGATATGTCTTAATCTCGTGTTCGACAATACTAGGGTCTTGTTATCACTCCAGGAAGCTCTCCTAGGTTGTATTTCAGAGATGCCTGGTAACTTAAACTTATCTTGAAAGAAGGGGTTTATTTTGGATCAAGTTGGATGATAAGAATCAAAATTTACACTCTCACAACATGCATGAGGATGCTCAGACAAACAAGGCTTTGACTACAACTGTTCAAAGGTTTGATTTAAAAGAAGGGGTGTGAATCCTGGTTGCTTTTAGCAGACTCATACACAACAGAACGTATATAAATGGCTAAGCACAACAAAATTACAACATATATGTTCAAAACTTTAACACCATGACAGGATAACAAATATCTAGCAATTAAAGTGAACATACAGGAAATACCTCACTCACAGCACGTACAAAAACATGAGAAGAAAGAATCTGACAGCTAATAATAAAAGAAGCTTGTATTATCTAGAAAGTCACGGGAGTTTGAGAATACAAAAGTCGATTAGTCTCTCCAAAGTCGAACCATTCTCTTACATCAGTTCTGGGATTTATATCCATTACAAAGCTCTTCCCCCCAGATCCCTAGAAGCTGGGTCGAAATCCTCCAGATAGAAGATCAAACCGTTTTTTTTTTTAAACTTGGAAAACCATTTTTTTAACTGGCGAAACTGCTGAAAACTAGGGCTCAGAGATGGGTTCTATTCTCCCAATATGTGACACATGTAGGAAAACTGAGAGAGGTTTTTGTTCTCTGCTGTGTTAGGAAGAAAAAACTCTGATTGGTTTTCAGAATGACTCTCGAGTCACTCAGAATCGTCATTTAAAAATGATGACTCTGCACAGTAAAAACGCCATTTCTGCTGAAACTGCTGAAAAAGAGGCTCAGAGATGGGTTCAGTTATCCAGCTATGTGACACCTCTGTATAAATGGAAAGAGGTTATTGTGCATTGATTTGTTTTGAGAAAAAACCTCTCTCAGATATTTGAAACTCATTTTGTCTTGCCCGAGATCTGCATTTCCAGAACATGTGTCAAACAGGCAGATTTTGGGATCCGAAAATTGGGGCTCAGTGACGGATTTGATTCTCTCAACCTGCAACACCTGTAGGAAAACGGAGAGAGTTTATTGTGCTCTGACATGTTGGGAACAAAAACGTCCAAGAATGATTCAAAATGATTCTCCAGCCGCTCAGAATCGCTATTTGCAAATGATGACTAGGGACAGTAAAAAACACCACATTTCTTCATTATTTCCATCTTGCTGGCACCTTCACTACTGGAACAACACATTTAAATAGATCCTATTAATTGTAACCTTCACTTAGAAACCATACTCATGTCCTTTAGAATGATAAAACTTGGATCTGTGAAAAAATAGCCATTTTCCTGTAATTTTTAGGCTTTCGGTAGCTAGTAAGTCTAAGCTTAATTTCTGTTAGCTACCAAAAGCTTTGTTTTGGTGGCTAATGAACAATTGTCGTAACTTCCTAAACACCGAAAAATGTTCCACGATACATGACATATCCCTTTCCTTTCAGTAGCTTGAAGAGTTCTGAAAATTTTGTTTAAGCTGCTGAAAGCTCGAAAGCAGAGCTTTCGGTAGCTTAGGGGTCGTTTTGAATAAGCACTTAGCTACCGAAACTTGTTTTTTTAAGTTTTTTGAAATAAAAACTTGTCCAAAATTTTCTTGACGTATTATGAGTTAGAACTCAGTAAAATGAGCCTAAACACAAACTTTAATAATGTGTTTTCATTTTCAAATGACCTACTATCACCTCACATAATAAAACTTTTTTTTAAAAAAAATATTTGAGGAGATAACAGGTTTATTCCTGGCATCTCCTAATCTGATCAAGCGAAAACATCCCGAAATTCCTTGAACAGTTCGGTGTATATACAGATCTCATCGGGAGAACAAGCAACACCAATATAAACGTTCTTAATCTTTTCGGGTGTGCGAGAGATGTTGATTGGTATGGTTGGGGAGATATTGGCCATATTCCCCTCCACGTAAATCCCATGTGAATCCAAAGGAGCCATAGGGTAACCAACCTTCTCTTCAAGATTTGTCCTAAACTCTTCTCTCTTAAGAAGATCGAGGTTAGGAAGAAAATAAGAGCGATGATGCAAATCCTCCCAAGGCCTCTCACTACCACAAATGGCCTCAATGATGGCTTCATCTAAAGGAAAAGTACCATCAAGACAATTGTGCAAGCAAGACAAGTCGGCTACCCATGCCGACAACATAACGGGATATTCCTCCTCTTTCCGTGAAGAGGGTGGATCCAGCTCTGCAGTGGCTTGTTGAATTTCATGGTAAGCAAGCTTAGCTGCAAATAAGGGAATAGCCATTCCAACATGTGGAATGTCTCCAGATGGGGCACTCGTGGATGGTAAAGTCCACGAATCATTAAAATACGAAGTCCGAAAAGGTACATTATTTAATGAGGATGGCAGACTATCGGAAATGGTTCCAATAAAAGCAATTGGTGCAATAAAGTCGAATGATCCCATCAAGGATGGATACAATCCTACACCAATGTTCCCAGTTGCCAGTTAAGAATCTTTGATCTGGGGAACAATAATTCCCGACGATGCTACGGAATTAGAACTAGGGAAGTCTAGCTGATCGACCATCATGATTCTGCCTTCATGAGGAAAGCAAATAACTCTAACCACAGAGGATATGATCGCTTTCATTGTGTAGATCCAATTCCTACCTAGAAGAAGGTTGTAGCCGATGGGTGCATCAACCACCTCGACTTCAATAGGCACGGATTTCCCACCCAAGTAAACCTCAAGGGAAGGGAGAATACCATATTGCCTAAATGACCGACCATTGAATGCAGTAAGCATGGTCATAGATTTTGACAGGGGAGGAGAGCCAATATCTTTCCAACAATCCAATGAAATTACTGAGGTGGAAGCATCTTCGTCAACCACCGTGCATTTAACGAATTTATCTAAGCACCTCACATGGACTTGAAAATCCACATGGTAAGGCAAGCGAGGCTGGATATCAGTAGTGTCTAATTTAATGATGCTAGGGATACTCTCATCCTGAACTCCTAAAGAAGCTAAAAGGGCGTTCCTCTGTGAAGGACATGCCTATAAAACCTTAAGAGCCGACATGGCACACGGAGTTTGGCCCAAATCTTCTACAAATGGGTAATGTTGGGCATCTTGGGCATTGGGATTGTGTGCCAAGCACTTAAGAACACCTTTCGGTATCCGTGACATAGTAGTGGGGTTCTCGATATGCAAAGAAGTATCAAGAGGAGGAGGAGGCTCATTCCCCATATTCGGTTGTGGTGCACAATACTCACATTGATAAGAAGCAACACTAACCTGAGATTGGACCATGTTCACACATCTGTAGCCACCGTCATGGGAAGAGGACGTCGTAGTTTCATTATTCCCATATCCAGTGACGGGAGCATTAGAAGCCATATTCTGATGATGCAGAATGGGATATTTCAACACAGATAGGCTCTGTGCAAGATGCTTTGATGCTTCTTCAATTCGAGGACACAAGTGAGTCAGGTGATCCTCCCCATAGAGTTCGCAAGGGACTTTCACCTTACGTCTCGGCTTACGGTTCCCACTAGCATTTCCGCTGTCTCGAGGCGAGTTGGCGTTCTCTTTCCTAGGAGTGTTTCGATTACTTCCATTATTCCCATTATTCCCACCCTTACGGTTAGTTCTCCCCTTCTTCTTTCCACTAGGTTGCTGGTTACCTGATGGGTTCGTCGTTTGTATAGAATGGACATCGGACGATTGGGTAGGAGTGGACGAGGCATGAGCCTGTCTGGGGGTTGACTGGCTAGTAGAAAAATTCTTCATTTGGTTTGTAACAAAGTCTACGGGTTAAGTACTCATGGATCCAACAATGCCATCAGCATGTGGTCCAGGAATGGGCTTGGGCTCATGTTGTGAGCGCGGTGTGTCAGGAATGATATCGTATAGAATGCCAGATTGAGCATAGAGTAAATCTAGATGCTGGGATTTGAATATAGCTTGCTCTTCAGTCGTGATACTGGACACCAAAACGTACTTAGATATGTAGGGAAGCAATGACTTGAGGAACCATTCCAACATAAAATATGGAGGAATGTTGGCTTTCACTAACCTCTTCCGTCGATGCTACTCCTGAGTGTGATTAGATATGTGCGTGGCCTTGTTATGGAGGAAGGTACATAAAAGTTCAGTGCCAGTATCGTAACGAACTGGAATATGAAAGTGATCCAAGAGAACCAAAGCTATCTCATTAAAACTCTTGTAGGTTCCCCCAGGAAACTCGACATACCACTTCGTGACTTCTCCCGTGAGGGTGTGTTGAAATAGTCTCAAATGAATAGAGTTGTGATTTAATGAATTCGAGGAGCACCAAAGGTGAAAAGTCATAACATGATCACCCGAATCCTCACCATTCTTCCCTTCGAACTTCGGAATGTCAGAAGGGAGCTTGGTAGGAACTGGAGGCCAAGAGGGATCGTGACACATCGGATCATTCATGAGCTTTGAAAGATCTGGTAGATTCAACCGAGCAAGAAACTGGAGCTGATGCTGTGAATCTGGATTAAAGGCTCCCAAAAGAGGCTGACCTTATGGACCATAGGGATGAGATGAACCGTGACCGTGACCATATGGATGATAACCGCCTCCACCCTGACCCATGTAAGGGTACGAAGGTATATATGTGTTATAAGCACCATAGTGAGGAGGGTTATAGTAAGGGCCAAAACCCACTGCATTATAAGAAGGATTAACACCATAATTATGGGGTATATAGGTGCTAGTTGTAGCAGGAGTAGTCGAGTAATGACCATAAGTGTAGGGTATGTTTACACACCCAGTGTTGGGAATGTGCCCACCCCGAGTGTTAGGAATGTGCCCACCCCCAGGGTTAGGAATGTGCCCACCCCCAGTATAGGGTATGTATCCACCCCTAGTGTTCGGAATGTTCCCACCCCCAGTGTTGGGAATGTACCCACTCCCAGTGTTGGGAATGTGCCCACCCCCAGTATAGGGTATGTTCCCACCCTCAGTGTTGGGAATGTGCCCACCCCTAGTGTAATTAGGATGGACATGCTGGTTAGCATACGTGGTCGTATTCATGGGTATATGTGTTAACACCCAAAAAGTGTTCACTACCTCATATACCACATTACATGGCTCATTTGTCCATTTTCCTACCATATTTCCCTTAAAATCCCCAAAAATCCCACTAAAAAGCCTCCAAAAGGCCAGAAATGCCTCCAAAAGGCCACAAAACCCTCAAAATAGCCTCAAAAAGGATAAAAAAACCCCCTTTTCCTCCCAAAATAACAAAATCCCTCTAAAAAGGGAATAACAAATATAAAAAATGAGGAAAAGGAGGAAAAAACCCTATACAGCTACCTTAAACCATATGGTTCCCAAAACCATGGGTCAGCACTCCACCACCAAAAAACTATAAATAGGTGATGGAGATCCCTTATTTCACATCCACAATCAAGTATACCCTTACTCTGCCAAAATCTCTCTTGAAACCCTAGCTCACCATTGAGCCACTTTCACCTTGAGAGCCCCTTTTGGCCCATTTCCACCATTGGAGAAAGAGACAGATCACATACGCCGCTACTGATCAACCCATGTTTGACTCAGGAACCCACCACTTATTGATGATGTCTTCCGCTGATGTCAACCTCCAGACCCGTCGGAACCAATATGGCTCCACCTCTGAAGCCCCTCCCGCTGATAAAACCCCTAACGCTCATCCCACTGATCAAGCGTTACGTATCCCTCCCCCTCCGGTAGATGGCGCTTCCAAAGCAGCTCGTTTCCCACTTCGCCGTATCAACAACAACCCCAATGCGCGCGCTGCGTCAAACTACAACATTGTAGATGACCTAGCCCAATCTCCCGCAGCCATGTCTGCGTTAGAAGTCTTGAAGAACTGCCCTTCCCAGCGCAAGACTTTACTCTCAACCATTGGGGCTATTGACCCAAATGATTCGAATTTAATGGCATTTGATTTGGACCAGTCCGAACCACGCCTGCCTTCCACCTTAGCATTCCAAGTTTCTGTTTCCGTTCGGAATCTTGTCATCCATCGATGCATCATCGATGAGGGTGCCTCCACATGAGTTATGTCTACATTCGTATGGCAGAAGTTGGGATCCCCTACCCTTCAGCAGTCCACCACTGCGTTACGCGCCTACGACGATCGTTCGGCTCAGCCCCAAGGTCTCCTAGCCAACGTCCATGTCCAGTTAGGTGGTAAAACCGTCCTCATCGATATCGAGGTCATCAACGCCCAGCTTGACTACAACCTCTTACTCGGTCGCAGCTACATGTATGCTATGCGGGCGGTCGCTTCCTCTGTCTTTCGTACCATGATGTTCCCCCATGATGGACGCGTGGTTAAGATCGACCAACTTACTTACTATGATCCAAATGCTCCCGCTGCACCCAAAAATGTTCTCCCCATGGTGGAACAACCGGTCAGTAGTGCTGCTACCTGATTTGTTTCCTCTTTGGGACCTGGAGTTTACTCAGACCCGCCGATGACATCCACTTTCCAATCCATTCCTCCCCCATCATCTATGCCCGAAGTGTCTGACCTATGTACCCTCTCCCACGATAACCAACCAACTACCAATCAGCCACCCTTGTTGCCTAAACCACCACTGGTACCTAGCCACATTGGTGTTACACCTATCCACACTATCCCTTTCCTAGTCCCTCCTTCGGGAGTAGTAAGCGCCCCGATTATGGCTACCCTTAGCCTCCCTGGGTTAACCTTGGGATTACTCGTATGGTATCTTTCGCCTCCCGTTCGCCCGCCGACACCTGACGTCGTCCTCCAACCAGTGCAACCCATGGATACCACCACTCAGCCACCCCCCGGTGTCTCTACCCCTTCGTCCCCCACGACTCCTCCCCCTACTCCCAAACCCATTGGGGGCAGAGGTCCCCAACCTTACACTGCTGTACCACCTCCCAAGATAGTCAAAAACCCCCCAATATTTCATGCTCCTCCCAAATGCTCATTGTGCGACGAGTTAGGCCATGCGACTCATCAGTGTCCACAGTTACCAGCATTACAGAAGCACATGCAGATGCTCGACGACGACCCCAACATCCCGATTGTCGAACTAAACCCCACCCCCAAGCCTAAAGATAAATCCCTATGTACCAACTACCCTTGTGCTATATGCGGTGTTTACGGGCACTACTCACATCATTGTCCCGATCTCCCAGATTACAGAGCAGCTCTCTATGAGATGAACAATCTGGACCTTGGGACGGCACCAACCACTATTGAGGAAATTCACCCTCCGATCTCACCCCCATCCGGGGAAGTCAACACCATTTACATGATCTCTTCCACTACCATTCCCACGTCAACCGATTTGACGGCCCAAACTTTCCGTACCAATGAGGAGATTCTTGAGGCACTCACTGCCCCGGAGTATCCTGGGATGATATGCACCATCGTTCATATTTCCTCCTAGAAGCATCTTCCTCTAGCACCGCTACCCAGTTTGCTGTTGAATCCAAAGATTTCCTTCCCACCAAGGTCGACTGGTTCAAGGACCCTATTCCTGCTCCTGATGCCTTCGAGGAAGGTAACATGGCTAACATCTCACCTGTCATCCAAATTGATATCGCTTCCCCTGGGAGTGCCCCTGAACTCATCACTTTAGGAGCCTTCTGCAGTAAGCAAGAGATTGAGGAATACACTAACCTCTTCAGAGAGTTCCGTGATGTCTTTGCCTAGTCCTATACCGAAATGCCTGGTCTTGACCCCGCCATTATCGAGCACCACATTGACACATGGCCTGATGTACCCCCTGTCCGTCAGAAACAGCGTCCCATACATCCCTCAAAGCTCCCAGTTGTTAAAGCAAAGATTGAGAAACTACGCAAGGCAGGGTTCATTTATCCTATTGCCTATACCACTTGGGTTTCAAACCCCGTTCCCGTTAACAAAAAACAAGGCACCATCCGAGTATGCACTGACTTCCGCGATTTAAACCGCGCTTGTCCCAAGGACAACTTCCCCACGCCATTTATTGACCAACTCATCGATGCGTGTGCGGGACATGAAGTCCTTTCCTTCATGGATGGTTTTTTCGGATACAACCAGATTCAGATCCGTAAGGAAGACCAGTACAAAACTGCCTTTACTATCTCATGGGGCACCTTTTCCTATCGCGTCATGCCTTTCGGCCTCAAAAATGCTGGTGCCACTTTCCAGCGGGCCATGACCTATTTCTTTCATGACTTGGTCCATATCTTGCTAGTCTATCTTGATGACCTTACAGCTCGTTCCCGGAAACGATCAAACCACCTTAACGACCTTCGACAAATTTTTCTGCGTTGTCGCAAATACCAAATCCGCTTGAACCCACACAAGTGTGTCTTTTGTGTTCCGGCAGGCCGATTGTTGGGTTTCATTGTTTCCCAAACAGGAATTACTGTTGATCCCCTGAAAGTCCAAGCCATCTTAGACCTTCCCGCTCCTCGCACGCTCCGGCAGCTCCAAAGTCTGCAGGGGCGATCCAATTTCCTTCGACGCTTCGTCCCTGATTACGCCACTACCGTTCACGGTTTCTTACGCCTACTCCGTACCCACATACCATTTGTTTGGGATGAGCAAGCCGAAGCCGCATTCGAAGCCCTCAAGAAAGCTCTCATGCAAGCTCCCTTGATCTCCCCTTCGGATTTCTCTCAGGACTTCATCCTCTACGTCTCGGCATTCGAGCATGCTGTGTCTGGAGTCTTGGTTCAAGAAGACGTCTCTCACCAAGAGCATGTCATTTACTACATTAGCCAGACCTTGTCTGGTCCACCTCTATGTTATCCATATGAGGAGAGACTAGCCCTAGCTGTGGTCTTTTCCGTCCAAAAACTGCGACACTATATCTTACTTAGTCATACCACAGTCATTGCTGACTCCAACCCCACGGTCTATCTCCTAAATCGGTGACTACTGCAAGGTCGTGTTGCTAAATGGGTCATTATCCTCCAGGAATATGACCTCACTTTCCGAACACCTAAGAGCACTAAAGCCCTTGCACTTTCCTAGCTCATCACTGATCTACCTTCCCTTCTCCCGGCCCCACAAATCTCCGACGAGTTACCCGACAACCACTTGTTCATTATCTCGTCTGATGACCCATGGTACGGTGATATTTTGTTATACCTGTGCACGCAGAAGTTCAGACCCAAAGTCACCCGTAATGAACGCCGTCGCATCCGCCACCAAGCCTCTCGATATCTCCTCTTAGGCGATGTCCTTTACCGGGGAGGGGTTGAAACCATTCTTCGTCGTTGCCTTACACACGAGGAAGCTGAATACGTCCTTAACGACTGTCATAGCGGTGCCTATGGCAGCCATTTCTCCGGGATGGCCACTGCCCAAAAGGTCATCCATGCCGGATATTTCTGGCCCACACTTTTCACCGACTGCATCACTGCGGTCAAGCATTGCCATAACTGCCAACTTTTTGCCCCCAAGGCCCGGACACCACCCTCTCCGTTACACCCAATCGTCACCATTGGTCCCTTTTGTAAATGGGCCATCGACTTCATGGAATGTAGACCTTCGTCTGCCAATGGCCACAAATACATAATTGTCGTCGTAGATTACTTCACCAAATGGGCCGAAGCCATGCCTACCTTCAATTGTACCGCTGACACAGCTGCCTGTTTCTTTTTTAACCATGTTATCACTCGATTCGGGGTTCCTAAACAGTTAGTCTCAGACCATGGTTCGCACTTCGAAGATTTCGTTTGGTGTGAGTTATCCACCCTACTCAAATTTGAACATCAGTACTCCTTTGCTTACTACCCCCAAGGGAACGACCAAGTAGAGGCCATTAACAAAATCCTCAAAACCATCCTTCAATGCACCGTGGACCGACATAAGTCCAATTGGCACCACATGCTCTTCCCTGCCTTATGGGCTTATCGTACATCCACCAAGACCGCTACTGGTTTTACCCCATTTCACTTAGTTCACGGCGTAGAGTCTGTCCTCCCCATTGAGTGTCAAATACCTGCCTTGCAAATCGTCGTCGAGCTTCTCCCCGACACCTCCCCACTCGAGCAACATCTGCTATCCCTTGAACAACCTGATGAAGACCGTCGTGCCGCTCTCCAGACCATTGAAGCTACCAAGAACCGCTCCAAAGCTGGTTACGACAAACATGTACACCCTCAAACTTTCCACGAAGGGGACCTCGTCCTCGCCTATGACCAAGCCCATGACAAAACCGGCAAAGGGAAGTTCGAATCCATGTGGCAAGGCCCTTACATCGCGCAGACTTGTCTCGGCAAGGGGGCATACATTTTAGCTGACTCCGAAGGTCACTCTTTGCGCAACCCGCGTAACGGGTTGTACCTTAAACGCTTTTATCCCTAAATAACTCGCGGCCCCATTGGTCCGCATTGTACAGTTTGCTCTTTTTTTTGTTTTTCACATTTTTTACCGCAATCTTACATTCCTCATTTTTGCATGACCACAGATGGACCATCTTCCACCTCACTATACTGGCTTCGCCGATGGAGCAAGCCGCTGGTCTCCCAACCTGGCTTCTGCAACGTGGGTCCTATATTCCCCTTCCCATGAAATAATTCACCTTGACGGAATCTGTATAGGCGCTGCTACCAATAACCAGGCGGAGTATGATGCTGTGACTGGTCTCCTGACTGCTGCCCTCCAGATGGGCATACGTCACCTCCATGTGTTCCTTGACTCCCAGCTGCTTGTCTCCCAGCTCAACAACTACTACTAGGTGCATGATCCCTATCTCTTTAGAAAATTCCTGCGCACAAAACAACTCAGCCGACAGTTTGAATCCATAACATTCACCCATATCCCAAGAGCTCAAAACAGTGTCGCAGATCAAATGGCCAACAACATCCTAGATTGGCACATCAATCACACCATGTAAAATCTCCATCCTGCATAGCGTCTCATAAAAATATATAAAAACCCAAAAATATTGCAAGGGGCATCCACGTGCCTATCATCCCATAAACATTTGCATCCATGTGCAATAACAAATACATACACAAGGGGCATCCATGTGCCCAACATCCTATACTACTTGCATCCACGTGCAATGTAAACATATCACAAACCATAATGCGCATCCACGTGCATACAACTAAACAACATCATACCAAAAGGTGCATCCACGTGCATATATATATATATCAAAAAATACATGTTCAGTGCTATACATGTCCTGAGTACCCCTGTACTTAGCTATACAAAAAAATGGCTATACATCCCTAAAGCCTCATCAAAATACATGCCGTAGCTACAAACAATCGGGGGGAGTTCCCTGCACTCCCTAATGAGAGTCGTATCCTGCATCATCACTGCCTGCATCGACTGCCTCTGAGTCCTCCCCTCTCTCCTCCTCCGAAAAATCCTCATCTCCTACAGGCTCCTGTGCCCGTGCCCGGTCCACCAAGATCGCCACCCAGATCGCTATGGATCTGAAATCTTGGGGTGCCATCATGCAATCCTGCACCACGTCCGGATCGACATCCCGCCATCCCTCGTCGGTCACCCATATTAGCAAACGGTCTAGTAGTGCCCGTACCGACTCCATTGTCCCCTCCGCATCGCGGCGACGGACCTCTCCGCGCCCAGGCAGAGCTGGAACGGCCACAATCCCCCTCCGTGCCACATGTCCTGGCGGCGGCCTCGAACCCACATCTGCAAATCACCCATATGTCAGTCACAGTATATCAATCTACTATCATATATATAACACTTGACATCCATAACATGCAAGAAAAACCATACGTACCGTCGGGACCCCATGCCTGTCCTGGCGCTCGTGGCGCCTCTGGATCTCCCGTGTAGTCCATGTCCCTATATGGGAATTCATCCAGTGTCAATGGTATCTGAAGCCACTGCAGGTACAACTCCTGCGTAAAATACCTGCCAACATCGCCGCCACCATGGCGGCACATCATCTCGCCCCATCGTACCATCTGCGGCTCCCTCAAGCCTCCTGCCCTGATCGGCACCCGTGGTCGCAGTGTGGGTACCCTCTCCATAAAGAAGGCCACAAGAAGGAACCATAACAAAAGCCCTTTCCAGCTTCCTTCGCTGCTGTCAGCTGCCGCTGAACGCAGGTCAGGTACATCTGGCCCCACGCGTAGTACACCCCATCCAGTATGCGCTCTATGATCTGCATCTGGCCCCCATACACCTTCTCAGGTGACTGGGACCCCAATACCCGAACCACGCAGGCTGCCATGGCCTGTACTGCTGGCTCCTGTAAGTCTCTCACCAAAAGTGCATTCCTATGCACTCTAGCCTCTGTACCACAGTGTCTCTCCAGCATGTACTCCATGTCTACATCCGCGGTGACCCACGGCTGTGTATCTGCCACCCTGCCCAAGCAGGGCAACCCCGTCAGAAAGTAAACATCGGTCAGGGTGAGGTCCACCCTCTCACCCTGTACTCGGAAATCCTGTATATCAGGCTCCCAGAAGCTAATCAGTCGGTTCAGCAGCAACGCTGCTGACTGTATCATGGGTACCTGTGCGAACTTTAAAAGTCTGCACATTCCCAACACTGATCGTACATGACGCTCCCCTTGGATCACCGGCACGATCTCGTCAGGAATCTCCCGCTCTCTCCATAAGACCTGCGGCATCATTTAAATCCCACAAAGTAGACTCATCAGACTCATGTCAAATAAATAAATCCTTCCCCTTCCCCCCGGGAAGCCCTCATAGCTCGGCCCAAAACCACGGCTTTCGGGCGTCCTGCCGTGGTTTCACACCACGGCTATTAGGCCTAGAGTGGCGGTTCTTAACCGCGCCTGTCAAGGCTAACCCCGCGGTTCCGCACTGCGTGTTCCTCCTTGGAACGCGCGGTACCAGACCGCGTATCCAGACGAGAAACACGCGGTACTCAACCGCGTGGTTCACCCCGGAACTCGCGGTCGCCAACCACGGTTTCGTTCCCCAAACCCGCGGTCTACCCCACATAGACCGTACAAATAACCCTGGGACCCACTACCCAAACCCCGACCCTAAAAAACATGCAGGTATGAGTTTGACGGAATACCTGTATCTCCCGGATCTGAAATCGGCCGGTCGGATCGTCCAGAAATGCCACCTCAGCTCTGGTCCACTCTGATCACAAGTCAAAGTCAAATAGTAAAAATGACACATGTCATGTTGGACCCGCTCACTATTTATAGTCAGTTGACTTTTTCTTGTTTTGGACATTCTAAACCCATACGGAGTCCGTTTCTCGAACCGTTTCCACCATTGGAATCAGCACAACGAGACCGTCATAATGGTCATCTTGTTGCATTATTTTTTCCCCATCATTTTTTGCCCACTTTTTCAGACGCCACTCGTCGCCTCAGTTTGCATGCCACATCGACCATTCTCCGTTTTACGCATATTTTACACCATCGGATTCATTTTTCCGAGTCGATGATGATGCTTGATATCATTTCTCACTCTCACCCCCATATTTTTTGGGTGTTTTTCCAAAACACCCCCAATCACCTTGGTTTGCGTGCCACATCGACCGTTATCCATTTTCGACCCTCTTTATATTGCCGAATTCATTTTTCCGAGATCGTGATGATGCTTGAGATCATTTCTCACTCTCACCTGGTACAGTTTCAACATTGTGTCCCAACACCTTGCTGCCTCGGTTTGCGCGCCACATCGGCCGCCATCAGATTGTTCCACACTTTTACATGAGCCATTCACTCCTGTCATACTGCAAATGTTTCATTATTTTGCCACCATTTCATTCACCCCACAAGGAGGCCCACCAGTGTTCCCCCCCACCCTTGTTCTTGGTCATCATACATGTTCCTTGATTGAACACTTCCTCCTTGCCTGGCCATTCCTTTTGCTCGGTATAATTTTATCCCTTTTTCGGGCCGGACAAGTCCTTTACGAAAAAGGCACTTAGGGAGTTTCTGTTAAGCTCTTTTCTGACTCCTAAAACAATGAAAAGATCGTCGAGCAATCTTGCTTCCTTTCATGCTCGTTAAAGTACTTGAAATGGCGTCTATCTGGTATAAGTTTACCCCTTTTCCGGACCTGGTAGACTAATTACGAAAAAGGAATACTCTAGTCACACTGGCTAGAAGAGTTCTTCATTGTATCCTTTTATGCTTCTTTGGGCCTTGGAGACTAAATATACAAAAAAGCAACCCCCTAGAGTCTTCTTATTTGCTTTCAGACTCTCTAAAATTGAAAGCAACCACGAGCACAAACTGTCCTGGGCTCGCAAAATCCACACGACAGTACCATTCCATTACTTCAGAGTCTCCTTATCGCTTTCAGACTCCTTAAAATTGAAAGCAACCACGAGCATGAACTGTCTTGGGCTCGTAAAATCCACACGACAGTACCATTTTACACACACTTCTTCTAGTTCATTAACCCATGAAGAAGTCATCCCGTGCCTCCAGGCACTATGATCGATCATCTCGACAGCACCCCCAATCAGGTCGCCTTTGTTCAGAGTATTCTGCAGTCTCCCGCCATTTTATACCAGCTTGAGTCTCCCTCAGCCCAGTCACCATACCAGACCCAATACAGCTATGATCCATTTCCCATCAGTCAGTTTCATATGCTGCCCGATCACTCCCATTATCATACTCTGAACAAAGGAAGTTTGAGTCCACCCACTCTACTTGCCCAGTTATTCCCTCCCAGTTTAGTCAGTCCTGCCATCAGTACTATCACAGTTCGGTTCTCCACCTCGCGCTCCTGTCAAGGAAACATTATTGCATTGATAGTTGCAGGTCTCCCTTTGTCGACAACAACCCCTCTATTCCAGAGGATAGGCCCAGAGGTCCCTACGCCTTGGACTTATCACCATCTGTGGTAAGTGCCTACGAACCATTCTGAGAGGAGTCATCATTGCCTCTCCGAGTGGTTGTTTCTCACATGCTCGACTTCAACACCTTGATCGCATTGTCAAGAATCACGTAGGGTTACATTCCTTCAGTTCTTAGTCGAAGACCCTGGATTTCCCCCGACTCTAGCGCATTGGTGAGTCACTTCGGAACACCCAGTTATATGTTCCCGTGGATGTCCGGGCTGCGTTGGTGATTGTATTCGGAATCCATCCAGTTATATGCTTCCTTGAGTACCCAGATCAGTTCCAGTTCAGTGTACCATTGCGAGTGTACCCCTTGTCACTCTGATCCAGCAGCTCATCAGTTCCTTTGGTACCACACTCAGTAGCACTGTTGATTTTTCCAGTGTATCAGTTCCTCAGCTCAGGCATGGTCAGCCCAGTAGTATGTCCTAGATTTGTGTCCCCTCTGGACAGTTATGATGTACACAGTGGTTCTCTATGTATCTTACAGGTCCCTCTTTTCGGGCCTCACAGTTCTTTTATATATCTTGATACGAGCATGGGTATGCCCGCCTCGTCCATATATTGAGATTCTGCCTCATTCAGTATTTGAGGTCATGTATATGTCAGGTCCCCATTTTTGGACCCCTTTTTTATTATTATGTTATATCCTGATACGAGCATGGGAATGCCCGCCTCGTCCATATGATCAAATGATTCCTCATCCTTTTTGAGGTTATGTACTTTTAGTCCTTGCAGTTTCTTCGGGATCGTTGTTCCGTGCTTCAGTTTGTTTCTTCTCTTCTCCATACCCCAGGAAAACCATATATGACTTATGATGTCCATTGGCCATACGATGAGCTCCTGCCCTCGCACATCAGGGGGCAATCTGTTAACACCCAAAAAGTGTTCACTACCTCATATACCACATTACATGGCTCATTTGTCCATTTTCCTACCATATTTCCCTTAAAATCCTAAAAAATCCCACTAAAAAGCCTCCAAAAGGCCAGAAATGCCTCCAAAAGGCCACAAAACCCTCAAAATAGCCTCAAAAAGGCTAAAAAAACCCCTTTTCCTCCAAAAATAACAAAATCCCTCTAAAAAGGGAATAAAAAATATAAAATAATGAGGAAAAGGAGGAAAAAACCCTATACAGCTGCCTTAAACCATATGGTTCCCAAAACCATGTGTCAGCACTCCACCACCAAAAAACTATAAATAGGTGATGGAGATCCCTTATTTCACATCCACAATCAAGTATACCCTTACTCTGCCAAAATCTCTCTTGAAACCCTAGCTCACCATTGAGCCACTTTCACCTTGAGAGCCCCTTTTGGCCCATTTCCACCATTGGAGAAAGAGAAGGAGCACATTGGAGCTTGGAGCAACCCTCTTGGACATTGCAAGAGCTTCATCAACCTCCACATTGGAGGTAATATCAATACAAAACCATTATTTATCTTTTGTTCTTTATGTTTCATGCATGTGTTTTAGATTAGTTTACATTTCTGTTTTAGCTTAATTATTTACATTTACTGAACTGCTACTAAGGAGTCCATTCTCCTTAATAGGTGCTCATTTGCACAAGCTAGGGGTAAAACCCTAGCTACAATATGCGTAGAAGCATGCATGTTAGGCTATGTGGTGTGAGCTGTGTTATGTGAAGTGTTCCCACTAAAATGAGGGGCAGTCCTAGGGTGTGGTCCTCCTCCAACAGCTATAGAAGCTGAAGGGATATGACCAAATGTGAATTGAAATGGAGCGAAAAAGGTTGTGCCGCGCCCAGAGGGAGCATAAGAGGTTGTGTCTCCCCCGGAGGGAGCAGAAGAGGATGCACCGCCGTTAGAAGGAGCAATGCCCGTAGCTCCAAGGATAGTGTTAGCTCGACTACTCAACAAAGTGGATGTAACATTCGAATTAAGGCTGGAAATACCAACTGAAAAAGGATTAGTGGTTGAAGGTTTTGTGGTTTCATTAAGCTCTTGCATCCCATCTCAGAATCCCTGTGTGTATGTACCATGGGATGGGTTTGGCTCTAGGGGTGGATATGGCCCAAAACTTGAGAAAGTGACGTGTGGGGGTGAATCTTCCTCTCCAAGCTCCCTAGGAGTGGGAGGAGCGGTTTGTCCATCGACCTCAACCGATAGAGTCACGAGAACTCTTCCCGATGTGCCAGATGTGAGTCATAACGTACTCGTGAAATTTGTCAAAAATATCAAAAGTATCGGAGGGGATCCTCCGGTGTCTCTTATGAAAAGGATGTGCTACCTCATTAGCTGATAAACCAGCCAAACGATGAGACCGATGGAGATGTGGATCTTGCCCCACGATAACTCCAAATAATTAGAACGCCTCCTAATGGCCAACTATCGATCAAAGAGTACACACCTAAAGAAACTACAACCAAATGCACATAAAAAGGACTGGCTCAAGGGACCTCTCGACACTATAACCAGTATGTCTCACCTAGGAGAGGCTTGAGACTCCCAAACTATAACCAGAGGTAACATAATCAGTTATAAGGGCTCCCATACTTCACTGCGTGCTCAGGGTCAAATCCCTATACCATAGGAAACTGTGCTGTCTAACCCCTATCTGACTTAGGACAATCGCAGAATAGCCGTAACGAATGCCCTATGCGATACCTAGGTAAAGAAACTGAGGTCACCATGATATAACCTATGCTCAAGCGGATAGTCATGGGTGGGATCCATCGTATGGGTAGGGTATCTAAGCCCAAAACTCAAGAAGTACAGATCCCTAAAGAGCCCCATACACGAAAAAATCCTGGGAGTATACCCCACATTCAGCTAGTATTGGAGGGCTATCTCCGCAACCAACCTCCCGTGACCTTGTGCTCAATTGTGGCTTTAGTAGAGATTCCTGAGAACAATGATGCATACCATGGGTTTCACCACTCCCTGGTCAGACACATAATGTTGGTTCAATAGTCTTGGATTGTTAACTCACAATGATCTATTCCAAGACTCTAAACCTAAGGATGTATACCATGGGTTTCACCACTCCCTAGTCAGACACATAATGTTGGTTCAATAGTCTTGGATTGTTAACTCACAATGATCTATTCCAAGACTCTAAACCTAAGCTAGTTGGTGCACCCCATAAAATTAAAATCGTTTTTAATCAATTTTAAGATTAAGCATTGATTTTAATGGCTGTAATTACTCAAAGGATATGGTCGTGAAACTGATGATGTATAAGACTCAATGGTATGCACAACCGAAAAAGACTAGACTCATCTATTCAATAAAAAGCATGCCCTTAATATGACAATCAATCCAACAGTTTGAAATAAAATGCAATCTCTTTAAAGTTTCAATGCACAAGCAAGTCCTAGATGAAATCACAAGCACTCTGATGCAAAATGCAGAACATAAAGCAAATATTCTTGTATTTTCTCTTATAAATGCAAGGAAAATGCAAAACAGTGTTTTGTATTTTTTCAATATAAAGAAATTAAAAAATGCAAGCAAAATATAACTATTCAGTAAAGAAATGCAGAGCATATCAAATAGACAACCATGCAAAACCCAAACAGTAAGATTTAGCCAAGCTAATGAGCTATAAAACAAGAAATTGTGAAAAATCAAAAAGCTCAAAAACAAAAAGAAAGAGGAGTTTCTGGTCACAAACAGAGCATGGAACAGTCAGGAAACAGACCAACTAAGACTCAGGAACACTCAGAACCAACCCAACAACAACCCAAGGCCAAAAATCAACCAATCCCGGACTTGTACGCGACTGTTCAAAGAACAACAACGGGTAGACGTGGGCTACAGTTCACACAGGTGCAGGTAGACACGGTCAAAACTAGGTTGACCCGCATACAGGGAAAGTAAAATGAACCCAAAAAGAGTCAAACATCCCAGAAAAAAATCTATTTTCTAAGGTAAATCTTGATGGCTAGTCAATTACATAGAAGCTCGACAAACAACAACTCAAAACAAGGACAAATGCCTAAAAAATCCCCAAAATGGATGTTCTCCCCAACGGAGTCGCCATTTCTGTTACGGAGAAAACTTCCTATGGCTCAGGGTAGACCGCAACAGATAGCTGACTGCCAGAAAATAACTCAATTCCCAATGCAATGTTATTATAATGAAAATGCTAAGATATGGAGAATAAGAACCAACCTTCAACTGGATGTTCGAAGTAGATCCCCATTGAGCTTTCAATCTCTACACTTGAACCTGCAAATTAGCCTCAACAACAAATACAAGCAAGTGCATATAATATGTGAAAGCTATTAGCATAATCAATAACACATGATCCATGATATCATAAGCAAATGTAACCCAATGTAATTTAAACAACATTCATAACATCAATTGGACGAGAAAATGAGTATTTCCATTAATTAATAACAAGAAGTACAATGATACGACCTCTTGTTGGCAACCAATCTGAACCAAGAACTGGGTCTCTCCACTTGTGGCTCCACCACTTCACCCCATGCAATGGAAAAATCAAACTATGAAAGGAGTTTGGTAGGTGAACGAACATAAGGAGTTCACAACAAACAAGGATCAATGAGTGTAGACTCAAGTCATGGCAAAATCCCACTAGATTTATCTTGCTTTATCTTTATCCTCCCTTCCATACACCATAAGAGCTCAATATATAGCCTTCCAAAGGTAAGTGAAAGGTCGAATCGATTCGTTCGGGGTATATGGAGGGCCAAAGGTCACCCTAAGACCCCTTTTTGGGAGTAAAAAGTAATTATCTATTGGGTTTTACCATTTAACTTGGTGTACGTTGGCTATAGTGGAATAGCCTATGTGTACGTTGGCTATAGTGGAACAACTAGTGTATAGGAACAAAAAATAGGGAAAAGTGTGTTCCTGGAGGATAAAATGTGAATCTGAGTCAATAAAATGGATCCTGAAGGCCGATCAATGCTGATGCTCACAAGGTGGAAAATTACGCTGTAACAACTTCCTCCCCTACCTCAATTGAATCCCTAGGTGGCAGCTAGATATTATCCCTTGCACCTTCCTTATAATCTGGATGACCTACTTGATAATTACCTTAATATTCTACCCAAATTTGATGGAGAAAATATCATCACTACTGAAGAACACATGTCTACCTTCCAATACTTTAGTAATAATATTTTAATAGAGTATGATGATGTGTTTATGAGACTATTTGTCTCGACTCTAGAGGGTGATTCCAACAAATGGTTTAGAGGGATGCCTCTAGAATCTATCAATTCTTGGAAGGTCTAGAGATCGCTTTCATGAGACAATGGGGAGAAAAGAGATATCATCTCTATTATCTGATAGAGTTTTCCTCGTTGAATAAAATAAATAAAAAATTAGTCTCAGATTTCAACAAAAGATTTAATAAATTGTAGAACAAAATCCATGTAGACATCAAACCCTCCGAGACAATAGCAAAGGTCACCTATGCCGGGGCCTTTGATTCTAACTTTGTAATGATGCTCGAGGACATAAGGTTACCAACCCTACTCCTCATGCAATATGATGCAATAAATGTGGAAGGAAACATGATAGCTTCAGGGAAACTAAAACCTAGACAAGATAATGGTGCTAAGGATAAAATAAAGTAAAGAGGTGAGATTGTTTCCTCTAGTTTAAACAAGGATTCACAAGAGGATAAAATTGAGCAAATGTCCAAGATAATTAAAAATATGTCCAAAAAATTAACTAGGATTGAATTGGAAGGAAATAATTCAAATAGATCCCCTCAAGGAAGAGCACCAACGAATCAGAATCCTAATCAGTATAGGATTCCCTTCAACCCTCAGATTATGCACAAAGAAAGAAGGAATGAGGATCAACCCATTTAGCCCCCTATCAGAGAGAACAATGAAAAAAACAATAATTTTTAAGACCTCCATTTCAAAGAGGAATACTCTAATACTCTAGAAGAATTGAATTGGCTCTAAGATGAAACCAGTATCATTCACCTGACTCAACAGGATTATGAAAGTTCCCTGTACTTTATACTTATGATTCCAAACAGAATTTTTTTGTTCATACTTATGTCTTCATCCTAGTACATACTTTTTTCTCACACATTACATGTTGAATTAATAGAAAGTATGATCTAAGGCCAAGACCCCCTACTGCAAACTAAGAAAAAAAACCTCCTTCAAAAAGACCCCTTGTAAATTAGCCAAAAATAAAAAACCATGATCCCTCCACTTCTCCTAAAATAAATGATTAGTCAAAGGACATGCTAGTGATCCTGTTGCACCTGCTACCTCGAAAATAAATGATGATTATCAAACAAAAATTCTAGATAATGAACAAAGGGAGCAAGACATACCTGTTGTCCCCTTTAATATTGAACATAAACTACGAAAGATAAAGATACTTGTACCTTTAATTGAGTTGGTAAAAAACCATGTCTATCATATACAGATTGAGAAAATGATGAGTGGAACAATGTCATCAATACATCCATACACCCTAAACCTCTCAGATGAGCACCCCACAGTCAAATTTGGCCCTCACATTGACGAAAGGGAAGAAACCACAACTCCTTTCTATGTAACACTAAGCATACATTACAAACTGTTACACAATTTCATGTTAGATTCAATATCCTCCCACAATTTGATGCCTAAGGTTATACTAGAACAATTGGGTTTGGCAATAAGTATGCCATATCATGACTTGTATAGTTTTGAATCTAGGAAGGATAAGTGTGTGGGTATGATTAAATATTTGGTAGTCACATTATCCCAATTGCTAATAAAGAGTATAAATATGGATGTGGGAGTGGTTGATGTGCCTTACAAGTATGGGATGTTATTGTCAAGAAGTTGGGGAAAAAATATGGGAGGCACCATACAAATGGACATGAACTATGCCATTGTCCCAGTCTTCGCAGGAGAGAGAAAAAGGATGTACAAAGAAGCTAAATCTTCCTATGTTGTAAGTGACCAAAACAATCCTAAAAATTACCCTTTGTATGCTTTGGATGAATCCATGGGGTGTTGCATTTTATCAAAAATTGAAAATTACAAATACTATCAAGAAACCTAGAGTTCATTGCAGGAAATGTTTTTTGATGGAGCTTCATCCAAATAGGCAATAGGTGTTGGAGTTTTTATATTCCCCCCTATTAGTGATAAGATTTCCCTGACTTATAAGTTATACTTTGAAGCCAAAAATAATGTAGCATAATATGAGGTATATATCCTTGGGTGCAAGGTTCCTAGGAAAATCGGAATTACCAAAATTTTGGTATTTGGAGACTCTGAGCTAGTTGTACAACATATTAAAAAATTTTATGAAACAAAACAACCCAACATGAGGGATTATATAAATCATGTATAAGATCTAATAGAAAATTGATTTTATGCTTTCAATATCACTGTTGTTCCCAAAGAATTAAGCCAATAGGAATATCCCTTGGTCGTAATTACCAGTACTTTTAAACCCCCAAGGAGATGTTCGGATATCCACATCATCTTTTTTCAGGATCTTGCATGCAATTAGGGTTTTCATGCAAATTCTAGGGTTTCCATGCACTTTGCATGCATCCTAGTCACTAGGTTGATGCCTCCAACACCTTATCCACCTTATTCTAGCACCCGGGAGCTTCTTACATCAATTCATTAGCCCTCCTAGTCAGGAAGGCACCCACTTCTCACATACTTCCAGAGAAGGGTGCACTTCTTCACCTACCACTGCAGTTCCACTTCAATTACACTCAGTTAGCTCCGATTCTCCCTGATTTGAGGCTAGAATCACTCCCGACTAACTGTTTCACTCCGTTGGACCTCCAAATTGACTAGATGACTTGTTCTGACTTCAGTTAGCCTCCCATGCACCCTCCACTAAGCCCACTTCCCTATATCAATGCTACACACTTCAGTTACACATGTTACACTCAGTTAGACTCAGATTGACACCTGGATGACTGGTTCTTGTGCATTGATGACCACCACTAATTGATGATGAGGACTCCTAGTTGGAGTCAAGATACTCCATTCAGTGATTCGAATGACCTCCTTAGGCAATTTGAATTGCTCAGTCATTGTTACTATATTGTATTGTAATTACTCACCCTCATTGGGATATTGAGTACTGATGCATGCTTTGCACAGTTTTACACCATTTTTCTGAGTTTCATCTATTGTGATTGATTTGCTTGTTCATTAGATCTTCTGTGACTAATTTTACATTGTATCAGAGCCATTGCAGGGACAAGATCTCTTTTCTACAGGTGTTTCTACAAGAAGATTTGAGTGAATTTGCTCAAAAAAAATTACAAAAAGTTTTGGCATGAAATATCTCAAGGGCATTCGCTCCTATGCATGAAAAGCTTGAAACTACTTCCAATACCACTCCAGAAGCTTGAGTTTCCACATAAATCCTGGATCTGATACATTGGACCCATTCAACATTGCTTGATCTCCAATCCCAGGTGTGATGCAACTGTAAAAGGGTGGATTGTTCGACCTCATTGTTCTTGGTTTTATTGTGATTTGCAGGTTATTGTCTCCATCAATTGCATTCGCTACTTTGCCCTTGCAAGCATTTCTACATCAGTGTGCACTCGCTCCTAGCAATGGAATACTCTTCTTCAAATCCTATCCTCACCCCATTCAATTATTTTAATTGGAAAGATGATATGGAGATCATATTACGTTCAAAAGGTTACTACTGAGTCACTCTTGGTCTTGAATTGGAGCCAAACACCTTGTTAGATAGAACCAAACACTACAACAAGCTTGATGAAGCTTATGGTCTTCTTTGTCTCTCCATCTCCAAATATCTTCACTTCCATCTCAGCGGATTGAAGAATCCAAAAGCTATATGGGAGCAACTTGAAACACTATTTGGCAAGCAGGACGAGCTTAGGGATTTTCAATTAGAGAATGAATTGATTGCCCTTAGTCCTGATAATTTTGAGACCATTAATGAATTCTTCACAAAATTCAAGAACTTGAACATGCAGTTGAAGAACAGTGGAGTTATCAAAGAGGATAAGCAATTGATCCTCTCCATTCTCAGCAAGCTTGGTAAATATTATTCGGTATTTGTCTCTACTTTCAATTCCGGTCGGCTAACTACCCCGAATTGGAAGATGCCTACCTTGAATGCCTTCATTGAGTCCATCACAAAAGAGCATGATAAGTTGATTCAAATGGTGTCCATAAGCTCCAAAGATTCATCCCTATATGTTCAAGGACCCAAGATATCGAATGGTAAAGGAAAGCAAAAGAAGGAGAAGCCCAAATTCAAACCTCACAAGCAAAGAGAGAAAGGCAAACAGACAGATGCACCATCTAGTTCGAAGTTCAAGCAAAAGGGTAAAGAAGGTAACCAAAAATCTAAATGTACTTATTGCAACCGTGGCTTTCATCCCGAAAGTTCATGTATGAAGAAGAATATAGATCAATGGCCCTCCTTTTGGAAAAGAACAACATAACTCTTCCTGACGATGCAAGGAAAAAGGATAGGAATGATGATCATGAAAGAGGAAAAGCACGCATGGCAACTGTTTCGAAGCCCACTACTCTCTTGATAGATTCGGGTGCATCGAATCATATGGCTGCAAATATTGATTATTTTTCTTCATTCGATCCAAACAGATTGATCCCCATCCATTTGGGAGATGACTCAAAAATTTCCTCAAAGGGCAAAGGTATGATTCATGTAGATCATGGAAGATTTCAGAATGTTCTGTATGTGCCTTCCTTGGCTTCAAATATTCTTTTTGTGTATCAAATGACACACACTGGTGAACCGAAGAAAGTTACATTCAGCCCTAATACAGTTGAAATTTATGATATCAAAAGTGGAAGACTTGTTGCAGTCGGAAAGGCGAACCACACTGCAAAATGCTATGAGTTTTCACACTTCATTCCGCTTGCAAAGCCCACTGCTCTTCGCACACATGGTAATGAAGTTAGTAGGATTTGGCATGAAATATTTGGAGATCTTAATTATAAGTATTTTGTATTTTTATCAAACAATTCCATGGTAGATGGTCTTCCACAACTCCGTTCCTCGAAGGGAATATGCACTGGTTGCATTATTGGGAAGCACCCCGAGCACAGATTCGACTGTGGAAAAGCTAGCAGAGCTTCTACAGTTTTGGGGCTGATACATTCTGATATCATTGGTCCTCTACCCCATACATCATTAAATGGTTCAAGGTATGTTTTGACATTTATTGATGATTTTTCCTGCTTTACATGGGTATTTTTTCTCAAAAACAAGTCAGAAGTGCTTAGAAAATTCAAGGATTTTAAGGCTTCTGTTGAGACCGCCACTGAGAGCAAGATCAAAGCACTTAGATCTGATAATGGTGGAGTATATATCAAGGCCTAGTTGCTGCAACTTTGTGCCCAAAGCGGAATTCAGATCCAACATACAGTTCCCTACACACCCCAGCAGAACGGTGTAGCAGAAAGGAAAAATCGGTCACTGAAAGAGATGGCTACATGCATGATTCAATCAAAAGGTTTGGATGAAAATATTTGGGCTGAAGCAATCAATGTTGCTGCATACATACAGAACTGTGTTCCACATTCATCCGTGAAAGGTATGACTCCTTTCGAAGCATTCTTTGGTCACAAACCGGATGTGTCAAATTTGAGAGTTTTTGGCTCTACTGCATGGGCTAGAATTCCTTCCAAGAAGAGACGAGCTTTGGATCCACAAAGTATTGATTGCATACTTATAGGATATGGGGAAGAATCAAAAGCATATAAACTCATGGATATCATATCTAAAAATATATTCATAGAGCGTAGTGTGCAATTTGCAGAACCACTTCAAGAATTGCAACTAGTCGAGGAAGAAACTGTCGTTTCACCGCCTTCACCAGAAGAAGATCCGTGCAGCGATAATGAAGGTATGAGTTATGATATTTCTGATATTTTAGCATCACATGATGATCATGACATATCAGGTTTGGAATCCGACCATTATGATCCTCCTCAATTACCAAAGTTGGCCCAAAACACTCTTCAATCTGTTGGTTCGAACCTTGGAAATCCTGCTGATCCGAGATGAACAAGAGTAGACTTTCAAAGAACAGGTATGGCTCTTTCAATGTCTGATCCATTACTTCATGAGATTTTTTATTTGATGACTGGTTCAGATCCCACATCATACTATTCTTCCCACCGAGATCCGATATGGCAAAGTGCCATGGATGAAGAGTACAGTTCTCTTCAAAAGAACAATACATGGGAGCTAGTTTCTCTTCCACCTGGAAGAAAATTAGTGAAGTGTAAATGGGTCTACCACATGAAATTTGCTGCTGATGTCTCTATTAGGAAATACAAAGCAAGTTTGGTGGCAAAAGGTTTCTCCCAAGTCCAAGGAGTGGACTACACTAAGACCTTTGCACCGGTTGCAAAGATGGATTCCATCCGCCTTGTTTTGGCTATTTCCGCATCCAAGCACTGGGAAGCGCACCACATGGATGTGAAGAGTGCATTTCTACATGGATACCTTGATGAGGAGGTATATATGCAGCATCCATAGGGCTACACATCAGATCCATCATTAGTTTGCAGATTGAAGAAATCTTTGTATGGGTTAAAACAGGCCCCAAGAGCTTGGTACGCAAAGATGGACTCCTTCCTTCTTTCTCAGAATTTGCAAAGATGCAAATCTGATCCGAATGTGTATCTTCAGTGATTTAAAGGTAATTTGTTGGTTATTGTACTTTATGTTGATGATCTTCTCATTACTGGTAGCATTCTTACTTCAATAAACAAGCTAAAAACTGCCTTAAATCTAGCTTTTGACATGAGCGATTTGAACTTGCTGAGTCACTTTTTGGGCTTCGAGATAGCTCAAAATTATGATGGGATCACTATATCTCAGCAAAAATATGCTTCTGACCTGTTATTGAAGTTTAATATGGATGAATGTAAGGCATCCCCATTCCCATTCCTCTCAGGAATCAGTCTCGAGGAGGGAGATTCTACACCGCTTGCAGATTGCAGTATGTATCGACAGTTGATTGGTTCACTACTTTATTTGACACACTCAAGGCCTGATATTTCATATGCCGTGAGTGCCGTGTCAAGGTATATGCAGCAGCCCCATGAGCTTCATTGGCGAGCAGCCAAGCGGATCTTGCAGTATGTGCAAGGTACGAAACCTTTTGGCATACATTATGTTGAAGATTCTGAGCTTGATTTCATTGGTTTTACTGATTCAGATTGGGCAGGTGATAGCATTGATCGGAATTCCAATTCCGGTGATGTTTTCATGATTGGTCATGGTTCTATTTGCTGGTCCAGCAAAAAGCAGGCAGCCATTGCACTTTCTTCAGCAGAGGTAGAGTATTGAGGGGTAGTCAATGCCTGCATTCAGGCAGTTTGGTTGCAGGGTATTCTTTCCGAGTTTGGTTTTGGTGGCACTAGTTTGACTATCCTATTTTGTGACAATGAAAGTGCTATCAAGATCTCCATAGATCCAGTTCAGTGGAAGAGGACCAAACACATTAAGATTCATATGCATTACATTCGACAGTTGGTGCATGATCGCACCATCATTCTGCAATATTGCCCTACTGATGAGCAAATTGCAGACATCTTCACCAAGAGCTTCACTGAGAAGAAGTTCTCTTACCTTCGTTCATTATTGGGGGTGAGTTCCATCATGGTGGAGACAGATTGATCCATTATTATGCTTTAGCTTGAGGGGGGGCTTTCTTCCTACTGGGTTTTCCCTCTTTCCTCACTTAGTTTATTTTCAGCATTTTTTGGATTATTGTATTGGGGTGACCTTTGGTCTTAGTTACCAGGGCCCCACATTATTTTTTTTTGCACATCATAGTCTAGCTTGAGGGGGGGTGTTCGGATATCCACATCATCTTTTTCAGGATCTTGCATGCAATTAGGGTTTGCATGCACTTTGCATGCATCCCAGTCACCAGGTTGATGCCTCCAGTACCTTAGCCACCTTATTCTAGCACCTGGGAGATTCTTACATCAGTTCATTATCCCTCCTAGTTAGGAAGGCACCCACTTCTCACCTACTGCCAGAGAAGGGCGCACTTCTTCACCTACCACTGCATTTCCACTTCAGTTACACTCAGTTAGCTTCGATTCTCCCTGATTTGAGGCTAGTTTCACTCCCGACTGATTGTTTCACTCCGTTGGACCTCCAAATTTACTAGATGACTTGTTCTGACTTCAGTTAGCCTCCCATGCACCCTCCACTGAGCCCACTTCCCTATATCAGTGTTACACACTTCAGTTACACATGTTACACTCAGTTAGACTCAGATTGACACCTGGATGACTGGTTCTTGTGCATTGATGACCACCACTGATTGATGATGAGGACTCCTAGTTAGAGTGAAGCTACTCCATTCAGTGATTCGAATGACCTCCTTAAGAAATTCAAATTACTCAGTCATTGTTACTGTATTATATTGTAATTATTCACCCTCATTAGGATATTGAGTACTGATGCATGCTTTGCACAGTTTTACACCATTTTTCTGAGTTTCATCTATTGTGATTGATTTACTTGTTCATTAGATCTGTTGTGACTAATTTTACAGGAGACCACAACTGAGGTATGGAGTAGAGATGAGATACAGACCATCAATTCTTGACAAATTGAAATTTTGGAAAGTATTTGAAGATGATAAAAATATAATAATATTCATTGAGATGGTTAGTAAATTTCAAGGAAAATTTTAGGGGCAAAATTTAGCCCATGGGCTATTTTTCGACCTTTTTTTCCAAAACAAGATTCACCAATTTTCCTTTTTCTCATAGGTGATTCACCCAAATTCAATGGGATAATTTTTGTTTACTATAAAAATCACCAAAATTATATAAAAACTATATAAAGTCCTTAGAAATTTGTGTTTTTTTTTTTAAATTACCAAACATTTTATGGTTGCAAATTTAGGAATTAGTAAGATTCGCCAAGGTTTTTACACATTGAAAAAATTATGGATCCTTAAAATTTTCCCTGGTGAATTTTTTTGCTTTATTTATAGATTAGCAAGAAGAGAGAAAATATAAGGAATTATCTGATGAAGGACTACATTCATCCCCAAAGTTGATAAGCCACATTTCTAATCACAAAATTCTACAATTAAAGGATAATTTCATCCCCAATGGGTTGGTTCCCCTTAAACCAATATTTGAAAATAATGATGTCCCAATGAAACATACTATCCAACCTAAAGATGAAGATGTTGAAGATTCCAAAATTGGTACACAATAAGATCCAATATATGTCAAAATTTCTAAGTTCTTGACTGCGCTTGACTTAAAACAAAGATATCTTAAACTACTTAAATAATACATGGATGTATTTGCATGGATACATGAGGACTTAAAGACATATGACACATTTTTCATTCAACACAGGATACCTTTAAAACCGGGATCTAAATCCTTCAGGAAAAAGCTGTGATATGTAAATCCTATTATATTTCCCATTATTGAAAAGGAAGTAGGGAGCATGTTGGATGCTAAAATTATAATTCCTTTGATATATTATTAGTGGGTGGCCAACCTAGTGATTGTTAGGAAGAAGAATGGAGATATAAGGCTATGTGTAGACTTCAGAAACTTGAATAAATGCTCCTTGAAGGATAATTATTCCCTTCCTAAGATGGATCATATCTTGGAAAAGGTGGTAGGATCCAATAGGATCTCAATGATGGATGGATTCCGAGGATATAATCAAGTGGGTATGCATATCGAAGACAAAGAAACTACATATTTTACCACACCTTGGGGTACTTTCATGTATGGAAAAATGTCTTTTTTCCGTAATCAACATAGGAGCCACTTTCTAGAGAGAAATGGACATTGCCTTTATAGGTGAAAAGGACAATTTTATAGTGATGTGCTTGGATGACATGACAATATTCTATGGTTTAGGTGAATATCATATCAAGCATCTCAAACAAAAGTTCAACAAGTGCAGGAAGTTTGGACTGTCCCTTCATCCTAAAAAGTCCCATTTTGCAATGAAGGAAATTAATCTATTGGGCTACATTGTATCAAAAGAGGGGGTGAAAATTGGTCTTATAAGGATAGAGACAATCAAACTTATTATAATACCAAAAAAAAGAAGGAAATATAGTATTTCCTATGAAAAATCAATTTATTGAGAAGATTCATACCTAATTTTGCTAAGACATTCAAAAAAATAACCGATATGTTGAAAAAGACATTGAGGTTAAGTGGAATAATGAATCCAGGGATTCCTTTAAATAGATCAAAGCAACCTTGGGAAAATCACTAATACTAATCAACCCTGATTATGATAAAAAACCTTTATTTTATTTTTCCTCTTAGAGTACTATTTTAGTTGTTTTATTACAAAAGAATGATGAAGGACATGAACAACTGATAACATTTTTCATCAAAGCCTTGACATATGTAGATCTGAAATATGGCACAATGGAGAAGCATGCCTATGAAATGGTAAAGAATTTTAAAGCTTTCATAGGTAATATTTTACATTCTAAACTCATTTCTTCTGTACTTAACAACACAATGAAGTACATTATTAGTCAACCTAACCGTGATGGAAGAAGGGGAAAGTGGACAACTAAAATCCAAGAGTATGACCTAGAAATAAAACCAACCCAACTGATTAAAGGTCAGGAGTTAGAAAATATATTGGCTAGATCAAAGTGTGAATCCTCGATATGAATATGGTTGATGAAATGATAATAGTGATAGAACCTAAGACATGCAATCCATAAGAACACCCTAAAAATGTAGATCAATTTTTTTCTTATTCCATATGGTACATGGACATAATGTTCTATATGTTGCATCTTCAATTCACACATGATTATGATAAAGCTAAGTCTAGGTCCCTAAAATTGAAATCTATCAAATGTTGCATCCTAGATGAATATTTGTATTGGAAAGTTCCACTAGGAATTTTACTGAATTGTGTCATTAAAGAAGAGATATAAGGTATTTTAACAGAGTTTCATAAATATATATGTGGACAAGATCATGCTTGGATAGCTACATCCTATAATATAATAAGGGTTGGATACTATTGGCCCGCACTATTTTATGATGTCACTACCATAGTAAGAGCATGCACATAATTCCAATTGTTTGCAGGGAAACCTAAGTTGGTTTCCTTATTGCTTAGGCCTATCAAAGTGGAAGCACCTTTCCAACAGTGGGGATTGGAATTCATCGGTGATATTAAGCCCCATTCCAATGGTCAACACAGATCGATCCTTATAGCCACATATTATTTCACAAAGTGGAAGAGGCCATTCCTATCAGAACAACCAATGACTCAATTATTATCTTATTTTGCGAAGAAAACAATTTGTCAAGGTTTGGATGTCCTAGGAAAATAATCATAGATAATTCATGAGACTTTAAATATTCAAAGATGATGAAATTTTTCCAAGATTACAATATAGAATTGGGGCATTCAACTCCATATTATACACAGGGTAATTTTTGGTAGTATCCCCAAATAAAATTTTAATTAGGATAATTAAGAAGATGCTATCAAAGAACAAGAAGGACTGGTATTCAAAACTTAAAATATGCCTTGTGGGATTATATGATCAGTGCAAAAATATCAATAGGAACCTCACCATTCAAGCTAGTGTATGGATAAGAAGCCATTTTCCCCATCCAGTTAGGACTTCCAGTCATTAAGTTGCTATAGAATGGGGAAGAAGAACCAAATGACATGTAGAGAAGGATACATTAGCTAGTTGAACTACAAAAAAGTAGAGAACATGTGGAGATCAATAACCAAGTACATCAGGTAAGGATGAAGGGAATTTTTGACAAAAGGGCCTTATAAAGAAACTTTTAGCTAGGGGACTTGCTACTAAAGCGGGATGCTAGGAGAGAAGACAAAGGGAAACATGGAAAATTTGATAACTTGTGGGTGGGACCTTTCCATATTTTAGTTTCCCAAGGAAATAATACTTATTCTTTGGCTTAACTGGATGGATAAATTCTAGGAGCTACTATGAATGAAAGGATCCTGAAATGATTCCTATAATATTGGAAGCAATAAAGAGCTCACATCTATGTAAAATAGTAGTTAGATGCATTGCTTTAATTTTGTTCTTTCTTCCAAGTTTTGTTTTATTCATTTAATGGGATACTACTTGAAATTTAAATAAACAGGAAATTCGTAGATAGAAGAGGTAAATCCAAAACTATAATGTACCCAAATAGGATTTAGGCACACTAACTCGAAATTAGCAAGCTAGGATTATAATTTCCTAATTTGTCCCAAACACTAATAGGCCTTCACTAATTTTTCCAAGCAGGGGTTCAGGGATATCTACAGAATCTAAAAAACTAGATCCACACAACAAAAGGTTTACATACTTGAATTGGTGATTTGCTTCAAAATTTTGCACATTTGGGAGTGCATCACACCTGGGCATGACAAAATGACCGGAGGCAATGTCCGTAGGAATTATGTGGAACCTCAGCTGCTTCTGGTGTAATACTGGAAGCAAATAGCCCGCAGTATGGGATGATACACCATACCTGAAAATCTATGCAGCTTAGTGAGTTTAAAACAGTGGAAATCAAGGAGCTAGACTTAAAACTAGGTGCTCAACTTCAAAGACTTGAATCCAAACACTATTTTCTTCCCATGCTTCCAAACACCACAAAATAGTTACCAATTTCCTCATTGACACTTGGGATCAGCCCCCAAAAACCCAGAATGATATAAATTAACCACAAATTGATTATTGGAAGCATCTAAAGTCAAATCATGACACATAAAACAAGTTGTAATTGTGGATTTCTATATGATATTTAACAATAAAAATTAGACAAGAGACTACTGGAAAATCACACTAAAATTGTGTTATTTATGTAAGGACATAGGATGAACATTCATGGCTTCCCTAGAAGCTGCAAATAACAAGAACTTATGATATGACATGAGTCACATAACTTAGAATATTTATAAAGAAGAGAAGATAGATAACTACATCCTGGAAATGATTTCTTCTTCATAATTCTTGGACTACCAAGCAGTAATTCAATCCAAACGTGAGATCATACCTGCAAAATAATTTAAATGCTACATTGAATCTCCATGGAAATAAATGTGTGCTCTCTCCCTCAATCTCCAGCTGAAGGATCTCAAAATATCTCAACTAGATCACTGGTTGCAAAGGGGCACATATCCCAAATTTTTTATCAATAGGCACATCACCCAAGTTGTGAAAAGCATAGAGATCATCGAGTCAATCAATAATCTGTCAAAATATTCTCCATGGAGGATCTCATAGTCATTTTATAAGCTTATGGTGGCTTCTTTGTTAAGTTACATTGCATATGGACCACTTGCCTCATCAATTGCGCCCTTACTGGCTAAAATTAGGACTTGTAGCTTTTTGAGATTGTTTCCTTGCTTTCTTGTCTTTTCTGCTTTAGGAATGATTTTCTTCTTTTTAGCAAAAATATGGAAACTTTTACTTTCCTTTATTTTTTGTTGCTTTCATGCTTTTCATTGCTTTCCTGCTACTTTCTTGCTTTTTAGTTGCTTTCCTACTTTTCACTACTTTTTTTTGAGATTCCTTTGTGGGAGACAAGTCATAAGGGTCCACCCAAACTCCTATGCACCCTCTCGGGGCACCTAGTCATTTACAACTCATTAAACAATTAATTAATAATTAAACATTCAAATCTATGAACTACATCACTTATCCATGATTTAATTTAATTATACAAGATAACCATAGGCCAAAAATTAATTCCCTAACTAATTTATTTAATTTTTTCCTGAACCAATGGGAATTGAATGGGTTAGAGGGATGAGCATGGAGCCACTAAGGAGGGGACATTGCAGTCCTCCCAGCCCAAGATTGCTTGTCCTCAATTAATTGGAATCCTGGATGCTGTAAAACCTTCTCACCTTCCCATGTTGCATCTTCACTTGGTAAATATTTCCATTGAACAAGGTACTCTTTGATGGTCCTATTTCTCAACTTCATCTCTCTTATATGAAAAATATTATCTAGAACAAGTACCAAGTGTCCTTCATCATCAAGTGGAGGAAGCTCCTTTTAAATTGCCACTTGTTTACCAACTGCCTTCTTAAGACATGATACATGGAACACATTGTGTATCTTGCTTCCTATAGGTAACTCCAATTTGTAAGCAACTTCGCCAATCCTCCTCACAAATTTATACCGACCATAGAACCTTGGTTGCAACTTTTCAACCCCTTTTTCCTTCAAGGAAGATTTCCTATATGGATGCAATCTCAAGTATACCAAGTCACCTTGTTGGAAGGTTTGCTTTGTCCTATGCTTATTTTCATTCATCTTCTATTGGTTTTGCGCAACCTAAAAATTGTCCTTGAGTGCTTTGAGAACGATTTGATTCTCTTCGATCCAATCCTTGTCCTTTTGGGCCATGCAATATCCAAAAATCATACCTGTAAATGTAGGAGCATCATACCCATACAAATATTTGAAAGGTTTAATGCCAATGGATATGTGGAACATTGTGTTGTAGCAGAATTCTCCTAAATACAACCATGTAATCCATGCTTTCTACGGCCCTGTGACATAGTTCTTGAGGTAGCCTTCAAGCCATTGATTCACCCTTTCATTTGTACATTAGTTTGAGGGTGATAGCTTGTGATAAGATCCAAGCATGTTACAACCAACTTGAATAGCTCTTTCCAAAATGCACTCATGAATTTGTTGTCCCTATCACTTATTATGGTTTTGGGAAAACCATGCAACTTGAATACTTCTCGAAAAAAGAGACCAACAACTTGGCTTGTTGCAATAGTGAATGTAACAAAAACAAAGTGTGAAAAATTTCTTATCCTATCAACCACAACAAATATTTAATCTTTACTTTGAACCTTTGGCAAGCCAGTGATGAAATCCATGGAGATACTCTGACATTTTTTTCTCTATAATAGGTAGAGGTTGTAATAGACCAATAGGATGTATATGCTCCACCTTATTCTGTTGGCATGCAATGCACTCTCTCACATGATTCAACACATAATTTTTTAGGCCCTTCCATGAGAGTCTCTCTCTTACCTTTATATAAGTTTTCAAGAAACCAGGATGGCCATCCAAGGGTGCATCATGAGAATCTTCTAAAATTTTCTTTTTCAAAATCGACTCTGGAACCAAGAAGATTCGGTTCTTGTATTATATGACCTCATTAATCACCTTGTATGCATCATCATGTATTAACCCATCTAATATATCACATGAAAACATATTTTTAGATTACTCTACTGGTAACTAAGCCTTCCAATCAACAATAAATTCCATTAAAGAAAGAGTTGGCTTCCTAAAAAGTGCATATGCAACTACATTCATTTTCCCTTTCTTGAACTCTGTGACAAAATCATAGGCTTGAAATTTACTTACCCATTTTTTCTGCCTATCATTAAGCTGTCAAGAAATACCTTGGACTATTGTGATCAGTCTTGACAGCAAAATTGATCCCCACCTAGTACTGTTGGAACTTGGCCAATGAATGCATAATGGCCAACATTTATTTATCATTTATTGAGTACTGTATTTCATGTGGCTGCAATTTTATACTCTCAAAAGCAATGGGATTCTTATTTTGTGCCAGAACTGCTCCAATGCCTTCACCGGAAGCATCACTCTCAAGCATAAATGATAATAGTATTTAGTGCAGGGTTATGTCTACACTAGTTCAACTATTTCACTAAGAATTGGTGAAATTCTATGTTAGAAATGAAGCAATTATCACAAATTTCTTAAGATCTAAGTTCATTCATTGAGATCTAAGAACATTTTAGGATTAGAATCATGAAAGATAAGCAAACATTCAACACCAAAATTGTAGAAACTTGAATTACTTCATATTAAAACAATGAAGAATATACATGATTACCATGGATATAGGTGTGCATCCTTCCTCCATTGCCATAAGCTTTCCTTCCTTCCCCCTTGCTTTTGAATAATTTGAGCTCTTTCTCCTCCTTCAGAATCTCTCCAGCATTCCTTTGCTTTTCCTTTGTGTGTCTTTACCATACCCCAAAGCCTTTCTTATATAGCATTGGAAAATGGGCCTTAGGCTTCTCTTTTGAGTGTGGGATAATCCCCTTTCATGCTTTTAGATCATTTTCACTTAAAAACCCTTTTTTCCATAGTCTTTAGGCTTTTTTACACAACTTAGCATACTTTAAGCACATTTAATGCATTCATCTTCACTTTTTAATTGGTGTAGCTTATGTTTGGACCTTTGATGAGCGGTTCGATGACCAAACTTAGTCTCCTTAGGTTCTTATTGTCTTCACCTAATCCTTCCATTTATGGGAGAAGCGATTAGATCAGAGAGGACTTGTCTCTTAATGTACTTGTTTTATGTCTTCATGTTGCGGGCGCATAGTAGAAATGTGCTTCATCTGTCACATGACTAAGGGTGTCAATTTGATTGTTAACAGATGCCCCCTAATGTGTGAGGTCGGAAGCAAAGCTAGGGGCCGAAATACATTATTGAAATTTATACTTAGTATACTGATACTCTTTGTATTGATAATCTTTATCGTTCAAAGCAAGGATGAGGGAAGGAAAACTCACAAGTGCAGGATTGAGGATCATACCTGCAAAACATAGCAATTTCTCAAATATATAATATCTTACTGAGGCGGGCATACCCATGCTCAGCAGTAATCAAGAATGGCCACGAACAATACACAGTGGATCCATGTCAAAAGAATTTTTGTATGAAATGTAAACATGCACTTTGATGAGTGCGAGAACGAAGTCTTTATTGGACTTCTGACATGGTAATCTAATCTTGCGTAGCTCGGGCAGTGCATCAATGAGTGATACAACTGTGTTTCCCAAGGTATTCAATGCAAACCGACGATAGTATGAGTTTATATCATGCGAATAGGTGATCTGATGTCGAGCATAATAAAACACCATCTGATTACCGGTCATTGATGTATACCATTAACAAATGCGAAGATACCCACTGATAATAATGATGGACTCTAAGGTATTGAGTACAAAATAACAAGTGTGAATAGATGTTCTAAATTCGAACACTTGTAGAATCAAACAATCAAGGGTCATTGATGTATACCCACTTTCATTTGTGAGGAAACTTGCCATTAATGACTGCAAGATCTAAGGTAGTCTTGGGTTTCTAGATCCATGTCCTATATGTTGATTTGATGTCGATAGCAATAGATCCATCGGAAGGAGGGAATTGATGCATCCCACATCAACCGATACGAAACAAAGATAAATAGTATGATATAATTTGGTAGAACTGCAAGATCCAACACTGTATACTGACACAAGGAAGGCCGACATGATTGGTCAGGAATATTGGAGGAATGACCGACTCAGTTTGGACTTTCCTTGAACACATAACATGATGCAGAATGGACACTTGGAAACATAGGACTTTGAGTAACCGAACTTAATGAAATCCGTTAATGCCAGATGCATTAACGAAAGCTCCATTGGTGATGGGAAGGATAACCCATTGGTGGACATCTGTTCAAAATACTAGTACAATTTCCTAAGGCAAATGTAGATGGTGTACTGACAGCGGATACAAAATTATGTGTCGTGTTCAAGGGAGACAAGGACTGACTGTTGCCGTTTTCTTCGAAGTTTATAATATGAAGTGATTCAAGTCTCTCCCTTTTTGGATTTTTGTGTTTTCCAAAAAAATTTAACCTTTTTCATTTATTAGCTTGAAAAAAGAATAAAGCATGCTATAATACTGTTAAATTTTCTGAATTTAATTCAATTTGATCTAGGATCTTAACTGAGAGAACAACATGTACAACATATCTACAGCATATCAATCATGGAGACAATAATGCAAGCACACAAGAGACACAAAGATTTACTTGGGGAAAACCATAAAGGTGAAAAACCCCAATAACTTCCTCAGAGATAGATAGAGCAATGATACAACCAACCAAGAGAGATAGCCATAACCTAGCAGCAGATACTCCTCCTCCATAAGTGCGCCACTCCTCCTTGAGTGCATGTGTGAGAAGTGAGTGAGTAAATAGAGTGCCTCCCGCACTCTATTTATACTTGACTTGACTTGCCTTTTTACCTAACTCATGTAGGCTCGAACTTAACCACATAACATAATGCTGACTGGGCCGACCCCCAATAGGGTGGTCTAATAACCCTTTGACCCACATGGCCGACCCCCAATAGGGTGGTCTAATAACCCTTTGACCCACATGGCCGACCCCCAATAGGGTGGTCTAATAACCCTTTGACCCACATGACTTATACAGGGCCGACCCCAAACAAGGTGGTCTAATAACCCATCAAGTATAAGTTACGACACTTACAATATAAATAACGACACTTCCTTATAGAGGAATAATACCATCTCTATAGGAATACAATATACATATATGTCAAATACATTCCGAAGTTACATATACATCAACACTCCCTCTTAACTAGGAAGGTATTTCTCAGCACAGTTCTTCTAGCACAAGTCATCTTCTCTGGATCATCGTCACTGGATAATCGTCATCGAGTCATCATCATCATTGTCACTGCTGTTGCTATCTCAATCAATCTCTGAATCTACTCGTCATAGGAAGTTCTACAGAGCCAGTCCTTTTTCATACTGGATGTAGGCCCACCACCTGCAGGTCTTCGTCATCACTGGCCATACTGTGGAATCCTCAGGACTTATTACGTGCATCACAAAACCTCGAAAGAGCATCCCAGGATGTTACGGGTACACAACTACGACCTGTAGGATCTCCTAGGGCGCTATTACATGTGACCCCACCACAAAACCTTGAAAGAGCATCTCAGGATGTTACGGGTACACAACTCCGACCTGAAATCTCCCAGGGCAGAAATTACATGTGGTCCACCACAAAACCTAGCAAGAGCATCTCAGGATGTTACGGGTACACAACTCCAACCTGAAATCTCCCAGGGCACAAATTACATGTGGTCATGGCAAAACCTCGAAAGAGCATCTCAGGATGTTACGGGTACACAACTCCGACTTGAGATCTCCCAGGGCACAAATTACATGCCATAGGACAAAACCTCGCAAGAGCATCTCAGGATGTTACGGGTACACAACTCCGACCTGAAATCTCCCAGGGCACAAATTACATGTCCTCCCAGAGCAATGTCTCGAAAGAGCATCCCAGGCTGTTACGGGTACACAACTCCGACCTATAGGATCTCCCAGACATGCTCATCTGCACAACCTGATCCACGGCCACAGAGTATCAACCTGATACTCACCATACATCATCCTGATCATCATCACTGCAACGTCCTGCTGCATGTCATCTAGAGCAACATCCTGAAGCTCGTCATCCATGATCATCCTGATCATCACTGCAACATCCTGCTGCATGTCATCTGGAGCAACATCCTGAAGCTCGTCATCCATGATCATCCTGATCATCATTGCAACATCCTGCTGCATGTCATCTAGAGCAACATCCTGAAGCTCGTCATCCATGATCATCCTGATCATCAATGCATCTACCTGATGCATACCAAGTATCTATCTGATACATATCATCATACATGATCCTCCTGATCATCAATGTATCCACCTGATACAAATACAAATACATGATACATATCACCATACATGATCCACCTGATCATACAATGTATCCACCTGATACATATACAGATACATGGTCCAAGCATCCAACATGATGCATACATACATACATAAAATGATCCAATTGATCATATCCAGCATCCACATGATGCGTACATACATACATAAAATGATCCAACTGATCATATCCAAGCAGAAACCAGAACATCATCCTGATGCTCATCATCCAGCGCTTACATCCACAACCATGTGAAGGATCCTCCTTCCAACATGCTTGGAATGGCTTCAGCAAATGTGTCCATCACTTCTTCCTCGAAGTGTCCTCGATCTGGAGAACGCAAAGCTTCTCTCTGAAGTACTCGAACTTCACCCTGGCTAGTGGCTTCGTCAGCACATATGCAATCTGCTCGTCCGTCGCAACATACAAGAGCTTCACAGCTCCCCTCTGCACCATATCCCTGATATAGTGATATTTGATCTCTATGTGTTTCGACCTGTCATGAAACACTGGGTTCTCGGATAGCTTCACACAACTCTGGTTATCACAGAAGATACCAGTAGCATCCAGCGGGAGATCAAATAACTCAGACAGTAGCTTCCGTAGCCATACTGCCTCACAACTAGCTGAACAGGCTGCAACATACTCAGCCTCTGTTGTACTCAGTGCTACGCAAGACTACTTCCTGCTAAACCAAGAGATCACACCTGATCCCATACTGAAGCAGCACCCAGATGTGCTCTTCTTGTCTGCAGCACTGCCAGCCCAATCTGAATCAACATAACCCTACAGGTTAAACTTTTGATTCGCCTCATACCTGAGCCCATAATCCACTGTACCCTTCAGGTACCTCGGAATATGCTTTACAGCAACCAGGTGAACACTCCTCGGATCCGTCAGGAATTGGCTCAATGTGTTCATAGCAAAGCAAATGTCTGGTCTCGTGTTCGTTAGGTACATCAAGGACCCAATCATCTGGCAATACATAGAGACATCAATCGGCTCAGACGAAGCATCACATAGAAGCTTCAGATTTGATGCCATAGGTGTGGCCATGGCCTTGCAATCCATCATCCCGAACCTCTTTGGGATCTCTACTGCATACTTCCCTTGTCCAAGGAAGATTCTATCTGCACTCTGCCACACCTCCATGCCAGAAACAAATAGTGCATCATCCCCAAGTTCTTCATCTCGAACTCGGTGGTAAGCTTCCGCTGCGTGTCGGCAATCAATCTATCTTCACCATACCAAGTTCTGCACATATATGATTTTCTATCATGTGTCTCAGAACCAAGTAGCTGCTCTACATACACTTCTTCTTCAACTACACCATTCAAGGAAGTTGTCTTGAATCCATCTGGTGTATCTTCTATTTCATCACTTTTATATTTCTCAATGCTGCCATCTGCAACATGCTTGATCTGATAGTTCCATTTGGATGTCATAACAAACTTCCCTTCACATCTTGGGACTACATCCCAAACATCATTCTTCAAGATCGACGGATCATGGCATTCCATTTCTTCATCCCAGATCCTGGGAACTTCAATATCTTCAATAAATAAATTTGTTGCTGAACAAATGTTGTAGTTCTTCTTTTGTAGGAGATGGCATACGATCTTTCCTACACAACAAGTTAAATTGCATGATTAGAAAACATCTCATAGTTTTCAGAACAAATTCTTACACATAAATAAATATGTCATACAGTCATGCAATTATCTTAGCCAATGCTTCAATACAACATTTATCCATATCCCGTAACTTTCTAGATGCCTTCCAATCTCTACCAGAACATTGTTAAGAGTGTGCACAACTCCCAACATGTCAGCAAAGAGGTTTCATTCTAGATAAGTAGCGATGGAATGTTGTACAGTGCCATAGGCTACTTACCCATGCATATTAGTAGTATACTGTTCATCAATGCAATTATTCTAATGTGCATAATACACAACCTAATTCTAGGAACATCAATATATACATCATTGAACAGTATTATTTAAACAAGCACATATGCAAGAAATGATAATTAAAAAATACTTATCTTTGTTTGGTTACTGGGTGGACTCCCTCTGAGTCTTTGCTTCCTTGTAGGAGCTGCTGAAGTAGCTTCTTCTACACCTTTCTATTATGGAATGTAGAAAGATGGTCAACTCCCTCTGAATATCCGCATCCTTGCAGAAACTACTAAAGTGTGCTCCTTTGCTTTCTTGCAGGAACAACTAGAGTGTTCTCCCTCTTGATCTTTGCTTCCTGGATTACCTGTCCTTGAACTTACATTCATCCTTGGTCCCTATGCATGCTTATTAGTATCATGATTGTGTTATCCTTGTGAACTCATATAAAATCATACATTCATTAGTATACTATTAAAACACAATAATCTTAAGCATGTATAGTCATGATCATTTCAAACATAAAATAATAAGCATTAGCATTCAAGGTTTATGTAGGATTCTTATGGTTAGTCAAATCATAAGAAATATAACATGTCTAAACCTGTAATTACTCAAACCTATGACTCTTCGTGAATAATCATTATCAACAACACATTAGTATAAGATCCTAACACAAGGTAGGATTCTAGCTTGATATAGGAAAAACATACCTGGATTAGCATGCTAGCTAGTTATGTCTAACATACTCACATGATGTCTTCTTGTTCTTCTTCAATGACTTGTGCTAGTAACCTGTATATCTCATAGGTTAGTCATTATAAAACCAAGTTATACATACCTCGTAAATGGATCTTCTATGAGATCCATGACAATGGATGAGTCTTTATCCTCATGTCAGCATGATCATATGTTCTTGAACTGGAACATGATTTGTCTTTCTTCGTGTACCTTTCATGTTAGTAGACAACATAAACCTCATACAACACCATAATGCATTAGTACAATCATAAGTGTCAACACCCTAATCAATGAATATCTTCTATCATGCATTCATAATTTTGTTAAGGTGATACAACAAATCTAAAATCAAGATTGTACTAACCGTAATAACATGAAGATAAACATACCATAAACTTAATCAAGAACAAATCTCAAAACATACCTCGATGAGTCATACCTGTCGAGATCGCTTGTAATCTTCTTATGTAAGGCCTTAGCTTCATCTCCCTCTGAAACAGGAACTTCTTCACTCATGCAGATGATCAATCCATCTTCTTCTAGGATTAACCCAATCCACTTGATTGCAAGAACTGGACCTGGAGCTAGATATGGGTTTGTTAGAGAAACCCCAAAAATTCAAACTTTGAATTTCAAACTTCCGAAAGGATAGAAATATGCGCCTTGATGAGCTGATCAAACTGGTATATTCAGAATTTGAAAACTGCAAAGTTTTACTCCTTAATTTTGCCTTTGAAACTTCCGGATTCACTGGACGTGACCCTGAACTGGTGTTGGAGCCGAGGTCGTAGCTACGGTAAAGCTGCGAATTTTGGGAAAAAAGCACAAGTATGGAAGGAAAGTGCTAATTTTGGGACAAGCACTAAGTTTTGGGCAAGAAGGAGACGGTGCGCAGTACGGTGCCGGATGGACAAGCTCAGCGAAGATCACGGACCGGAAATCACGGAGTTCGCGTGCACGTCATAGAAGAATGAAGGTGGCTTAGCTACCATAATAAATAAGGCGATGGAGTAGAGGGCTCAGCTACCCTCATTTAAAGGCTAAGTACAGAATTTATGGTTGCTCGGACCAAGGAGGAGCAACGGACCAGAGCATTGAAGGCGAAGGACAAGCGCCCATACCCACAATCTGCGCCGAAAGTCAAGGAGCCTGCAGGAAGCGACGACGTGACTACAAGCGGCGCCTACAGTACACCTAGCCATGTGCGTGGTTAGGGTTTTTGGGAATCACTGTTGGGAAAGGCCCACAGTTTTGTAAAGGTGTGACCGTCATGGCCACCTATATATATGTATACATGATAAGAAGAAGAGTTAGAAAGTTTTGGGATAATTAGATGGTTAGACTGTTCGATAGTCAGTCTCGAGGATAGATCATGTGTTGATTATCCTTTGCTATGTTTTCTACCGAGTGTGTAGAACTAGAGTAAGAGTCGGATAGCCGAGGAGCTAATCCCTGAGTTGCCAGACAGTCTGAGTTGACGTCTGTGCCTTTGTAATCTCTGTAGAGAAGAGACTAGATTGAGAAAAGGGCTCCCAGCTGTGTGCGTGGAGTTTCCTGTAAAGATCTAAGGCTGCAGCTGTGTGCGCAGCATATTGTATAACTCTATCATTTTCTGGTTAATATAAACTCCTGTGGACGTGGTTTTCCTCGAGGAGATGAGCTTCACTTATTTCTTCTTGTTATAATGTTTGCATGAATGATTTAACTGTTTAAGTTCATTACCTGTGTATACAAGACTCTTGCATTACCTTTGCGACTGTGTAAGTGAGTTTGGGAAGGTCCCTTGATAGCTATAAAGTGTTAAGTACTGAAGAAGTGGTGGAGCACTGTCGTGGCAGCGACCGAGGAAAGTGATACTGCGCTGGGCGCGCAGGGCGAAGAGGTACTTAACGCGTCGACGCAAGGAATACTTGCCTTCTGCGCCAGAGAGGAGACTTGCGCAGCGGGCCTGCTGAGGAAGGAAGCCGCGCAGTTGCGCCGAGGGGCCTGCGGAAAAGTCGGACCGCCGACATCTGAGGAACCGGAAGAGGAAGAAAAATCTCCGCGTCACCATGGTTAAGGAAATCTGATTCCTTAACCCCCCCATAGCCACTTCGGGTGAGACCTCGAGCTGCCGCGCAGCTCGTTGCCGAGAGGGCCAGTGCGCCAAGGGGTTTGTTGCTGCGCTTCATTAAAACCCAGGTCTGCCCAAGAAAGCAGCCAACAACTGGGGTTTGATGAAGCCCACTCTTCTGCCCAATCAAAATGTTTGATCCATATCTCTAAGCTTCTATTTTTCTGAGGAGCTTCCAGCCATGGTCACAGATTTCAAAAATTCCCATTTTTACAGAAGCCCTAATTTTCCACTTTTCTGATCAAAGTCCCGAACTAGGGTCTAATCAAGCCCGGCCTTCTGCCCAACCAAAAATTCTGATCTTGGTCTCTAAATTTCTATTTTGATGAGTATCATCCAGCCGTGGTCTCCGATTACAAAAATTCCAACTTTCTCCAAAGCCCTAAATTCCGGAAGCCATGAATGAAGGTACCAAAAAATAATTCTGTTTTGACATAAATATGTACCTGATTGTTTCTGGTGTAACTCTGAAATTTTTTATCCACAGGGTCTGAAAAAGTTTCCTGAGATAGCCTGACCTGTTATCTTTCCATCCTGACAGGTCTGACCTCAATTGGCTTCTCTGAGAGAGAGTTATGCCAAATGTCGCAACGTGACCTGTTTTGGGATAAAATAGGAGAGCGAACTTGTACGGCATGACACGTGTCACTGTTTTAACTTAGGCCTCTGAAAACGCTTCCTGAGATAGCTCGGCCTGTTACCTTTCCATCCTGATAGGTATGACCTCAATTCGGCTCTCTGAGAGAGAGTTATGCCAAATGTCGCAACGTGACCTGTTTATGGGATAATACAGGAGAGCGAACTTGTACGGCGTGCAACGTATCATTGGTTCAACTTCGGCCTCTGAAAACGTTTTCTGAGATAGTAAAGACTGTGTACTACCTGTCACTTTTTACGAAATTTCATTTGGATCTTCCTAGCCCAAGATATGACCTTTTTCCCAAGGTCACCTGATTTTGACTCAGATCTGGAAGAGGAAGAAACCCTATATTGTACAGATCATAAATCACAAAGTACAACGAATTAGAGGTTGGCCGTTGGACACAAGGTACCTGGAGATCTTAGCTTCGGCCTGTAACAATTTCAGATCCGAAAACTTCTCCAAAACGGATTTATAGCGAAAGTGATACGATGACTGGTTTTTGTTATATCAAGCCCTAGCATCGTAAGTGCAACAAGTGTCATACATGCCATATCATGCCTTCTTTTAGGCTAGCTCTGATACCATGTTAAATTTTCTGAATTTAATTCAATTTTATCTAGGATCTTAACTGAGAGAACAACATGTACAACATATCTACAGCATATCAATCATGGAGACAATAATGCAAGCACACAAGAGACACAAAGATTTACTTGGGGAAAACCATAAAGGTGAAAAACCCCAATAGCTTCCTCAGAGATAGATAGAGCAATGATACAACCAACCAAGAGAGATAGCCATAACCTAGCAGCAGATCCTCCTCCTCCATAAGTGCGCCACTCCTCCTTGAGTGCATGTGTGAGAAGTGAGTGAGTAAATAGAGTGCCTCCCGCACTCTATTTATACTTGACTTGACTTGCCTTTTTACCTAACTCATGTAGGCTCGAACTTAACCACATAACATAATGCTGACTGGGCCGACCCCCAATAGGGTGGTCTAATAACCCTTTGACCCACATGGCCGACCCCCAATAGGGTGGTCTAATAACCCTTTGACCCACATGACTTATACAGGGCCGACCCCAAACAAGGTGGTCTAATAACCCATCAAGTATAAGTTACGACACTTACAATATAAATAACGACACTTCCTTATAGAGGAATAATACCATCTCTATAGGAATACAATATACATATATGTGAAATACATTCCGAAGTTACATATACATCAACAAATACATTAGAGGAAATGAGTGTCTCAAGGGAATGCACCTAAATGTCAAGGGCATGGGTCAGGCCATGGCAAAGATCTGTATTGCAAACACAGGCTGAGCTAGTTATGGGTCAAATATACATAAGCAATGGTTTATAGGCATCTTGTAACAGAAAGTGTCTATACAAGAAAATAAGCAACATAAGCAATAAGCAACAAAGCAGTTTGCATGGATGTTCAAGTGGATATTTTAACACGTGCTTATGTAAAATGACAAAAAGTTGGGAGCCCATCAAAATGTGGTAAAAAATGTATGAAAGAGAGATATGTGGTCTCAAACTCCAAGTCATGATATCTTGATTTGATGATAAAATGTAATCCAAGAAGTCATGTGAGCTCAGATATCTCACAGACCAAATGGGCCAAGTAACCGAATCATATGCCTCCATCAAGAGAAGATTTTGATCTGAATGTGTCGAAGCTATTTGAGTAGCTTGGTTTGAAACTTCTACTACAGATAGAGGTGATCCATATGCTTGCCAACATGGAAATGACATTACACAAGCTGAGGTCCTTTCATCTACTATGGTTAGACAGATGTTCTTACCATGAGTCGTTACTTTAATTTGAAAAGAAACTTCGGGAAGGATCCTATATATTGAATGGTCTATGTCTGATGTGATCAAAGTCTCATCGGATGGATCAATAAAACCAATGGTAGACAATAGTTCCTTTCTTTGTGCAGAATGATATTGCAATACCTCCCAAGGCCAACATGGCACATGGTACTTGAGCTAGGTCTTCAAGAACATTATCGTTCTGAGCAGCTCGCATGTTAGGATTATGCATTGTTCTACGTAGAACACCTTTGGGGGGGTGTGTTACTAAGTCTATGGCTGGTTTCTCAATGTAGAGATAACCATCTAGTTGTGATTCCGACTGATCTGATGTACTAGGAGAGATATCATAAGAATAGTCCTTTTTGAATGTTCATCTCAGGATAACAAATGAAGACATTGGCATTAGGATCATTGCCTTCTTGCAGGGGGGTTGGCTTGTTTCCACCTCACAGGGGTATCAGTGTCAAAATAGTGGGTTGTTGTTTCCCACCGCATTGAAGCATAGTAGGTGCATCTCTTTTCCAAGAGTTAGCATTTTTCTTACTCTTGTACTTCTTCTTCTTTCCTCTCAGTTCTATGGATGAGACTGTGAGGATGTTAGAATTGTTGGAAGGATTAGTAGGTTGTTGCATTTCCTGGCCAGTTGTGGGTTACAAATTTTGAATAGATACTTGTCCCAGATGTGGGTTAATCTGTTCAAGATGGTTGACGAAATACATCATACCATTTACATGATGTCCATGTGGCAGCCTAGCTGGATAAGACGCAGGTCTCACAAGTTGGTTCCAAAAAGATAGGTTATTTTCTAGAACCTGACCACTCCATTGCGGAATGGGGTTAATGGTTGGATTGCCCCCTTGCGGGGTTAGGCCCAAAAAATATTGGTTGCTTTCTAGAACCTGACCACTCCACTAATATGGTCCTTAGGTGTGATAATCATTCCAAGGTGGGTTTCCCCTTTGCGGAGACTGACCCCAAGAAGAGTGGGTATTTCCTGAAATATGACCAATGGGTGGATTGCCTCCTTGCGGAGGTGGGGTCCAAGAAGATTGGTTGCTTCCTAGATCCCAACCACACCATGGCGGTTGAACCTAGTATTCAAAGTAATTCCAAGGTTGATTGCCTCCTTATGGAGGTGGAATCCAAAAAGGTTGTTTACTTTCTGAATATTGCCCAATCCATTGTGAACTAGGTTGCATGTATGGATTGCCCCCTTGCGGGGGTATGTTCCATTGATATTGGTTACTTGGTGGAACATTACCATTCCATGGATGGATAGAATTAACGGGTAGATTTCCCCCTTGCGAGGGTATGTTACATCGAGATTGATTACTTGGTGGAGCATTACCACTCCATTGCTGGATAGGATTCATGGGTGGATTGCCCCCTTGCGGGGGTGGGCCCCAATTAGATTGGTTACTAGTTGGAATTAGACCACTCCATTGAATGTTTCCTTGGTTTAGATCAGCATTCCAAGGTTGATTTCCTCCTTGCGAAGGTGGTCCCCAACAAGATTGGATACTTCCTGAAACCTCTCCACTCCATTGATGAATGGGGTTGATAGGTGGATTGCCGCTAGACATTGTGCTAGGATAAGTTAGAGGATAACCCCTCAGGGAATTCCCACTAATCTGAGGAACATATCCCCAATTGGCATAAATGTTCCATGGTTCATTACTTTCGCTAGGAATATTACCATTACATGGTGAAGGGTTTCCCCCAGAAGTAGAATTTGGACAAGTGTTTTGCATACCATGAGGATTTTAGTTTGCTCCTTGTGTGTTTTGACCTTGATTAGACAAACCATATGGAAAACCAATGTTTGGTAAGGCATACCCTTCAGTAGGGATTGATGTAGAGGCCAAATTGGAAGTATTGCTACCTCCAGAAACTGTTTGATGTTGCCATGATATAGTTCCTTGTGCTCTTGATGAAGCCATAGGGTAATTTGTTGAATTTTGTATGTCATTCAAACTTTCAAAAAGATGTTTGATATCAAGCAGTGACTCACAGATAGTAAGTGCAACTGGTTCTGAAAGACTCATCAAAGGAGGAATTACATGAGCATGTGTGTGATGTTTCAATGTTTCGATTTCAACTAGAGTAAGATTATCAAGTATGTCTGTATTGAGTTCGTGATGTGACGATGAATTCTCAGTGTTGATTTGATGTTGTTCGTCTCGAGTAATATTAATTGAGTTTACAATCAGTTCTGTTTCCAATTCATTAGGATGTGGTTTTTGTATCTGTCTCTACAATGTAGTAGGGCCTTCAATTTCTGGTGACTCACCTCGCTTCCACCGTGACTGGCGGATCAGGAGAGTAGCCACTTCTAAGAATTTGATAAAAGTATGCATTTTAAAATGATAGTTTGAATCAAACAATCCTAAGGAAATCTAGACTCAAAAAATGGAAAATGTCCACATAGTAAAAATTCCCTAGAGATTCAAGCAAGCAAACTTACTCTTCCAAAGAACCGAATCTCAGTGAAAAGATGGATTAGAGGGCCTTCCGAAACTAGTAGTTGTTGAGGGATCTCAAGCCTCAAACAATTGCTAGCAGCGAAGGTATGAGAAACAATTACAATAAAATTTAATCGCCAGGGGTGCAAGCGTTCGTTCCTAACCAATCACCTTCCCAAGGAGTAAAAGTTCTAAATTCTGTTTCAGGTATTGGAAGTGTTTCCCACTCACAATAGCCTATGTGATATCCTAGGAATAGACACTAAAGTTACCACTTCTCAATCGACAATCGGGACGAATAGTTGTAAGTTGAGGACAAATCTCATAACCAGGAACTCTAGAAACAGTGATGTCACCCGGAGGACTTGTCATTGAACATAGAATCCCCTCGATAAGCTCATGTCCCACTAAATAAGTAAGAGGGGGGAACCACCCTTACTTATCCAGATTGACCTTGTGCTTGACGCATGTTTTAGAAGCGCTTTCCCGACAAGCATTTTTTTCTACTAATGGATTTACTCTCTTTAATCAATGCTAGTTTCAAATTTTTGCAGCCTAGGAGTGTTAACTCTCCAAACCTAATCCAGGGCACTAACTTAAACTTGTTGGTGATATGAAAATCAAAAGTTTTTCAATTTTAGATTAAGCGCCAATTTTAAGGGTAGTTTTCTTAGTTTCAGGAGTGGAAGTGAAACTGGTAGTGTTTTGACTCGAAAACAAAATGAACCACACAATGCAATATGCTCACTATGTTATCTTTCAGTTCGATGAATATGCTAACTTAATGAAGAGTTAGAAGTTCATGAACTTCTTTCAGACATGCAAAGTTTCTGGTAGATTTCTTATGTTCATGCACAGTTTCTCAGAAATATGGATAATAATTGATGTTTAATGACCAGTGTAACCCAAACAGATATCTCAAGTAAAAGTGAATCTAATTCTATTACACGGGGTATCTCTGTTTCTCATTCACAAGATCGCCATAAGGCCTAAGTGAAGAGGATACGCAAAGCCCTTTAGAATGCTTCTGAATTAAATTCTAAACTGTTACACATGAGATCCACTTTCTCATTCACAAGATCGCCATAAGGCCCAAGTGAAGAGGATACGGTGGCTCAAAAAACTGTATGCAAAAATTAAATCTACATTGTTACAAGTGAGATCCACTTTCTCATTCACAAGATCGCCTTAAGGCCCAAGTGAAGAGGATACAGTGGCTCGATATAGGATGCTTTGAAAATCAACCCCTAAACTATTACAAGAGAGATACACTTTCTCATTCACAAGATCATCATAAGATGTGAGTGAATGGGATACAGTGCCTCATACACAATATATCTCAAGAAAAGTGAACTCTAAAGGTTCAATTCTCTCTAATTATGCATGAAAATCATGAAAGCATTCAAACTCTTAAAACAAAATATAACTAATTAAAGTTTGTTTATGTTTTGTGGAAAGAAATTGCTCTCAAATTATCTCAACATGTGATGTTTAAAGTGTTTATCAATGCAAATGTGTGTGAATGGCACTTTAAGTCATACAACTCCAAGCCTAACTCAATTTTAATCCAAATTTTCCAACTTTGTTTCTTTTTTTTTTAATCTAAAATTAAAGATTTGAAAAGGATTCAAAATTTTTGCAAAAATTTTCCTTTTTAATCTAAAATTAAATATTTAAAAATCTTCAAAAAAATTTCAATTTTTTTTTTTCTAATCTAAAATTAAAGATTTGAAAAGGTTTCAATATTTTTGCGAAAATTTTCCTTTTTAATCTATTAAAGATTTTAAAAGCTTCAAAAAAATTTCAATTTTTTTTCCTTTCTAATCTAAAATTAAAGATTTTTAAAGCTTCAAAAATTTGTTGGAATGCATTTTAACCAATTCAAAAAGGTAGGTTCATAAGGAGTTTTGGCGCTCAAGTTTGATTCATTTAAATTTCAAGTTTAAAATGGTTGCAATATTACCAAAAATCTCTTCACCAAAACACATTTACCAAAACGCAAATTCAAAATTGGTGTAATGAGTCAATTTAGAAAGGTGAAAATGCCGAGATTGAAGCTTTCAAGTCTTCAACGCAGAGTTTGCTATGCATTTCTGGAATTGGACATACACCTTGGTTCTAAGCAAAGATATTTCACCATACAAATTAAAGGCTGAGAGACTCAGTTAAAGAAAACACAGAGAAATGGTTTTCTTATCTCCCTACTCAGCGTGGGTTTTGAATGTTGTTGTAACACGTGTTGGGCATTCTTTGAGTTCATTGGGAAGACAATCTCACGAGCTTAACCAAACAATTCTCCATAAAAGCGCATGCTTCATTTTGCTGCGCCTTTTCCATTTGCAGGTTTTGGAACGGTTTTTGGTGAACCCTTAATTATATGGAGGGATTGCAGATAACCCAAATTGGCCAAACTTGACACTAAAATGGGACAAGGCCAAAATAGTCGATGCGCCAGGCGTTCTCTTGGATTTGGGATTCCTTTTGGAGGCCTACTACCCAAAAGATTTCAGAAAAAAAAGAAAGAAAGAGGAGGACCAATCAATCCTTCCAATGCAACACATTACCAAATCGAGGTAGAGTGTAAGCCCAACCTTCAAGGCCAAGTTTGAAAACAACGTAGCGCTGCTATGAATCTTCATCACAGAGATTTAATGACTGAGATTTAATGTTGAAGAAACACCAACGCAAAGTTTACAAGACAACACATAGAGCACCGAGAGCTGGGCAATGTGCAATTCTTTAACGTCGGGGTTTGAAGCATCTACATGTAGAGTTTGAAGCATCTACATGCTGAGTTAACATTGATATCGATCAATGATCCATGCGAAGCTAAAAGATCTAGGTAGGGTTTAAAAAAACACGCAAATATCTACATTCTTTCAACGCTGCACTGTTGCAATTTGTGGCAGAGTTAACAGATCTTACACACAGAGGTTGAGAAAATGCTTAGAGTTTAATCTTAAAAGATCGTTCACACATAGTTTAATCCTAAAAACTTGAGGTAGCATTTCATGAGCCGAGTCTCAAATCGTAGTTGAAAATGCTAGTATGCATGGGTTTAAAGATCGCATCCTTCAACGCTGAAGTCCACAAATCCTGAAGCCGAGCGAAGGTAGCAGAGAAAGATATCAGTTATCATAGGCATTTGCAGGATTGTTCAAAGCAGGACAGTGATTCGATCTACGATTCACTCATCTTTTAAGAGTTTTAGGATCGATCAATGATTCACGCTGAATGCAGAGGTCTTGGAAAAGTTTAGGGTCGTGGCAGAGTTTTTTTTGTTTTTTAAAGAGAAACCTTCAACGCCAAGTAACATGGAGGAAGTGCCAGAACTTTAAAGGGACCTTCTTCAAAGTTAAAACCAAATGCATGGGCTTTCAAGAGAGATTGAAGACATGCAGAGCTTAAAGCTCTGCAACGCAGAGGGTTTCAAAAATCCACATCGATGCAAGGTTTAAAGAAAAAATAGAGCTCTACAGACTTTAACACAAAGTTTAAAGGACCACGCAGAGCCTCAAAGTGTCAAGACCTTTAATGCTAAGTTATAAAAACTAGATCTCAAATAAGCCAAGAAACTCAGATATGACTGTAAATTTAAGGTAGTTTGTTGGATTAAAGGTGTAGGTATGCTAGTATTAAATTTTTCAAGATATATCTTAAGCTCTTTAATGGATCTTTACAACAGAAATGAGTATATCTAAAGGAGGATTAGCACCAAAAGATGTAGAAAAATCATGAAATTTCAAGAAATTTCAAGCAGCAGAGTTTCCTTTCTGATAACAATATTTAGTGTAGGGTTGTGTCTACACTAGTTCAACTATTTCACTAAGAATTGGTGAAATTCTATGTCAGAAATGAAGCAATTATCACAAATTTCTTAAGATCTAAGTTCATTCATTAAACATTCATTGAGATCTAAGAACATTTTAGGATTAGAATCATGCAAGATAAGCAAACATTCAACACCAAAATGGTAGAAACTTGAATTACTTCATATTAAAACAATGAAGAAGATACATGATTACCATAGATATAGGTGTGCATCCTTCCTCCATTTCCATAAGCTTTCCTTCATTCACCCTTGCTTTTGAAGAATTTGAGCTCTTTCTCCTCCTTCAGAATCTCTCCAGCATTCATTTTCTCTTCTTTTGTGTGTCTTTACCATGCCCCAAAGCCTTTCTAATATAGCATTGGAAAATGGGCCTTAAGATTCTCTTTTGAGTGTGGGATAATCCCCTTTCATGATTTTAGATCATTTTCACTTAAAAACCATTTTTTCCATAGTTTTTAGGATTTTTACATAACTTAGCATACTTTAAGCACATTTAATGCACTTTAATGCATTAATCTTCACTTTTTAATTGGTGTAGCTTAAGTTTGGACCTTTGATGAGCGGTTCGTTGACCGAACTTAGTCTCCTTAGGTTCTTACTGTCTTCACCTAATCCTTCCATTTATGGGAGAAGCAATTAGATCATAGAGTGTTAGGAACCTATGTCAACCCTTCTCTTTACTATGTTAGTATATTGTTGTTGGACGCATATGCTTTGTAAGTCGTCCCGTAGTATTTGTTGATCCGTAGTTTATATTAGCCCATAGTATTGGACGCATATGCTTTGTAAGTTGTCCTGTAGTATTATATGTCCCATGGTTTTGATTCATAGTATTGGGTATAGACTTAGTATATAAGTGTGTGTTGAGGTCATTGAAGGAACCGTGAAGTTAATTGTATTGAGCTTGCTCAAAAGAGGTTGCCCACTCAAAGTGGCCCGTGATCAATGTAAAAGTGATTATGTTCTGTTATTTCTGATATCTTGTGTATTTGCATTAATTAATTATTGCAGGTTCATCACATAGAGGACTTGTCTCTAAATGTACTTTTGTTCTATCTTCATGTTGCGGGCCCATAGTAGAAATGTGCTTCGTCTGTCACATGACTAAGGGTGTCAGTTTGATTGTTAACAATAAAAATTTGAGTGAAATTTGGTAATACAAGGACTAGGAAACTACTAATTACTTACTTCATTTTATTGAAAACTTTTTCAGCTTCCCTGGACCAACAAAAGGATTCCTTCTTTGTAATGTCAATCAAGGGTGCTTTGAATTGTGAGAATATTTTGACAATTTTTTTGTAATAGGTTCAAATCCCAATGAATCCTCTCAACTCAGTTACATTCTTTGGGCTTGGTCAATCACAAATATTTTGGATCTTTTCCATGTTGAATTTTACCCCATCTTGTCCAATCACATGACCAAGATACAATAACTCCTTCATTTCTCTCTCATTCTGATTTGATGGTAACCGAAACGAAGTTCTATCTTAGAAAAGAAATTTTCCCCATGCAGCTCATCCATCAGCTCATCAATTCTTTGAATTGGGTACCGGTTCTTAATGGTTTTCTTGTTTAAGGCCCTGTAATCTATGCACATCCTCAACGTTCCATCTTTCTTATTCACTAAAACCACTGAATATGTAAAAGGACTCGAACTATGGCCAGTGAGTTCTAATTCAAGAAGTTCCTTTATATCCCTCTCAATTTCATCTTTCAACTTCTTGGGGTGCTTATATGGGAATTTCATGATGGGTTGTGTTCCCACCTCCAATTCGATTACATGCTCCACTCCTCTATCTGGTGGTCTACCATATGGAAGGTCTCCAAATACCTTCTCATGATTTTGAAGCAAACTCTTGATGTCTTCAAGGTGTTTTTAAATATCTATGGTGGTTCCTTGAGTGGTGATGAGGCACTCAACATCCCATTCAATGTCTCCATGACTCAATATGTATTTCATACTGTCTGAAGACACCACTTTATTAGGATAGGTGTTGATGCTTTGCAAGACTATCTTCTTCCCGTCAAGATATTTGAATATTATTTGAGGCACCTTATAATTCATGGAATTATCCCCAATGGAGTATAACCATTGCACTCCCAACACCAAGTTAGTGTCGTCCACATTAACAACATAGAAACTATCTGTCAAGGTATATGTTAGATTTTCAGAATTTACTTCAATCTGATCTAGGATCTTAACTAAGAGAACAACATGTATAGCAAATCTACAGCATATCAATCATGGACACAATAATGCAAGCACACAAGAGACACTGAGTTTACTTGGAGAAAACCATAAAGGTGAAAAACCCCAATAACTTCCTCAGAGATAGATAGAGAAATGATACAACCAAAATATAAGAGATAGTCTTCTCCTAGCAGCAGAGCCTCCTCCTCACAAGTGCACCAATTTCCGAATGAGAGAAGTGTGTGAATGAATGATCAAATAGAGATCTCCCAATCTCTATTTATACTTGTTTTATCCTGCCCAATAAACTAATGGGGCCTACATGTCTAGCTTAACCCATGGTTAACTTAATATGGGCCGACCCCACACTTGGTGGTCTAATAACCCTTTGACCTACATGGACGACCCCCAATAGGGTGGTCTAATAACCCTTTGACCCACATGACTTATACAGGGCTGACCCCAACAAGGTGGTCTAATAACCCATCAAGTATAAGTTATGACACTTACAATATAAATGACGACACTTCCGTATAGAGGAATAATAACATCTCTATAGGAATACAAACACTTCCGTATAGAGGAATAATGCCATCTCTATAGGAGTACAAAATACATATATGAAATACATGGGTGAAGTACATTCCGAAGTTACATATACATCAACACTCCCTCTTAACTAGGAAGGTATTTCTCTACATAGGTCTTCTAGTACAAGACTTCTTCTCTGGATCATCATCAGTGAATCATCATCCTCGAATCATCTTCATCATCACTGCTACTGCTATCTCAATCAATCTCTAAATCTACTTGTCATAGGAAGTTGTACAGAGCCAGTCCTTTTTCATACTTGATGTAGGCCCACCACCTACAGGTCTTCATCATCACTGGCCATACTGTGGAATCCTCAGGACTTATTACGTGCATCACAAAACCTGGCAGTAGCATCCCAGGCTGTTACGAGCACACAGCTCTACCTGTCGGATCTCCCAAGAGCACATTACATGTGACCCATCACAAAACCTGGCTGAAGCATACCAGGCTATTACAAGCACATAGCTCTACCTGTCGGATCTCCCAGGAGCACATTACATGTGATCTCACCACAAAACCTGGCTAAAGCATCCCAGGCTGTTATGAGCACACAAATCTACCTGTCGGATCTCCCAAGAGCACATTACATGTGGTCCACCACAAAACCTGGCTGAAGCATCTGAGGCCTTTTTCATCCTATCCAGATCTCCTAGGAGCATATTACATGTGGTCATGGCAAAACCTGGCTGAAGCATCTGAGGCCTTTTTCATCCTGTCCAGATCTCCGAGGAGCAAATTACATGCCATAGGAAAAAACCTCGCAAGAGCATCTCAGGATGTTACGGGTACACAACTCCGACCTGAAGATCTCCCAGGGCACAAATTACATGTCCTCCCAGAGCAATGTCTCGAAAGAGCATCCCAAGTTGTTACGGGTACACAACTCCAACCTATAGGATCTCCCAGACATGCTCATCTGCACAACCTGATCCACGGCCACAAAGTATCATCCTAATACTCACCATACATCATCCTGATGTACACCTGATCATCCTGATCATCATCATTGCATCGTTTTGATGCATGTCATCTGGAGAAGCTCGTCATCCACGATCATCCTGATCATACAATGCATCCACCTGATGCATACCAAGTATCTACCTAATACATACATAGATACATGATCCACACAATGTATCCATCAGCATACATGATCTACCTGATCATACAAAGATACATGATCCACACAATGTATCCATCAACATACATGATCTACCTAATCATACAAAGATACATGATCTACACAATGTATCCATCAGCATCGAACATGATGCATACATATATAAATGATCCAACTAATCATATCCAGCACCCAACATGATGCATACATACATAAATGATCCAACTGATCATATCCAGCATCCAACATGAAGCATACATACATAAATGATCCAACGGATCATATAGAGCAGAAACTAGAAAATCATCCTGATGCTCATCATCCATGATCCTCCTGATCATCATAGCATTATCCTCTTCAAATCATCTCATCGTCCACGAAGCACAGCCCAGATGCATATCATCCAGCACTTACACCACCGACATGGGAGAACACATCTACCACCATTCAAGGAAGGCTCCAGCCCTTACTTTTTCAACATGGGAGAACACATCTACCACCATGTGAAAAATGGCTCAGCAATTACATCACGACAAAGGGAGAACAAATCAACCATGTCAGAAAAGCTCATGTGCATCTGCATCTTCTGGACTCATCACTTCCTTTTGGAAGGAACCTCGATCTGAAGTGCACCAAGCCTCTCTTAGAAGTACTTGAACTGCACTCTGGCCAATGGCTTGGTCAATACATCTATAGCCTGCTCATCCATCGCAACATACTCTGCTTTGGCTGTACTCAAAGCTATGCAGGACTGCTTCCTGCTAAACCAAGAGATCACACCTGATCCTATTTGCAGCACTGCCTTCCCAATATGAATCAACATAACCCTGCAGGTTAAACTTTTGATTCTCATCATACTTGAGCCCATAATCAACTATACCCTTCAGGTACCTCAGAATATGCTTTACAGCAACCAGGTGAACACTCCTTGAATCTTTCAGGAACGGGCTGAATGTGTTCACCGCAAAGCAAATATCTAGTCTCGTGTTCGTCAGGTACATCAAGGACCCAATCATCTGACAATACATAGTCACATCAACTGGTTCAGATGAAGCATCACACAGAAGCTTCAGGTTCGATGCCATAGCCTCGTAGTCCATCATCCCGAACCTCTTCAGGATCTCTACTGCATACTTCCCTTGTCCAAGGAGATTCCATCTGCACTCTGCCACACCTCCATGGCAAAAACAAATAGTGCATCATCCCCAAGTTCTTCATCTCGAACTTGGTAGCAAGATTCCACTGCGTGTCGGCAATCAATCTATCTTCACCTGTGATAAAAAGGTCATCCGCATACAAAAGTAGTGTCACTGGATTGCCTTCATCAACCTTGTAGTAAAGGTTGGAATCCGCTTTACTCTTGGTAAAGCCCAAACTAGATAGAAAGCTGTGTATCCTACCATACCAAGTTCTGCACATATATGACTCCCTATCATGTGTCTCAGAACCAAGTGGCTACTCCACATACACTTCTTCTTAAACTACACCATTCAAGAAGGCTGTCTTGAAACCCATCTGGTGTATCTTCCATTTCATCACTGCAACCAGAACAAATACAGATCTAATGGAAGTGTATCTGGCTACAGGAGCAAAAGTCTCTATGCTACCACCTACAGCATGCTTGATCTTGTAGATCCTCTTGGAAGTCACTACAGACTACCCTTCAGGTCTTGGGACTGCATCCCAAACATCTTCATGATCGACTGGTACTCCTCGATCATGGCATTCTTCCCAGATCCTGGGAACTTCAATATCTTCAATATTTTCAATAGATAACTTTGTTGCTTCAACAAATCTTGTAGTCCTTCTTTTGTAGGTGATGGTATACGATCTTTCCTACACAACAATTTAAATTGCATGATTAGAAAACATCTCATAGTTTTCAGAACAAATTCTTACACATAAAGAAATATGTCATACAGTCATGCAATTATTTTAGCCAATGCTTCAATACAACATTTATCCATATCCCGTAACTTTCTAGATGCCTTCCAATCTCTACCAAAACATTGTTAAGAGTGTGCACAACTCCCAACATGTCAGCAAAGAGGTTTCATCCTAGATAAGTAGCAATGGAATGTTGTACAGTGACATAGGCCACTTACCCATAAAATGCATATTAGTAGTATATTGTTCATTAATGCAATTATTCTAATATGCATAATACACAACCTAAGCCTAGGAACATGAGCATATACATCTTTGAATAGAATTATTTAAACAAACAAATATGTAAGAAATGATAATTCAAATACTTATCTTTGTTTGATTGTTGGGTTGACTCCCTCTCAGTCTTTGCTTCTTTTCTGCAACTCCATTCTGATGTGGATTGTGAGAAGTGGTCAACTCCCTCTGAATATCTGCATCCTTGCAGAAACTACTGGAGTGTGCTCCCTCTTGATATTTTCTTCCTAGATTACCTGTTCTTGAACTTATATTCATTCTCGATCCCTATGCATGCTTGTTAGTATCATCATTTTGTTATCCTCGAGGTATCATACATAATCAAACATTCATTAGTATAATCTTAATATTATAAAAACACAATAATCTCAAGCATGTATAGCCAGGATCATTTCAAACACAGATAATAAACATTAGTATTCAAGGTTTCAGGGAAGTCTTTCTTTTACTCATACATATTCTTATTTGATCATAGGACTCTTTTGGTTAGTTAAATCATCAATCAAGATAAGAGATATAATATGCATAAAACTATGACTATTCAAACCTATGACTTCATGAATAATCATTATCAACAACACAAAAGTATAAGATCCTAACACAAGGTAGGATTCTAGCTTGATATAGGAAAAAACATACCTGGATTAGCATGCTAGCTATTTATGTCTAACATACCCGCACAATGTCCTTTGGTTCTCTTCAATGACTTGTGCTAGTAACCTACATGTCTCATAAGTTATCCATTGTAGAAACAAGTGTTAAAATTCAATATGCTAAGACAGAAAATAGCAGCATTACATTCTATTTCACAATAATAGCATATACAGGATCACTAAAGAAACAACAAGCATAGCATAAACACAAAAGACACAGATTTATCCTGGGAAACCCTCATGGGGTAGAAAACCCAGCAAAGCTTTCCTCAATAAGATGATAAACCAAAATACAAGATGTGCTCCCTCCTTCTAATCCTCCTTAGCAAATCTCCCAGACAAGTGCTCCTCTTTTCAAGTGTGTGAGTGTATCAAATGAGGAACACACCTCCTCTATTTATACACTACTTTGACATATATTTTACACAAGTACATGTAGGCTCATATTTAACCATTAGGTTAAATACCCTATTATAACTGACTGGGCCGACCCCCACATGGTGGGTCTAATAACCCTAGTTGCCACAACTCGAAGGAATAAACATCTTCGGATACATAATAGAATCACCTCGAAGGGATGGAACATCTCTGGAATAAATAATGTACAAATATAATATTCTTAGAAGTTACAATATTCAACACTCCCCCTTAACGAGAAGGATATTATAACAACATCTGCAGGAGCAAGGAGTCATTGACTACATCATCTATATATCATCGAAAGCTTTCTTTAATTCATCATCATCAGTAACTCAACTAGTTACTGGAACATCAACATCATCAGAGTTGATATTACTCGATCATCAGCATCGTCATCACATGATCACACGATCATCAGCATCATCATCACATGATCATCAGCATCGTCATCACATGATTAGCAGCATCGTCATCATATGATCAACAGCATCGTCATCACACGATCATCAGCATCGTCATCACACGATCAGCAACATCGTCATCATACGATCAGCATCGTCATCATACGATTAGCATCGTCATGACACGATCAGCAACATTGTCATCATACGATCAACATCGTCATCACACGATCAGAAACATCGTCATCACACGATCAGCATCGTCATCATGCGATCAGCATCGTCATCACACGATCAGCAGCATCGTCATCACACGATCAACATTGTCATCATACGATCAGCATACACGATCGGCAGCATCGTCATCACACGATCATATTACAGGATGATCAATCCTGCTCTCTTTAGGACATAGGTCCATGGATGATGCAATCTAGATCAAGTTCCAGGATGATCAATCCTTATCTCTTTAAGACAAGTCTCATGTCTAGGGACGATCCAATCCCAACCACAGTGCCAGTCCTTTTTCATACTGGATGTGACCTAGATCAGATCTAGGATTTACCACCACAGAGCCAGTCCTTTTTCATACTGGATGTGTCACATCTATAGAGCTAGCCCTGTTTCATGCTGGATGTATCACATCTACAGAGCCAGCCCTGTTTCATGCTGGATGTATCACATCTACAGAGCCAGCCCTGTTTCATGCTGGATGTATCACATCTATAGAGCCAGCCCTATTTCATGCTGGATGTATCATATCTACAGAGCCAGCCCTGTTTCATGCTGGATGTATCACATCTACAGAGCCAGCCCTGTTTCATGCTGGATGTATCATATCTACAGAGCCATCCCTGTTTCATGCTGGATGTACCACATCTACAGAGCCAGCCCTGTTTCATGCTGGATGTATCATATCTACAGAGCCAGCCCTGTTTCATGCTGGATGTATCATATCTACAGAGCCAACCCTGTTTCATGCTGGATGTATCATATCTACATAGCCAGCCCTGTTTCATGTTGGATGTATCATATCTATAGAGCCAGCCCTGTTTCATGCTGGATGTATCATATCTACAGAGCCAGCCATGTTTCATGCTAGATGTATCACATCTACAGAGCCAGCCCTGTTTCATGCTGGATGTAACCTAGAACAATTCTAGGATTTGTCATGTACATTTTGAACCGAGGTCCAGGGACGATCCATTCCTATCATGTACCTTTTGAACCGAAGTCCAGGGATGATCCAGTCCTATCATGTACCTTTTGAACCGAAGTCCAGGGATGATCCAGTACTATCATTCAATTCTCGAAGACCTCATGTCTACGGCTCAATTCAAAGGACCATAGTCCGAGGACGATCCAATCCCCTTACCTATTCATTCAGGATTTAGTTCTCGGAGACATCATATCTACGGCTCAATTCAAAGGACCATAGTCCGAGGATGATCCAATCCCCTTACCTGTTCATTCAGGATTTAGTTCTCGGAGACATCATGTCTACGGCTCAATTCAAAGGACTAAAGTCCGAGGACGATCCAATCCCCTTACCTGTTCATTCAGGATTTTGTTCTCGGAGACATACGTCTACGGCTCTCTTTAGGATTGAATTCCAGGGATGATCCAATCCCCTCAAGTCCACCAAGGACTTCATTCTCGAAGACATACGTCTACGGCTCTCTTTAGGACTGAAGTCCAGGGATGATCCAATCCCCTCAAGTCCACCAAGGACTTCATTCTCGAAGACATACGTCTATGGCTCTCTTTAGGACTGAAGTCCAGGGATGATCCAATCCCCTCAAGTCCACCAAGGACTTCATTCTCGAAGACATACGTCTACGGCTCTCTTTAGCACTGAAGTCCAGGGATGATCCAATCCCCTCAAGTCCACCAAGGACTTCATTCTCGAAGACATACATCTACGGTTCTCTTTAGGACTGAAGTCTAGGGATGATCCAATCCCCTCAAGTCCACCAAGGACTTCATTCTCGAAGACATACGTCTACGACTCTCTTTAGGACTGAAGTCCAGGGATGATCCAATCCCCTCAAGTCCACCAAGGACTTCATTCTCGAAGACATACGTCTATGGCTCTCTTTAGGACTGAAGTCCAGGGATGATCCAATCCCCTCAAGTCCACCAAGGACTTCATTCTCGAAGACATACGTCTACGGCTCTCTTTAGGACTGAAGTCCAGGGATGATCCAATCCCCTCACATGTTTACCAAGAACTTCATCAAAACATGTGTTAATCATGTATCCTCATCATCAAAACATGTATAACAAAACATGTATCCTCATCATCAAAACATGTATCCTCATCATCAAAACATGTATCCTCCTCATCAAAACATGCATAACATCTATCATCAAAAGCATGTATACATCTATCATCAAAAGAAAAAAATATAAGATTCCTAAATCTAAATAATTCTAAGTAACTAGGTGCAGTAAATAGGTAACCTCATCATTGATGAGACAGACTTGTTATCAGATACTATGCTACTCCCCCTTTCGAGGAGGGTCCTTCTGGACTATACCAAGCTTGTCTCGGAAGTATTCAAACTTTACTCGAGACAGAGGTTTAGTCAAGATATTAGAAATCTGATCCTCAGTGCTTATATACTCGAGCTTGATAGCTCCTCTCTGCACCATATCTCGTATATAGAAGTATCGGATCTCTATGTGTTTTTGACTTATTGTGGAATACAAGATTTTCTATCTTGATGCAGTTTTGAATGTCACACGTAATCATAGTGGAATTAATTTATAAGTCAAACACTCCATATAATAGCTTCTGAAGCCACACTGCTTCACAGCTGGCAGAGCAGACAGCTATATATATATTCTGCTTCAGCAGTACTGAGAGCCACACTAGAATGTTCCTTGCTGAACCATGAGATCATGGTAGATTCAAGACTATAATATCCACCTGATGTACTCTTTCTGTCTGAGGCACTTCCTGCCCAATCAGAATCTAAGTAACCATGTAAATGGAGTTCATGACCTCCAAGATAATATAGACCAAAATCTAATGTGCCTTTCAGGTACCTCACTACATGCTTTGTAGTTATTAAGTGAACCTTTCTAGGTTCTACTAGATATTGACTTAGGGTATTTGCAGCAAAGCAAATATCTGTCCTAGTATTTGTTATATACATCAATGACCCAATGATTTGTCTATATAGGGTTAGGTCCACTAAATACGATGAGTCATTAACTAACAACTTCAAGTTGGATTCCATGGGAGTGGCCATGGCTTTATACTCCAACATATCAAATCTTTTTAGAGACTTCACAGCATACTTACTTTGAATTAAAAGATTCCTTTTGGATCTTTCCATACTTCTAGACCTAAGAAGTAGTGCATTAATCTGAGATCTTTCATTTTTCATTTCTGCATCCATTTTCATGACCTGTTTCTCATTCCTTGTCAGAAAGAGATCATCGTCATACAATAATGGTATGATATGTTCATCATCCACAACCTTAAGGTAAAGGTTAGGAACAACTTTACTTCTGGTAAATCCCAAGCTTTGTCATGAAGCTATCAATTGTCCATTATTCACACTCAGCATTGAGTGATCTTTTGCATATCTATCTATGCCATCTCTCGTCAGATGGGTCTACTAATATGAGCCTCAAAATCATTCGAACTCTGTGGTGAGTTCTTTCTTGCATCCATGTCATATGTGTATAGAATCCATATTCAACCTTGTAGCAAAGGTTGAGATCCACATCACCCATGGTGATCATTAAGCTCATCAATTGATTATCGATCCTGGGAACCCATATAGAATCTGATTCACACTTCTTTTTTAATTACACCATTAAGAGAATGGTCTTATCTAGCCACTTGGAGCAAACATCTCATCATGATTCTCTTCCTTCTTTCTAAGAGAATCTTCTAGCCACAAGCCTTCTATAGTGTGTTTCTTTTGTTGAACATCCATCGCTTGTTCAGTGTTCATCATTCATCATGATCTTTCCTACAAATCAAAATTAAGTACATGATTAGTAATACTTCATAATCATCAAATCATATTGACATGATAACCTATTATGCATACAGATATCATTTACATAGTTATGCAACTATTTTGACCAATACTTTGGCACAACACTTTCCCATATCCTGTATGCATACAGTGGCTATCTAGATGCCTTCCATCTCTACCAGAACATACTATTGAGAGTGTGCACAGCTCTCAGCATGTCAGCAAAGAGGTTTCATTCTAGACAAGCAACAATGGAATGTTTGTCCAACTTACCAATCATTTGCATATTAGTAGTATACTGTTCAATGCTTTATGACTGTTTACACTCAGCATGATATATTCTAGGAATACAAATATGCATACAAGCAATATCATTTACTATTTCTAATAACAACTCAAATACTTATCTTTTATGTTTTTGTGGTTGCCTCCCGCTTGATCTTCTGTATGTCTTCTGAACTTCTATTCATTCTGTACCACTGTGCATGCTCAAGTGTACACTAGTGTCATCCTCATGATCTCATACACAAACATACATTCATTAGTATATTCTCAATATTATCAAAACATTCTAATTCTAAATAATCTTGAATATGTACAGTCATGATCATTAGTATTCAAGGTTTCAAGGAAGTCTTCTTTTACTCATGCATATTCTTGTTTGATCTAGTTAGTTAAATCATCAACCAAGATAAGAGACATAATATGCATAAACCCTTGATTACTAACCAATCATACCAAGTATACTTACACAAGGTAAGATTCTAACATGACATAGGAAAACATACCTGGATTAGTATACCTGCTTAGTTATGTACAACATACCTAAACAATCTCTTCAATGATTTAGAGATCCTGAGCTAGAACCTGCATGTCTCGTAGGTTAAACATAATATAACAAAGTCATACATACCTCGTGAGTCTTTGTCTTCATGTTGTCATGGTCATGGAACTTGATTTGTCTTTTGTAATGTACCTGAACCTCCTTAAGTCATACCTGTTGAGACTTTTTGTAGTCTTCTTATGTAAGGCCTTAGCCTCAACTCCCCCTGAAACTGATCTGGAGCTTGATTAGGGTTTTCTAAAGAAACCCTAAAAATTCAATCTTTGACTTTCATACTTCTGAATGGATGGAAGAATGTGTCTTGCTGAGCTGATCAACCTAGCATTCTTCAATTTTGAAATCTCTAAAATTTGACCCCTCAAAATTGCCTTCGAAACTTATGGATCTTCTGGACAGGAACCCGAACTAGGGTTTGATGAAGCCCACCCTTCTGTCCAATCAAAAGGTTTGATCCAAGGCTCTAAACTCTTATTTTTTTGAGGAGCTTCCAGCCGTGGTTACAGACTTAAAAAAATTCCAACTTTCTCCGAAACCCTAAATTCCGGAAGCTATGAATAAAGGTGTTAAAAATAATTCTGTTTTGACAGAAATATGCACCTCATTGCTTCCGCTATAACTCTGAAATTTTTGCTCCACAGGGTCTGAAAACGTTTTCTGCAGTAGCCTGACCTGTCATCTTTCCATCTTGATAGGTCTGACCTCAATTGGATTTTCTGAGAGAGAGTTATGCCAAGTGTCGCAATGTGACCTTTTTATGGGATAAAACAAGAGAGCGAACTTGTACGGCGTGCCACGTGTCACTGTTTGATCTTCGGCCTCTGAAAATATTTCTTGAGATAGCTCGCCCTATTATATTTCCATCTTGATAGGTCTGACCTCAATTGGATTCTCTGAGAGAGAGTTATGCTAAGTGTCGCAACGTGACCTGTTTATGGTATAAAACAGGAGAGCGAACTTGTACGGAATGCCACGTGTCACTAGTTCACCTTCGGCCTCTAAAAAATTTTCTTGAGATAGTACAGTCTGTGTACTACCTGTCACTTTTTATGAAATTTCATTTGGAGCTTCCTAGCCCAAGTTATGACTTTTTTTCCAAGGTCACCTGATTTTGACTGAGATCTGGAAGAGGGAGAAACCCTAACTTGTACTGATCATAACTCATAAAGTACAACGAATATGAGGGTTCCCTTTGGACACAAGGTACCTGGGGATGTTATCTTCAACCTGTAAACTTTTCAGACCATAAAACTGCGCAGAAATGGATTTATAGAGAAAGTTCCACGATGACTGGTTTTTGCTATGTAAAACCCTAACCTTCAAATTGTTGGAAGTAAAGCAAGTGTCGTAAGTGCCATACCTTGTCTTCCTTCAGGTTAGCTCTGATACCATGTTAAAATTCAATATGCTAAGACAGAAAATAGCAGCATTACATTCTATTTCACAATAATAGCATATACAGGATCACTAAAGAAACAACAAGCATAGCATAAACACAAGAGACACAGATTTATCCTGGGAAACCCTCATGGGGTAGAAAACCCAGCAAAGCTTTCCTCAATAAGATGATAAACCAAAATACAAGATGTTCTCCCTCCTTCTAATCCTCCTTAGCAAATCTCCCAGACAAGTGCTCCTCTTTTCAAGTGTGTGAGTGTATCAAATGAGGAACACACCTCCTCTATTTATACACTACTTTGACATATATTTTACACAAGTACATGTAGGCTCGTATTTAACCATTAGGTTAAATACCCTATTATAACTGACTGGGCCAACCCCCACATGGTGGGTCTAATAACCCTAGTTGCCACAACTCGGAGGAATAAACATCTCCGGATACATAATAGAATCACCTCGGAGGGATGGAACATCTCCAGAATAAATAATGTACAAATATAATATTCTTAGAAGTTACAATATTCAACACCAAGTTATACATACCTCGTAAGTAGATCTTCTAAGTGATCCATGACAATGGATGAATCTTTGTCCTCATGTCATCATGATCATATGTTCTTGAACTAGAACATGATTTGTCTTTCTTTGTGTACCTTTTATGTTAGCGAACAACATAAACCTCATACAACATCACAATGCATTAGTACAATCATAAGTGTCAAAACCTTAATCAATGAATATCTTCTATTAAGGTGATACGACAAGTCTAGTAATTAATCAAGATTGTACTATAATGATATGAAGACAAACATATCATAAACATAACCATGAATATAATTCAAAACATACCTGTAAGCCATACCTATCAAGATTGCTTGTAATCTTCTTATGGAAGGCCTTAGCCTCATCTCCCTCTGAGACAGGAACTTCTTCACTTATGTAGGTGACCAATCCATCTTCTTCTAGGATTAACCCAATCCACTTGATTTGCAAGAACTGGACCTGGAGCTGGATTAGGGTTTGTCAGAGAAACCCCAAAGATTCAAACTTCCAAAAGGATAGCAATATGCGCCTTGATGAGCTGATCAAGCTGGTATACTTAGAATTTGAAAAATACAAAGTTTCACCCCTCAAATTTGCCTTTGAAACTTCTGGATTCACTGGACATGACCCTGAACAAGGGTTTGATAAATCCCACCCTTTTGCTTAATCAAAGGGTTCAATTCAAATCTCTAAGCTTCTATTTTTCTGAGGAGTTTCTAGTCATGGTCACAAATTTCAAAAATTCCAATTTTTGTAGAAGCCCTAATTTTCCATCTTTCCGATCAAAGTCCCAAACTGGGGTTTGATCAATCCCGGCCTTCTGCCCAACCAAAAAATATGATCCTGGTCTCTAAATTTCTATTTTTATGAGTAGCATCCATCCGTGGTCTTTGATTACAAAAATTCCAACTTTATCCGAAACCCTAAATTCCGGAAGCCATGAATGAAGGTGCTAAAAAATAATTTTGTTTTGACATAAATATGTACCTGATTGTTTCTGGTGTAACTCCGAATGTTTCGATCAACAGGGTTTGAAAATTGTTATTGAGATATCCCGACCTGTCATCTTTCCATCCTGATAGGTTTGACCTCAATTGGATTCTCTGAGAGAGATTTATGTTAAGTGTCGCAACGTGACCTGTTTATGGGATAAAATAGGAGAGCAAACTTGTACGGCGTTCCATGTGTCACTGGTTCAACTTCGGCCTCTAAAAAAATTTCCTAAGATAGTACAGTATGTTTACTACTTGTCACCTTTTATGAAATTTCATTTGGAGCTTCCTAGCCCAAGTTATGATCTTTTTTCCAAGGTCACCTGTTTATGACTGAGATATGGAAGAGGCAGAAACCCTATATTGTAAAGATCATAAATAACAAAGTAAAACGAATTAGAGGTTGTCCATTGGACACAAGGTAATTGGAGATCTTAGCTTCAACCTGTAAAAGTTTCAGATCCAAAAACTTTTCCAAAATGGATATATAGCGAAAGTGCTACGATGACTATTTTTTGCTATATCAATCCCAAGCATCGCAAGTGCAACAAGTGTCATACATGCCATACCATGCCTTCTTTCAGGCTAGCTCTGATACCATGTTATATTTTAAGAATTTACTTCAATCTGATCTAGGATCTTAACTGAGAGAACAACATGTACAACAAATCTACAGCATATCAATTGTTAACACCCAAAAAGTGCTCACTACCTCATCTACCCCATTACATGACTCATTTGTCCATATTTCCTACCATATTTACCTCCAGAACCTTAAAATCCCATTACAAAGCCTCCAAAAGGCCCAAAAAGCCTCCAAAAGGCCAAAATAATCCAAAATTCCTCCAAAATAGCAAAAACCCTCTAAAAAGGGAATAAAAATACAAAAAAAGAGAAAAAAGAGGGGAAAAGGAGGCAAAAACCCTATACAGCTGACCTAAACCATATGGTGCCAAAAACCATGGGCCGACACTCCACCACTAAAAACCTATAAATAGGTGATGGAGGCCCCTCATTTCATATCCACAGTCAAATACACCCTTACTCTGCCAAAATCACTCTTGAAACCCTAGCTCACCCTTGAGCTACTTTCACCCTTGAGTGCCCCTTTTGGCCCATTTCCTACCCTTTGGAGAAAGAGAAAGGAGCAAAGCTGGAGCTTGGAGCAACCCTCTTGGACTATTGCAAGAACTTCACCAACCTCTACACCTGAGGTAAAATTTTAATACAAAAAAGAAAGATCTTCACCATATTTCCATGTTTTGTTATGTTTATTAATGCTCATGCTAGTTTAGAATTTGTATTGTTTTATTACTTTAATTTACTGTTTATTGAACGGCTACTAAGGAGTCCATTCTCCTTAGTAGGTGCTCATTTTCACAAGCTAGGGTGAAAACCCTAGCTACAGTTTTGGCAACCCCGCTGGGGATCCTTGGAATTTCTAGTTATAGTTTTAAAGTTTTAGACGTTTTTAAGTTTCTGCAATATTTTTTTGTTTTTTCCTTTCGGCTGCCGTAAACCGTGTCTTTTACCCCCCGCAGTTGCGTTCCAACCGCATCTTTCAAGCATTTACCTACGATCCGAATGCGACTCTCAGACTGTTTCCGGTGACCTACCGGTGGATTCAAGTCTGTTACCTGCGATCCGACCGCGGCTATTAGCTTGTTTGGTGTGATCCGACTGCGGCTGTTAACCATTTTGTGGCGTCCCTCCTGCGGCTTTCAGCCATTTTTCTGCAACCCACCGTCGCCTTTCGACCTTTTTCCCGCGTCCCACCTGTGACTTTCAGCCATTTTTCTGCAACCCGCCGACATCTTTCGGCCTTTGTCTTGCGTCCCGCCTGCGGCTTTCAGCCCTTTTCCTGCAACCCAACGGCAGCTTTCGACCTGTTTCCCGTGGTCTGACTGCATCTTTCGGCCAAAATCCCGCAACCTGTCCGTGACTGTTGAGCTGTTTCCCGCGGTCCGACCGCCCAGATTTGCCACAGACCCGCGGTCTATTTTCTGCACTTTTTTCCCTATTTTGAACCCAGCACTTTGCTGCAAAATTTTCTGCACTTGTACAGCCATCTGTCCTACCTGCAGCCATCCTTCCCTACAACCTTTTCTGCAGTTTTATTTATGTTCCATTTACATAATATTTTTTGAATTTCAGCATTTTAATTGAAAAAGAGAAAATTTTGCATTTCAAAGTTTAAATTCTGTATTGTTATTTTTGTTAGAAAGTTGCCCACTCTGTGGCACTTTTACTTGGGTTCATCATCTCACACGCACACACTCTGTCACCTAATTCAAGTGAGCCCTAAAATACTACTTAACACAACCAACATTCTAACCCCACTTGGGGAACACATAAGAATTTTTGTAGTTAGGTAGGATCGGGGGGATAGGCATCCAAATAACACCCTTCGGTTGCTTACACTTGAGACATAGCTTTTGTCCATTACGGAACCAAAATCCCCTAGTATTTTTTGGCACGGTCACAACCAGTTTATCAGAGGGCCTCTCCCCTAGGAGGGTTGAAGTCACCGGACTGGTTCTAGAGGCCTGAGTGGAATACCGCACTCCATTCAGTAACCGAAGGCTACCTTTTGCAGTTCTCGGGGTATCACCCGTATGGGGATACCGCGGCGATAGAACCAAACGGCATATTCACCTTTTCTGGACTTGTCATGAACGGGGTATCTTAGTTTCCTTTCTTCTAGGATTGACTACCCGATGTCCCTCTCGGTAGGGGGATATCTTTAGCCACTTGGCTCTCCTATCCATATTGTCTGACTTGGATTTCATCACCTTGCAGAGGATATGTCTAGTTGAGTAAGAATACTATTTAGTTAGTTGTTTGCATGCTCCCTTACCTCCTTTTGGTCTAGCGAGTCCACTATTTTTATTTTTTAGGAAACCTGCTGCTTGTTGGTATTCTGACCATTTTTGTTGATACTCCACTTATTGTAGCACAGCTGTTACAGTAAGTGTTTTGAGTTGGTTGTTGGCCTGAGTGCCATATTTTTTGAGCTTTCCTTTTGCACACTCGGTTGCATTAGGGTTTTTGACCTGTTTTTCACTCAACACAACCCCCAGATACTTGACACCATCTGTCACCATTGAGTCCCCGAGACATTCTCGGCGCCTTTGGGGTGAGCCCCCACAGCACGATTCACTTGACACCACCCATCACAGACATAGATCTCCATCACTTGATACCACTCATCATAGATCTCGAGCCTTGTCACTTGAGTCCACTCGTCAGCGGCATAGAACTCCGTCACCCGAGCTAGACGCCCCTTATTTTACCTCTGATTCTGAGTCAGAGTCCGAGAACCCCATTTACACTGCACCAACCAGCCCCATGGTTGGCGTGACTTCCACCCCTTTCTTTGTAGGGACCATTGGTGGAGCATCCACCACCACACCAGCTACCACACCTGCTTTGGGTATGCCCTCGATGGGGCCCACATCTACCATTCTGATCACTGCACCCATTCCAGTCACTGGCCTACCTATTCCCACTCCATATAATGACTTACACTACCCTTGGCGGTGCAGAACCGTCCCATACCACTTTCGTTCCTCCCCTTAGGGGCAACATCCCAAACCCTGCTCCTACATTTGGGGGCATTGGCCCCAACATGGTATAACCCACTAGTATGTCACATCCTTCTACTAGTTTTCCATTCATGACTAGCCTCAACCTTCCTGACCTAGCTAGACTGACTAACGATCCCATCAGGCACAACCCTGCGTGGCCTCACATGCCCACCAAGCTCCCTTTCGATATCCCTAAGTTTGAGGGCAAGGCATGTGAGGACCCCGAGAACCATATTATGTCCTTGCATCTATGGTGTTCCTCCAACTCCATAGTGGACGACTTTGTCCACCTCCATCTATTACAGCGCACCCTCACTGGCTCTGCAGCTAAGTGGTACATTGAGCAACCCCATGGGACCCATGCCACCTTTACTTCCCTTGCCTCGACTTTCCTGCAGTTCTTTCAGTTACCTGTCCGCTATGACGCAGGAGTTGAGATCATACTATCTTGCAGATAGAACACGGCTACCCACATCACTGACCACATCCATGAGTGGCGTCGACGCCGCAGCCTCTGCAAAATCAAGTTAGACAACCATATCTTCTTAGATTGGTTTCTCAAATCCCTCCTTCCTGTCATTGCCAAGGATGTGGCATCCGAACGACCCCAGTCCGAAGAAGAGGCCATCCTCAAAGCCCAGCAATTTGACCTCATTTACGCCCAGTCACGTTATCTATATACCATCATACCTGACGCCCCTCGCAGTGATCCCTCCCAACATGATGCGCTGGGGGGCATCCCATGCCACAGACGGCATCATTGGCCATGTTGCCTCGCATCCCCAACCCTTTTCCATAGCACGTCCTAGCCATGGCCCCGACCTTTCGCGGGCTACATCTCACTCTAAAGCAACCAATTCGTATGCTCCCATGACACATCACCCCCATTCCCACGGACACTATTGTCCACCTCAGTGATTTGGTCATGCATCCCCCGCTTACGCTCCCCCGGTCGCACCTCAGCCATATTACCACCCGCAGGCTGCATCAGCCCCTGTGTCCTCTCAAGCGCAACTTGATTATTACCCACCACAGGCAGCCATTGCGGCAAACCTACAACTCGTTCCGCAGACATATCAGCAACCCCCACAAGGTTCAGCACCTGCGCAACCTCCCCCTACTTATTATCCACCGCAGCCTACTCCCGCACCTGCACAACCCCAGAACCCACCTGCTGCCCAAGGGCAAGTATACGCCCAACAATCCACAACAAAACCAAAACAACCAGTGCCAACAGGGCCAGCAAAACCGTGGCAAAGGCCATAACCATGGGAACAACCCCCCTTTAGACCAAGCCGGTCAACCTCCCAATCCCCCAAACAACAATAATGCGGCCCCTGCCAACCAAAACCCTGATCGGCCACCCAAGCAGGCCAAAAATCCTAATTTGTGAACAAACCATCCTTGTTCTATTTGAGGGGTCTATGGCCACTACACACATGCTTACCCACATTTGTAGCAAGCTCGGCAACTCTGGACTGATGATGCCCATCACCAAGGGCACGCGGCTCCTCAGGTGCCACCCAACCCCCCCACCCCCTCAGTAGCAACCTTTGGTGCTGCAAAACCCCTTACCAACCCAAGGCGTAGTGAACACTCATCCGTTGGCTCCCCCTCAAGGCAACGCGCCCCCACAACAACAAATCACTTATACCGCTCCTGATCAACCCATGTTTGACTCAGGTACCCACCACTTGTTAATGATGTCATCCGCTGACATCAACCTCCAAACCCGTTGGAACCAATATGGCTCCACCCCTGAAGCCCCTCCCACCGATAAGCACACTAAATTTCATCCCATCGATCAGATGTTACGTATACCTCCGGCTCCACTCAACGACGCCTCTAAAGCACCTTGTTTCCCACTTCGTCGTATCAACAATAACCCCAATGCTCACGCTACGTCAAATTACAACATTCTAGATCACTTAGCCCAATCTCCTGCAGCCATGTCTGCGTTAGAAGTCTTAAAAAACTGTCCTTCAAAGTGTAAGACTTTGCTCTCTGCCATTGGTGTTATTGACCCAAATGATTCACAACTGATGGCCTTCGATTTGGACCAGTCCGAACCACGCCTGCCTTCCACTTTAGCATTCCAAGTTTCTGTTTCCGTTCGGAATCTTGTCATCCATCGGTGCATCATCGATGAAGGTGCCTCTACATGCGTTATGTCCACATTCGTTTGGCAGAATTTGGGATCCCTTACCCTCCAGTAGTCCACCACTGCGTTGCAAGCCTATGAAGGCCGTTCGGCTCAACCCCAAGGTCTCTTAGCTAATGTCCCCATCCAGTTGGCTGGCAAAACCATGCTCATTGACATAGAGGTCATCAATGCCCAACTTGACTATAACCTCTTACTTGGTGGCAGCTACATGTATGCCATGCGGGCAGTTGCCTCATCTGTTTTTCGTACCATGATGTTCCCCCATGACGGACATGTGGTCAAGGTTGACCAACTCACCTATTACGATCCAAATGCCCCCGCTGCACCCGAAAATGTTCTCCCCATGGTTGAACAACCTATTGGTGGTGCAACTACCTCATTTGTTTCCTCTGTGGGACCCAGACTTTACTCAGATACACCGATGACTTCCAAATTCCAATCCATTTCATCCCCGTCACCTACAACCGAAGTATCTGACCTATGTACCCTTTCCCACAATACACAAACACCCAACAATCAACCGACCTTGTTACCCAAACCGCCATTGGTACCTAGTCACATTGGTGTTACACCCACCCACACAATCCCCTTCCTATTCCCTCCCTCGGGATTAGTAAGCGCCCCGGTTATGGATACTCTCAGCCTCCCTGGGTTAACCTTAGGATTACCCGTGTGGTATATTTCGCCTCTCGTTCCCCTGCCGACACCAAATGTCGTTCTTCAACCGGTGCAACCCATTGTCACTACTAGTCAACCACCTCCCGGTGTCACTACCCCTTCGTCATCTACGAATCCCCCTCCTCTTATCAATCCCACTAGGGGCAGAGGCGCACAACCATACACTATTGTACCCCTTCCCAAGGCAGTTAAACCCCCCCCCCCCCCCCCCCCCCCGCCCATGTTTTGTGCTCCTCCTAAATGCTCATTGTGTGATGAGTTAGGCCATCCGACTCATCAATGTCCACAATTACCTGCATTACAGGAACACATGCAAATACTTGACGACAACCCCAACATCCCGGTTGTCGAACTCGATCCAACCCCTAAGCCTCGTGATAAATCACTACGTACCAACCACCCTTGTGCCATATGCGGTATTTACATCCATTACTCACATCATTGTCCTGATCTCCCAGATTACAGAGCAGCTCTCTACAAGATGAATAATTTGGACATTGAGACAGCACCCCCCACAATTGAGGAGATCCACCCCCCGGTATCATCCCCATCTGGAGAGATTAACACCATTTATATGATCTCTTCAACTACCACTCCCTCGTCAACCGATTTGACAACTCAAAGTTTCCACAATGATGAGGATATCCTCGAGGCTCTCACTACCCCGGATTATCCCTGGGATGACATGCACCATCGTTCCTATTTCCTCCCAGAAGACTCCTCCTCTACCACAGCTACCCAATTCGCGGTTGAGTCCAAAGATTTCCTTCCCCCCAAATTCGACTAGTTTAAGGATCCTATTCCCGCTCCTGAGGCCTTTGAGGAGGGTAACATGGCTAATATCTCACCCGTCATCCACATAGATATCTCTGACCCACCTGGTGCTCTTGAAATCATTAACTTAGGAGCCTCCTACAATGAGTATGAGATTGACGCATACAAAAAACTTTTCCAAGAGTTCTGTGATGTCTTTGCCTCGTCCTGTACCGAAATGCCTAGTCTTGAAGCCGCTATTATAGAGCACCACATTGACACATGGCCAGATGTACCCCCTGTTCTCCAGAAACAACGCCCCATTCATCCTTCAAAGCTCCCCGCTATTAAAGCAGAGGTCGAGAAACTTCACAAAGCAGGATTCATTTATCCTATTGCATATACCACCTAGGTTTCAAACCCCGTTCCTGTTAACAAAAATCAAGGCACCATTAGAGTGTGTACTGACTTCTGCGATTTAAACAGAGCCTGTCCCAAAGACAACTTCCCCATGCCATTTATTGACCAACTCATCGATGCGTGTGCGGGGCATGAAGTCCTATCTTTCATGGATGGTTTTTCCTGATACAACCAAATTTAGATCCGTAAGGAGGATCAGTACAAGACTGCCTTTACCACCACCCCATGGGGCACCTTTTCCTATCGCGTCATGCCTTTTGGCCTCAAAAATGCTGGTGCCACCTTCCAGCGGGCCATGACCTATTGTTTTCATGACTTGGTCCATATCCTGCAAGTCTATCTTGATGACCTTACAGCTCGTTCCCGGAAACGATCATACCACCTTAACGACCTCCGGCAAGTTTTCCTGCGTTGTTGCAACTATCAAATCCGCTTGAACCCACACAAGTGTGTCTTTTGCATTCTAGCAGGCCGGTTGTTGGGTTTCATTTTTTCCCAGAAAGGAATTTCCATTGATCCCCTGAAAGTCCAAGCCATCTTAGACCTCCCCTCTCCTTGCACGCTCCGACAGCTCCAAATTCTGCAGGGGCGATCCAATTTCCTTCGTCGCTTCGTTCCTAATTACGCCACTACCGTGCATGGTTTCTTACGCCTACTTCATACCCACATAGCCTTTGTTTGGGATGAGCAAGCAGATGCTGCATTCGAAACCCTCAAGAAAGCTCTCACACAAGCCCCTTTGATTTCCCCTCTGGATTTCTCTCGGGACTTCATCCTTTACGTCTCGGCATCCGATTATGCCGTTTCCGGAGTCCTTGTTCAAGAAGATGCCACTTTCCAGGAGCATGTCATTTATTACGTCAGCCAGACCTTGTCTGGACCACCCCTACATTACCCATATGAGGAAAGACTCGCCCTTGTTGTGGTCTTTTCCGTCCAAAAATTGCGACACTACATTTTGCTCAGTCATACCACAGTTGTCGTCGACTCCAACCCCATGGTCTATCTCTTAAACCGGAGGCTCCTGCAAGGTCGCGTTGCTAAGTGGGTAATTATCCTCCAGGAATATGACCTCACTTTCCGAACCCCTAAGAGCACTAAAGCCCTCGCGCTTGCCCAGCTCATCACCCATTCCCCCCCCCCCCCCCCGAACCCAATGAAAATGCGGGTATGAGTTTGTCGGAATACCTGTAACTCCTGGATCTGAAAACGGTCGATCGGATCGTCCAGAAACGCCAACTCAACTCTGGTCCACTCTGATCAGTAGTCAAAGTCAACAAGTCCAAATGACACTTGTCATGTTGGACCCACTCACTATTTATAGTCCGTTGATTTTTTCTTGTTTTGGCCATTTTGAACCCATACGGAGTCCATTTTTCGAACCGTTTCCACCACAAAAATCAGCACGACGAGACCCTCATGATGGTCCACTTGTTCTCTTTTCTTTTCCACATCATTTTTTGAGCATTTTTTTGACGCCACTAGTCACCTCGATTTGCGTGCCACTTCAGCTACTCTCCGTTTTAGATATATGTTATATCATCAGATTCATTTTTTTGAGCTCGTGATGATGCTTGAGATCATTTCTCACTCTCACCCTCAGATTTTTTGGGTATTTTTCCAAAATGCCCCCCGTCACCTCGGTTTGCGTGCCACATCGATCGTTATCCATTTTTGACACTTTTTATATCACCGGATTCATTTTTCCGAGCTCATGATGATGCTTGAGATCATTTCTCGCTCTCACTTGGTACAGTTTCAACATTGTGTCCTGACACCTTGCTACCTCGGTTTGCGCACCACATCGGCCCCCATCGGATTGTTCCACATTTTTACATGAGCCATTCACTCCTGTCATACTTCAATTATTCCATTATTTTTCCACCATTCATTATCCCGCAAGGAGGCCCACCAGTGTTCCGCCCTACCCTCGTTCTTGGTCATCATCAATGTTCCTTGATTGAGCACTTCCTCCTTGCCTGGCCATTCCTTTTGTTCGGTATAATTTTATCCCTTTTTCGGGTCGGACAAGTCCTTTACGAAAAAGGCACTTAGGGAGTTTCTGTTAAGCTCTTTTATGACTCCTAAAACAATGAAAAGATCGTCGAGCAATCTTGCTTCCTTTCATGCTTGTTAAAGTACCTGAAAGGGCGTCTATTTGGTATAAGTTTAACCCTTTTCCGGACCTGGTAGACTAATTACGAAAAAGGAATACTCTAGTCCCACTAGCTAGAAGAGTTCTTCATTGCATCCTTTTATGCTTCTTCGGGCCTTGGAGACTAACACACGAAAAAGAAACCCCCTGGAGTCTTCTTATCTCTTTCAGACTCTCTAAAATTGAAAGCAACCCCGAGCATGAACTGTCCTGGGCTCGTACAAATCCACACGACAATACCATTCCATTATTTCAGAGTCTTCTTATCGCTTTTAGACTCCTTAAAATTGAAAGCAATCCCGAGCATGAACTGTCCTGGGCTCGTACAAATCCACACGATAGTAGCATTTTACATGCACTTCTTCTAGTTCCTTAACCCGTGAAGAAGTCCCCCCCGTGCCTCTTGGCAGCACCCCTAATCAGGTCACCTTTGTTTAGAGTATTATGCAGTCTCCTGCCCTTTTACACCAACTTGAGTCTCACTCATCCCAGTCACTATCATTGATCCAGTCCAGCTATGATCCCTTTCCCACTAGTCAGTTTCATATGTTGCCTGATCGTCCCCGCCATCATACTCTGAAAAAAGGAAGTTTGAGTCCACCCACTCTACTTACCCAGTTATCCCCCACAGTATGTCAGTCCTACCATCAGTACTCTCACACTTCGATTCTCCACCTCGCGCTCCTGTCAAGTAAACATCATTGCCTTGATAGTTGCAGGTCTCCCTCTGTCGACGACAACCCCTCTATTCCAGAGGATAGACCCAGAGGTCCTGCGCCTTGGACCCATCACCATCTATGGTGAGTTCCTACGAACCATTCTGAAAGGAGTCATCATTGCCTCTCCGAGTGGTTGTTTCTCACATGCTCGACTTCAACACCTTGATCGCATCATTGAGAATCGCGCAAGGTTTATATCCTTCAATTATTGGTCGAAGACCCCAGACTTCCCCCAACTCTAGCACATTGGTGAGTCACTTCGGAACACCCAGTTATATGTTCCCGTGGATGTCTGGGTTGCGTTGGCGATTGTATTCGGAAGCCATCCAGTTATATGCTTCCTTGAGTACCCAGTTCAGTTCCAGTTCAGTGCACCATTGAGGAGATGACTCCCCGTCACTATGATCCAGCAGCTCATCAGTTCCTCTGGTACCCCACTCAGCAGCACTATAGTTATTCCAATGTCTCATTTCTTCAGCTCAGACATGGTCATCCCAGCAGTATGTCCCAGATTTGTGTCCCCTCTGGACCCTTATGATGTACACAGTGGTTCTCTATGTATCCTACAGGTCCCCCTTTTTGGGCCTCACAGTTATTTTTATGTATCTTGATACGAGCATGGGTATGCCCACCTCGTCCATATATTAAGATTCTTCCTCATTCCTTATTTGAGGCCATGTATATTTCCGATCCCCATATTTTGGACCCCATTGTTATTATTGTTCTATATCTTGATACGAGCATGGGAATGCCTGCCTCATCCATATGTTCAGATTATTCCTCATTCATTATTGAGGTCATGTACTTTCAATTTTTGCAGTTTGTTCGGGACCGTTGTTCCGGGCTCTAGTTTGTTTCTTCTCTTCTCCACATCCCAAGAAAACCATACCAGACTTATGATGTCTATCGGCCATACGATGAGCTCCTGCCCTCACACATCAGGGGGCAATCTGTTAACACCCAAAAAGTGCTCACTACCTCATCTACCCCATTACATGACTCATTTGTCCATATTTCCTACCATATTTACCTCCAGAACCTTTAAATCCCATTAAAAAGCCTCCAAAAGGCCACAAAACCATTAAAAACGCCTCCAAAAGGCCAAAAAACCCCTTTTTCCCCCAAAAATAATCCAAAATTCCTCCAAAATAGCGAAAACTCTCTAAAAATGGAATAAAAAATATAAAAAAGAGGGAAAAGGGAGGAAAAACCCCTATACAATTGACCTAAACCATATAGTTCCCAAAACCATGGGCCAGCACTCCACCACTAAAAACCTATAAATAGGTGATGGAGGTCCCTCATTTCATATCCACAGTCAAATACACCCTTACTCTGCCAAAATCACTCTTGAAACCCTAGCTCACCCTTGAGCTACTTTCACCCTTAAGTGCCCCTTTTGGCCCATTTCCAACCCTTTGGAGAAAGAGAAAGGAGCAAAGCTGGAGTTTGGAGCAACCCTCTTGGACTTTTGCAAGAACTTCACCAACCTCTACACCTGAGGTAAAATTTTAATACAAAAAAGAAAGATCTTCACCATATTTCCATGTTTTGTTATGTTTATTCATGCTCATGCTAGTTTAGAATTCGTATTGTTTTATTACATTAATTTATTGTTTATTGAACTACTACTAAGGAGTCCATTCTCCTTAGTAGGTGCTCATTTGCACAAGCTAGGGTGAAAAGCCTAGCTACATCAATCATGGACACAATAATGCAAGCACACAAGAGACACAGAGTTTACTTGGGGAAAACCATAAAGGTGAAAAACCCCAATAACTTCCTTATAGATAGATAGAGAAATGATACAACCAGAATATAAGAGATAGTCTTCTCCTAGCAGCAGAGCCTCCTCCTCACAAGTGCGCCACTTTCCAAATGAGAGAAGTGTGTGAATGAATGATCAAATAGAGATCTCCCGATCTCTATTTATACTTGTTTTGTCCTTCCCAATAAACTAATGGGGCCTACATGTCTAGCTTAACCCATGGTTAACTTAATCTGGGCTGACCCCACACTTGGTGGTCTAATAACCCTTTGACCCACATGGCCGACCCCCAATAGGGTGGTCTAATAACCCTTCTACCCACATGACTTATACAGGGCCGACCCCAACAAGGTGGTCTAATAACCCATCAAGTATAAGTTACGATACTAACAATATAAATGACGACACTTCCGTATAGAGGAATAATAACATCTCTATAGGAATACAAACACTTCCATATAGAGGAATAATGCCATCTCTATAGGAGTACAAAATACATATATGAAATACATGGGTGAAATACATTCTGAAGTTACATATACATAAACAGTATAATCTCCTATGGTTACTTACAGCTCTAGAATCCATCTAGTACAATCCATGGATTTATTACCTGGTCTGGTGAATGTGAAAACTTTAAAGGTTTTAGTAGGTAGCTTCCTTCTTTCCACCAAGTCCGAATCAATGAAATTATGAGTAGCACCTCCATCAACCAAAACTGTAACTTGCTGTCCCTGAACCACTCCCTTGAATCTAAGATTGTGGAATCGAGATACTCCTACCAGGACTACAATCTTGCCACTTGCTGGTGGTAGTTGTTCTTCCTCTGTTATTTCATAGTCACCATATGATTCAACTAGTTCTTCCTCATCTTCCTCCTCGACTTCTCTCTCTGAGAATACCTCAATGTAATGTGCCTTTCCCTTATCACATTTGTCGGATGGAACCCATGGTTCATAGCAAGTGAAGCATAAGTTTCTCCTCCTTAATTAATCTCGATCTATGAAAGTGTTCTTCTTCTTGAAATTTCTAGTCAAATTTCTTAGGGGAGGTCTTTGATTCTTGAACTTTGTAGGTATAGTATCCTTGGGATGAAATCTTGTTCTTGGTATGGCATCTTGCAAATCTCTCGTTCTGCTCATTGCATCCTGCAAGGTAGATGGTATATAGGATCTAACCAACCCTTTCAATGGATTTGGTAATAATTTTGTGAATAAAAGGATCAAGCAAGCTACATATATGTCTGTGACCATCACAAATAGCTTCTGGAACTCTGGAATATATGCCTTGGGAGTTCCTATTTGTCTTAAATGAACTAGCTCCCTGAAAGGTATTTCAGGATTTTTCCAAGCAAATCTATCTGCTAATCTCCTAGTGAACTCCTCATATGTTTTCACTTGGTCATGACCTAGATTCCTCATTCCATGGAACCACCATTCATAGGCCTCTCCATTAAGATGTAGGTTATCCATTTTGATGGCATCCCTTTCGGCCATGGGGTTCAATTGGAAGTATGTGTCTAATTTATGGATCAATGAACTGGTAGTGCATTTTGATGAACCATCAAAATCTTGAAGAGAGGTCTTACAAATGGCATTCTTCAACTTAGGATTATGATAAGGAATCATATTTCTCCCTCTTGGATTGAAGTTTTATCGCACTTCACATAATTCCTTGAAAAGTAGCACTATTCTACATTATTCACTCAGAGTCTGGTACTTTGCATAGAGATTCTCCCATGTAGCAATTGATTTGTTATACACTTAGGGTTCCTCTCTGTGTTCTTAAAGGAATTTAGGAATGGTAGGTCATGGCTAAATCTTGATATCACTCTTGAATTCCTGAGGACGATTATGAGGCCCTCTCTTTGAAAAGAGAGTCTCACCATAGACCTTCTTTCCTTCATGTTGAGAGCCACTGTTGCTCCCGTCTCCATCTTTGCTTCCTATTTTCTTGGCTAGGAATTCTTTAGTCTCTTTCCTTGGCCAGATGATATTATGGGATATGTATTCCATTCCATTCAAAACGCTCTATACAAAATATCTGAATTCATCCTTTTCATCCATGTTCGACATTTATTTTTCTCCTTGGATCTTTCCTTCAGTGGAGTCAACTTCTTATTCTATAAGGGAATATTATAGACCTTTTCTCTTAGGATGTGGATTTCTGTTCATCCTCATCAATGATTTCCATGAGAAGGTGCAGAGGACGATGCTCTGATACCAATGTAATGTACCCAAACAGGATTTAGGAACACTAACTCAAAATTGGCAAGCTAGGACTAAAGTTCCTAATTTGTCCCAAACACCACTAGACCTTCACTAATTTTCCCATGCAAGGGTTCAAAGAAATACACAAACTATAGAAAACTAGATCCACACAACAAAATGTTTACAAACTTGAATTGGTGATTTGCTTCAATAATTTGCACATTCGAGAGTTCATCACACCTGGGTATGCCAAAATGACTGGAGGGAATGTTCCCAAGAAATATGTGGAACCACCGCTTCTTCTAGTGCAATACTAGAAGAAAATAACCAATAGTATGGGTTGATATATCAGACCTGAAAACCTATGCATCTCAGTAAGTTCAAAATAGTATAAATCTAGGATCTAGACTCAAAACTATGTGCTCAACTTCAAAGACTTTACTCCAAACACTATTTTCTTCCCAGGCTTCCAAACACCACCAAACAGATACGAATTTCCTCACTGACACTTGGGCTCAACCCTAACATAACCATACTAAGATAAATTAACCACAGACTAATTACTGGAAGCATCTAAAGTTGAATCATGACACGAAAAACAAGTTGTAATTGCATATTTCTATAAGAGATTTAACAATAAAAATTAGACAAGAGACTATCGAAAAATCACAATGAAATTGTATTATTGATTTAAGGACATACTATGAACATTCATGGCCTCCCCAAAAACTGCAAATAACAAGAAATTATGATATGACATGAGTCACAGAACTTAGAAGAATTACAAAGAAGAGAATATAGATAATTGCATCCCGGAAATGATTTCTTCTTCACAATTCTTGGACTACCAAGCAGTGATTCAATCCAAACATGAGATCGTACCTGCAAAAGTATTCAAAGGCTGCATTAAATCTCCATGGAAAGAACTATTTTCTCTCTCGCTTAATCTGTAGCTGAAGGATCTCACAATCTCTTAATTAGATCACTAGTTGCAAATGGGCACATCACCCAAGATGTGAAAAGTGTAGAGCTCTTCAAGTCGATGAATAAATTGTCAAAATATTCTCCATGGAGTCCCTCATACTCATTTTATAATATTCTTATGGCTTCTTTGGTAAGTTACATTGCATATGGACGACTTGCCTCATCAATTTGCGCCCTAAGTGGCTAAAATTAGGACTTGTAGATTTCTAAGATTCTTTCCTTTCTTTTTTTTCTTTTTTTTCTTTTTTGCTTTATGTTGCTTTTATTTCTTTTAGAAAAAATATGGAAACTTATACATTCCTTGATTTTCTTTTACTTTCCTACTTTTCAATGCTTTCCTGCTTTTTTGTTGCTTTTCTACTGTTTTCCTTCTTTTTAGTTGCTTTCCTTCTTTTCACTGCTTTTTTTTTATAGATTCCATTGTGGGATACAATTCATAAGGGTCCACCCAACCTCCTATGCACCCTCTTGGACCACCTAGGTATTTCCAACTCATTAAACAATTAATTAATAATTAAACATTCAAATCTATGGACTACATCGCTTCTCCATGATTTAATTTAATTATACAAGATAACCATAGGCCAAAAATTAATTCCCTAACTAAGTTATTTAATTTCCGCCTGAACCCATGGGAATTGAATGGGTTAGATGGATCACCATGGATCCACTAAGGAGGGTACATTACAATAACCCAATATAAAGGCACTAATATATTTTTCTCAACATTCGACAAATGCAAATTTGTCCCCACTAGAGTCAATGTTATCACAAGGGAAATTTTTAAGTGCATAGCCTTAAAACAATTTCCAAGCAAAGGAAAAGAAGACTTAGCACCAAGGTGATAGAACATGGGCCATAATAATAAGAAATACAAATGCCTAAGTGATAAAAGGTACCACGGGTAGAGTGACAAAAAGCACTAGAGGGCTAGAGTTTGGGGTGCCAAGTGACCAGGAGCTAAAACCTAAAGGATAGTACAGATGGAGAACCCAAGCATGAAGCTGAGGTAGCCTAAGAACTAGTGCCCAAGAACAAGAGCCAAAGAAAAAGGTTATAATCGTGCATCATGCACATATTTCACCAAGCAATCCAGATCCAAGTATTTTATCCACAATGCATACACAACTTGCTCCTGGGTTCACTAAAAGCGAGTGATGTGTTGGTTCAAAACGATGATCCCACATGACACACTTCAATTGGTAACGAATCCAAAAATATCCCTCTAGAAACAACTTCTGTCCTAAGTGATACTTCCCTCATGTCGACAATGGGAATCCATGTAAATATCCGTGTGGAAGACACATAGAACTTTGTTAGGACCCGCTAATGCTTGAGGTAGTGCGTCGAAGCCTCTGACACTCTACCTACACATTAGTATCTGAGGACATGTAGGCATCACATGCACCAACCAAAGGGTTAAATATGGCCACCTAGGCCCCATTAACATTATTACGAATTTCATTGAATAAAATCCCCCCATGTGTGCTACCCAAAATTTAAACTTTTAAAAGGGGAAAATGGACAAAATCGCTTCTATTTGCTACGTCAAAGAAAGAGATTTCCTTGCTAATAACACCTGCAATTCAGCTACCCTATGCATCTGTCAACCACCAAAATATGCTACTGAAAACGGTAATTTCAATTGTCCTCCTACCCTTAGTTTAACTATCTTTCCTTTCAAGTAAATTAACTTTTAAAATATCCTCTTCAGTGGACCCTGACTTAGCACCAACTTATACCAAAGTTAACCCCAAAGAAGAGCATTTAGGAGACCGAGAGGCAGATATTTATGATCCCTACTTATCCATCCTTGATCTTTGTCAATTAATTAAAGAATATGGATCTAAACATGAAAATGGGGATGAATTTTGTCACCTATGAGAGTTGAACCCCGCTCGATCAGTTTTCCCTCAAGCCCCCTATTTCCTAAAATTTGTGACCTAGTGCACGACCAATTATTTGACTTGAAAAGAGAGATATAATGTCATCACATGGTACCAAGGCAATCTCTATTATCTAAAGAGAAGCTATATCCCAAATTCTATGCTTCCCTAGCCATCCAAACTTGCAGCAATTTGATAATTAGGCCCTAGCCCTAGATTATTGTGGGATAAAATATCAGAAGAAATCCTTGCACATTGAGATGATTTTGAGGTGATCCAAGAAAAACTGGAGCTAGAAAATAATTCAACAACAGATCTCACAAGGATTTCAATAGAACTAGAATCAAAACTTGAGATTTCTAGCAATGTAGTGAAATTTTTAAACAGTAGGACCAAGAGTCAGTTTCAAACTTTGGGAGCTATTAATATGACCCACATATATAAGAGGAAAAAAAAATGATAGAAAAAAAAATTAATGAACAGGGCTCAAGCCAAGGTGCACATCATAATAACATATTTGTTTCTTCAAAATCTTGTTTAAGGATGCACTATCAAGAGGAATACCTTCCCCTTGGGATAGGAATGGTGACCTTTATAGGAAAGGGACATACCAAGAAGCATTGAATGATAAAATAAATAAAAATGAAAATTTTGAGAACATGCAGGAGGACCTAAAAGGGGCAACCATAATGCAATTACCATTTGAATAATTTGAGCTATTAGATAACCTAAATATTACAATCAAGAGTCTGCCACAAATATCATATGAATATTTATTAATGCAGGAAATGATGTGAAGAATCACAGGAAATGCTATGAAGAATCACAAGTATCTAATGGGAAAACATTGGAAAGACATTGCCAAATACTCCAAGGTGATTCTACCAACTCAGGGACAAACTTCAACATTAGGGAAAGCCTCAACACAACAAGGTTAAGTAAAGGGGTGAGTCAGTTATTCAATTCTAAAAGAAGAAATATTTGAAGAGGTAGAAAGGGATATCCGATGCAAGAGAAAGGTAGTTTTGGGGGAAGCAAACAAAGAGAATGGTAAATCAAGAAGAATTTTAGCCAGTAAACATGTAGAAATTTCAAGAAAGCTCCATGAGATAGGTTGTGAACAATCAGAAAGCTCCATGAGATTTAGATGCCGTGTCTATGTCATCCTGTACAACTCTTATTTTTCTATTGTAATTCTTCTTTTATAAATTCAAAGCCTTCTCAGTCTCTACAATACTTTCTTGGTATTAATATATCTTTGAGAAACCCCCTATTCATCATATACATGGAATGGATGTGATGAGTATCAATTGTGGAATGATGATTTCATTTGTATGGTCAAATGTCCTCATAAATATTTGTTATGTTGAATAGTTTAATGAAGGTTTCATTTTCTATTTAATGCAAAAATGTTCTAGCTTCCATTGTTATGAACTTCACCAAGATTTAAGTTACATTTGTAAGAACTACTTAATTCTTAATTGCTCGGTACATTGTTTAGTCATCCCATATTGTAATATTTATCCTTGAGGATACCTTGAAACTTCATTTTATTCCATAATCTACTCCATTCACCTCATACTATATTGATCATTGAATATAAACCTGGAAAATGCCTTTAAAGAAGAAGGTGTAGTAAGCATCCCATCCTTTGTCCTGTACATCTGCAAAATTTCAAATAAAATCAAGAAAACCTCATTCCTAAAATATTGAGCTATAAATATGAATAAATTGAGGTGTATCATGCCCTGGCATAGCACCATAATAATTTGCAATATCTCAGGGGATAATAGTTCCCAAGGAGTTATAATGGAAGCATAGTTGCAAATGAATCGTCTGTAATACCCTATATGAACTAAAGAAGATCACAGTTTCTTAACATAATTTAGGGATGGAAAATTAACAACGAGAGCCAAATCTATGCAAGATCTACCAAAACTCCTTCACGGAAGATGATGTGACCCAACAAGTTGTGAAAAGAGACAAAAAATGCATTTTCACAAATTCAAGGAAATATGTAGCTAGCAATAGCAGTCCAATATCAACAGTAGTAGTACCACATGGTATTTGAGTAGGCTATATACTTTCCAATCGTACAAATACACTTCCAAGAACTTGTGAATGAATTATTTTTTATTCGGGAAATAACTGCAATAGAATTATTCAATCCAAAGGGCATAGCATTATAAGTGAAGGATCCCCACTCTGCAGTAAATATTTTATTGTTCTTATCTTCTTCTGCAATCCATACCTAGTGATACCATGAGAGTCCATCTATAAAATAATAGGCCTTATTCCTATCTACTTGGTTCAAAACTTTATCCCTAAAAGGAATCGAAAAAGGTCATGGCCACATGAAGAATTCAGAATTCGATAACCGACACAGAACCTAATGTACTTAGTGTCTTTATTTATATGAATTATGATTGGACTAATCTAATCAGATTCATCTACATGGAAAATTAAAACAACATTCAACATCAGGTTAATTTCCTTCTTCACTTTTTCCTTAACTCGGGGATTCAATTGGTAGGGTTGATACTTCACAAGTTTTGCATTAGGTTTCAACACAATATTCATTACAACCAATCACCCTAGATTTCTTTGATATCTGTGAAACTTTGAACGAATATATAATAAATATTTGTACTCTCTTAGAAGTTAAATGATCTTTGACACCATTTGATCATCCTAGTAATATCCCGTGGTTTCCATTTTCGGTTTTCCTTCTATAACAATGTTGAATTTTTGCAACTTCATAGGTTGTGAACACAAACTCTGATCCTCTCCTATCTTCTTTGGTCACACCTCACTTGATCCTTCAAATTTTTTGAAGGTTAGATGATGTGAATGTTCTAGATTGTCAGGGTCTAGATTATCCTTATCGATCTTTACGCAACAAAAATGTGAATCTATCCTCTGCATAGGGACATGTAAACTATGTAATTCATGATGGAATGGGAAACTATATGGTCTTCCCATGTTCCACAAATTGTTAGTGAAATTATTTTCCCAGATCATCATTAGAGCATCCATAATAGGTTTGGAAGACATGACAAAGGAAAAATCTTGAAAATATTTTGTGTTCAACTTCCTCCAACAACTACTTTGTCTCCATGTCTCTTTGTGCAGGTACCCATCCTTAGGAAAGGTCCCTAATTCATGATAGAACTAGAGAATGTAAAATTCAGGATGTAATCCATTGGCGTTCCGTTGTTTTTCACATCGATTAATGTGAACAAAGGGATTTGTATCTCCTATATAAAATTATGTGTCTGGGTTGGTATGCTTAGGAGGGATGTCATGTACCAAATTTGGAATTGGGTCACAATGGCCTAATCACATTGGCCATATTCATTAGAGTTTGTAAAATTGATGTTAAAGGTCAAATAATTGCCAAGGAGGAAGATTACTAGTTTCTTAGGTTTGGGGTGGAAGCTTTGGGATTTGGAATAATGGGGATAATAAATTATGTTTGAACATTATAGTGGCATAAATATTTAATAAAGGAGCTAAATAAATATATACAATTGAAAATCAAAGTGGCATTTGATCATGAAGACACATGGAGGAAGTGGGACCCACATATAGCTAGATTTCCCCACTACACTTGGCATCATTCTCTCACCAATTCGAATTCAAGGTGAATGGTAACATACTTGGGGGAGTCCAAAAGGTATTATTCATGGCATGACTCATCCAAGGTTGAAATATAGAGGAAGAGTAACTCCCATGGAAGAGGAAGAGGCAATTTGGAGCTAGTGAGACACTTGGGCTAGATTCCCTAGCTCTATGACAACAATGATGAAGATGCTATAACACCTATGACACAATCAGACCTGAAGGATGACTGTTAACACCCAAAAAGTGTTCACTACCTCATCTACCACATTATATGACTCATTTGTCCATTTTCCTACCATATTTCCCTTAAAATCCCAAAAACTCCCATTAAAAAGCCTCCAAAAGGCCTAAAATGCCTCCAAAAGGCCACAAAACCATCAAAATAGCCTAAAAAAGGCTAAAAAACCCCCTTTTTCCTCCAAAAATAGCAAAAATCCCCTAAAAAGGGAATAAAAAATATAAAATAATGAGGAAAAGGAGAAAAAAACCCTATACAGCTGCACAAAACCATGTGTTTCCTGAAACCATGGGTCAGCACTCCACCACCAAAAAACTATAAATAGGTGATGGAGATCCCTTATTCCATATCCACAATCACAAACACCCTTACTCTGCCAAAATCTCTCTCGAAACCCTACTTCATCATTGAACTACTTTCACCTTGAGAGCCACTTTTGGCCCATTCCCACCATTGGAGAAGGAGAAGGAGCATATTGAAGCTTGGAGCATCCTCTCGGACATTGCAAAGGGCTTCATCAAACCTTCACATTGAAGGTAATATCAATACAAAAATCCATTATTTAAATTTGTTGTTTATGTTTTATGCATGTTTTAGAAGTAATTTAATTTCTGTTTTAGCTTAATTATTTACATTTACTGAACTGCTACTAAGGAGTCCATTCTCCTTAGTAGGTGCTCATTTGCACAAGCTAGGGGTAAAACCCTAGCTACAGTTTTTGGCGACTCCACTGGATTTTGAATTTCTGGTTTCGTTTACAATTTTTTCTTTTCGGCTGTCCCTTTCGGCCGCCGCACACCGCGCTTTTTCCCTCTGCAGTCGCGTCCCGACCGCGTCTTTCAGGCCTTTACCTGCGACCCGACCGCGGCTCTCAGACGGTTTCCGACGCCCTGCCGACGGATTCAAGTCTGTTACCTGCGATCCGCCCGTGGCTAATCCGCCTGTTTGCTGCGATCTGACTGCGCCTGTCGGCCATTTTCCCGCATCCTGACTACGGCTCTTTGCCTCTTTCGGGCGTCCCGACTGCGTCTGTTAGCCCTTTTGCCGCGACCCGACTGCGTCTTTTTCCCTATTTTCTGCGTCCCGACTGCGTCTGTTGGCCCGAAAGCCGCGACCTGACCGCCACTGTTGCCCTCAAACCCGCGGTCTTCCTGTTCTGTTTCACCACAGACCCGCGGTCTGATTTCTGCATTTTTCCTGTTTTGAGCCCAGCCCCTTTTGCTACAATATTTTCTGCATCTGAACAGCCCCCTGTCCTACCTGCAGCTCACTTCCTTACAGCCTTTCTGCAACATAATTTATGTTCCCTTTTACAGAATCTTTTTAAAATTTCAGTATTTTTAATTCAGAAAATTTTGCAAGTTAAAAGTTTCAATTTCAGCATTATTGATAGTTAGAAGTTGTCCCCCTTGTGGCACTTCTATTTTGGGTTCATCACCTCACGAACACACACTCTGTCACATAAATCAAGTGAGCCTTAAAAAGTACCTAATTGAACCAACATTCTAACCCCACTTGGGGAACACAAAAGAATCATTGTAGTTAGGTAGGATCGGGGGGATAGGCTTCCAATAACACCCCTCGATTATTTCACTTGAGACATAGTTGTTGTCCAAATAGGGAACCAAAATCCCCTAGTACTTTTTGGCATGGTCACGACCAGTTTATCAGAGGGCCTCTCCCTTAGGAGGGTTGAAGTTGGGAGACTGGTTCCGGAGGCCTGAGTGGAATATCGCACTCCATTCAGTAACCGAAGGGCTACCTTTCGCGGTTCGCGGGATATCCCTGTATAGGGGTATTGCGGTCAACGAACTAAACGGCAGATTCACCTTTCTGGACGTGTCATGAACGGGGTATCTTAGTTGCCATTCTTCTAGGATTGACTACCCGGTGTCCCTCCCGGTAGGGGTATATCATAGCCACTTGGCTTTCCTACTCATATTGTCTGACTTGGATTTCATCACCTTGCAGAGGATATGTTTAGTTGAGTCAGAATACTTTTAGTTAGGTGTTTGCGTGCTCCTTTACCTCCCTTTGGTCTAGTGAGTCCACCATTTTTTCTTTTTAGGAAACCTGTTGCTTGTTGGTATTCTGACCATCTTTGTTGATACTCCACCTATTGTAGCACAGCTGTTGCAGTGGGTGTTTTGAGTTGGTTGTTGGCCTGAGTGCCTTGTTTTTTAGCTCTCCTTCTGCACACTCGGTTGCATTAGGCCTTTTTGAGCTGTTTTTATACTCACCTCAACCCACAGAGATTTGACACCATCCATCACCATTGAGTCCCCGAGACATTCTCGGCACCTCAGGGGCGAGCCCCCACAGCACGGTTCTCTTGACACCACACGTCATAGATTCCGATCATTATCCGTTGATACCTCTCATAACAGATCTAGAGCCTTGTCATTTGACTCCACTCGTCAGCGACGTAGGACTCCGTCACCAGATAGTGACGCCCCTTACTTTACCTCCGATTCTGACGAAGAGTCTGAGAACCCTATTTACACTGCCCCTACTAGCCCCATGGCTGGCACGACTTCCACTCCGTTTGTGATAGGGACCATTGGTGGCACATCCACCATTACACCAGTTACTACACCTGTTTTGGGTATGCCCTCCATGGGACCCTCATCTACTGTTCCCCTCACAGTACCTATTCCTGCAGCGGGAATACCTATCCCCACTACATCAGTGGCTCACACTACCCATGGTGGTGCTGGACCATCCTCCGCCACCTTAGTTCCCCCACTTGGGGGCACCATCCCAAATCCTGTCCCTCCACTTGGGGGCATTGGCCCCAACTTGGTCCAACCCACTACTGTGTCACATCCTTCTTCCAGTTTGTCGTTCATGGCTAGCCTCAACCTACCTGACCTGGCCAGATTGACCAACGACCCTATTCGACACGACCCTACGTGGCCTCATATGCCCACCAAGCTCCCCTCTGACATCCCTAAGTTCGAGGGCAAGGCCGGTGAGGACCCACAAAACCATATCATGTCTTTCCACCTATGGTGTTCCTCTAACTCCATAGTGGATGACTCTGTTCGCCTCCGTCTCTTACAGCGCACCTTCACTGGCTCTGCAGCCAAATGGTATATCGAGCAACCTCATGGGACCCATGCCACCTTTGCTTCCCTTGCCTCGACATTCCTGCAGTTCTTCCAGTTGCCTGTCCGCTATGACGCGGGTGTTGAGATCCTTCTATCTTGTAGACAAAACACGGCTACCCATATCACGGACCACATCCATGAGTGGCGTCGACGCCGTAGCTTATGCAAGATCAAACTAGACGACCGTATCTTCCTAGATTGGTTCCTCAAGTCCCTTCTTCCTGTTATCGCTAAGGATGTAGCTTCAGAAAGACCCAAGTCTAAAGAAGAGGCCATCCTTAAGGCACAGCAGTTCGACCTCATTTACGCCCAGTCGGGTTACCTTTATACCATTATACCTGATGCCCCTCACGGTGAGTCCTCCCATCACGATGCGCCGGGGGCATCCCACGCCGCAGACGGCATCATCGGTCGTGTTTCTTCGCATCCTCAACCATTTTCTATTGCACGTCCTACCTCTGGCCCCGACCTTTCGCAGGCTACCTCACAGTCTGGAGCAACCAACTCGTATGCTCCCATGACCCATCACCATTCCCACGGACCCTCATGTCCTCCTCAATGCTTTGGTCATGCGACTCCCGCTTATGCCCCCCCAGTCGCACCTCAGCCCTACTACTATCAGCAGGCTGCCCCAGCTCCTGCGCCTTCACAAGCCCAACTAGCTTATTACCCGCCACAGGCAGCCCCTGTGGCGAATCCACAACCTGCTCCGCAGACATATCAGCAACCTCCTCAAGTTGTTGCACCTGCTCAGCCTCCACCTGCATACCATCCACCGCAGCCTGCTCTAGCACCTACGCAACCTCAAAATCCACCTGCTGCCCAAGGGCAAGTCTACGCCCAACAGAACCCGCAGCAAAACCAGAATAACCAACGCAACCAAGGCCAACAGAATCGCGGCAAAGGCCGTAATCGTGGGAACAACCAACCTGCAGACCAAGCTGGTCAACCGGCTAATCCCCCCGACAACAACAACGCGGCCCCCGCTAACCAAAACCCTGATCGCCCGCCCAAGCAGGCTAAAAACCCTAATTTGAGAACAAACCATCCTTGTTCTATCTGCGGGGTCTATGGCCACTACACACATACTTTCCCACATTTGGAGTGAGCTCGACAACTTTGGGTTGATGATGCCCATCGCCAAGGGCATGCGGCTCCTCAAGCACCGCCCAACCCCCCACAACCTCAGCAGCAACCTTTGGTGCTGCAAAACCCCTTACCAACCCAAGGCGTGGTGAACACTCAGCCGTTGGCCCCTCAAGCTAACGCGCAACCCCAACAACAACAGATCACATACGCCGCTCCTGATCAACCCATGTTTGACTCAGGTACCCATCACTTGTTGATGATGTCTTCCAATGATGTCAACCTACAGACCCGTCGGAACCAATATGGCTCCACCTCTGAAGCCCTTCCCGCTGATAAAACTGCTAACGCTCATCCCACTGATCAAGCGTTACGTATCCCTCCCCCGCCGGTCGATGGCGCTCCCAAAGCAGCTCGTTTCCCACTTCGCCGTATCAACAACAACCCCAATGCGCGTGCTGCGTCAAACTACAACATTGTAGACGACCTAGCCCAATCTCCCGCAGCCATGTCTGCGTTAGAAGTCTTGAAGAACTGCCCTTCCCAGCACAAGACTTTACTCTCCGCCATTGGGGGGATTGACCCAAATGATTCGAATTTGATGGCATTTGATTTGGACCAGTCCGAGCCACGCCTGCCTTCCACCTTAGCATTCCAAGTTTCTGTTTCCGTTCGGAATCTTGTCATCCATCGATGCATCATCGATGAGGGTGCCTCCACATGCGTTATGTCTACATTCGTATGGCAGAAGTTGGGATCCCCTACTCTCCAGCAGTCAACCACTGCGTTACGCGCCTACGACGGACGTTCGGCTCAGCCCCAAGGTCTCCTAGCCAATGTCCCTGTCCAGTTAGGTGGTAAAACCATCCTCATCGATATCGAGGTAATCAATGCCCAGCTTGATTACAACCTCTTACTCGGTCGCAGCTACATGTATGCTATGCGGGCGGTCGCTTCCTCGGTCTTTCGTACCATGATGTTCCCCCATGATGGACGCATGGTCAAGATCGACCAACTTACTTACTATGATCCCAGTGCTCCCGCGACACCTGAAAATGTTCTCCCCATGGTTGAACAACCTGTTTCTCGTGCCACCACCTCGTTTATTTCCTCTACGGGGCCTGGAGTCTACTCAGATGCATCGATGAATTCCACCTTCCAATCTATTCCACCTCCCTCGGCCCCCACGGACGTGTCTGACTTATGTACCTTGTCCCACGACAACCAATCACCTAACAATCAACCACCCTTGTTGCCTAAACCACCATTGGTACCTAGCCACATTGGTGTTACACCTATCCATACGATCCCCTTCCTAGTTCCTCCATCGGGAGTAGTAAGCGCCCCGGTCATGGCTACACTTAGCCTCCCTGGGTTAACTTTGGGATTACCCGTATGGTATCTTTCGCCTCCTGTTCGCCCGCCGACACCAGACGTCGTCCTCCAACCGGTGCAACCCATGGCTACTACCACTCAGCCACCTCCCGGTGTCTCTACCCCTTCGTCCTCCACGACTCCTCCTCCTACTCCCAAACCCACTGGGGGCAGAGGTCCACAACCTTACACTGCTGTACCACCTCCCAAGACAGTCAAAAACCCTCCAGTATTTCGTGCTCCTCCCAAATGCTCATTGTGCGACGAGTTGGGCCATGCGACCCACCAATGCCCACAGTTACCAGCATTGCAGAAGCATATGCAGATGCTCGACGATGACCCCAACATCCCAACTGTCGAACTAAACCCCACTCCCAAGCCTAAAGACAAGTCCCTACGCACTAACCACTCCTGTGCCATATGCGGTGTTTACGGGCATTACTCCCATCATTGTCCCGATCTCCCAGATTACAGAGCAGCTCTCTATGAGATGAACAATCTAGATCTTGAGACGGCACCACCCACCATTGAGGAAATCTACCCCCCGGTTTCTCCCCCTTCTGGAGAGGTTAATATCATCTATATGATCTCTTCAAACACTACCCCCTCGTCAACCGATTTGACGACGCAAACTTTCCGTACCGATGAGGAGATTCTTGAGGCACTCACTGCCCCGGAGTATCCCTGGGATGACATGCACCATCTTTCGTATTTCCTCCCAGAAGCATCTTCCTCTAGCACCGCTACCCAATTTGCAGTTGAATCCAAAGACTTCCTTCCCACTAAGGTCGACTGGTTCAAGGACCCTATTCCTACTCCTGAAGCCTTCGAGGAGGGTAACATGGCAAACATCTCACCCGTCATCCAAGTTGATATCGCTGCCCCAGGACGTGCCCCTGCACTCATCACTTTAGGAGTATTCTGCAGTAAACAAGAGATTGAGGAGTGCCGAAGACTCTTCCGAGAATTCCGTGATGTATTTGCCTGGTCCTATACCGAAGTGCCCGCTCTTGACCCCGCCATCATAGAGCACCACCTTGACACCTCTGAGTCAAGGGGCATAATAGATTCCCTCGACCCTGGGATAAGGGGCATGCTCAATCATTTTGAACCTTCCCCATCACATCTATCTCAGCACGTCAATGAACCCATTGTTCAAACCCACACATATGTGATCCATAATCACAAACCCCATGCACATAGCATGGGGGCAAGTCATTAAACCTGCTCACTTTTTCACATTTGTGATCTCAACCATTTTTTGAGGTCACATATCACTTGTAGATTTGATTTGATATGCATAGTTCTTTCCTTTGACCATTTCGGAGTCTTTATGACCTCCGTTGTTCGCACCATTTGCACTGCCGGATTCATTTTTCCGTGCCCGTGATGATGCTTGAGATCATTTCTCGCTCTCACCAGGACCAATATCAACATTGTGTCCAGACGCCACTAGTCGCCTCGGTTTGCGTGCCACATCGGCCGTTCTCCATTTTTCACATATTTTATATCATCAGATTCATTTTTCCGAGCTGGTGATGATGCTTGAGATCATTTCTCGCTCTCACCCCCCCAATTTTTTGGGTATTTTTCCAAAACACCCTCGTCGCCTCGGGATGCGTGCCACATCGGCCGTTACCCATTTTTGACACCCTTTATATCGCCGGATTCATTTTTCCGAGCTCATGATGATGCTTGAGATCATTTCTCGCTCTCACTTGGTACAATTTCCACATTGTGTCTCGACACCTTGCTGCCTCGATTTGCGCGCCACATCGGCCGCCATCGAATTGTTCCACACTTTTACATGAGCCATTCACTCTTGTCATACTGCAAATGTTTCGTTATTTTGCCACCATTTCATCTACCCCACAAGGAGGCCCACCAGTGTTCCCCACTACCCTCGTTCTTGATCATCATTACTGATCCTTGATTGAACACTTCCTCCTTGCCTGGCCATTCCTTTTGTTCGGTATAATTTTATCCCTTTTTCGGGCCAGACAACTCCTTTACGAAAAAGGCACTTAGGGAGTTTCTGTTAAGCTCTTTTCTGACTCCTAAAAGAATGAAAAGATCGCCGAGCAATCTTGCTTCCTTTCATGCTCGTTAAAGTACCTGAAAGGGCGTCTATCTGGTATAAGTTTAACCCTTTTCCGGACCTAGTAGACTAATTACGAAAAAGGAATACTCTAGTCACACCGGCTAGAAGAGTTCTTCATTGCATCCTTTTATGCTTCTTTGGGCCTTGGAGACTAAATCTACGAAAAAGCAACCCCCTGGAGTCTTCTTACTTGCTTTCAGACTCTCTAAAATTGAAAGCAACTACGAGCATGCATTGTCCTGGGCTCGTAAAATCCACACGACAGTACCATTCCATCACTTCAGAGTCTTCTTATCGCTTTCAGACTCCTTAAACTTGAAAGCAACCACGAGCATGAACTGTCCTGGGCTCGTAAAATCCACACGACAGTAACATTTTACACAAACTTCTTCTAGTTCCTCAACCCATGAAGAAGTCCCCCCCCCGTGCCTCCTGGCACTATGATCGATCATCTCGGCAGCACTCCCAATCAGGTCGCCTTTGTTCAGAGTATTCTGCAGTCTCCTGCCATTTTACACCAGCTTGAGTCTCCCTCGGCCAGTTATCTTCCCAGATCCATTACAGCTATGATCCCTTTCCCCTCAGTCAGTTTCATATGCTGCCAGATCATTCCCATTACCATACTCTGAACAAAGGAAGTTTGAGTCCACCCACTCTATTTGCCCAGTTGTCACCACCAGTTTGTCAGTCCTGCCATCAGTTCTATCACATTTCGGTTCTTCACCTCGCGCTCCTGTCAAGGAAACATCATTGCCTTGATAGTTGCAGGTCTCCCTCTGTCGACGATAGCCCCTCTATTCCAGAGGATAGGACCAGAGGTCCCTACGCCTTGGACTTATCACCATCTGTGGTAAGTGCCTACAGACCATTCTGAGAGGAGTCATCATTGCCTCTCCGCGTGGTTGTTCCTCACATGCTCGACTTCAGTACCTTGATCGCATCGTTGAGGATCGCGTAGGATTATATCCCATCAGTTTTTAGTCGAAGACCCCAGATTTCCCCCGACTCTAGCACATTGGTGAGTCATTTCGGAACGCCCAGTTGTATGTTCCCGTGGATGTCCGGGCTGCGTTGGCGTTTGTATTCGGAAGCCATCCAGTTACATGCTTCCTTGAGTACCCAGATCAGTTCCAGTGCAGTGTACCATTACGAGTGTACCCCTTGTCACTCTGATCCAGCAGCTTATTAACCCCTTTGGTACCACACTCAGTAGCACTGTTGATTATTCCAATGTATCAGTTTTTCAGCTCAGACATGGTCCGCCCAGCAGTATGTCTCAGATTTGTGTCCCCTCTGGACTCTTATGATGTACACAGTGACTATGTATCTTACAGGTCCCCCTTTTCGGGCCTCACAGTTCTTTTTATGTATCTTGATACGAGCATGGGTATGCCCGCCTCATCCATATATTGAGATTCTGCCTCATTCAGTGTTTGAGGCCATGTATATTTCAGGTCCCCATTTTTTGGACCCCATTGTTATTGTTATATTATATCCTGATACGAGCATGGGTATGCCCGCCTCGTCCATATGATCAGATGATTCCTCATCCATTATTGAGGTTATGTACTTTTAGTTCTTGTAGTTGTTCGGGATCGTTGTTCCGGGCTTTAGTTTGTTTCTTCTCTTCTCTCCACACCCCAGGAAAACCATTCATGACTTATGATGTCCATCGGCCATACGATGAGCTCCTGCCCTCACACATCAGGGGGCAATCTGTTAACACCCAAAAAGTGTTCACTACCTCATCTACCACATTATATGACTCATTTGTCCATTTTCCTACCATATTTCCCTTAAAATCCCAAAAAATCCCATTAAAAAGCCTCCAAAAGGCCTAAAATGCCTCCAAAAGGCCACAAAACCATCAAAATAGCCTAAAAAAGGCTAAAAAAACCCCTTTTTCCTCCAAAAATAGCAAAAATCCCCTAAAAAGGGAGTAAAAAATATAAAATAATGAGGAAAATGAGGAAAAAACCCTATACAGCTGCACAAAACCATGTGTTTCCTAAAACCATGGGTCAGCACTCCACCACCAAAAAACTATAAATAGGTGATGGAGATCCCTTATTCCATATCCACAATCACAAACACCCTTACTCTGCCAAAATCTCTCTCGAAACCCTAGTTCATCATTGAACTACTTTCACCTTGAGAGCCACTTTTGGCCCATTCCCACCATTGGAGAAGGAGAAGGAGCATATTGAAGCTTGGAGCATCCTCTCGGACATTGCAAAGGGCTTCATCAAACCTTCACATTGAAGTTAATATCAATACAAAAAGCCATTATTTAAATTTGTTGTTTATGTTTTATGCATGTTTTAGAAGTAATTTAATTTCTGTTTTAGCTTAATTATTTACATTTACTGAACTGCTACTAAGGAGTCCATTCTCCTTAGTAGGTGCTCATTTGCACAAGCTAGGGGTAAAAACCTAGCTACAATGACATATGACATACATGACATATCAGGTCTAAAAATAGACTCCAAGAGGGATCTCAAGGGTGTTAGGGCAGCTAATATGCTTCCATATGTGATTTGGTGGAAGTGGGAGACTAGGAATTGTTGTACAAGTGGCGTTCTTTGGAATCTCTTCCCAACTTGAGTTGGAATGAGTCTCTTGGAAGGAATTCAACCCATGGAGGACATTAGAACTTTATAAATGTCAATAAAAAAGAATGAAACCAGCTCTTGATCATTTGTATAATTTGCAATTGCATTTGTGAAGAGGGAGAGCTAGTGGATGACTAGTTTCTTGCCTTAGCCAATTTCGAGGGTGAAAGATTCCCATCCAAGTTGGTAATTGGAAAGGCCATTCAGACCTTTCATTTGGAGCTTTAATGGAGTCTTTATTTGCAGGTGTAAGCTACAGGTCAGCTCATGGTTTCTTCTATTACAGCTCAATCCTTCAACCATTTCCAGTTTTGATGGCATATTCTTGATCCTTGAGGGAGGGCATTTTTGGTGAGCTATTGTACTCTTTGGGGGAGCTTCTAATGCCCCATTTATTTTTTAATATGAATAAAATACTCTTTTATTCATATCCAGAAAGTTTCAGGTCAAAATTCCAAGTAGAAATGTATAAATCTCAATTTTAATTAAAGAACAATGCCATTTCCCCACTACCTTGTTGTGAATCAATGTAATGCTGATGATTTCGAATGAATGGATGATTCTATGATATATTTGTGATAAATATACTTACATGGATGTATTCTACAAGTTTCATGTACTGTACTTGAGTATTTGAAGTATTTTTACTTAGTTTAATTGCATTGGGAGAAGAAATAGTGCCATTTTCCCAAGGGTTGAATTGGTGATTTTTGCAGTTGAATGGGAGAGGGTTGGAACAGATATAATAGTAAATTAATGGTGCAAATGAGACCTTAATAACATACATAATAAATTCCCTACCTATTTTCATAAATTTGAGTGGGTTTGGAGGCATTTGGGAAGCCATTTTCAGTACTTACCCTAGGGGGATTTGAACCCCAAATTACTAGTTAAATTGCATACTTGGTCTAGAATATTAAGAGAGTTTGCAGAGGTATTTTGGTGGCCATATGTCATCCCTGAAAATAATATTCAATTCCTAATATCATTCATACACCTTACTTGAATATTTGAAGGCATTTGGAGTCAATTTGAGACCTGGAGACCAATACTAGTCAAAGGGAAATCACTAGTAAAGTTACCTACATTGACCAGAATTGAAAGAGTATTTGCAGAAGTATTTTAAAGGTCCAAAGGCATACCTGAAACACATATTTATGTTCTAATATCATTCATACACCTTCTCAGAATATTTGGGATCATTTGGGACAAATTTGGGACCTAGAGATCAAAACTAGTCAAAGGTCGAACTAGGGAAAAAAAGTGAAAAATTGCCATTTTAATAAAATCCTTAACATGGAAAATTACAAGGGACAAATTGGATTAACAGCTCTATTTAAACTACATTTCAGTTAGTTACGTCATCCCTATACATAGCCCACCACTTAGTAGGGGTACCTCTGAGTGTTGTATCCAGAACATATATTTGCTGATTTTTTGCAATACAAGTATTCATTTCCTTAAGAAATTTATCTAAGCTGTTAACAAAGTCATATAAGAGAGGATTCAAAAATTCTAATCCAATCCATCAGACTGACTTTACCATTGTGCAACATTGGGAAGATAGCTTATGCCACCCATTCTTCTAATCATCCATCTCTTCTTTGAAGTTGCTACCATAAGAGTGAATGCTTCTCTATAACAAATAAAATAATATATAAACATATCAATAAACAAATAATTAAATAACAAAAGAAAATTAATTAAATAAAATATTAAATAAAATTGATATGTAATTAATCGAATAGATAGAGACGTACCTTTCCATTGAAAATGAACATAAAACCATATTTAAATGGTCCATCAAATTGTAATATAATAATCTCTCATCAAAATATTTTCAATATTATTTATTCCTTCCAAATGGAGTTATTTTCTATTGGTTGGCTATTCACATTAATAGTCTTATTGTGATTCGGACATGATCACAACATGAGAATATCTGGATACAAATATTACATTGGTATCAGAGCCCCTTCTTGGGCTTGATTCTGGCCTTTGGACACAAACCATTCTCAGAACTTCTCTGATTAAGGATCTTTGATCCACATTGGATTTTGGCCATCATTTTTGGGTTTCCCAAAAATCTAGGACCTTGTCCAAAAGTAGGCTTTTGGCCCAAAGAAAATTCAGTCACAATGTTGAAGCAAATCAAGTTAAAAAAGAAAAATATATTATTCCACTACAAAATTCAAAGACAACCGTAAATCAAGGAATCCAAGAATACAAGAACATAAATAAAAAAAGAGAAAAGAAGTAATTATTTCCATTGCAAATAAGAAGAAGAGAACAATAAGTAAGAAACAAAATAATACAAAGAAGAAGTGGGGAAAAGGAATTATCCGCAAGATAAAGAAAAAAAAGAGAGTAAAAATAAAAGTTAAAGAATAACATTCATAAAACCACACATCGTTTTGTGAAACCACACATGGTTTTATGAAAATGCACATGGTTTTACTTAGTATATTAAAATTATAAACAAATTTTATAAGGTACATACAAAGAAAGGTGCGGCCTTCATCACTAATGCTTTGAGGAAAAAACATTCTCAAGAGAAAGGCCATGTAACAAATAAAATAATATATAAATATATCAATAAACAAATCATTAAATAATAAAAGAAAATTAATTAAACAAATATTAAATAAAATTGATATGTAATTAATCGAATAAATAGAGACATACCTTTCCATTTAAAAGGCACATAATACCATATTTAAATGGTCCATCAAATTGTAATATAATAATCTCTCATCAAAATATATTCAATATTATTTCCAATTGGAGTTATTTTCTACTAGTTGACTATTCACTTTAATAGTCTTATTGTGATTCAGAAACGATCACAACATGAGAATATCTGGATACAAATATTACATTCTCCAACTAACAAATCCATCTATTGTATGGTTCACATAATCCTCCCTTTTTCCCAGAGTCAAAGCATAAATGTTATCTAGAACAACTCTTTCCATATTCTCCTAGATTGGTTCAATGTTCCTTAGTCCTCGACATGGATCCAAAAGTTGTGTAACCTTCATGCCATCAACTTCAAAGGTCATAGTTTCTCTCTTAATTTTGATCACACCATACTTTTCATAGGCCCATTCTATCCCTAATAAGGATGGATATGGATCAATACCACCTATAATATCAATTACTATTGGTCAATTTGATTTATCAAATTGGTAACATAAATGATCAAATTGGGACTCGTAGGCTTGTGAAGTGTATGCAAAATATATACAAAATTAGGAAGAATCCTAACTAAGAAACTATCCAAATAAATTCAAAAGATAAATAATTCAATGAGTCAATTGCAAAGAATCTAAATGAATTCAATCAGGCTTTGTAAACTATGATGGTGTTGGTGCAAAATGGAGACTAAGCTTCTCGCGCATGGGCCAAGAAAAGGGTGTCGTTGTAGTTTAGTGTGTTGGAATTTTTAATCCCCTTAAGGGGGAATATATCACCCAAAGTAGAGCCAAGACTGCCATAAGATGGGATTGGTTAGTTTTATGGTTGAGATCATGGGTTTAATTTGGAAAAAAAAAATCATATTATCCAATTAAATAACTACAACAACACTTAATAGTAGTCATTATTCATTCATTAAACTCGAAATACACATAACACGGAAATTTGAGGGTCCGAACAATATTTTCATTATGTCAATAGATATCCATTATGACAACTTACATTAGGGATTTAAGCTTTACATTCACCTTAGAATTACTCGTCATGGGATGAAAACCTCTCATAGATGGAACCAAAAACCCCATTACATAAACCCCATTATAGATCTATCTGTATCTATCTCTTTTGTCTTTGATCCGGTTCTCAGATTATCCCTAACTTGCATTGCTCACTTGTTCTCTCCTCTCCTCTCTATCCTTTGATTACTTTTATACTTGAGGAGTCAGTCCAAAACTGGTTGGATCTGTAACCTTTCTTCCACAACTTCTTTCCTTTCCATGAATTCCTTACTTTGTATTCTCTTCTTCCGCTTTCTTCTTAGTCCACTTCAAAAACAAAGTAGCCAATAGGCCTCAACCATAAAGGTTTATTTTCCCTTGATTCAAATTTGTTGTGTCATTGATCCTTGAGCATCATAGACTGTTGGTCCTTCAAACAAAGGATCTGACTCTGGTACTGAAAAATGTCGGTTGATCACATTTGGTATTGAACAACATCGATATTTATCCTTTGTATTAGTTATACATAAGAAAATTTCCAGGTGCTACTCAGAAAATAAGGTCCTACAATCAAGACAATAGTCTGCTTGGCAGTGGCAATACCCTAAATAGACTCGACTAATGGCGTTTTGTCTTCAAAATATTCATTCTTGAGGACTCCATTGTAGAAAGGAAATCACTGTATCTCTATTCAACAAATGAACAAGCTTATAGCAACGAATTCCTTAGCATCAATGAGACTAAGAAATGAAATAACATATGCTTGAGATATGAGAAGATCGATTCCCACATAATCACAAAGTATATATGTAGAGAATTGTATATAAAAGTATGGCTAAAATAAACAGGAGTTATATGTATATTGAAATAAAATTCAAAGTGATACCAGTAAACCAAACTATTTGAAAAACCCTGTCTTCGAATAAACTCAAAAAAATGATCAGATACAGTAGTTACATTTGACTCATATCGACCTTATTTATACAAAATCTCAAACTCCCTTAGACTTGAAAATAGCTTGACTTATATAGCAATGACCTGTGACTAACGGGCCCATGAGTCATCAAACAAAGTATAACATTATTTTCCAAAAATAGGCTTTTCGAGAAGTCCCATTACATACAAGGATGATGACACTTAACAATTGTCATCATCAAACTATTGGGTATGTGTTATATTCTCTGCATGTATGTGAAGGGGAGATTGCGCCTGTCAGTGGCGCAGGTGATGACCCCTCCGACACCTTTTCGGGGATCGCGTGCAATTTTTGGGGATTTTTCTAAAAATATGTAATTTAATCCCGGTTAAGGGATTGGGGTCTATTGACTAATACGGGTTAACAGATTAGGGTTTTGGATGTTGTAGAATACCTATATTGTATTGTGAGTGATTCATAATGAGAGGATGAGAAAAATAGGAGTTGTGGCTCCAAGGTTTGCTGGTTTTCTCGATTAAGGGTTTCCAGGGTAAATCTCTTAGTACTATGTATGAATGTTGTGGTGTAATCTTTGTTTTTCTTAAAATAATATGTATGCTTTGCTTCTCTACACAGGTTTAAAACTTACACAAACAAAAATAGCATAATAAGATTGGACCACACATTCGCAAATATGAAGGAAGGTTCGTTGTTGATAGATAAGGGTATGAAATCTAACTTACAGTAGGATCTTATACTAGCTAAGGATATCCTCACAATTAAGAAATTTGACTAAGTATGCAGAAAATAGTGTAAAATAAGTAATCTGGACACACAAATGATCAAATATAGACACAAATGATCAAATAGCAAGTTTATTATTAGCTGTCCAACCCAGAAATGAGTTGTGAACACCCTAATATAACATTTGAGAGAATTTTTGAGCCTTTGGAGGCATCAATTTTCTACAAGTGGCTATCTTACATTGGACCTCAATCCCCCCTAGGTTGACCAATAGACTCCCAAATTCCCTCAAACTGTCACATATTGTCAATATGAATGTTGGGATGGAATGGGATGTCATTAATGATGGTGGCACATGAGTGGGAGAGGATTTGTTGGAGTGTAGGTTGCTTAGGATAGGCCAAAAATGCCAAGGAGGGGGAAACATGGCCACATTCAATGCATGAGCACCTTAGTCAAAGCCAGATCCATGAATCAAGGGATAAGGGCGTGTCTCTCTCAGGTAGTGGCAATAAATTATGGAGGTGGCTATAAATGAGGGTGCCTAACATCTAGTCTGACTAAAATTTGGACCAGAAGTGGTGGAATGTGCCATAAATGCCCCAACAACCTTATAACAACGTTGGATTTACATCATTAACCATAGTTTGGACCAATAACAACTGTATTAACTTGTATACTATGGTCCTAGGTGTAATTATGTTCTAACACCCCTCCTTAATCTAAAATTATGTATCCAATAACAAAAATGAGCCCTTCGCAAGTAAGGCCCAAGTCACCTCTTACAACAACAATTTTTATTAGTCCATGTAACCAAGGTAAGGAGGAAAACCACATGGGAAATAAAACCTCCACTCTAAAATGGACATGAAACAAATTTGGAAAATGTACCAGTATTTACCATGCATCACTCACCCCAAGGAGTGATCTAAGGTAAGTGAAGGTCTTCTCAGTGAAACTCTTGGTGATGATATTAACAGTTTGCTCAGCAGATGGGAAATATTGCAAGGAAATAATCGGGTCATGCACCAAGCCTCTGATGTAGTGCATGTGTATCTATATGTGCTTGGTCCTTTGTCTCTGTATTGGATCAATGGAGATATTTATTGCACTTTGATTATCACACCAAAGGACTGTGGGTGAATAAAATGCAAATCCAAACTCTCCAAGAATATCTTGCAACCACACACATTGTGTAGTTGCATTCATTGATCCCCTGTATTCGGCCTCAATTGAAGATAAGGAAATAGTGTGCTTCTTCTTTCTACACCATCAAATGGGACCATGTGCAAGCATAAAGACATAACCAGAAGTGGAATTTCGTTTAGTGCTATCTCCAACCCAATCTGAATCAGTAAAACCAACTAGTTCAAGTGATGAACCAACTGCATAGTGTATCCCAAACCGTTTGGTTCCTTGCACATAATGCAAGATCCTTTTGGAATCCTTCCAATGGATCTCATTAAGCTCTTGCATGTATCTTGCAACAACACCTACCACATAAGCCAAATCTGGTCGAGAGTGAGTGAGATACATCAAGCTCCCAACTAGTTGTCTATACAATAAATTGACCACCAATGGTGAGGAACCCCAATCATTAAGCTTTACACCTGAAAGGAATGGAAAATCATAAGCCTTACATTCATACATTTTGAACTTCTGTAGCATATCTGAAGCATACGTTCACTGTGAAACTATGATCCCTTCATCAGATTGAACAATCTCCAAACCAAGAAATTGTCTCAAACATCCTAGATCTGACATGGAGAATGCACTATGTAATGCAACTTTAACTGAGCCTAGTTCTTTAATGCAACTACCAGTGATATAAATATCATCAACATATAGTACAATAAGAAATATAGAGTCACTAACATTCTACATGTAAACATTTGGATCAGATTTTGATCTCTCAAAACCTTGTGATAGCAGAAAATTGTCCATCTTGGCATACCAAGCTTTAGGAGCTTGCTTGAGACCATAGAGGAACTTCTTCAACCTGCACACAAGTGAAGGATCATAAATGAATCCTTTAGGATGCTGCATATATTTATACTCATGAATATCCCCATGAATAAATTCTCTCTTCACATCCATGTGATGAACCTCACATCGCTTGGAAGTTGCAATGGCCAAAACTAGCCTGGTTGAGCCCATCTTTGCCACAGGTGCGAATGTCTCTATGTAGTCCACCAAATGGAATTGAGAGAATAATTTAGCTACAAATATGGACTTATAATTCATATTGGAACCATTAACATCCATATTGATCCTATACACCCACTTTGATTGCACTAGCTTCCTCTTGGAAGGAAGAGGGACCAACTCCCAAGTTTCATTGTCATGGAGAGAATTCATCTCTTATTGCATGGTTGTTTTCCATATTGGATAATGTGATGCTTATTCATATGACTGTGGATCACATCCAACCATGATAAAACAACTCCCATGAATATTTGAATCACATATAGAAAATGCATTGTTAAACTGTGATCTAGTCTTCCTAGGTTCTTGTGGATCATCTGCAAGTTCACCAGCTGCTTGTATGATTTTCTCAGCCCACTTGGGACTTGTAGGAGGGTCATGATATGAATTCATGTCATCATATTCATACTTAACATCAGAATCATAAATATAATAATATGAGTCATCAATTACATCCTCTTCAGGAAGGGGGTTTGAGCATTCCCCTTCCCCTTGTTCTACTGCATGCATGGGCTCTTCTTCGAACTGAACAATCCTCTCAATGAAAGTATTTTGAGATGAGGGTTAAAATAGGTTGTATCCCTTTGCATATTATACATATCCAACCATAATGGACTCCTTTCTTTGGGGATGCAAGGCCTTCCTTTTCTCTAGAGGTATTCTAGCCCATGCTCTTGAGCCAAACACCCTCAGGTGAGACACATCAGGGTTATGTCCCATCCAAGCCTCAAATGGAGTCATTCCTTCCAAGGCTTTGTGTGGTGATCTATGTTCGGATATCCACATCATCGTTTTCAGGACCTTGCATGCAATTAGGGTTTGCATGCAAATTCTAGGGTTTGCATGCAGCCCAGTCACCATGTGATGCCTCCAGCACCTTAACCACCTTATTCTAGCACCTGGGAGCCACATACTTCAGAGTCTTAGCCCTCCTAGTCAGGAAGGCACCCACTTCTCACCTACTACCAAAGAAGGGCGCACTTCTTCACCTACCACTGCAATTCCACTTCAGTTACACTCAGTTAGCTCTGATTCTCCTTGATTTGAGGCTAGTTTCACTCTCGACTGACTGTTTCACTCCGTTGGACCTCCATATTGACTAGATGACTTGTTCTGAATTCAGTTAAGCCTCCCATATGCCCTCCACTGAGTCTCCTTCCCTATATCAGTGCTACACACTCAATTAAACTCAGCTTGACACCTGGATGACGGGTTCTTGTGCATTGATGACCACCACTGATTGATGATGAGGACTCCTAGTTGGAGTCAAGCTAATCCATTCAGTTATTCGAATGACCTTCTTAGTCAATTCGAATTGCTCACTCACATTGTCAGATTGTATTGTAATTATTCACCCTTATTGGGATATTGAGCACTGTACATGTTTTACACAATTTTACACCATATTTTCTATGTTCATCTGTTGTGATTGATTTAGTTGTTCATTATATCTGCTGTGACTAATTTTACATGGTATCAGAGCCATTGCAGGGACAAGATCTCTTTTCTACAGGTGTTTCTACAAGAGGATTTGAGTGAATTTGCTCAAAAATTACAAAAAGTTTTGGCATGAAAGATCTCAAGGGCATTCGCTCATGTGCATGAAAAGCTTGAAAATACTTCCAATACCACTCCAGAAGCTTGAGTTTCCACATCAATCCTGGATTTGATACATTGGACCCATTCAACATTGCTTGATCTCCAATCCCAGGTGTGATGCAACTCTAAAAGGGTGGATTGTTCGACCTCATTGTTCTTGGTTTTATTGTGATTTTCAAGTTATTGTCTCCATCAATTGCATTCGCTACTTTGCCCTTGCAAGCATTTCTACATCAATGTGCACTCGCTCCTAGCAATGGAATACTCTTCTTCAAAGCCTATTCTCACCCCATTCAATTATTTTGATTGGAAAGATGATATGGAGATCATAATACATTCAAAAGGTTACTATCGAGTCACTCTTGGTCTTGAATTGGAGCCAAACACCTTTTTAGATAGAACCAAACACTACAACAAGCTTGATGAAGCTTATGGTCTTCTTTGTCTCTCCATATCCAAAGATCTTCACTTCCATATTAGCAGATTGAAGACTCCAAAAGCTATATGGGAGCAACTTGAAATACTATTTGGCAAGCAGGATGAGCTTAGGGCCTTTCAATTAGAGAATGAATTGATTGCCCTTAGTCCTGAGAATTTCGAGACCATTAATGAATTCTTCACAAAATTCAAGAACTTGAACATGCAGTTGAAGAACAGTGGAGTTATCAAAGAGGATAAGCAATTGATCCTCTCCATTCTCAGCAAGCTTGGTAAATATTATTCGGTATTTGTCTCTACTTTCAATTCTGATCGGCTAACTACCCCGAATTGGAAGATGACTACCTTGAATGCCTTCATTGAGTCCGTCACAAAAGAGCATGATAAGATGATTCAAATGGGGTCCATAAGCTCCAAATATTCAGCCCTATATGTTCAAGGACCCAATATTTTGAATGGTAAAGGAAAGCAAAAGAAGGAGAAGCCCAAATTCGAACCTCACAAGCAAAGAGAGAAAGGAAAACAGACGGATGCACCATCCAGTTCGAAGTTCAAGCAAAAGGGTAAAGAGGGTAAGGAAAAATCTAAATGTACTTATTGAAATCGTGGCTTTCATCCCGAAAGTTCATGCATGAAGAAGAATATAAATCAAATGGCCCTCCTTTTGGAAAAGAATAGCATAACTCTTCCTGGCGATGCAAGGAAGAAGGATAGGAATGATGATCATGAAAGAGGACAAGCACTCATGGCAACTGTTTCGAAGCCCACTACTCTCTTGATAGATTCAGGTGCATTGAATCATATGGCTGAAAATATTGATTCTTTTTCTTCACACGATCCAAACAACTCCATCCCCATCCATTTGGGAGATGACTCAAAAATTTATTCAAAGGGCAAAGGTACGATTCATGTAGATCATGGAAGCTTTCAGAATGTTCTCTATGTGCCTTCCTTGGCTTCAAATATTCTTTCTGTGTATCAAATGACACACACTGGTGAACCAAAGAAAGTTACATTAAGCCCTAATACAGTTGAAATTTCTGATATCAAAAGTGGAAGACTTGTTGCAGTCGGAAAGGCAAACCACACTGCAAAATGCTATGAGTTTTCACACTTTATTCCGCTTGCAAAGCCCACTGCTCGTCGCACACATGGTAATGAGGTTAGTAGGCTTTGGCATGAAAGATTTGGACATCTTAATTATAAGTATTTTCTGCCTTTATCAAACAATTCCATGGTAGATGGTCTTCCACAACTCCGTTCCTCGAAGGGAATATGCATTGGTTGCATTATTGGGAAGCACCCCGAGCACAGATTCGACCGCGGAAAAGCTAGCAGAGCTTCTACAGTTTTGGGCTGATACATTCTAATATTAGTGGTCCTCTGCCCCATACATCATTAAATGGTTCAAGGTATGTTTTGACATTTATTGATGATTTTTTCCGCTTTACATGGGTATTTGTTCTCAAAAACAAGTCAGAAGTGCTTGGAAAATTCAAGGATTTTAAGGCTTCTGTTGAGACCGCCACTGAGAGAAAGATCAAATCTCTTAGATATGATAATGGTGGAGAATATATCAAGGCCAAGTTGCTGCAACTTTGTGCCGAAAGCAGAATTCAGATCCAACATACAGTTCCCTACACACCCCAGCAGAAAGAGATGGCTACATGCATGATTGAATCAAAAGGTTTGGTTGCAAATATTTGGGCTGAAGCAATAAATTTTTCTACATACATACAGAACCGTGTTCCACATTCATCCGTTAAAGGTATGACTCCTTTCGAAGCATTCTTTGGTCACAAAACGGATGTGTCAAATTTGAGAGTTTTTGGCTCTACTGCATGGGCTAGAATTCCTTCCAAAAAGAGACGAGCTTTGGATCCACAAAGTATTGAGTGCATACTGATAGGATATGGGGAATAATCAAAAGCATATAAACTCATGGATATCATATCTAAAAATATATTCATAGAGCGCAGTGTGCAATTTGAAGAACCGCTTCAAGAATTGCAACCAGTCGAGGAAGAAACTGTCGTTTCACCGCCTTCACCAAAAGAAGATTCGTGCAGCGATAATGAAGGTATGAGTTCTCATATTTTTGATATTTTAGAAGCACATGATGATCATGACATATCAAGTTTGGAATCCGACCATTATGATCCTCCTCAGTTACCAAAGTGGGCCCAAAACACTCTTCAATCTGTTGGTTCGAACCTTGGAAATCCTGCTGATCCGAGACGAACAAGAGCGGACTTTCAAAGAGCGGGTATGGCTCTTTCTATTTTTTATCCATTACTTCCTGAAATTTTTTATTTGATGACTAGTTCAGATCCCCAAACATACTACCATTCCCACCGAGATTCGAGATGGCAAAGTGTCGTGGATGAAGAGTACAGTTGTCTTCAAAAGAACAATACATGGGAGCTAGTTTCTCTTCCACCTGGAAGAAAATTAGTGAAGTGTAAATGGGTCTACCGCACGAATGTTGCTACTGATGGCTCTATCAGAAAATACAAAGCAAGTTTGGTGTCAAAATGTTTCTCCCAAGTCCAAGGAGTGGACTACACTGAGACCTTTGCACTGATTGCAAAGATGGATTCCATCTGCCTTGTTTTGGCAATTTCCGCATCCAAGCACTGGGAAGTGCACCACATGGATGTGAAGAGTGAATTTATACATGGAGATGTTGCTGAATAGGTATATATGCAGCAGCCAGAAGGCTACACATCAGATCCATCATTAGTTTGCAGATTGAAGAAATCTTTGTATGAGTTAAAACAGGCCCCAAGAGCTTGGTACGCAAAGATGGACTCCTTCCTTCTTTCTCAGAATTTCCAAAGATGCAAATCTGATCCGAATGTGTATCTTCAGTGAGTTAAAGGTAATTTGTTGGTTATTGTACTTTATCTTGATGATCTTCTCATTACTGGTAGCACTCTTACTTCAATAAACAAGCTAAAAACTGCCTTAAATCTAGCTTTTGACATGAGCGATTTGGGCTTGCTGAGTCACTTTTTGGGATTGGAGATAGCTCAAAATTTTGATGGGATCACTATATCTCAGCAAAAATATGCTTCCGACCTGCTATTTAAGTTTAATATGGCTGAATGTAAGGCAGCCCCATTCCCATTCCTCTCAGGAATCAGTCTTGAGGAGGGAGATTCTACACCGCTTGCAGATTGCAGTATGTATCGACAGTTGATTGGTTCACTACTTTATTTGACACACTCAAGGCCTGGTATTTCATATGCCGTGAGTGCTATGTCAAGGTATATGTAGCAGCCCCATGAGCTTCATTGGAGAGCAGCCAAGCGGATCTTGCAGTATGTGCAAGGTACGAAACATTTTGGCATAAATTATGCTGCAGATTCTGAGCTTGATTTCATTGTTTTTACTGATTCAGATTGGGTAGGTGATAGCATTGATCAGAAGTCCACTTCCGATTATTTTTTCATGATTGGTCATGGCCCTATTTGCTGGTCCAGCAAAAAGCAGGTATCCATTGAACTTTCTTCAGCAGAGGCAGAGTATCGAGGGGCAGTCAATGCCTACATTCAGGCAGTTGGGTTGCAGGGTATTCTTTCCGAGTTTGGTTTTGGTGGCACTACTTCGACTATCCTCTTTTGTGACAATCAAAGTGCTATCAAGATCTCCACAAATCCAGTTCAGCGGCAGAGGACCAAACACATTGAGATTCATATGCACTACATTCGACAATTAGTGCATGATCGCACCATCATTCTGCAATATTTCCCTACTGATGAGCAAATTGCAGACATCTTCACCAAGAGATTCACTAAGAAGAAGTTCACTTACCTTCATTCACTGTTGGGGGTGAGTTCCATCATGGTGGAGACAAATTGATCCATTATTATGCTTTAGCTTGAGGGGGGGCTTTCTTCCCACTGGGTTTTCCCTCTTTCCTCACTTAGTTTATTTTCAGCATTTTTTGGATTATTGTATTGGGGTGACCTTTGGTCTCAGTTACCAGGGCCCCACATTATCTTTTGCACGTCATAGTCTAGCTTGAGGGAGGGTGTTCGGATATCCACATCATCTTTTTCAGGACCTTGCGTGCAATTAGGGTTTGCATGCCGCCCAGTCACCATGTGATGCCTCCAGCACCTTACCCACCTTATTCTAGCACCCGGGAGCCACTTACTTCATATTTTTAGCCCTCCTAGTTAGGAAAGCACCCACTTCTCACCTACTTCTAGAGAAGGGCACACTTCTTCACCTACCACTAAAATTCCACTTCAGTTACACTCAGTTAGCTCCGATTCTCCTTGATTTGAGGCTAGTTTCACTCCCGACTGACTATTTCACTCCGTTGGACCTCCAGATTGACTAGATGACTTGTTCTAACTTCAATTAAGCCTCCCATGCGCCCTCCACTGAGTCTCCTTCCCTATATTAGTGCTACACACTTTAGTTACACATGACACACTCAGTTAGACTCAGCTTGACACCTGGATGACTGGTTCTTGTGCATTGATGACCACCATTGATTGATGATGAGGACTCCTAGTTGGAGTCAAGCTACTCGATTCAGTGATTCGAGTGACCTTCTTAGTCAATTCGAATTGCTCACTCACATTGTCAGATTGCATTGTAATTGTTCACCCTTATTGGGATATTGAGCACTGTGCATGCTTTACAGAGTTTTACACCATATTTTCTATGTTCATCTGTTGTGATTGATTTACTTGTTCATTAGATCTGCTGTGACTAATTTTACAATCTATTCTGAACATATGCAACACAATTAATGGATTCAGCCCATATTTTAGTAGACAAGGACTTATCCTCCATCATACAGGTATCCATCTCCTTCAATGATCTATTATTGCGCTCTGCTACACTTTTTTGCTGGGGTGTGTAAGGCACATAATGTTGAATTTGAATGCCATTGTTACAACGTAATTTTCCACCTTGTGAGCATCAACACTCTTTGGCCTGCAGAATCCATTTTACTGACTCATATCCACTTTATATCCTTCAGACACACTATTTCCCTATTTTTTCTCCTGTATGCTAGCTGTATCACTACAGTGGGCGTACCCGCGAGTTGCATCACTACAGCCTGCGGGTAGCATGTAAAATGGTAAAAATAACTAGTTAATTACTTTTTACTCCCAACAAGCAGTCATAGGGTGACCTTTGTCCCTCCATTTTCTCCGAAACGCCTCGATGTGTCCTTTCACGTACCTTTGAGAGGACTATATATTGCACATATGGCATATGGAGGGGAGGAGAAAGAGAGAGCAAGAGAACTCTAGTGTATTTTTTCCCTATCTTGAGTCTACACTCATTGATCCTTGTAGTTGTGAACCCTTTATGTTCACCTTCCAAAATCCTATCATAGTTTGAGTTTTCCATTCCATGGAAGATTGAAGTGGTGGAGGCACAAGTGGAGAGACCCGGATCTTGGTTCAGATTGGTTGCCAGCAAGAGGTCGTATAACATTGTACTTCTTGTTATTTATTAATAGAAATACTCATATTCTCGTCCATTAATGTTGTGAATGTTGTTATATTACATTGGGTTGCATTTACGTATAATATCATGGACCATTGCTATTGATGATGTTAATGTCATTTATATATTATATGCGCTTGTTGTATATTGGCTGTCAAGACTAATTTGCAGGTTCAAGTGAATGAGTTGAAAGATCCAACGGGGATCTACATCAAACTTTTGGATCGAGGTTGGTTATATTCTTCATTATCTTAGCATTGTCATTTATATAGCATAGCATTGAGAATTGAGTTAATTTTTGGTAGTCAGTTGTCTGTTGTGGTCCACGCCAAGCCATAGGAAGGTTTCTCCAATATAGAAATGGAGACTCCACTAGGGAGAACATCCATTTTTGGGGATTTTTAAGCATTATTCCTTATTTAGAGTTGTTGTGTGTCGAGTCTTTGTGTCATTAATTGGCCATTAGGATACTCTATAGAAAACACCTTTTTTCTGAGCCATTGGACTCCTTTTCTACTCATTTGCTTTTCCCTGTACGTGGGTGAGCCTAGTTTTACCCGCGTCTACATGCTTCTATCTGCACTATATCCTGCGGGTATCTGCAGGTATTCCTTTGACAGTAGCGTACAACTTAGGGGGTGATTATTTTATGACCTTTGGTTGTTGTTGGGCTGATTCTGAGTGTTCCCGAGTATTCTTTGGCCTTGTTCCTGACTGTTCCAAGCCTTGTTTGTGACCAGAACTCCTCTTTTCTCTTGGTTTTGAGCCTCACTAGTTTTTACCCATTTTCAATTTTTTAGCTCATTCCATTGGCCGAGTCTTACTATTTAGGATCTTCTAGGTTGTATGAGTGATCTCTTGTGCATTTGTGTAACTAGATAGTGAGATTGTGCCTTCATTTTCATTTCATTATATTGAAAAATACAAAAAAAAATAGTTTTGCATTTTCCTTTTGCTCATAAGTGAAAATACAAAAAAAAATTACTTTTATGTACTGCATGTTGCATTGAGTGCTTGCTGCTTTCATTTAGGTTATGCTTGTGCATTGAAAATATAAAGGAGTTTCATTTTTATTTTGAAACCGTTGGATTGATTCTCATTCTAGTGGCATTGTTTTTATTGGATAGATGAGTCTAGAGTTTGACGATTTTTCATACTATTGAGTCGTATACATCACTAGTTTCACGACCACATCCTTTGAGTAACCACATCCATTAAAATTAACGCTTAATCTTAAAATTGATTAGAACAATTTTATTTATAGGGTACACCAACTATCATAGGTTTAGAGTCTTGGAATAGATCATTGTGAGCTAATAATCCAAGACTACTAGACAAAACATTTGTGTCTGACCAGAGAGTGGTGAAATCCATGGTATACATCGATGTTCTCAGGAAGCTCTACTCAGACTAGAGTTAAGCATGAGGTCATAGGAGGTTGGTTGCGGAGATATCCCTCCAATATCGGCGGAACATGGGAGATATTTCTAGGGTTTGTTCGTATCTGGGAGTACCGGAGGTTCGTCCTCTTGTGCTTCGAGCTTAGCTACCCTTCCCATACGACAGATCCCACCTGCGACTGTCCCCCTGAGCATTGGTTATATTGCGGTGACCATAGTCTCCTTACCTAGGTATCGCATAGGGTGCTTGCAGTGGTTATTTTGTTTGTATCCTGAGTCATATAGGGGTTGGACAACACAGTTTCCGTTGTATAGGGACTTGACCATGTGCATGCAGTGAAGCCTGGGAACCTTTATAACTGATTCTTCACATAGATGTTGTAGGTCCTTATTGACATATTCCATTCAATTATCAGTCCTTAATACCTTTATATTCCTCCCACTGAATTTCTCCACTGAAGCTTTGAAAAATTTGAATGACTGGAAGACTTCAGATTTTTGCTTGAGAAAGAACACCCAACAGTACCTTGAAAAATCATCAATGAATGTTAGGACATACTTTGAGTTTCCATAGGATGGTTTAGGAAGAGGTCCTATAACATTTGAATGGACCAAAATAGGAGGATGAGCATCTCTTCTTTCCTTCCCCTTCTCATACTTGTTCTCTGCATGCTTCCCAACAATGCACCGCTTGCAGGAATGTTTTGAAAAACTGATTCTTGGAAGTCCTTCAACCATGTCTTTTTTGCTCAATGCATGAAGATATCTGTAGTTTAGGTGTCCAAACCTCTCATGCCAAAGTCTATTGACCTCATTAGCATGTGAAATAAGAGCATTAGGAGAGGAGTAAGAAAGAAAGTGTGAGAACTTGTACATTCTTGACTCATGATCTGCAACACCAACTGCTACCACTTTTCCGATAAAAACTTCAGAAATTTCCATATATTCTTGAGTAAAAATCACTCTCTTAGCCGAACTAGTGTGGGTCATTTGGTACACAAAAAGAATATTTGCTACAAGATCAGGCACATACAACACATTGTTGAAGTACCCATTTCCTAGATTGATCTTCCCAATGCCTCTCGTTGGGATCTCTGAATCATCACCCATGGGAATAGGAGGACCACTGTAAGGTGAAAGAGTAGAGAAAGTATCTCTTACATAAGACATGTTCCTTGAGGCACCTGAATCTATGATGAAAGAAGTGGATTCTGAGGTACTAGCCATCAATGCATGGCATCTCTCCTTGTCTTCAGAAACACCCTCCTTCTTCTTTGAACTTTCTGGAAGAGGAATGTTATTTTTCTGAAGGAGATGGGTCATCATATCAATTGTCTTCTTCATGCATGCACTTTCAGGGTGCCAACCTTTTTGACAGTAAGTGCATTTTGTATTTTCTTTCTTCTTTCCTTTCTCATTGAGAGGATTCGAACCCCCGTCAGAATATATGGGTTTCTCCTTGTCTTTCTTCTTCTCTTGCTTCTTTGAACCCTTGTGATTTTGCTTTCCTCTTGCTTGCTTCGAATCCCCAGCTGCAAGAACTTGATCCTTTTTCTTGATGGCACCCATTAGGACCAACTTATCTTGTTCTTTTGTAAGCATCTCCATGAAATCTGCCAAAAATGGCATCCTCCAGGTTTGAATAGTGAGATTGGTGGAATGAAATGTAGAAACAAACACAGAGTACTCAAGACCCAATTACTTCGAAATTATGGACAAAACAAGTTGTTCGTCCTTCTTCTAAATGCCACATTGCTTGAGCTGCAAGACCAAGGATTTGAACTTGGTGAAGAATTCTTGGATAGTTTTGAAACTGCTTGGGCTCAGTGAGATCAACTCATTCTCAAGTTGGTGGCCCCTCATCTCATCATTCTTCCTAGACAATGACTCAAGCTTGAGACACACTTAATTTGGAGTAGTGAGACTGTCAATATGGAACAAGAGGTCTCTTGAAATGTTGAGACAAAGCATGCCAAAATCCTCATCCATTATGTTGAAGAAATTCGAATTCTCTACTGCATAATTTGGCTCATTTTCAGTCCCCATGGTAACTTTGAAGAGAACCCTGGATCTCAACTGGATTATCATTTCGGCCTTCCACTCAAAGTAGTTGAATGGAGTGAGCAACATGACATGAGATTGCTCCATTCTATAGCTTTTGCACTAGGTGACAAAGAACATTGTAAACCTGCAATGAAAACACTCAATCTCTCAAGAGGGGATCCTAAATAGATAATTAAAACCCTGCATTAACAGAAGGAACATTGGGGAGCGTGTCACACCCTGGTTAGAATCCAAATAATTTCTCCAATGGCTTCAAGGAAATGGCCCAGGGGACTTATGTGGTTGCTCCACTACTTCTGGTGCACTTATGAAGGAGTCTTTGTTCGAATAGAAGCTCCAATACCTATGATACCATGTGAAATATAAATCATAGTAGGATCTAATAGCTAAGGGTATCCTCACAATTATGAACTTTGACGAAGTATGCACAAAATAGTGTAAAAGAAGAAATCTGGACACACAAATGATCAAATAGCAGGTTTATTATTAACAGTCTAACCCTTAAATGAGTTGTGAACACCCTTATATAAAATTTGGGAGAAATCTTGATCCTTTGCAGGAAACAGTAGTCGATACAAGTGGCTAGCTTACAATGGACCTCAACCCCCCCTAGGTTGACCAATAGACTTCCAAATCACCTCAAACTATCATGAATTGACAATCTAAATGTTGGGATGGCATGGGAAGTCATTAATTATGGTTTCACATGAGTAGGTGAGGATTTGGTGGAGTGTAGGTAGCTCAGGATAGGCCAAAATGAGCAAGTAGGGGGGGAAATGGCCACATTCAATGCATGGGATCCTTAGTGAAAGGAAGATCCATGAATCAGGGGATAAGGGAATGCCTCTCTCAGGTAGTGGAAATAAATGATGGAGGTGTCCATAAATGAGGGCGCCTAACAACTAGTTTGACTAAAATTTGGCCCATAAGTGGTGGAATGCGCCATAAATGCCCCAACAACCTTGAATTAACATCATTAACCATATTTTGGACCAATAACCACCAGATTAACTTATAGACTATGGTTCTAGGTGTAATAATGTTCTAACAAAACGTTATATGTTGGACTTACTATGTGATGCCAACCAAAAATAGAATCTTTATTATTGACATGCATTCCTATAACCATTATCGGGAATCATTGAACCACTTTAACCGACTTTTGAAAGCACGGGCGTCTTCATAATGATAGTAGAACTAAAAATAGCACTTTTCATGCCCACAATTCAAATTAGAATTTTATCTCTCAAATGAATGCCTTTCAAAATTTAGCAACTGCAAAATAAAATAGATAATGTAATATAAGGATGCCTACAAAATCTTTGATTCTGTAGGTGTCCTAATACTAGCAACTTAACTAAAAGAATAAGGCATAAAAAGTCAAACCAATGCTTTACCTATATCAAGTTTGATGTATATGTTGATGTAATTGTAACTTCTGAATGTATTTCACCCATGTATATTGTATTCCTATAGAGATGTTATTATTCCTCTATACGAAAGTGTTTGTATTCCTATAGAGATGTTATTATTCCTCTATACAGAAGTGTTGTCATTTATATTGTAAGTGTTGTAACTTATACTTGATGGGTTATTAGACCACCTTGATGGGGTTGGCCCTGTACGATTCATGTGGGTAAAAGGGTTATTAGACCTCCCTATTGGGGGTCGGCCATGTCAGGATTATGTTATGTGGTTAAGTTGAGGCCGACCTAGTAAAGGTTATTAGGCAAGTCAAGTCAAGTATAAATAGAGTGCGGGAGGCACTCTATTTATTCATTCACTTTCTCACTCATACTCTCATTGGAGAGTGGCGAACTTGTGGAGGAGGAGAAGTTGGTGCTAGGAGAAGGCTATCTCTTATGCTTGGGCTGTATCATTACTCTATCTATCTCTGAGGAAGTTGCGGGGTTTTTCACCTTCTTGGTTTTCCCCGGTGAAACTCTGTGTCTCTTGTGTGCTTGCATTATTGTGTCCATGATTGATATGCTGTACATGTTATTCTCTTAGTTAAGATCCTAGATCAGATTGAAATTTATGAAAAACTAACATGGTATCAGAGCTAGCCTAAAAGAAGGCATGGTATGGCATTTATGACACTTGTTGCACTTGCGAAGCTAGGGCTTGATATAGAAAAAAACCAGTCATCGTAGCACTTTCGCAATAAATCCATTTTGGCAAGGTTTCATGATATGAAACTCTTACAGATTGAAGATAAGATATCCATGTACCTTGTGTCCGAAGCACAAATTCTAATCCGTTGTACTTTGTGTTTTATGATCTGTACAATCTAGGGTTTCTGGCTCTTCCAGATCTCAGTCATAAACAGGTGACCTAGGAAAAAAAGTCACAACCTGGGCTAGGAAGCTCCAAATGCAATTTCATAAAAAGTGACAGGTAGGGAACGGACTGTAGTTTCTCAAGTAAGTTTTTCAAAGGCCGAAGTTGAACCAGTGACACGTGGCACTCTGTACAAGTTTGCTCTCCTATTTTATCCCATAAACATGTCACGTCGCCACACTTGGCATAACTCTCTCTCAGAGAATCCAATTGAGGTCATACCTATGGGGTTGGAAATATGAAAGGTCTTTCTACCACATTTCAAAGTTTCAGACCCTATGGATTCGTAATTTTGGAGTTACACCAGAAACAATCAGGTGCATATTTCTGCCAAAAAAGAATTAGATTTTGAGCACCTTCATTCATGGCTCCGGGAATTAGGGTTTCGGAGAAAGTTGGTATTTTTGTAATCGGAGACCATGGCTGAATGATACTCATCAAAATAGAAATTTAGAGACCAAGATCAAATTTTTTGGTTGGGTAAAAGGCCGGGCTTGATCAAACCCTAGTTCGAGACTTTGATCGGAAAAGTGAAAAATTAGGGCTTCTACAAAAATGGGAATTTTTAAAATCTGTGACCATAGCTGGAAGCTCCTTGGAAAAATCAAAGTTTAGAGATTTGGATCAAACTATTTGGTTGGATAAAGCTCTCGGAAACTCAAACCCTAATTCAGGGTCATCCCTAGTGAATCCAAAAGTTTGAAAAGCAAATTTGAGGGGTGAAACTTTGCAATTTTGAAATTCTGAGTATACCAGGTTGATCAGCTCATCAAGGCACATCTTTCTATCCTTTCAGAAGTTTGAAATTCAAAGTTTGAATTTTTAGGGTTTCCCTGACAAACCCAAATCCAGCTCCATATTAAGTTTCTGTAAATCAAGTGGATTGGGTTAATCCTAGAAGAGAATGGATTGGTCACTTGCATAAGTGAAGAAGTTCTTGTTTCAGAGGGAGATGAGGCTAAGGCCTTACATAAGAAGATTACAAGCAATCTCGACAGGTATGAATTATAGGTATGTTTCGAAATCTGTTCATGATTAAGTTTATGGTATGTTTGTCTTCATTAAGGTTAGTACAATCTTGATTAACTTTAGACTTTTCGTATCACCTTAATAAAATTATGAATGCATGATAGAAGATATTCATTGATTAGGGTTTTGACACTTATGATTGTACTAATGCATTATGGTGTTGTGTGAGGTTGATGTTGTCCGCTAACATGAAAGGTACATCAAGAAAGACAAATCATGTTCTAGTTCAAGAACATATGACCATGGTGACATGAAGACAAAGGTTCATCCATTGCCATGGATCACATAGAAGATCTACTTATGATGTATGTATAACTTGGTTCTATAATGGTTAACCTATGAGATATGCAGGTTACTAGCACAAGTCACTTAAGAGAACAAGAAGACATCATGTGGGTATGTTAGACAATAACCAGCTAACATATTAATCTAGGTATGTTTTTTCTATATCAAGTTAGAATCCTACCTTGTGTTAGAATCTCTTATATAAGTATACATGGCATGATTGGTAATGATTATTCATTGAAGTTAGTAATCATGGGTTTAGGTATATTATGCTTCTTACTTTGATTGATGATATGACTAACCAGAAGAGTCCTATGGTCAATAAGAATATGCATCAGTAAAAGAAGTATTCCATGAAACCTTGAAAACTAATGTTTATTATCTGTGTTTGAAATGATCATGACTATACATGTTTAATATTATGTTGTTTTACTATCTATACTAATGAATGTATGATTATGTATGAGATCTTGAGGATGGCACAATCATGACACTAGTGCACACTTAAGCATGCATAGTGGTCCAGGATGAATATAAGTCCAAGGACAGGTAATCCAGGAAGCAAAGATCAAGAGGGAGCACACTCCAGTAGTTACTGCAAGGAAACAAATATTAAGAGGGAGTCCACCCTACAACCAAATAAAGATAAGTATTTGAATTGTCATTTCTTGCATACTTGTTTGTTTAAATAATATTGTTCAATGATGTATATGCCTATGTTCCTAGACTTAGGTTGTGTATTACGCATATTAGAATAATTGCATTAATGAACAATATACTACTAATATGCATGTGATGGGTAAGTGGCCTATGGCATTGTACAACATTCCATTGCTAATTATCTAGAATGAAACCTCTTTGCTGTCATGTTGGGAGTTGTGCACACTCTTAAAAAATGTTCTGGTAGAGATTGGAAGGCATCTAGAAAGTTATGGGATATGGATAAATGTTGTATTGAAGCATTGGCTAAAATAATTGCATGACTGTATGACATATTTCTTTATGTGTAAGAATTTGTTCTGAAAACTATGAGATGTTTCTAATCATGCAATTTAACTTGCTTTGTAGGGAAGATTGTATACAATCACCTACAAAAAGAAGGACTACAACATTTGTTCCAGCAATGAAGTTTAAACTATCTATTGAAGATATTGAAGAATCTGAAGTTCTCAGGGTACGGGATACAGTAAAAGGATGCCATGGTCGAGGAATATCAGTCGATCATGAAGAATGATGTTTGGGATGCAGTCCCAAGACTTGAAGGGAAGTCTGTTGTGACTTCCAAGTGGATCTACAATATCAAGCATGCTGCATATGGCAACATAGAAAAATACAAAGCGAGATTTGTAGTTCGTGGCTTCTCTCAGAAAGAGGGAATAAACTATGAAGAAAAATTTTATCCTGTATCCAGATACACCTCCATCAGATCAGTACTTGCTCTAGCTGTAGTGATGAAATGGAAGATACACCAGATGGATGTCAAGACAACTTTCTTGAATGCTGTAGTTGAGGAGGAAGTGTATGTGGAGCAGCCACTTGTTTTTGAGACACATGACAGGGAGTCATATGTGTGCAGACTGAAGAGCCTTGTATGGCTTGAAGCAAGCTCCTACGACTTGGTATGGTAGGATAGATAGCTTTCTATCCAGTTTGGGCTTTACTAAGAGTAAAGCAAATTCCAAAGGTTAAGGAAGGAAATCCTGTGATACTACTCTTGTATGTGGATGACCTATTTGTAACAGGAGAGGATGGATTGATTTTCGATACCAAGAGGAAGCTTTCTGCCAAGTTCGATATGAAGGACTTGGGGATGATGCACTATTTTCTAGGCATGGAGGTGTGGCAGAGTGCAGATGGAATCTTCCTTGGACAAGGGAAGTATGCAGTAGAGATCCTGAAGAGGTTCGGGATGATGGACTGCAAGTCCATGGCCACACCTATGGCATCGAACCTAAATCTTCTGTGTGATGCTTCATCTGATCCGGTTGATGTCACTATGTATCGTGAGATGATTGGGTCCTTGATGTACCTGAGAAACACGAGACCAGATATTTGCTTTGCGGTGAACACATTGAGCCAGTTCCTGATGGAGCCCATAAGTGTTCACCTGGTTGCTGTAAAGCATATTCTGAGGTACCCGAAGGGTACAATTGATTATGGGCTCAAGTATGATGTGGATCAAAAGTTTAACCTGCAGGGTTATGTTGACTGGGCAGGCAGTGTTGCAGATAGGAAGAGCACATCTGGGTGTTTCTTCAGTATGGGATTAGGTGTGATCTATTGGTTTAGCAGGAAGCAATCCTGCATAGCACTGAGTACATCAATGCCATTGACAGGGAGATTCTCCTCCTCCCCTTGTAAATCTTGCAATTTATATGTCGTCAGGCCAAGATTTTCGGCAATCTGATAAGAGCTAAGCCATAATTGTTGAAATTTTGTATGTTTTCCCTTTTCTTCATGCGGGTGATCCCATTTTAGAACTAAGTCTCCTACCTCAAAACTTCTCTTACCGGAATTTTGTTTATCAAACCATCTTTTGAAAATATATTGGTGTTGATTGAATCTATCCTTAGCCTTTTGTCTTCGAGTTTCAACAGGGTATTGATTTGTGACTGTAGGATTTCACTATTGGATCCTCGAGAGGCCTAGGCTAGTTGCAAGGATGGGAGTATATCTTCTTTCCCATAGACTAATGTATAAGGAGAAACTCCTAAAGAACTTTTTGGAGTGACTCTATCTTCCCATAAAGCATTTGGAAGAGTTGCATGCTAATTTCTCTGACTCTCAATAATTGTTTTCTTTAAAATTCGATGAGGTTTTTATTTGTATATTTTTCTAGTCCATTTCCCTATGGATAATAATTGGATGAATAATGCAATTTAATCCCTCTTTCATAAGAAAATGCAGTTAAATTAACAGATGAGAAGTAAGTTGCATTATCAAAAACTAGGGAAATTGAAACCCCAAACCTGGTTATGATGTTTTCTTGCAGGAATCCGATGACTATGTCTTGGTTCACTTTATGCAAAGGAGCAGCTTTTGTCCACCGTGTGAAATAATCCGTAGCTGTGAGGATATATCGATGTTGCAGCGAAGAATTTGGATTGATTTCTCCAATAATGTATATGCCCCATTGCTCAAATGGTTCCGAGATAATAACTGGTTGCAATGGTCCTGCCACTTTCGGTTATCTACCATCACTCCTCTGACATACATCACATTTTATGGCATAAGCATGAGCATATTTGAACAGAGTGGGCCAGTAGTATCCATCTCTCATTATTTTGTGAGCAGTGGTATCCCCAAAATAATGTCCCCCTGCAGAGCTATAATGCAACTCTTTGACCACCTTATTTGCATCTTCTTTCTCAAGGCATCTAAGAAAAATTCCATCATAATTTTTTTCTGAAGAGTACTCCATCAATTATCTGTTAAGATGCATATTTCAATCAGAGCACTCTTCTATGTTTAGAGCTCCATTGTTCTATAAGGTATCCTTGTTGTAGATAGTGCACCAAATCTCTATACCAGGATTTGGGAATAGTAAATATGGAACATACTTCAGTTGAATTTAATCCAGCTTTGTTTTTCCAATCATGGTCCCCTTCAGTTGGGTTTTTAGTGAGAAAATTACAAAACTATTGTCCTTTAATGATAGAGGCTGCTTTGAATTCTAGATCATACTCTTGTATTGCAGTTTCCCAATTTCCTCTTCTTTCCCCCAACTCCTTTTGCACAAATAAGTATCTAACAACGAGATGAGGTATTATCACTTTCGCTCTGTTCTTCAAAATATAAGGTATGAAATTCTTTATTGCCTTGAATACAGTGTATGCTTGTTTATCCACAGTTGGATAGTTCAGTTCATCTCCGTGTAACCCAGTGCTCATGAAAGATATTGGATACTCATCTCCTAGTTCTCCTTTCTATGTGAGCATTGCTATGAAATAATTGTCTGAAGCAAAGGTATACATGATAAAATACTTTTCAAAGTCTGGACTCCTTAAGGAAGGTGCATGAGCTATAACATTATATATATCCTTGAAAGCATCCTTCTACACATCATTCCACTTGAACTGTACACTTTGCTTAACCATTTGTTGCAAAGGATTTACAATTTGTGCAAAATCTAGTACAAACCTTCGAACAAAATTAATCATGCCCATAAACGATTGCATAGTATTTTTTTGTGGGGCATGGGAATCTGCGTTATGGCCTAAATTATGTCTGGATCTATCGAGATTCCCTTCTTAAAGATGATGAGTCCCAACAGTTTTTCTTCGAGTACTGCAAAAATACTCTTCTTTGGATTCAAAGATATAGCATATTTTCTGCACCGATCAAAGATCTGCTTCAAATGGAAAACATGGTCTTCTTGTTTTTTAGAAAAACATGTTACATCATCTAAATATATGACAACACAATGGCCGACTACACCCCGGAATGCAATATCCATGGCCCTCTAGAATGTTGCTCCAGCATTCATTAGGCCAAAGGGCATTCTCCTATATGTGAATGTTCCCCATTTAGTGTGAAATGTAGTCTTGAGTTGATATTGCTCGACCACTAACACTTGATTATATCAAGAAAATCCATCTAATAGGGAGAACAATTCCGAGCCTGATACCATCTGCAAAATTTGCTCCATTGGTGGCACCGGATAGTTTTCTTTGCAAGTTTCTCTATTCAAGTTTCGAAAATCGACACATAATCGTATCTCTCTTGATTTCTTCCTTATGGGGACCAAATTAGCCACCCATTGAGAGTATTGAAATTTGAAAATGATCTTAGCATCTAGCAACTTCTTCAATTCCTTTTGTATTAGCGGTTCAAGTGTAGGATGCATCTTTCTAAGTCGCTACTGTAATGGCTTTACTCCTTGTCTGATGGGTACAACATGTTGTATGACACGTGTGTCGTATGTCTTCAAATATTCATAAGTACATGCAAAAAAATCTTTATATTGCTGGAACAATTTGATGAACTCACTTCTTTCACCGGGTGAACAACATTTTCCTAAATTAACATATTTAGGTTCTGCTTCTGTACCCAAGTTTACCAACTCATGCTGCATCAAGGAGCTATTGGTCTTGAAATTGGCTGGTATTCTGAATATATTCTATAAATCAAACAATCCCTCAAGGGTTCTAACTCCTTTTGGCATAAAAATTCCTTTACTTGTGTCCTTATTCTACAAATCCGACATGTGTTTCTCTGCATACATTGTTGGATTAAGTACTGATCTAGAGGTTTCCAATGTAGACCCAGGTTCTTCGCGGTTTCAAGGAACCAACAAAACCCATTCCCACCAGCCCTTTCGGCAATAGCCTGCGAACACGTTGAGGTCTCACCCGAGGTGTAGCTATGGGGGCACTACTGAATCAAGTTTCCACAATGGTGTGATGAGTTGCTCGGACAGGACTACTACACAGCGCACTATCATACCCACACTGCTTGCTGAGGACTGCGGATGATAGACTGCGTCGTAGTCCGCACTTCTACGAACTAGCCGCTTGCGCAACCAGTTCACCTAAGGGCTACGCGTTTCAAGAAAGATACAATTAATAGGATAGTGAAACAGATTTATACGCTTCCTCTTCTAACCTTAACCACTGAAGACCTTACTTAACACTTAACCATTCATCTACTGCCTTAGGTTATTAAGCTTTATGGAAATTGCAAGCAAATGAAACATACAATGTTGCGCGCACACGGTGCGATGCGTCGAAGAGTTATACAATCCGAACTCTGCATACACATGTGATCATTCAACGAAATGATACTTTCACAAACTTGGAGTACTAGCATTCAACATTCATTCATTCTCACAATACTTAACATATAATTCCCATATTTCTCCTATGGCGAATACATATAAAAGAATTAACATACCAACTGATAAATGAGAATCCAAGCATCCAATGTAAGCAAATAGGTAAATGCAAAAACACAAACAATCACACTACATAGTATTTAACGTCGTTCACCCCCAGGATGGAGGCTACGTCCACAAGAACTGCTGTTATATTAGTCTTTGGGAAGGGTACAACAGTTCTTTGTCTGTGCACTCATCTTGGAGACTTTCTTCTCTCTCAATAAGCCTCTACGCACACAGCTTGCAGAGCCTTTACAAAATGTTCCTTAACAGAGATTTATCAACTCAATACAAGAACAACATAAAATGAAGAGTATTCAATAACCAAACAACCCTTTCCCATACAAAATATGCCTTATTTATAGATCATGCCCGTAGGTCATGTCTTTACAATTCGAAGGCTAAAACCTTTAGGTTTACAAAATTGTCACAGTTTTCCCTTAACCAGACTGCTGGCTTCTAATAGCGAATATTTCATCGTGGCCGCCTTTAGCGCATGCCTCATGTCACTATTAGCCTTCATGTCGCATGCTTGCCAGTAGGTCGCTTTCATCGAGCCATTCTTCCTCTAACGATCTCGTGCGACTGGTTCAGGTAGTGGTTCTTTCACGTGTGAGACCAGTCGCTTTCTTCCACTTCTTCTCCTTACCCGTTGCTTGGCCTTCTGGAGACTCTTTACCAAAAATAGACAGCCAATGGTCTAACCAAAATCTTGTTCCGCCTTCCGTTCATCACTTTGCTTTGTCGGATCCACGTAGATTGGACACATCGCAGCACTTCCTCCTCGTAGTACTGATCCTTGTAGCTCCTCCAACACTGCACTGTGCGCAAATTCGCAGCATCCCAAAAAATTATACAAAAGTATTCCAACTGAACTACGCTCAGCTCCGCAGTTCCAGAAATCCCGCTTGTTCAAAATGCCCCACTTGGTCCAGGCCCAACATACATTATAGATTCCTTGAAAGCATCTTTGTTCGTCAAGAAAATGATGATCTGTTCATCATCATCAAAAGCCCTTAGATTTGTAATGTTGCCAAGGACCGAGGGACTAAAAATTAATTCAATAGAACATTTGTTATTAGTTGGTACTAATCGAGAAGCAAAAGTAGCTAATAAATCAGCTATCGCATTCTATAATCTAGGAATGGATTTTATGTTAAAAGCATCAAACTTAGATATCAAATTCCAAACCTCATATTGATAACCTTTCATATGTGGAGATAGACAATGAATATTATTTCTTACCTGTCTAACAACTTTCTTTGAGTCACCAAAAATTTTTAAACCTTTCACATTTAAATCAATAGCTCTTCTAAGACCCTAGACTAGAGCTTCATGTTCGGGTACACAGGGTACTACCAAAGGACCGAACACCAAGAGCAACCACTTCACACAAACAGATCACAGATCAACACACCGATGTTTTGACGTGGTTTAAACCCTCTTGAGAGAAACACTCCACGGCCCCGGCCAAATAGCTTCTACGAAACAATTTATTATGCAAAGAAAGAAAGTTACAAATCAGCTTCTCATAATCGATCAACTAAACAATGACCCTCCATGCTCTTTAAATAGAGATCGTGGACCAATCGGGTGTTAAGCCACGGATCAAGGTTAGGTTTCATCTAAGAGAAGTCGAGCCGTCGGATCACTCTATGTCAGGAACATATCGTGACCGTCGGACTAAGTATTTACAAATGCATACTAATGCATACTAAAGAAACACAATATCCCTAACGGATCTATTACACAAGTTGATATTAACTAACTCCTAAGTGTATAAATATCCTAACATCCCCCCTTAAGAACAACTTGGGATAGGATTGAAGGATTTACAAAAGTGACACTATTAGGAGAAGGAAGGAGGCATTAGAGCCTATCCCCCCTTAATGACAAGTTCCTGAACTCCTAACATAGATCGAAGTTTAGAAAACTTCGCTTCTGTAAGAGACTTGGTGAAGATGTCTGCAACTTGATCATCTGTAGGGCAAAACAGCACTTCAAGAACACGATCATGAACAAGATTTCTGATGAAGTGCATATGTAGCTCAATGTGTTTGCTACGTTGATGTAGAATTGGATCTTTGGCAAGCTTGATGGCACTTTGATTGTCGCACCAAACTGGAGTAGGCTGATGCTGCTCGAATCCAAACTCTGAAAGGATCTGTCAAAGCCATAAAGCTTCTTGACTGGCATTAACTGCTGCTTGATATTCTGCCTCTGCTGAAGAAAGAGAAAGAGCTTGTTGTTTCTTACAAGCCCAAGTAATAGGTCTAGATCCCAGACTGAAAACATAACCTACAGTTGACTTTCGATCATCAGGATCGCCGGCCCAATCTGAATCAGTGAAACCAACCAACAAAGGTTTCCCCCTGTACTGTAATGAATCCCAAACTGAACTGTACCTCGAATATATCGAAGTATTCTTTTAGCTGCTTTCCAGTGACTTTCATGAGGTGTCTGCATATAATGGGAAACACGACCAATGGAAAAGGAAAGGTCATGATGGGAATGAGTCAAGTATAAGAGACTACCAACAAGCTGACGATACAAGGTGGCATCAAATTCAGGTGAAGTACAAGTGGCAGAAATTTTGACTCCAGACTGGAAGGGAGAAGGGGCTGGTGTACAATCTTCCATGTGAAAGCGACGAAGAAGGTCACAAGCATACTTAGACTGAGAAAGAAAGATTCCTTCTTTGGTTTGCAGGACTTGGAGACCAAGAAAATAATGCAAACGTCCTAAGTCTGACATTTCAAAATTTTGTTTAAGACTGGATTTCACATGGGTTATAAGCTTAGGGTCACTACCAGTAAGAATAAGGTCATCAACATATAGAACAAGTATGATGAGATGGTTTCCTACTTTCTTGGTATAGACATTGGGGTCAGAATGGCATCTAGAAAAACCAGTGTCAAGAAGAAAGTTATCCATTTTGGCATACCAAGCTCTAGGAGCTTGCTTAAGGCCATATAAGGATTTCTTAAGGCGGAAGACAAGGCTAGAGTTATTCTGAACATAGCTAGGAGGTTGTTCCATGTAAATTTCCTCCTGTAAATCACCATGTAAGAAGGTAGACTTGACATCCATTTGATGGACTTCCCAGTTGTGTAAGGCTGGAAGGGAAAGAACAAGGCAGATGGAGTTCATTTTTGCGACGAGAGCAAAGGTTTCATTGTAGTCAATCCCTTCAACTTGGGAAAAACCTTTGGCAACTAACTTTTCCTTAAGCCTTTCAACACTTCCATCTGATGCATACTTGGTTCTGTAGACCCATTTACATCTGACAAGTTTTCTTCCTTTTGGAAGAGGTACAAGATCCCAAGTATCGTTCGCCATTAAGGAACGATATTCTTCATCCATGGCTACATCCCAATCTGGATTCCCTGAAGCTTCTGCAAAATTTTCTAGATCATGATTCTCGGAAACTTGAGCCCTTCTCACCGGCCCTTTCGGCAATAGCCTACGAACAAGCTGAGGTCTCACCCGAGGTGTAGCTATGGGGGCACTACTGAATCAAGTTTTCACAGTGGTGTGATGAGCTGTTCGGACAGGACTACTGTGCAGTGCACTATCAGACCCGTGCTGCTTGCTGAGGACTGCGCGATGATAGACTGCGTCGTAGTCCACACTTCTACGAACTAACCACTTGCGCAACCAGTTCACCCAAGGGCTACCCGGTTTAGGAAAGATACAATTAATAGGACAGCGAAACAGATTTATACACTTCCTCTTCTAACCTTAACCACTGAAGACCTTACTTAACACTTAATCATTCATCTACTGCCTTAGATTATTAAGCTTTATGGAAATTGCAAGCAGACAAAACATACAATGCTATGCGCACCCGGTGTTGCGCGTTGAAGAGTTATACAATCCAAACTCTGCATACACATGTGATCATTCAACGAAATGATACTTTCACAAACTTGGAGTACTGAGCATTCAACATTCATTCATTCTCGCAATACTTAACATATCATTCCCATCTTTCTCCTATGGCGAATACATATAAAAGCATTAACATACCAACTGATAAATGAGAATCCAAGCATCAAATGTAAGCAAATAGGTAAATGCAAAAACACAAACAATCACACTACATAGTATTTAACGTGGTTCACCCCCGGGATGGAGGCTACGTCCACAAGAACTGTTGTTATATTAGTCTTTGGGAAGGGTACAACAGTTCTTTGTCTGCACACTCAACTTGCAGACTCTCTTCTCTCTCAATAGGCCTCTGCGCACACAGCTTGCAGAGCCTTTACAAAATGTTCCTTAACAGAGATTTATCAACTCAATACAAGAACAACACAAAATGAAGAGTATTCAATAACCCAACAACCCTTTTCCATTCAAAATATGCCTTATTTATAGATCATGCTCGTAGGTCATGTCTTTACAATTCGAAAGCTAAACCCTTAGGTTTACAAAACTATCACAGTTTTCCCTTAACCGGACTGCTGGCTTCTGGTAGTGAATATTCCATCGTGGCCGCCTTAAGCGCATGCCTCATGTCACTATCAGCCTTCCTGTTGCACGCTTTCCAATAGGACGCTTTCATCGATCCATTCTTCCTCTAACAGTCTCGTGCGACTGGTTCAAGTAGTGGTTTCTTCACGTGTTAGACCAGTCGCTTTCTTCCACTTATTCTCCTTACCCGTCACCTGGCTTTCTAGAGCATCTTTACCAAAAATAGACCACCGACGGTCTAACCGAAATCTTGTGCTGCCTTCCGTCCAGCACTTTTCTTTGTCGGATCCACGTAGACTGGACACATCACAGCACTTCCTCCTCGCAGTACTGATCTTCGCAGCTCTTCCGACGCTGCACTGCATGCAACTTCGCAGCATCCCAAAAACATATACAAAAGTATTCCAACTGAACTGCGCTCAGCTCCGCAGTTCCAAAAATCCCGCTTGCTCAAAATTCCCCACTTGGTCTAGGCCCAACATACATTATAGATTCCTTGAAAGCATCTTTGTTCGTCAAGAAACTGATGATCTGTTCATCATCATCAAAATCCCTTAGATTTGTAATGTTGTCAGGGACCGAGGGACTGAAAATTAATTCAATGGAACATTTGTTATTAGTTGGTACTAATCGAGAAGCAAAAGTAGCTAATAAATCAGCTATCGCATTCTGTAATATAGGAATGGATTTTATGATAAAAGCATCAAACTTAGATATCAAATTCCAAACCTCATATTGATAACCTTTCATATGTGGAGATAGACAATGAATAGTATTTCTTACCTATCTAACAACTTTTTTTGAGTTGAGGGGGATGGAGCTCTGCAACCTAGGGTTTTGAGCCGATCCGAGTTGATCTCGGCGGCCAGGGCTCTATCCCTGGACACAGTCCTTCTGCGCTCACAGTAGACGACGGCGAGGGTAGCATTACGTGGCGGTGAGGAGCGGCTTCCAAACAACGGCGGTGACACTCCTGCGACGGCTTGCATTCGGCGGAGACGGCTGATCCAGGACGACGCGATCAAGGGTTTCTCTTCTGTCTTCAGTGAAACTGGAGCCAGAAAGCACGTTCCCCGCGCCGTATTTGTAGATTTGGAGCCGACTGTTATAGATGAGGTGGACTTTCCATCCTGAGCAGCTTATCAGAGGCAAGGAAGATGCGGCCAACAACTCTAACTCTGCCTGGACCGTATCCGGAAGCTGGCCGACAACTGCACGGGTCTACAAGGATTCCTCGTCTTCAACGCAGTCGGTGGAGGAACTGGTTCCGGACTCGGTGCTTCTCCTGGAACGTCTTTCACGGTAAAGACCTGCAGAAACGGACTAGATCCAGGCGGTCAATGCCGTTTCTGGCGTTTTGGCGGATACTTTTGTGGCGGCGACCAGGTCGACTTCTTGCGCTCAAGGGTTGGGATCTTGGAGGCCATGGATCTTCGGTACCCTCATACGACCTGCAGAACGGTCCTTCAATGGCAAAGAGCCTTCTCCAATGGCGGATGACGTTTTTGGCGGATGGTTTCAGCAGCTACGGCTCTGCATCAGGCAGATCTGAAGCGGTTTGTGAGAGGGTTCTCGAGGATTCCAAGAAGTCCAAGATTTCAAATCGAAAACGAAGGTCGACGGAAACCCTGATTGCTTCTCTGGAAAGATGAGTCCGAAATCTCGCCATCTCTCTATGGCTGGGCCTGCGTTTTTGCTTTCAGGAGCGTGATGGATATTTCTGAGTATGGAGAGAGGGCGGCGCCTTTGCGCGGCGACCCATTGGGTCTGCACGATCCAGTGGCGGCGGCGGCGGTTTCAGGGACCAAACCTGAAACCGGTGGCCCCAATTTCACCACTGTTCATGATATATCTGTTCTATTTTTTGTCTAGTTTTCTCTTTCTTTTGGTTCAGCTCATTATAAGTTGTTTTTCTGCATATATGAGACAATATGTGAAAATGTAGGGATCCTTGTTGATCTCACTACATCTGCAATATGTAATTTTAATCATCTTTTTGAAATAAAATTACGGACATTTTCCCAGGAAAAAAAAAAAAAAACAACAACTTTTTTTGAGTCACCAAAAAATTTTAAACCTTTCACATTTAAATCAATAGGTCTTCTAAGACCCTAGACTAGAGCTTCATATTCAACAGTGTTATTCATGCATTCAAACTCTAGCCTACAAGAGAGAACTTGTTTATTTCCTTCAGGATCAACATGAACACAGTCAGCTCCTAATCCCTCTTGTGTTTTGGAACTATCAAAATATAAAATCCAAAATTTATTTTATGATTCTACCAAGTTAGTACTATCTTATAAGTTAGTAACTAATTCTACTATGTTACAATCAACATCATCAGTCCATGAAAATCGAAGGAGATCGGACTGTTTATCCGAATCATGACTAGCATCTTCCGTTTGATAATTACTTGGCTTAATTTCTAAGAAATAGTTCCCTAAAACTGAAGATGAGAAGTTTATCGATTCATTCTTTTCTTCTAACTTAGTTACATTTTGTTTCATGTGAGGCTCTCTTAGTACTTTAATTTGATTTTGTCTATTCTAGTATGGAAACCACAAATGGGACCAATCTGTTGCAAAATAACCATTTAGTTTCGTAGACTAGTCCCTACTCAATATCAAACCATAAGCTTCAGGTATGTCTACTACCATGATATCAATAAATTGACACACCCTCGGGTCTGCTAGAAATCTGATCAATACGTTTTTCATTTCCCCTATAACTTTAACAATAGATCTATATAATTGTATAATCTGAGAATGCGATGGTGTTGGTTGACCATTGATTTTTTTACAAATTGACAGTGGAATAACATTAGAAGAAGCTTCAGAATCCACCAAGCAATTATGCACATTATGATTAAATATTTCAAAAGTTAATAGAAAAGGCAGCGTCTGAGATTTTGATTTTCGACCAATGCTTGCTGCATTAATATCAGTATTTGACTTGACTGTTTCTGTCGCACTGCTTGGTTGTGGGTCAAATGCTTCTAACAATTTCTTCCTCTGTTTTGGGAGATTACATAATTCAAACAAGGATATGTTTGCTTTGGTTTTCTTAATGTCTTCCACAATATCATATCCCATACTATGATCAACAATACTCTTTTCACCACCTTCTGATTTTTTTACTGTGGTTTTCGCTTGCTTGTTTATCAATGGTGTTGTTTCTTTTGTATTTCCAAAATTAACCTTAGGTTGTGACTGATTTATGCCATTGTTTCCTTTTATATTTTCCTTTGTTGTCCTCGTTTAGGGTAATATTATGTTTTGGTCCTCAACTGGAATTTTGCTTCTAGTAGCATAATTCACATATGACACTTGAACTTCCTCCACCTCTTCTTCTTCATTCAATCCCAAAGTAGGTTCCTAGTCCCATAATACCATCGTGGTTTCCTCATTCTGATTTTCTTGTTCATGAGTTGATCTTCTTCTTGGTCTTCCTGGTCTATTAACTGTGCATCTAACAATTGGTTCATCACCGAATTCGTGGGAAACTCTTTTCAAAGTGATGTTCTTGATGAAAAGTGCAGAAATTGTCCATGCCAAATTCATTCAAATTCAAAACATTAGAGTTATTCAATGGTGGTTGGGATTGTACATTTTCTTCCCTTTTCTTGTAGAAAGGATTGAATGGTTTTCTTGATGTACTAACTCCCTTTTCATTTTCTAGATCCACTATCTTGTTAGATAACTTTTGTACCATTTTAACCACATTTTCTAATTCATTGGAGGACTCCTCTTTGGGTATGGATAGTATCATAGGCTTCTTACTTGTCATTGGTTTTACTTCCAGTTCCATTGCATGTTTTGTGATACTATCCAGTTCAACTTCTACTTTCTTGGATTCTTCATAGTTTTCTATCAAAGTGGCCTTAATGGATCTCTTGAAAAACATGGATATAGGTGGATAAAGTGTTGTAGTGTAATATTCTACCAAGGATTCTTTAGCAGGTTTTGTTGCAACAATGAAATTGTTTAATAAGGCAGTGAATCTCTGGTTGAACTCTTGTGTACCTTTTATTTATGGTCCATCCTCATAGACAGTAGTTCTTTCATGAGTGTAGCGACAGTATTTTGGTTGCCACATTTGCTTATAAAAAATATTTCGAAACCGTCCCATTCTGCTATCAAATTTGCTTGCAAACTGAAATACCATGAGTATGCTCTAGGCTCGAAAGTGTAAGGGAAAAGTCTACATATTACATCTTCATGTTCAACATTTAAAATATCAAGAGCCAAATAAAAAAAAATCAGGTGGTCCTCCGCAGAAATACCTTTTCCGGGATCAAATTTCGGTAACACTCTTTCTGGGTGATTAGGTAATTCATGTAAAGGTGAATCCAGGTTGAGTGTCCCTCTCGATCTCCACGCAGGTGGTTGTTTAACATTTCCAGCCATAATTCATGGTGGAGAATGCAGTGGTGAGTGATGTGGGATATGAGGTGGTGTATGAGATGGTACCGCGTGAGCCTATGGGGACTTGAGTAACTGATTAAGTGGATCTGGAATTTCTTGTAATGATAAATCAAATAGCTCCTCCAAATTTTATACAAGCACAGAGTCTCTGGTGCACAAGATCTCTTTCTTAGGAAATCACCTTCTAGGTAGAGAAGGATTTATGAAAAATCCTCCAAGATCTCTCACGTAAGATCTTATATGTCTTCGGAAGTGGTCTATTTCCTCGAATGGGACAGTGTATAACCGTTCTGTGTTTTCAGTTTCAGAATCTAACTTTTTAGTTTCAGGATTCACTTCTTCCGATATGGTTGTGTTTAATGGGGACCCAGAAAAATTCCCAATTGAAAAGGGGTTTCCTCTGCCAGCCATGCACTGATGGCCTTCCTTCTAGCGCCAAAACTGTTGATTCCCATAAAATATCAACATTGATAGTAGGGATTCTCCCTGGTAAATAATCCCAATTAGATCGTTCACCATTTGGTGTAGGGAATCCATCCGGTTTATGGTCCGGCTACCGTAAGTGTGATTAATTTGTTTTCTGTTTTACCGGTTGAGGCCCGGCTCACCGTTTATGTATTTTAATTTTTAAAGGTATGCATATGCACGCGCTTCCTAACTAAATGCATATAATTGACATGTAGAAACCACACTAGCGATGCGCAGGTTCTTACCTCCTATCTTACCGCTCCTACCTTATTAATTATCTACTCCTATTCTAAATTAATCTAACCTATCCCTGTAGGGAGCAAAATTGAGTTAAGAGTAATAAGTTGAATTGTTCGAGTAAATTTAACATATAGCCATTAAAATAAACATTCACATTTACAACAGAAATTATCAAAGATAGCTCTGATATTAATTGAAGCAATTTATCACGCTGTTACACATAAACATTTGCATGAAATAAAGAAACATTCATCATCATTGAAATAGTTTAACAGAATCAGAAAGATCTCACAGCATGATATAAGCATAAAAGGAAATAGTTTTGTTCCAACAATCACACGTTCCAGGAAAACATCAGTGCAAGCTTTTTCCCAGCAAACAAGTATTTTCTCATTAACAAAGAAATAGTTCTTTTACAAAATGCCTCCAGCATATCCTTCACCAGCAAAAATTCCATTTCTTAGTATTCCTAACCCTATATTTATATTACAAAATATTTGTCCTCATATGGTTGTTCCTTTCACCTTACCTAACTTTTGGACTTCCAAAATTCGACCTCTAGTGTTTTCACAAAGAATATTACAATAAATTACAAAATATTAATTTCCAGCTGGCCTTTCGAGACCAGAGATATACTTGGCCCACATGTCAGTCTCTTCAGAAACAATGTTACATTGTGTGGGTTCTAAAACTTTCAAAGTTATCTCATCATGTGACAGCTCTGTTTCCACACTTTTCACTCCTTCTGCTACTGCCTTGTAGCTGTCCTCCAAAAAATAAGCATTGATGGATGCTTGCCCAATGTATTAATGGAGATCTTCTCCTGTCAACACGTCCAATTTTTTAATGTAGTCTAGGTTATCCCTCAGTGCATTCTGCAACTCCATCAAACATTGAGCTCTGCTAGGTAGCTCATCCATAATTGGAGTCATAGCGAGCTAACACTTTCGGTGAATCTAATGAATCTTCTGGTAGAAACCTACACACTTCTCGATAGTTTAAGGGATTTCATTATTTATCCTCCTGCCATCTTTTCTGCAAAACTCAAGAAGAGCTATGTCCAAATTAGAGTCTGCAGTCGTCTTTTGAGGAAAATGATCAGGGAACTCTGATTTCCCTTCTCTCCACATCATCTGCTTCTTAATCTTATTTGCAGTGTACTAATCTTTTCCTAATCCTTACTGATTCTACATCAATCTCTTTCATCCTTGCTATCATTATTTTCATCTTGTATATCTCTTCAGTGATCAATTCCTGTGGATGACATATTTTTTCCTGAATTTTGCATGCCTTCTCATGGAAAGGAGTCATGTCTTGCTTCTTACTGTTTGCTAGCTCCATCTGTTATAGACTCTTTTTATTTAACTAGTTCTTCCATCGGAGCTTTCAATTCTACGACTTGCTGATTTGCGACCGACTCTCTTATTTCTAATTCACTGACTCAAGCTTCGAAGTTGCTCCTTTCACCTTCCATAATCATTAATTGTATAGTCAATGCCTCCTTTTCTGAGTCCAAATTCTGATATTCATTCAGTAATCCGTCCTTCTCGGATACTATGGCATCATGTTTTCTTTTTAGTTCCATTCCTTCTCGTCACGCCTTCACCAAGTTATCTTTTAATTTGAGAATTCTTTCCTTATTTCGCTCAATGTCATTCAACAACTTATCGACATTATCTGCACTTGCATGTGCAGCTACTATGCTTACGGAGGCTGTGAACTTAGGGTCCTTATGAGTACCCTCCATGATATTGTTCTCCTAGATAGTGACTATATCAGGCTTATAACCCATCTTTAATCTCTTCTCGAACCTCCTCATGATGGTTTTCCTACTTGAGTAAAAAATTATCGTGTCCAATTTAGACACTATATATTGTTTTGATGGGGTGAAAGAGGTGATCTTGAGATCTATGAATGGTAAATGTCCTCCTCTAAGCATGACTCCCAATACCCCTGGTGAATCTATGTCCATATCCTGTGCACTTGGGCCTTGTTGATGCCTCGGATGTGCAGGTTACTGCAAGATGCTGGAAAGGGTTCCAAGGCATACAACAGGGGATGAAAACCCAACCAAAGGCTTCGAAAGACCCTACGCAAGGGAAATTCTATCCTTGAGCTGTTTGGTGTGATAATCACCCACGGATACAAAGGCCTCCGCTGGCACTTGTGGTTTTGATCCGAAATGGATCTGTCCTACAGATATGTAAGACAAAGGTATCCAAACTCTAAAGGTTAATTTAAGTCTTAGGTTAATCTTACCTAGAATGAAGTCTAAACTAAGTCATATCTAATCTAACAGAGTGAAATTGTAGAAGTTTTGTGTGCAGGATAATTTGGTTTGTAAATTAATAAGTTAACTTAACCCACTTAAAAGAAATGCAAAAACCAAATGGTTAACTTATTACTTCAAAGCATTATCAAATAATGAAAATTATTGACAACAATTTAAAGGTTCAGTGCATCCAATGTTATCGTGTTGTTCCTTTTGTTAATTGAAAAATTAACTTGAACTGTAATATGAACTGCATATCATTTGTAAAGAAAATAAATAGATAAACATGTTGCATAAAGAAATTCATCCAACACATTCATACATTCAGATCATCAATAGTGATAAACCAAAATCTCAGATCTAGGAATGTTAATTGTTTACAAATTAATAGACAATTACTGATGATAGATTCAGAGCAATCATCAAACTGATCAAAGAAATTTGAAGAGTGAACAAGAAAGTTATAAGGAGAAACTTTACTGTATAAACACAACTGTAAGAAATTACAGTGTCTGCAAAAACAGGGTGTGTCCAACAGCTTCCTTGCTGATTCGAGCTCTAAAGTCCATCTCCATCGCAGCACCTACTCAGTCTGAAAGAAGAATCTGTCCAGCTCTGTCGCAGGCTTCCTAGCAGAGAAACAGTACATAGTCTACAGAAACGAAAGTTTCCTCAACTCCATCGATTTCTCCTTGGCAGCAGTGTCTCCTGAGTCTCCCTTTTCCAAGCATAAATGTACAGAAAAAGGAATTTAGCAGAAAAATTACAGCTTCTCTGGTCTGCAGAGACCACCCCCCCTTTTCTGTTGATATCCTGTTGCCTTTTATATGTGATGAGAGTTTTCTCATGCATTAAATTTTTTAATCCGCTCTTTCTTCAATGCGCTAGCTCAACATTTCTATCGAATATTTCTCCATAATCCTTGCAATCTGGTGTAACTTTCTTGTTTGCTGATGAACAAATCTAGTGATCTTCGGGTTCAAAAATGATTCTGTATTATTTTTCTGTTCTGGTAACTCCTTTTTCCCGCCACCAAATCTCATGAGCTAGGATAGGCTTCACCGACTTCTGGGTGACTTGGCATTTTGTATTTTTTTAAATAGCACGCTATTTAATTGTGGCAATCCCTGGGGATCGGCATAAGAAACTTGCGACTTGAGATAACAATTCACAGTGGTAATCATATTCTCTACCAGTCAACATCCTTGAGTTTCCTTCAAAATAACAATTATTTAACATGACGTCAAAAAAAGTATGAAAATTAATATGAACTTCACATCATAAATCTATCTTAATGCCAAGAACCTTCAATTAAGTATTTTAAAAACCAAATCATTCACAAGAATTTCGAATTCAAATTGGTTCCAGGCAGCTCATGTAAATTATTAAAATATTGAGCTTTTAAAGATAAAGGTGAATAAGCTCATGTAAATTATAAAATATTGAGCTTCTAAAGATAAAGGTGATAACCATTAGTAAAGTTTTCAGTAAAGTTTTCATATCATGAATGGACCAACGTGACCCCTTAAGAGAAGGCTTTATATGATCTCATTTATTTATCATATATAAATTAAAGCTATAACTAAAATACATTATTTAAAATATGAGTTAATGCTTTAATCATATATAAGATGTCTTGACATCATTTCGAAAAAAATGAAATCATTTAATTTCATAATAGTGTCAAGGAAAAATAATACGAAAGCCAATAGTAAACATGGGTCAACTAAAAAATGAGAGACCAATTAATTTTGATGTAATTATGCAAATTCGAAATAGTGAGCTCAAACTCATTTTTTAATAAAACTTCATAAAATTGTCGAAGGACCAAATCAACCTAGTCTTTTTAAACCGACGCACAGAGTTAACATGGACAACTTTAAATAAGAGCATGTAATCGTTTTAAACATCCAAGAAGCCAAAAGTTTATAGCAACTAAGATTGGTCAAATCACCAAAACCTCATGAAACGAATATCGGACCAAGAAACAAACAATGCAAAGAATGAAGGATCACAGAAGAAGATCATGAAATCACTGAATCAATCAAACAAGATAAAGTGAAAAAACTAAAAACTAAATACTTACAAAATTAAGATGTGAGGTTTATTTGGCAAGCTTTATTTATGATTCTCAAAAGCCGCAACCCGAAACTTACGGGTTGCGAGTTTCGGGATTACAAACCAACCAAAACAATGTAAAAACGAGTTTCCGAAAGCCGAAAACTAACCAATGCGGGTGGTGGGTTTCGAGGACGTGAGACTGTGAGGAGAGATAACCATCCCAAAAGCCGCATCCCGAAATTATGGTTTGTGGAGGCGCATACCAAATCAACGAAAAATGGCAATCCCGAAAGCCGAATGCCGCCATTACGGGATTCGGGTTTCGGAGTAACTATTTCCCAATTTCATTACAAAGTGACCCCGCAATCCGCAACCGTCGGGTTGTGGGTTGCGGAACTACCAAAATCGAAACTTAAAAAACAACTGTTCCGCATGCTGCAATCGTCGGATCGCAGGTTGTCCAAAAGTCGGATTTTAGGATGATGATCACAATCGATAAAATACCCAAAATTTTGGCTTTTCCCAAACGGAAACACTTTGGAATAAAATAATCAAATGCTTGCAAACAAGTAGACTAAAAGCATGGGTGAAGAGATCTTTTAGATGGAAATCAAAATCTGATATTTACAAGACAAATCACCCAAATACCTTTGCGTTCATTCAGAAATGGGCCTCCCGTGCTTTAACTAAGCATGGGATCTATTGTGGCCACAACAGGCCTCCAATTTCCACAACTTCCTTGGACTTATCTTCTTCTTATTTCCTCCTTTGCTGCTCAGCTGCTTCCCTTTCTTCTCTTTCTCTCCTTTATTCTTCCGCATGTCTTTTATCTTCTTCTTCCTTTTACAACCTCTCAACTTCCTTTTGCAACTTCTCGGCCTCCTCTTTCTGCTTCCTTTTTTCTTCCTCCTTCAGTTTTTGTTCTGCCTCTACCACTTGTAGCCTTATGGCTTCTTCTCTTTGCTTATTTGTCTATTCCTTTTTGTGCTGCAGTAGTGTCAGCATGACTGGGACCAACGTTTCTTTTCCGAAGAAAACGTTTGTTCATCTCGGTCATATTACTTGTTCTTATGTACACTTCCTCATCGTTGTCGAAGTGATCTGTATATTCATAATGTATATTAATTTACGCACAATGATCGATGAACTTCTTATCGATGTCATTTCTTGATAAACTCTTCTCTCCAAAATGGAATGCTTCCAAATCTTGTACGAAATCTTTGACACCTTTAACCTTGGTAAATTTGTAGGCCCCAATACAAAAAGTTAACGGTGGGAAGGAGGATTTCTTATTATCATGTAAGAAACTGCCAATTCGATTAATGAATACCTGCCTCACGGCCTCTTTGTGGACTACAAAGTCGGTTGCATATCTGGGCACTAGGGATGGATCTCTGGAACACCCATACATTTTGATATAGGTTCCTTCTTGCGAAAAGTAATAATCATCATACTTGTTTATGACAACCATTGCGTTGTCAGATAGGCAGTTCGGTTCCTTGTTGAAAATCAACCAATACATAGGAATAATCAACTCTTCACAGATAAGTTTGTATCGGCTCGTATATCTTTGGTCCCATGTGATATGATAGGCCACATAGATAGGATACTCTTCCCGATTCCAGATACAACCCAGTATGCAGTCCATGAGAAACACGAACATGTAGAACTTTGCTTTCTTCTAGGTCAATCATCCATGTGTTGCTGCTATTGTTGATGCCAAGCTATCTAGGATGATGTCCTCCTATTTGAACACAGTTTCGTGGAAGGTGATGTAATAAATCAGAGGTACCCAATTTTTCTTGTAGATACTCCCATTTTCTCTCCCGAAAATTTTGCTTAACATCAAATCTATAATTCTGAATGGGGTTCTCAAGCTTTGGCTATCATACTCCCCACTTGCTTTCTTCCTTAGTTGTTTCCATGAAACTACCAATTTTTTAGCATACTCCAAATGGTCCATGTCTACACCCCTGATCCAGTCTTCGGTCATCAAGACCTTGGGCGGTGGCAGTTTGTATGTTGTTGTTATGTGACCATGATGGAAAGAGGAAAATCCTTCCCCTTTTGTGTCAGAGATAATTCTTGTGGTGACATCCACATGAAGAAGGATCTATCTGATGACTTCTAAGCAAGGAAACATTTATAGGCATGTGACTCCATTGGTGAGACTTGATTTCTTAATATTCTGGTATAAAATCATCTCTTCGAGAGATGCCTCAAGTATTTTCTTATATCGGATCATCTAATATAGTTCTCCCCACTTGTATTCTGGGGTGATTCCCGTCTCTTCCCTAGTGTCTTCGAACACGGTTTCTATTGTAGTGTCAACTACTATTTCTACATCCGACTATGATTCAGTAATCTTGGACTTCCTCTTCGTACTCCTTCTCCGCATTTCTAAATCCCGATGAAACATTAGAAACAAAGTGTAAGCAAAACTCAACAAGAAGTCTGCAAAGCATTTTCCTTCATATTACTAACAATAAGTTGAGTTAAGAAAACAATTACTTCCATGTTGTCAGGTATTTTCTTCATTTCAACACTATGCAGGTGTGTGTAAATTAATATGCAATTGAAAATGTATGCAAAACCATTTCAAAAATATTCTACCCAGAGATTTTCATCAATAACCACAATATAACTGCAGGTGGTACTACTAGGTATTCAACTTATAATCCTCTGATTGAAAGTTCGTGATATGATTAAACCAACATTTAAATAATTTTGCATAAGGGATTATATGAAGTGTATTCATAAGGTTCAATCTATGAAGAATAAATAATTAAATACATGCTTTGGGGTTTATAGATGTGAGCTGATCTCAAATTATCATCATTATGTGGCAAATCAGGGCTTGAGCCAGTGATAAGTAAGACACAACAACCGAAACTATCACCAACAGAGAAACTATGCGGGAGACTACTGTGGGGTTTTGGAAAACATTACGGCCTCGAGATACATTCATGGACGGTTCTTTCGTGATCGTAGCGACGAGCATCATGAGAAATCTGCACGGCCATCCTGATCTATATGCCCAGGAAAAAGAAAAACGTTTGCGATGCATATCACTTTGTTTTTCTAAGTTGGTTTCATGGCGGCAGGGAGGCCATTGTGCCAAGCCAGTGGTTGCAGGAAAAACTCTACTATCTGTGGCCAAAATAAACCCCCCATACACGGTTATGTCAACTAAAATAAAATGAGGGTTATCGAAGGGCGGGACCAGGTGGTAAGAGTGAGGTAGGTCGACTGTCTAGATAGGAAACACCATGGATATGTGAAGTCAAACACCCTTTTAACCATAACTCTAAACCCCAAAAAATGGTATGCCCTAATAGGTCACAACGACATGGATAAACCGGTGGTGAGGAAAGGTCAATGCCTCATAAGAAACCAAAAATACCCAATAGAAAACAACAATGTCAACTTAAAATGGAACATGAGGATACAAGGCGTCCTACCTGTCATTTTCCAAGTGGATGTGAATTCAAGCTCAACAATGTTGGGATGCTTGGAGTCTGACGATTGGTGTAGGTAAATTTGCTAAAAAGGCATTTTGTAAATGTTAATCAAAAAATGATTTTTCCCTATATATAACATTTGAAAACCTAGCAATAAATGCGAGAGGGATAAGGTTGGTGGGATCATCAATGACGGATCCCGTTTCGGCGTGGAATTCCTTTTTCCCCGCGTCGCTGCCAAAAAAAATTCGTTGCCGACCATTTCGGCGTGACTTGCTCAATTGCAGTGAAACGTGTCACCATCCTTCTCAAACTTGCGCCGACGTCGGTGTCCTTTGGCGACTTTTCACCGGAGCGGATTGGCGCATCTCGCAATATTACCACGACCATTTCGGAGCTACTTTGTGAGTTTTTTCGAAAGTGTCGGCATTACCTCGTGAGTTTTCCGACCTTTATTTTTGCTTGTGTAGTCTTGTATCGGCGCTCGCCGCAATTTCTTCATCAGTGAGTTTCATGTTTCGCCTGCGACCATTTTGGCGCCACTCACTGAGTTGCTGCGAAAAGCGTCGCGGCACTTATCATTTCACGTTGACCTTCTTTTCGTCAGGTTTTCATCGGCCTAACTAGTGTTTTACGTCGATGTGTTTCGACATTACTGAGGTTCTCATGCCGAAATAGTTTGTATGAATTGCTATTTTCCCCCAACCAAATGCAAATTCAAAAAACTAAGTGTCAGGACGCGTGTTTGAAAAAAATCTGACCGTTTCGGTGATATTCATCGAGTTGCTCCGAAACATGGACTTTATCAAAGAAACCAACCTTTTCTCAGTCTGTTTCAGATCCACTCGTTGAGTTGCTCCGACTGTTTCGGAGGAAAAACTCGAGTTGAAATTAGCCAAAAAAATTGCTATCTTCACTTGACTCTCAGGAAAAAAAATCTAAGTGTTGAAGGTGAGCTTCTCTAGGATGAGTTGAACTCTAAGTCTAGTCAAAAAATAATAGAAGGGGCCCTACAATTTTAAGAAAATTTTGGGGATTAGGTTGCAGCAGCAACACAATGGAAGAAAGGATTTCATGAGGATGGAAGAGCTGGTCCAGGGCACAAAATTGACTATATTTGTAGAGGTGACCAACCACAACCAAAATCATTGTCTTCCCTCTAGATTTAGGGATCCCTTCAATTATTACCATAGAAATATCTGTCCAAATCCATGTAGGGATGGGAAAGGGTTCGAGAAATCCCGGAATGAGCTAGAAAGTATCACATTCAGCCACCATCTGTTGAATTGTTCGTTTCATTCCCTGCCAAAATAAGTTACGATGTGCTCGCTCATACATTTTGAGGAACGTGGGGTGCCCTATCGATGGAAAAGCATGGAGTTCATAGAAAACATCATGCTGAATCACGAGATGACCCTTCTAACTCAGGGAAGTACCATCCCAAGAGTAATGCAGTACAATAGAAGGGTTGTTGTCCAGCCGTTGCATGAGTTGAGATAATGGGGGGTCATTGACATAGCCCTGTTGACAGATTGCAACCAATGTGGAACATGCATAGAAATAGATGAAAGAGAAACTTGGTCATCAAGTGTGCGAGAAAGAGCATCTGCCACCATATTTTACTTACCATTCTTGTAAGTGATCTCATAGGCATAACCCATTTCAATTGTGTTGGGGAGGAGACCCGTTGTTCCAGCAAATATTCCAGACTCTGGTGATCAGTCTTGATTTAGAAATAACTCCCTAATAGGTAGGGCTGACACTTTTGTACTGCATGCAAAATAGCCATCATTTCCTTCTTAGATGTAGAAGCGGATAAATTATTACCGGAAAGGTCTCTTGAAGGCAACAATCCCACTGGTTCAACAAAGACACCTGCATATCTATCCAAAATGTGTTGTAATCCAAAGGAGTAGTGGAGACCATTGATAGGTGTATATAAATGGAATGGAGCTGAGCGATGACACCATGTGAATTCTTCTTAAGGATATTTTCCAGACGATATGAATTGATGATGGAGAGAAACCCTGGTTGTAAGCCCGTAAATGTGTATTTTTTCCTATTGACTGAAAACTGCATCCAAAATTCTGCAAAATCCCATAATATGGGGCCAAGTGTGCGTAACCATTGAGCGCCAAAAACCACATCACATATGCCTAAGGCCCAAGAAAACATTTCAGAGCGCAGGTTATAATCTTCCATCGAGATACTCACATTGTGACACTTCCCCTTGCAAGGTAAGGTGCCCCCATTGGCAATCATGACTTCAAAGTTTGAGAAAGGATGGATAAAACAATCAGCCTGTTTGGAAATCCGAGGGTCAATGAAGTTATGAATGCTAACAGAATCAATGAGTATTGTAAGAGGGAGCTTCTTGAAGTAACCCCTGACCCGCATTGTTTGTGGGATTGTGACTCCGGCTAAAGCATGGAGAGATATCTATGGGTGGTCGTCCTGAGACAGAGGGTCAACAGGCGGCTGTTGAATCTCGACCTCATCATCTATTTTATTTGGAGCTTCTTCGCCAAGTTCAGAGGTAGGCGGAGAATCCACATCCAAGAGATAGAGCTTTTGCTCAACACATCTATGTCCCTGAGTGAATTTCTCATCACAATTATAAAAAATCCCCTTTTCTCTACATGCTCACATCTCTGCTTCAGACAAATGCTTGATAGGAGTTAGTCGAGGAGATGGCGTTATGGGAGGTCATTGGGAAACCATATTTCTGAATGGAACAAAAGTGGATTTGGAGCGCTCTTGGGTTGTGATATTATCCTCCGCCAACATAGCCAACCCTAGGACTTCCACCATTGGGTTGGGACAGAACATTTTAACCTATGAGCGTATTTCATCCTTGAGACCACTGATAAAACAACTGTTGACGTCCATTTTTGTCACCATTTTTTCATTCAATGTACTCAAAATCGCATTATTACTATCATTTTTTGGTTGTAGTAAGTTGTTTTCTTTGCCATTCATCCCATCAAACAGTCCAGGTATGCATATATTTACCTATGACGCAAATCTTGTTTATATTTTGTTATATTATGATTTGTTTACGTTCAAATGACATTTTCTGGACATAATTGACGTTTATGTTTTAATTTGCAGGCTGCGTTTTTCAAATAACCTTTCATTCAAACCGCGTGCTTATATTACTAAGCTTAACCACATTTAGCTCGTCATTTAGCTCATCATTCAGCCTCGCAATCATACCTTGAAATCCACGGTTGGCATATCTCAGACCGTCAAATGGAGAGAAGGGCACGTGGGTTCTGTTTGACATGCAATGGGCATGGTTAATGAGCTATTTCTCTAGAAGATCTGTCCCAAGGTTTTCCAAGCTTGCCAGCACATCCAACGCCCACGTCAACACTCCAACACACTGATTCTTCTACTCGTTCGGCCTGGGATCACGCGTACCTGTTCACACCTATTCACGTTCCATCACGTCGACGTTCTGGAAGAATCCCGTCTTCCCACGATCAGTTTGCCAACACGCCGTTCGTTCTGTTGGCTTTGTTTTGCAACCAAGCTTTGTGCAATGGGCACCTATCAACAATGTGATAGCAGTTTCAATATTGAAAGGAAAAAACGTTTATGAATTAAATCTAAATCTAAACTAACATGTGCATATAACAAATAAATTTTTTAAAAACAATTCAAGAACAAGAAATAAAAGAATAGATGTTTTGTATTAAGATACCTCAAATGGTGAGGATTTGTGTTGAGCAACTCCCAAGATGAGTAGCTCCAAGCTGCAAAGGTCTCTTCTCCAAGATGATGAAAATGGCCAAAAGTCTCATGAGAGATTTTGACAGCGTGAGGATAGGATGATGGATGGATGGAAAGTGAGGAGCCCCTACCACCTTTTTATAGTTTTTGGTGGTGGGGAATACCATTATGGTTTTGAGGAAACCAATGGTATTGACCAACATGGTTTAGGTACCTTTTCCCTCCTTTTTCCTTTTTTGAATATTTTTAATATTTTTATTCCCTTTTTAATCTTTTTGGGAATTATGGACCCTTTTTGAGGGTTTTTTATGCTTTTTGAGGAAAAATATTCATTTTGAGGGGAAAAATGGGTGTATTATGGTCTTTTGGTGACCTTTTGATGGATTTAGAGGCTCAAATGGTGGAAAAGTGGACAAATGGGTCATGTGAATAAGGAAATGAGCTAGTGAGCACTTTTTGGGTGTTAACACATTCCACGTCTGAGGTAGATCGACACTATAGCAGCTGGGTGAAGGAATCAACCCCATCAAATTCCGAAGGATGCTCCCTACACTTTTACGCATAAATTAAATCAGCAATTACAGTCATTAAACGCCTCTATTATTAGAGAGGTTGACTATGTCGACCCTCTCACCCATTGTAATTTATAAATAGCTGCCTTTGAGACTAAGACGAATTAGCTAGAAGTTTAGAAGTCTGCTAGTTTAGTCTGGTTTTAAAGAGTTAGCTGTTAGTCGTTTAAGCTACAGGCACTATAATTCTCTCAAGTTAATGGAAGTTCCAGTTCATTGATGCTCTGCTGGTAGTAGCGCACTGGTTTAGTTCCCCCTCTGATTGCTGGGAAGGGCCCCTCATCAATTGGAGGTTTTATTTATCCTTTTTGCATTTATTTTCTTGCAAATAGCTAGTTTATTTTCCCATGTGTGTAATCAATTTCATTTTCCTGCATATGTCATCTTCTTCATTCCTCTGTAATTAATATTCTTCTGTTAATATAATCTCCCTTCTTCTGAGCTAGGAATGGTCGACCAATAGTTTAATAATTTGCAGTTTGTTTCAAATTATTCTTTCATCATTTTAGTTAGATATTGCTTCCAAATTCCTCTATAGTTAGCCTTAGCCTCTTTCTCTTCTCCTCTATTAGTCTTTCTTCCTATTGTTGTAGGATAATTCTCTTCTCCATCTCCATCTTCTTCTCACATCTCATACAAACAATTCTTCCCCTTAGATAAACTATTAGAGTAATTAACTTCTTATTAGTTTAGCCTCTACTTAATCTCTCCATTGCTTCCTTTGCACCGTAGGATCATTTGCATAAAGCCAGCTGGTAATTAAATCATCCAAAACTCTTCTTTTCCTTAACTTAACTCGTTTTCCTCCATTCAGACTGTCATTCGGACCGCCAATCAGACAGGCGTTCGGATCATCATTCAGACCTGTGTATTTTCTGCATTGTTTTATGCCTTTTTCAGAATCTAATTTCTTCTACCTCTCAACTATAATTATTCTTACTCCCGATTAACAGTTTTTGATGTAATTTACTCTTGTTTTATGTTAGAATTCTTAACTAAACTTCATCATTACTTCCTCTTTCCTCGTACTTCTTCCTTATCCTCCTTTCCAACTTTCTTCCAAACTTCAGTTGTTCCAATCCGATCTGCTAGTCAATTATTGTTCAGAACTTATTTATTTTCCAGTAATAGTTAAAGATTCCATTCCTTAAAGTTGTTTTAGCTTGATAGTTTTTAATCATAGGACTAGTTTCCATTTAATGAAGATGTTCATGTTTTAATATTTGGATCAATATTAAATATCTTTATCAAGTTTTCTACTTGCTTCCAAATCTAATATAGTTCAGTTTAGAAGTCTTTATTAAGTTTTCTACTTGCTTCATTTGTTAATCAGTTTCCTCTTTTCATAGATAGAACAAATTCTTGCATTTGAATTATGAAAGTCATTCAAGTAATTTAAAATCATATAGTTGCATGTTAGCACATTTGCATCTTTAGTCAGCTGAGGTTAGTTCAAGCCTTCAATCCTGCACATATAGTGATTGCATCTGATAAGCTCCCTCCCCGGGTTGACAATTTAAGTGTTGACTTATATAGCATATATTTTACCCAACATTTTGACACCATTGCTGGGGAGATGTTAAAGGGATTGGAGTCTAGGTATATAGGCTACTTTTACATTACACAACAAGGGGGAGGGGAAATGGTAAGACGCAAAGATGACCTCACTATGGTTTTCCATAGTGTAATAGCATGACGCATCCACTTTAGTGGGTTTCCCCAAATCCTTGTTGTTCCTTTCCGCATAAGTGTGATTTCCTTTCTGTTCATTTGAGTGTTTAATTTTCCGCAATTTATTTCGTAAAGTTTGTCTTGCTTCTTTTCAACCGTGTTATTCTTTCAGCAAGTGTGGTTTGTTTTTCGTAAATTTGTTTTAGTGATAGAAATTATTTTAAAAAACACATAAAAATAAAAATTTAGTGTTGTAAGAACCCCGGGACTAATCCATGTGTGAGACAGAACCTACCAGCCAATGACATGGATTCAAAGGTGCTTATTAGTATGAGATAACTCTCTCAAATCCTAGTAGCAGCTGGGATCTCAATATCTTCTTCTCAAGGAGAACACATCTTGACAGAATTCAAGAATTTATCTACCTCTCCAAAAATAATAGAAGAACCACAGTCCCATGAGCTACAAACCGAATCTCCTTGCCAATCTGCCAAGGAAACCGAAAACTTGGAGACTACATTTAATGGAGAGAGACCTGATGTTGAAGATTTCTCCACATATATATCGACAGATCTTTCATGTACTCAAGCAATTGAAAATTCAGAAGAAGAGGATCTGCATGGCATGAGGAAGGAAGGTGAGTATCAGGATTACATCGAAAGATGGTTCCAAGAGGTAATGAGGCCACAATACCATTCCTTCATTCGACACCTTCTGTTGCAAAAGCAAGTAAGCCGGTTGTTTCTCCACATCCAGGTAATCACTGCTTTAAATTTTTCATATGTGGATATAGGTATTGATACGAACGTTACACCAAAACCTCGAAATGTTAGTGAAGGCCTCCCACCAGGATCTTAACATCCCACCACGCTCCGCAGTCCAGACTCTGGGCTGGATGTGCGCCCGTACGATGGTGTCCCCTTTGCGTCGTACAAGCCCCGGGAAAACACTGCAATGCCGACGTTGCCACCCGCTCGGTGACTTGAACCTGGGTGGAGGCTCTGATACCAGATGATACGAACCGTTACACCAAAACCTCGAGATGTTAGTGAAGGACACCCACCAAGATCTTAACAGGTATGTTTTTTCTTTTCTTCGCACATGGTTACATTGAAAAAGTTCTTACACTTGAATAATGAGTTTTTCTTTCTTTTAGATAGCATAGGATAGTATGTATATAAATAAAAAGTTGTATGTGGTTAGTTAGCTTTAGATACTCATACAACTTCACTTTATGTTTTCCTTTAAAATAAAAGAACTAAGAATAAGATCATTTTAATGACTAAACCAAAGTAATCTTACATCATACATGCATATTTCTTATTATATCAGTTACTCAAAGACCTACTTTAAATTATTATGATCTCCACAAAACTCAATCTTACACCTATGGACTCCTAGTTCATCCTTGACTCATTATCAAAACTTGTCTCTAAAGTACCTTTAAAAGGTAGCCTAGGCTTCAGAATTGCTTCTATTTTTCTGTTTACTTATAATACAATTAAAGTCCTTATGCAATGATTTGTTGTTTCAGGAATAATGCAAGTAATAGAAGAAAAGAAAAAAAAAACAGTTTTGATCCATGTTGAACAAAGAAGAGCGATTGAAGATTTCAGAAAAGCAGGTTTACATCATCCTTTTGTGTGCTGGCAGCCTCATAAATTCTCTACATAATCAGCAGCAATCAAATCCAGCAAGCACATCTTGTACAAGCAAATGGTCTGTATGAGGGTCGAATGAAGCAAATGAATGATGATCCAAATGAAACCATAGCTTATAACATCATGATTAAGTGTGCTAAGATATTTAATTTTTTTTTTAATTCTATTGATAACTCTAATTGACTAACCATATCAAGGATTAATCAAATATCATCTCTGCACATGATCTCATATCTTTAATTCATCTCGACTTCACCAAATGAATTAATTAATCATGCATTATTGCGATTTTCAGAATTATTATCTGGTTATCATATGGTTTTAACTCTTCATTAAGTTATATGCAAAATATCAACATGCGAACCGTCACTTTATTAATTAAATATCATCATGATTTTAAATGCACTATGTTATAATCCCATGATGAAAATTTTCTTTCAACCTGTCCAAAGTTTACTTTGGACATGGTTGAATATTTCACAAACCATATGAATTCGTTAACGCACACATCTTTATTATGGTACACGTTTCAAAAATTTGGAATAATGGCATGATAGTTTAAATGTGCCAAATTTTCGTCTCATGATTTTTCAAAAATTCAATTGGACCTTGTTTTAAAAACTGACCCCTGCTTGATCCTCACCATCACTTTGCTCGCTCTCATCCTTTCCGAGTCCATCCAGCCGCATCCACTTCTTCCTTATTTATTTTTATCTTTTCTCAGTGGTACCTAGCATATCTTTGGTTTGGGGGACTGTTGACATCAATTTTTGTCACCATTTTTTCATTCAATGTACTCGAAATGGCGTTATTACTATCATTTTTTGCTACAGTAAGCTTTTTTCTTTGCCATTCAGCCTATCAAACAGTCCAGGTATGCATATATTTACCTATGATGCAAATCTTGTTTATATTTCATTATATTATGATTTGTTTACATTCAAAAGACATTTTCTGGACATAATTGATGTTTATGTTTTAATTTGCAGGCTACGTTTTTCAAATAACCTTTCATTCAAACCACGGGCTTATATTACTAATCTTAACCACGTTCAGCTCATCGTTTAGCTCATCATTCAGCCTCACGTTCAGCCCGCGAAATCCACGGTTGGCATATCTCAGACCGTTAAATGCAGAGAAGGACACGTGGGTTCTGTTTGACATGCAATGGGCATGGTTAATGAGCTATTGCTCTAGAAGATCCGTCCCCAGGTTCGCCAAGCTTTCCAGCACATCCCATGCCCACATCAACACTCCAACATGTTGATTCTTCTGCTTGTTCGGCCTGGGATCATGTGTACCTGTTCACATTCCTTCACGTCGGCATTCTGGAAGAAGCCCGTCTGCCCACGATCAGTTCGCCAATACGATGTTCCTTCCACGTCTAAGGTAGATCGACGTTGCAGCAGCTGGGTGAAGGAATCAACCCCGTCAAATTCTGAAGGATGATCCTTGCACTGTTACGCATCAATTAAATTTGCAGTTACAGTCATTAAATGCCTGTATTATTAGAGAGGTCAACTTTGTCGATCCTCTCACCCATTGTAATTTATAAATAGCTTCCTTTGAGACTGAGACGAATTAGCTAGAAGTTTAGAATTATGCTAGTTTAGTTTGGTTTTAAAGAGTTAGCTATTAGTCGTTTGAGCTACAGGCACTATAATTCTCTCAAGTTAATGGAAGTTCCAATTCGTTGATGCTCTGCTAGTAGTATCGCACCGATTTAGCTTCCCCTCTGATTGCTGGGAAGGGCCCCTCATCAATTGGAGATTTTATTTATCTTTTTTTGCATTTATTTTCTTGCAAATAGCTAGTTTATTTTCCCGTGTGTGTAATCAATTTCGTTTTCCTACATATGTCATCTTCTTCATTCCTCTGTAATTAATATTCTGCTGTTAATATAATCTCCCTTCTTTTGAGCTAGGAATGGTCGACCAATAGTTTAATAATTTGCAGTTTGTTTCCAATTCTTCTTTCATCATTTTAGTTAGATATTGCTTCCAAATTCCTCTATAGTTAGACTTAGCCTCTTTCTCTTCTCCTCTGTTAGTCTTTCTTCCTATTGTTGTAGGCTAATTCTCTTCTCCATCTCCATCTTCTTCTCACATCTCATAGAAACAATTCTTCCCCTTAGATAAACGATTAGAGTAATTAACTTCTTGTTAGTTTAGCCTCTACTTAATCTCTCCATTGCTTCCTTTGCACTGTAGGATCATTTGCATAAAGCCAACTGGTAATTAAATCATCCAAAACTCTTCTTTTCCTTAACTTAACTCGTTTTCCTTTATTCGGACTGTCATTCGGACCACCAATGAGACAAGCGCTCGGATCGTCATTCGAACCTGTGTATTTTCTGCATTGTTTTAGGCCTTTTTCATTATCTAATTTCTTCTACCTCTCAACCATAATTATTCTTACTCCTGATTAACAGTTGTTGATCTAATTTACTCTTGTTTTATGTTACTTAGAATTATTAACTAAACTTCATCATTATTTCCTCTTTCGTCTTACTTCTTCCTTATCCTCCTTTCCAACTTTCTTCCAAAATTCAATTCTTCAAATATGATCTGCTAGTTAATTACTATTCAGAACTTATTTATTTTCCAGTAATAGTTAAAGATCTCATTTCATAAAGTTGTTCTAGCTTGATAGTTTTTAATCATAGGGCTAGTTTCCATTTAATGAAGATGTTCATGTTTTAAGATTTGGATCAATATTAAATATCTTTATCAAGTTTTCTACTTGCTTCCAAATCTAATATAGTTCAGGTTGGCTTATCATGAGCTTTGATGTACCAATGGTACCATTGAAGGGCTTCCTATTCCAAATGAAAAGATGCCAGTGGAACTTTGTGGACATCAAAAGTATTATGTAGACTAAAATATTGTTCTTCCCGGTATATCCATCCAGTCGGATCATTACCATTGAAGCGAGGAAAATCAAGCTTCAGCCCATGAAAAATTACCGGAAGAATAGAACAAAGTGTCTATAGAAGATTTTGGCTTTCATTTATTGTTCATGGATGAATGTTGAAGATGGAGGATGAGAAATTTTTCATCCAGATATTGGAGTTTGGTTTTGAGGGCTGCAAGTTCTTCATCCATGATTTGTGCTCCTGTGTGGGTGACAACCATAACCAAGAGTTTTTTTTGTGTGTGAATGGGTAGAAAAACAAAAACAAAAGCTTCTTTAGTAAAGGAAAATTTTTGATGGGTAATTGGGGTTTGACTAGGTTTTGGACAGGGAAGCAGAAAATGAGGATTTCAGAAGCGGGGTGAAAGAATGAGAAAAATTGTCAAAGAGGGACAAAGAAGCAGAAATAGGAAAGAAACATTGTGGAAAAAGTTGAAGGCGATTGGGTGAAAATCAAAGAAGTTATGGAAAACCCTAAAAATAGACAAATGTGGGATTTCTGGCTTCGGGAAGTGGAATTGGGACAGGGTCCTCAAGAATGAAATATACAGAAAGTGATTGCAGGGGTGTCAGTGAAGTTTCAAGGGAAACAGAGTTAAAAAAAAGAAGATATGGCGAAAAAACATAATTTTATGAGGTGTCATAATTTTTTATTTTTATTTTTCTTTCAGAATGGATCTGCAACGGCACAGAAGTGATTGGAATAGATCTACAATGACGCGAAAGTGATCGGAAACAGTTCTAGATAGATGTAATCTGCAATTTATTAGCTAGCAATATATATAGACCCCAGGTATGTGTGGCTTCCTAAAGTATTAGGGATTCACTTGGCCACCAATGTTGTTTAACGACTTGTGTATTGGGGCAGTACCCCTCACTCCACGACCAAGGTAAAAATGATAACCGCTTTGCCACAAACAACAAATCTTAGTTTACCTCACGGGTGGGAACTAGTCAATCAGGTAGGGTTCGTTTCTTTTTTCACTGGCGGGTCCTCTCAATGGGCCAGCTACTTCAGGGTTTCTATGGTAGTCCTCACAATGAGTTTTAGGGATTATTCCCAAGTACTTCCCATAGTTAAGAGGATAGAGATTATTCCTGGATCCAAACCTGCAATTGATAGGAACAAATACAGATGCAAAAAAAAAATTGGCAGAAATTCCACCCAACGACCCCAAGAAAGTGCTATGATTCCAGATGTGAGGAACCTCCAACAATTAATTAATGAAAATGCACGATATATCAGAAATAAGAGAACAAAAAATAGATTTATTGATCGCGGGCCACTTCGAGGGGGCAACCTCCTTTGAGCAAGCTCAATACAAATAACTTCTCGGTGCCTTCATTGGCCTCAACACGTACTTATATACTAAGTCTATGCGCCAATACTATGGATCAATACCATGGAACATATAATACTACGGGATGAATTACAAATCATATGTGTCCAATACTATGGATCAATACCATGGAACATATAATACTATGGGCTAATACAAACTATGGATCAATACCATGGAACATATAATACTACGGGACGACTTACAACGCATATGCATCCAACAACAATTTACTAACAAAGTAAAGAGAAGGGTTGACACAGGTTCCTAACAAAAGTCTCACGGGATCATCCACTATGTTGTTAGAAGAGCACCATAAGTGGAAATACATGACATGGTTGGCGAGGCCATCCCCTTGTTTTCCCTTGAATTTAGGAATGTCGGAAGGAATTTTATCTGGCATAGCCAGCCATGTTGGATCATGTGTAATGGATTCATTGATTAGTTTGGCCAAATCAAGGATATTTAGACTAGCCATGAATGGTAGGGTAGGAGGATTTGGTCTTGCCATTGTATGTTGGGTGTGGTTTTTGTTAGGGGGGGTACCGAGGTGGTGTTGAAAACAACAAGTGACCTCCTACAAGAGAGGAGGGATCAAAGGGGTCCAAAGGGTCTCCAAGAGAAGAAGCCAAAGGGGTTCCTCTTCCGGATATGGAAGAGGTGGAAAGATTCTCACTTTATCTGAAAGGAGAGAATGTCTTGAGTAAGGATTGGCCTTCCCTAGATGATCCTATCAACATGGCCTGGAAGCGTCCCTAGCTAGAGTATCTTCTGCATGAACCACAGGGATATGGTGTAAAAACGCCCCTCAAGAGAGGGGAGAGGCATTGCATTCTTTAGGACTACCTCAGGGGGTTGTTTTGTTCCTCAATGGGGAAGGATTTGTGTCAAAATGAGAGTGATGGTGGAATTAAAGAAAATTGAACAAATGCAAAAATATGCCAACCACAATAGATGCAATATGTTGCAACAAGTGAGTGGTATGTGCAAAAGTCAATTTTAGTGCAAGTGTTCCCACATGTAGGTTATTTTTAATTATGAGTTTAGTGAAATTCTATTTAAAAATAAATTAATAAATATAAATTCCCTAAAAAGACTTAACGTCTTTCCTCTCAAATGTAACTGGGCCTCCCAAAAGTACAATTGATGGTGATAACGGGATCTACATACCAATTGACTAGTTGAGGTAACAAATAGCTAGTTCTACTGGCAATGGGGCCAATGTTCCAATCAAGAAGACATGGAAACACCTCCCAATGGAAATAGCTAACTTCATGAGTCAATTGCACCCACAATTGCTCCTTGGTGATGCCCTAAGTTTGGCCACTAAGATACCTTGTGTCAAGTGTGGATCAGTGGTTCATCCTATAAAGTATAGTGTCGTCTCCCTACAACAAAGTAGTGACTCATAGGGGAGAGAAGGGAAGCTATACCTCAGATTTCATCTCCTTGTTCATGGCGCACTTTTGATATGGGTTTTATTTGAACACTTGATTATAGAAAGATTTTGAAAGTACCTTATAAGTCAACAATGTTATGTTTCAAAATATTTCTATTGAAACTAGATTGGTGGGTGTTAATGGATTCCTAACCCAATCAATCCTACCTAACTAAAATTTTATTTTGTGACCTCTTGTGGAAGATTTTAGTTGGTTGGCATTTACAAAGTTGATTTTTAGGGAGTGTAAGAGAGGTATTTCACATTTCCTATCTTTTTGATTCACCAAGCTCACAAGAAGTGCGAGGTGAAGAGCATATTTGGATTGGAAGAGTATTTAGGTCTCTTAGTGTGTGCTAGTGGTGCAAACACATGTGATGAAAGAAAATAGATTGTCAGAAAATTAACTAGAAGAGTATAAATTAAATGCAAAAGTATATGTACTTTTAACTCTAAAAGATGCTCAAGGTGATTTGCAAATAAAAAATGCTAACTAATGAAAAATGTGCAATGGAGGTATTTCACACTTCTCACCCTTTTCCGATTCACCAAGCTCACAAGAAGTGCGAGGTGAAGAGAATAATAAGGGGGACAAGAATATTTAGGTCCTTGATTGTGTGCAAAAAGTGGATTCTACACTAGCTATGATCCTAAAAACATGTCAATTGAGCATAAAAAAGAGAGGCATTGAATACTAGTGACAACAATGAGGCTCGTTGAAAGCCTCAAAGTTGGTTACATTGGTAAGTTTTGATAGATATGAACTCTTTACTCCCTAATATTTGTCTAGGTGAACTAATTACTAAAAAAGTAAGTAATTTTTGCAAATTAACTTAATTTAAGTTCATTAGTGAGTAGCAATGGGGCTGCAAGATTGTAGTATGCAGATAAAAAGCAAATCAAATCACAGTAACATAGGCAAACAATACTTTGTTGCGCGGTAGCACGGAAAAATACAAAACAGACGCACTGTAGTGCGGGAAAACACAGACAAGGTGCAGGGGTCACACTAAAGAATGTCATGTGCATCATGAATTTTTACCTGCACAAGTAGCGCAACAGTCGAAGGTGTTTCCGCATGATTAGTGCAACTAAGAGGCTGGGATCCGTTTTATTATGTAAAAATTAATTATGGCCAATAAGGGCCAAATTCTGGGATATGAGGTGGTAAACCTGATCTCCTATAAATGACAAACACCCAGAATTAATCACTTAGCATAAAACAACGTAGTTTAAAAGAAATAAACAAAAATAAGTGGATTCGCCATTAGAATTGTTGTGGAAAAATTTTCACAAGTGTGCATTCCTCCACTTGGTAAGGGGATAGGCCTTGTAGGCTGCAGCAAGGTCTCATTCCTTGGATCCCCTGTGTGTGTGTGGTGGTTGTCCTTCAAATGATTCTTCAACAGATTGTTAGTGGAATTCACATGGAAATACAGAAAATTGAACAAAATACAATAAAAAGGAAATAGGGGGGAGAATGCAAACTCCAATAACAATCCAAGGTATGCAAAACCACTTTGTATTTCTCAATGGTCAAGATGTACAACACGTAGGAGGTGTGGGATTCAAGGAAATCCAATAATATCCCTTAGGGAGGCCTTTTTTGTCCAAACTATATGCTAAGTGGATGGTAGAACAATGGAGAGAAACTCTTGCACCTTGGAGGAAGGCATGGAAAATTTTAGGGTCTAATATTATCCCATGGGATAAATTTAGGGGTTTTAAGTTTTTAATGATGTATTAAACACCCATTATGTATGATTAGCCCACATTTTATTTATTTATTTTTAATGAATAGGAGGTTATCCCTATCAAATTTAAAAAGGGGAGCCAAGATAAAATAATTTCGCCCCTCTAAAAATGGATGTAAACCTTTGTTCGCCCACAAAATTCACTAGGAAGCTCCCATTCGCCCTTGATTTACAGAAATGGAAAGTGCTGGGATCTTTAACCATCTATTAATCATGGAAATCGAAGTCTGTTACACCAAAATCTCATCATCATGAGTCATGTATCAACTCTATGCCTTAATCCCTGAAGTTCCTTGGCTAAGTCAGCAAAAGGAAGGTTGTTGTCCTTTTCTTTCCACAATTTCTATTTACCTTGGCGCACCCTATTGTCCAGCAAGAGGCATCATATCAAGGGTGGTGCATGATGTGTACTGACAGAGTGCACCAATGGATCTTTCTTCCCTTATGAAATATGTGTTGATCCCTTTCTAGTGCAAGTTTCCATCATACAAGTTGCGCAAGAGTTGGTTAATGTGGATAAAAGGAAGCTTCGAGCGGTTTCTCGAATCTTGGTGACATGGAGGTCTATCCCTAGATGTTAGGAAGGCTGGTATTCGATCTCCTAACCTAATGGGAAGATCCCTTAGACCTCTCCCCTTAATCCTCAACCTATTCTATCTATTTAGCCTTATAAATAATGAACCTCTCCATTGGGAAGGAAGGAAGCACTATAGTACTCTCATGCTGTGGATTTTCTCTAGGTGATCCTTACTCACCCTTTGGGAGAAAAACATCATCCTTTGGAGGCTTGGATGCTTGGATTGTTAGATGGAATTTGCAACATTGAGGCTTAGGTTGTGGCATTCCTTCTCTATGTATTTCTCTTTATTACATTAATACAAGTTCTTTCCATAAGTATTGTTGTGTTGATAATGCTTAGGATTTTATTCCTTAACTGTTAATCTAGATCAAATCATATTTAGATATGCTTTTACTGTTGCTTGTTTCCATTTGCATGACAAGGTTTTGCAACTCAAGATATGAAGGCCCTGGAGCTTGGAGAAACAAGGAGAAAAGGATTGCAGACCTGAGGTAATTTATCTACCCATCTACTCTGCATTTCTATTGATCTAGGAAAGTAGCTTGTGTTTTGTATTTGTTTGTTCTAGATCCACTTGGAATAGGGAGATCTTGCTTGAGTCTGCTTGAGTAGATTGTCCATAAACAAATCTGGCGACCATAATGGGGACTCTGTTGGGGAATGATCCATAGTTTTGATTTCATTGATTTCTTATTAATCCACTTTTTATCCTCCTAATCCCTTCCCATCATTGGATTTTGTTATTAAAGAGTCTGTGGGCTACCCTGACTGTGTTTGGGATCAATATTAGACCTCTTTCCATTTTATTTTTTGGAAATCCTTTTACTTTTATTACTAGTTATTATCCCGACGCACATGGGTTGTATATGCCCTATGCCACTGTGATTCTGACGCACACATCCAGTGGATAGATTATGTCTCTGGCGCTATCCACCTGTTGACAGACTGCGCCATTGCCGCACATTTCTAGTGTGCAGAGTGCATCTGACACTTTTGTGCATAATAGTAGAGTGCGCCACCCTCTATTGCTTGATATTCAATACAAAATTTTCTCCATTTTGGTTATTGGTGTGATTGATAAAGCTCTGTGTACTGCATCTCATAGTCACAGAACCCCTACACCCAACTTATTTTTATTTTGGTTTGATTTTATTGATTTGGGTTCTAAACTAGTCAAGCGAGCAACTTGGTAGTGGCGGGAAATTTCAATCCCCCATCCATCCACTCATTCTTGTAATCACTGATCACATTACCATATCTATTCAACTTGTTAGATCTGAATCCCAAACCCTTCCTACACTTAGTCATTATGTTTTGGTTGGCTTTGTTTGATTTTGAGTGATTTTTTAGTGTCTTTGAGTTTATTGGGTGCTCATCATTTTTCTTTGAGAATTTCTGATTGATTATAGTGTTGTAGTTATTCTCTTATTTTCTACTCATAGATATGAAAATAATTATAGTTGTCATATTTCATTTTGATACATGTATTTTAAAGTCAAAGCACCTTATTATTCTTCTTTCAAGTTCATTGCTTGGAAATCATTGTAGAATTTTTCATGCTTTGGAAGTTGTCATTTGCAAGTCTTTGAAAAGTTTGAAAAGGAAATCGTTTGATTATATTTTATTAGTTGTGAAAGACAAGTCAATCATTTCTCTGAAAATTCAAGTGGATTCAAACTTTTACGAAGTATTCAAAAAATTGAAAGATTCTTTGCATCTTTGATTTTCATTATGCTTTTTAGTTCATTATTGCGGAAAGTTAGGGTCATTGCATTCTAGGAAGGAATTCTTCTTTTCATTATTGCGTAGATTCGTTTTAGTTTGAAAAGAAAAATAAAAATAAAAAATATTTGGATTTGGTGTGTTAATTTTTTGTTTTATTGAAAAACTGAAAACAGTTTTTCATTTATATTTTGGTAGATTTTGAACTGTAAGGGTTAGTTTTGTTACTATCGGAATCAAGAAAATTTCACCTTACCTTAGATATGTTTTATCAAAATGAAAAGAAAGCGTGCATCTTCATGTAGTTAAGACTTGCATTATTTTTAAATTCCTATCTACACCTCATTCAGTCACCTAACCGCTCAGATAAAATTTAGCAGTAGCATTAGGTTAAAACTTTATAGTAACTTGTGTGATAATTTAGTGATGTGTTCCAACGTCGTTAAACATGACAGTTGTCGTTATCTTCCTGTGCTGCATCCCGGGGGCCTACAGTTATTCCAGTACCAGCCAGTATATCGAACGACCTTTCACGTACCTTTGGGTATATAGAAAAGTACTTCACATACTCGGTAGCATATTAGAAGGATCTTTTCGTACGGTTGTGCATTAGACAACACCACTACGGATTTGAGCTCCCACGTACCTTGCGTATATCGGGAGACCCCTCGAGGATTCCTATACCAACTGAGTTAACCTATTGGCCGTCTTGGCGTGGAAATACACCGATAACAGCACTCGGGGAGATACTACACACGTACTTCTAGGTAGTCGGGTGATATGGTCAGGGGTATAGTCCTAATCCTCCCTGGTTAGTGCTATGAAAAATTGGGTCGATTATAACTATTGGACCCTGTGGTATATCGTGAGTCGCACCGCCTTGACAATGCTGTGAAGCTCCATATTTTTTAATCCTGTAAGTTTGCTTGCGGCTTTAGCCTATGTAGATTCTGGATTGTTTTCTTTTCTTTTTTGTATAGAAAGAACTTAGGAGAAATTTTTCCTCGGTCATTTTGGCTGAGAGACCTTTGAGACGATCCTGTCGGATCTTAAAATTTCCACCTGAATATCCCCTTAACCCGGAGGAGAACTCTGGTACAAACATGGATCAACCCACTATGTCAATATCACATGAAGAAGAGAACTCCACCATGGATTCGGGAATGAATTATTCACCTCTCGTGTGCTCATCGGCCACTAACCATCCCAGATCAATGACCATGGAACCATCTACCTCATCTGACACTACCTTCCATCATTCGATGGAAGGTCATCCCAGGGCCGCGGATTGGATTTTAAGCCGACCTCAGGATGATCTTGTATCCACAATCTTTGGTCCAACTGCATCCTTTTGGGACACCTCTCTAGGTCATCATGTTTCTGAGTTTGGGTCACTCCTAATGGTCTAAACCACACATCGTCGATGGATTCCCAACAATGAGATTATCACTCCATTTTACGAGCAGATCAACCATTTGTGACTGGCTGGAGAACAGCTTAGGCGCCAGACTCTCTCCCGCAGAAGAGACGTCTCGGAAGTACCATATATTTTGACATACCCCCATTCGTTCTTTATCTTTTGCTTCACCAGAAACACATTTACCCAACGTGTCCACTTATGAACCAAGCCAACCCTCATTTCCTACGAGCACACCTTATAATCAGGTGACCGGTTCTACACCCCTTTTGACTCCAACAACTGAAGGACAACCTTCAACCACTACCAACTCTACTCTTGGAACACTTCCACCGCCTCCCCCACCTAACAATTCAAGGGGAGGATACACTTTACCCGTTAACTATATTACGAGCAGTGCGATTCAACCATCCATCAGTGGTCAACACATAGTTACTGGGAACACCCCTGTATGTGGGAAATTATTGCCTGGGGGGGAACCCCTAGTTAGTGGCCACAGTGTGAGTGGAGGACATCAAACTTATACTATAGTTGGCACCTCTTTACCAACCGTGGGACAACCCATGGGAACACATCATGTTGGGGGACCATCAATTTCAACCCAATCACCATGGAGTTACATGTATCTAGGTAATATCAACCCTGTGCCAAGACAAAACTATCCAGGAACCTTTTCCATGGGGTACCTTATCCCTAAAACATAAACACTCCATGGGGACACCATAATGTTCCACCGCTTGGACCCCCATTCGGTGGACCTCCCCCACCATATGTACCACCACCACCTCCCTCTAGCGGAGGAGGAACCCCACCTTATTCCGGGGGGGAAGTCCCTCCACCATATGGTGGAGGAGCACGCCATTCTAGCGGAGGAGGACCCCCACCTCTCAGAGGAGGACCACCCCATTCCATAGAAGGCGGTCCACCTTTTGGTGGAGGCCCACCTCATTCCGATGGAGGCAGACCCCCGCCTTTTAGCGGATGCCAACCCCATTCTGGAGGTAGAGGACCACCTCATTCCGGTGGCGGAGTCCCCCCTCCTTTAGGCAGAGTCCCACCCTATTATGGAGGAGGACCTCCATCAGGTCCACCCCCTACTATAGGCGGCCCACCCCCATATGGTCAATTTCCTATAGGAGAACCATACGATCAGTCTGTCCATGGTCCTACTAGTACGTTGATTCCTTGTCAATACTACTGGTATCTGCAAGCAAACCAACAATTGTCATTTTGGATACATTATATCTACCAGACCTGTCTCGTTTGACCAATGATCCCATTCGTCACGGTTATAATTGGCCCGCCATTCTGGTGAAGTTACCATCTGATATTCCAAAGTTTGACAGTAAACCCAGTGAAGACCCGAAGAACCATGTGATGACATACCATTTATGGTGTTCATCCAATTCCTTAATGGATGATTCTATCTGTTTGAGGTTATTCTATAGGACCCTCACCGACACAACCGCCAAGTGGTACATCAAACTACCACCCCACTCATTTTCTTATTTTCATTCTTTAGCTATGTCATTTCTTACCCATTTCTAGTTACCAATTCGCTACAAAAATGGTATGGATCTACTGACTTCTCTCCGCCAAACCACCACCACTCACATTTATGATCATATTCATGAATGGAAGAGGAGACAATGTCTCATCAAAGCTCCCATTCCAGATCAATTGTTGGCTGACTGGTTTATGAAGTCCCTTTTGTCCATCGTATTTAAATACGTAGCCATGGGCAGGTCCATCACAGAAGAGCAAGTTATAGCTCTTTCCCAGTACTTAGACCTCATCTATGCTCAATCTGGAACATTATACAATATTGTTCTTGACTCCTTCCACCCTACCTATGACCCAGTAAAACCACCCACGGGACCTCATGCCGATGGCATTATTGGTTCCATTCACTCCCATCCTTCTAATCAAACCGATGGATCATCGAACCACCATGGTTCCTCTCCACCCTCATCACAGGTTTGAAGAAACACCACCAAATCAGCTACTCCTGCAGCCATGGACGAAGTGAATTCAGTGCAATCTAATTCACCTCAAAAAACTAGTAGTAAAAAGAAGACCAAAGGCAAATCCAAGAAGTCTTCCAACCAGCAGGAACCCAAAAACCCCCCTGAAGACACCAAACAAAAACATAAGGTCAAATATCCATGTTTACTATGTGGTGGTGATCATTTCACCAAAGAGTTCATGCACCGGGATGAAGTGAAGAAGTTTCTCAAGGGAAACTCCACACCCACAGTTCTCAATGACCCCTTCCCCACCCAAAACCAACAAATGATCTCCTAACCCCCTCCTTCTCAAGGAGAACCATCCTCCATCGCGCATGTTCTCATGATGCGTAGTGAAACGGTTAACTTAAATACTCGATCACGATCATATGACTCAGTCCCTAATAAGGAATCCACCGGAAGTAACACTGAAAAATCTTTCGCCTCTACATCGGATATTCCTGTGCCTCAAGGTCCTCTCTTCATTGAGAAACCTTCATTATATTCAGTGTTGGGTCCACCTAAGAGCACAATTAGGAAAGCAATTTTCAATCCTATTGCTCTGCCAGCTGAGAACTACAACATTGTAGAGGACTTGGCACAAGCTCCTTATGCCATGTCGATGCTAGAAGTCTTACAGAACTGTACTCAAATACAATCATGTTCAAACTTGAGTATTTCAAACCGAGACTTTCCCATCAGCTAGAATTTCAAATTGTCACCGATGCTTGTTGGGAAGAGCATCCATCGTATTATTTTAGACGAAGGAGCCTCTACCTAGGTCATGTCATTATATTGTTGGAAAACCATTGGCTCCCCTGAGTTGAATCATTTCCCTACCACCCTGAAAGCATTCGATGATAGTGGATTCCAACCCCACGTACTATTACAAGCCTTGGCAGTAGAGCTGGGGGGAATATTGTTACCATTAACATGGAAGTAGTCGCCACCCTATTGTATTATAACCTATTACTTGGTCGTAACTGGTTTTATGCCATGACCACGGTCGCATCATCTGTCTTCTGCATTGTGCAATTCCCTCATCAAGGACGAATTGTCACCGTCGACCAACTAGATTTATATACATCGGACACCACTACTCATTCCACAAACAATGTCCCTTTGTTAGGACACTCGTCACAATTATTTGAGATTGTGGGGGTAGGACTCCTTAAAGATTCATCCCTTATGGGAGTATTTCCAACATCAGATCCCCCTCCCCATGTTTCGACGGTGAACATGATTTCCTTTGTGATCCCATTTTCATCCAACTCCACTGACTAATGCCTCATGCTCAATATTGATAAGTTGGATTTAATTGGAGACGTTATGCCTCTATCACCTACAGAATCTACCTACGAGGCTATCCAATCAATACCAAATGACCACTCTTTAGTGGAATCTACATCACGTTCTCCACCCTTACAGCGGACTTCGTCCCTCCCCGATCCTCTACCCCAGAATTTTCATTCTAACGAGTCCATCATGGAGATAATGAGTGCGGAGGAACCCCCATGGGAAGACCTCCACCATCGATTGTCTTTCCTCCCACCACTAGATTCAGTGGAGAACCATATTGAAACCATTCTGTCACTAGATTTCTTTTTGTACCCTCAATCTCTGATCCTCACTTATGATACGGTAACCGAGGGCAACTTAGCGAACATTATGCCCACTTTCCAAATCGACATCTCAGTCACACCTGGAGTCGTGGAACATATTAATATAGGCCAAAATTGTTCTCCTGAAGAGACCACCACATATACGGCCTTGTTCAAACAATTCTGCGATGTCTTTGCATGGACCTATGATGAAATGCTCGAGATTGATCCTGCCATTATTGTGCATGAGATCTAGACCAATCCTGATGCTAAACCTATTTGACAAAAATTACACCTAGTGCACCCTAGAAAAACTGTGGTTATTAAGGCTGAGATTGAAAAGTTGTTGAAGGTCGGCTTCATCTATCCTGTTCCCTTAATGGATTGGGTCTCCAATTGTGTCCCTGTTACCAAAAAAAGGGCACCATTAGGGTTTGTGTCGACTACATGGATCTGAATAAGGCTTGTCCTAAGGACAATTACCCTACCCTGTTCATCGACCATATCATTGAAAATTGCACTAGAAGCATCATCTTCTCTTTTATGGGCATCTTTTCCAGTTATAATCACATTGGTATACACCCGACCGATCAACACAAAGCTGCTTTTATCTGCCCATGGGGTATGTTCGCTCATTGCAAAATCCCCTTTGGCCTAAAAAATGTTGGTTCTACATTCCAGCATGCCATGTCGTATGCTTTTCATGATGTGAAGGACTTTTTTGAACCATATATCAATGATCTCCCTGCTCATTCAAATCGTCGTGAGTTCCACATTGATCATCTGACGACTGTATTCCTCATATGTAGATGGTATAATATCTATCTAAACCCTCACAAGTGCATATTTTGTGTCGAGTCGGGACGCCTCCTAGTTTTCACCCTTTCCAAAGATGGGATTTGCATTGATACCCTTAAGGTGGAATCCATTTTTTCTCTCCCACCACCCATCGACATCACAGAACTTCAAAGTTTGCAAGGGAAGTAAAAATACCTACAACATTTTGTATGTAATTTTGCTAAAAATACACAGGGATACATGTGGTTGTTGAAGAAGGACGTACCATTCATTTGGGACGATTATGCCCAACAATCCTTTGACAACCTAAAACATGCCATCACTCATGCCCCTATGTTGCAACCTACCAACTACCACAAGGATTACATCCTTTACCTTGCTACTTCCACTACCACGATTTCTATGATCTTGGTCCAGGAAGACGATAATGCCCAGGAACATGTGATATATTACCTGAGTAAGAGTCTTCTTGACTCGGAAACCCGTTACTCACATGTTGAGAAACTAGCTCTCGCACCAGTCATTGTTGTCTGGGAATTCCGCCATTACATATTGCTTCGCACCACTACCATCATTGCCGACTCTAACCCTATTTACCACGTTCTCACATGTCAGGTGCTAGGGGGGAAATATTCGCGCTAGATTGTAATTCTTCAGGAATTCGATCTCTAGTTTGAGAAGGCCAAGTCAAAGAAATATTTGGTTTTTTTTTAACTTATATGTGATCTTCCCCGTACTGATCCGGGAACTGATCCCATTGACTCTCTCCCCGATGATTCTTTGTTTCTCATAAGTATGTCTAACCCATGGTATGGATACATTACGTTATATCTCCAAATGTTAGAAAAACAAGATCGCAGAGCAATAACAATAAACAGAAATGCAAATATAATCACACATACACATTACAAGAGAGACACAGATATATCGTGGTTCACCCAACTTGGGCTACGTCCACACTAAATTTTCCAGTCCTTATTATTATTACCGTCCAATAAGGTGAAGGGATACAACCTGCAACCCAACCGCTGCACTTCCTCTTCACTGTTTCACAGTCTCTCTCCTGATCTCAGAGATATTTACAATGCATAAAACCTAATACATCAACAACCCTAGCCGTATTACAATGTCTTTATTTTATAGGGGAAATACAATGGGAAAATGCCACGGGATACCCAAAACCATGGGCCCGCAAAACAGCTGGCGATGCCCCCCCACACCCCCCCCGCTGGGTTGAGTGTACAGTCCACCTACATATCATATAGAACTGGGGTACAAACACGGCTGATACAATATCATCTATGAGACTAGAAGATCTGGCTCCACAACCAACACCAAACCCAATGATTCATTCCTCAACTATCTCGTGACGACTGTCGTCATGTGTGCCACCACGCAAAGTACTACTTGATCATCGATGATACCTTGTACCGTCGTGGTGTCGATTCTATCTTCTGACGCTGCTTAACTCATGAGGAGGCTGAACACGTAATGAATGACTGTCACTCTAGGGAATGTGGCGGTCATCTTTCTGGGATGGCTACATCCCATAAAATACTATGCATTGGATACTATTGGCCTTCCATCTTTAAGGATTGTATTGAATTCATCAAGAAGTGTCCTCCTTGCCATAATTTTCACCACAAAAAGCGCTCTCACCCAGCCCCTTTACATCCCGTTATTGCCGTCGACCCCTTTGCTAAGTGGGGAATAGATTTCATGCATTGTAATCCTACCTCGGTCGGGGGGCATGGTTATGTCATCGTCGTCGTTGACTATTTTACCAAATGGGCCGAGTCCATGCCTACATACAATGAAAACGACAAAATTGTTGCACTCTTTATGTTTAACCATGTCATTGAAAGATTCAGAGTCCCTCAAGCCATCGTCACCGATCATGAATCACACTTCCAGAACAAGATGGTAGATGAATTGAGTGCCATATTGGGTTTTCGTCATGAGAACTCAACTCCCTATGATCCGCAATCTAATGGACAAGTAGAGGCCATCAATAAGATCTTGAAAACCATGATTCAACACATGGTGGGTACACACAAGTCTAACTAGCATAACATGCTCTTTTCCTCCTTATGGGCATATAGGACCTCCGTCAAAACTTCCACCAGGTTTACACCATTCCAATTAGTGTATGGATTGGAGGTAGTCTTACCTATTGAGTGTGAGATTCCATCATTGAAACTTGCAGTCGAAATTATACCAAACACCACTGCCGAGGAAGAACGCTTTCTACACTTGGAAAAACTCGATGAAACCCACCGTGATGCTGCTCTTGCTAATGAAGCACATAAGAAACGCATCAAAGCCCAGTATGAAAAATCATTCAAGCCTCATATCTTCAATGAGGGGGATTTGGTCCCCACCTATGACCAAAAACATGATAAGCTGGGGGCAGGAAAATTTGAGTCCATGTGGCACAGCCCATATGTCGTTAAGCATGTCTTGGATAAGGGAGCATATTAACTCAAAGATTATGATGGGATATCTTTGGGAGAGCCTCGCAATGGACTCTACCTGAAGCGGTACTATGCTTGAGTTTTTTATGCATTAGTACTATGTATATACTGTACATGGTGGGTGTTTTGTGTGGTGTGACACTTTGCTTTAGTGTGATAGGATCTTGGATTTACGCTTATACCATGTTCTTCCTGGATGTGCAGATGGAAACTTGTTTCGGATTTAGGGACAACGCCAGCCGGCATACCCATAACCTCGCTTCGGCAGCTTGGGTACTTTACTCCCCTACCGACGAGCTCATTAGTTTAGGAGGGATTTGTCTAGGATACGCAACCAATAACACCATCGAGTATCACGTGGTGATTGGAGTATTAACATATGCTCTTTCCCTGGGTATGGACCACATTTTCATCCATCTTGACTCACAATTAGTGGTCTCCCATCTTAACCATGTTTACGCTATCTGCGACCCCATGTTACTCTGTCTTTTCGGACGAGTACGTCTCTTGGAGAGGTCCTTTGAGTATATTCAATACCTACACATTTCAAGAGACATGAACACTGTTGCTGACTCCATGGCCAATTTTATATTAGATTGGTACATTGCACATACATGAAACATCCAAAAGATATAAAAATGACACGACTTGTAAATTATCCATAATGTATAAGCAAAACATGTACAAGATCACGTATTCATCAATAGAACACAATATATAGAGACACAATCAGATTTTTGTATATATATCATGAAGGCATAATACAAAAATGTGGTACTGGTACAAAATTTGAAGCACATGAGCTTTCAGTAAAAGTTTCCTCTACAAAATTCTGAATCACATGGCTTTCAGTACATACATATATGCATGAGCCTAGTCCCTAGGACGCTCATGATAATAGATGATGGCCCTAGCTACTTTTCAAAGCAACGAACCAAAGCGTGCAGATACCCCCACAGTTTTTTGTTGATAGCAACGAGGTAGATCGTGTACGGATGGCTCCGAGATATCCAGGTCAACCTCTGGAGGTTCTCCTCCAGCTCATCTAGATCCTCTACCGCATCACAATCTGTAGGTCCCATCTCTCGCACCACCCCTCTTCGCTCGATCGAAGAAGCACTAACTAGACGAGATGGGCCAACATCTACACCAAACATGCATCAATCATCAGTACTACTCCAAAAACATCTAAAAAACATAAAATAAAAAACATAACAAAGTTTTCATTCTTACCTAGATATCCCCATTGCATGCCCTCGGGAAGAACCAAGTCTGGGTCTCTTCTGAAATCAGTACCCGCTTAGGGGCAATCCTCTACCATGAGGAGTTGTCCCCTCAACCACCTGAAAAAGGAGGGCCATAACTAATGATAGGAGCCCCACCACCGTGGCAGGCCATAACCTCGGACCAACGAACCATGTGTGGATCCCTTGGATCCAAGTAACCTATCTCTACCTGCATTCATAGATGTGGAACCCGCTCCAGGAAGAATGAGACCACTACCGACCCGTACCCAAACTGCTTCAGCTCACCACGCCAGAATTTGGTGAACTGTTCTCGAATATTCGTAAGGAGCCCCTCACACCAGTTGAATACATTCGGAGCCATACACTCCACAAAATACAACATTTGGGCCTTGGTGGCCTGGTGAGGAGCCCTACTCTGTGCCACCCTCACAATGGTAAAAAGGACCGTGCTAAGTGGACGATCCCTCACATCCTTGATGGTGATTTTCCCACCAACCATCTAAGTACCAAGAGTGCACCACTGATCCACTAAGTCCTCAGTAGTTTGGTCATTCCCCCGTGACCCCGACAAAGAGACTGGAGCACCCCGTCGAGACAATCTTATCAAAAACTAGATATCTTCCACATCTACGGTCAATGTGTGAACACCAACCCGGAAGTATTGCTTCTCTGGATCCCAACATATGCTCAAATACTCCAACAGTGGTACTTGGGCCCTCATGCCCTGTATATGAAAGTACTTAAGCAACCCACAGTTCTCAAGTGCATTCATACATTGAGGATTGTTGGTCACTTGGGAATCCTCCATTTCATGCTCCCTTTCTCTCCACTGGACCATTTTCTCTACCCAAACCTGTCCAAATAGCATTAAAACATCCATTACAAGCTTGCCCTACTTTCCAATTTGATAAATTTTGGTGTATCATTAAGTTCATGAGTCTGAGTTGTGTCAGTGCACCCTGTCAGTACAGAAAGGGTGGAGTCTGTGCATCTCACCCTTATGGGAAGAGCGCCAGTGAGCCCTAGAAGCACTTTCTATGAGGGGAAAGTGCACCAGCCTGAAGGCACACTATCCCCTCATTACACAAGCCAAAAAACTCAAAAAATGGAAACAAAAAGCAACTTTAATCCACTATAATTAAAGAGGACAGGGTTTAGGCCTACCTGACGCTAACGACGATGAAAACGGCTGACTAGAAATCCCATAATCAGCACTTGAAAATCGACTCCAAATGGTATTTTTTCACTCTCCCAATTTGGTAAAAAACAATGGTGAATAATTTTTACTATTTGCCCTTTTTATGTTGAAAAATGGAATATTCCCTTTTAAATTTATTTCTTTTGGGTCATTTTTACTATAGTTGGGAATGTTTTTATGTATGAACACCTAATTGATCATTTTGACCTAGTTTTTGGAGTCTACAGGTAAATTAAAGTGTCGTGTAAAAACCTTCGGTTACAATCGTGGTCATCTCATCCTCGTTATCAGGTGTGAACAACTCTTCGAGCATTTTTGTGTTGTTATTTTGCTCGTTAAAATCAAACATCAATGACACCGAGCTTAGTCTTTGTTCCTTTTCGTGCTCGTAAAATGATCAGAATAAGTCACCGAGTTATATTTTATCACTTTTTTGGGCTCATTAAACTCCCACGAAAAAGGAACCCCTCAGAGTTCTTCTTTAAGCTCTTTTCAAGCTCCCTAAATACGAAAAGATCTCCAAGCGAACTTGATGCTTTCACGTTTGTAAAAGTATTTGAATGATAACCTTTCTGGTGATATTTTACCCCTTTTTCAGACCAGGAGGCACTTTACGAAAAAGGAGCACTCCAGTCGATCATGTCTGGAAGAGTTCTCTCTCACGTTGTTTATCCCTTTTCAGGTGAAGAGACTAACTTTTACTAAAAAGAACCTTTGGAGTCTTCTTTAGTTCTTTTCAAACTCTCTAAACATGAAATGACACCGATTTTACCTTCTTTGGACTCATTAAAAGTTGACATCGAAGGGCCTGTTTTGGGATGAACCCCTCCTATCCTAGGTTCTTAAAACATTTGGGATTGGAATTGTCCATGGGATGATCTATACCGAGCATCTGTTACCCTCCTCAAGCTCGTTAAAAAACAAAAGAGGCACTCATCAATCATGATGGGTATAAGGAAAGAATTTGTGTTTCATTGCAATTACAGCAGTACATAGTAACTCTCGAACATGGAACTCATTTGCATATGCATTCAACACTTGGGTAATCTGTTTGTCTTTGAGACACACTGATTCATTGAGTCTTGTTACTCCTTTGGGTCATCCAAAGAATGCTTTCATATTTATTTGCATTAGGGGGTTGGTATCGTTCTCATCGAGTCAATAGTTCCAAGTCATGCCATGCCCATGTTCAAGAGAGGTTTGGTCATACATTCACTATCTGCATTCAACTTACCTTCTATCACGTTGGTCTTCTTTGAGTCAGTCTCACACATTACTCTACTATCCGATTCACTCCAAACATCTGTGATCGCATTTCGTGTCAATTATGGGGGATTCATCGTGGCCCTCCTTTGGCGGATTCATCCCTATCGACTTCAACACATCATCCGAGGATTGAATCTAGAAACCAATCAAGTACCTTGGGTCTGCATGCCTCAATGACAGGTTACCTCGCTTTCAACATGAGTTTACATGAATGTCTCTTGATTGAAATATCATATTGAGTGTTCAAACTCAACTCATTGATTCACATCCAATGGTATGTACTGTGATACCTTGGGGATCATTGACATCAATGGTGATTTCCCTCGCACTTGTTAACAGTATACATTATGACTGGTAATCAAGTGGTTTCTACCGTGTTCGACTCCAAAACATTGTAATCACATGGTTAGATCTGTATCATTGCGGGTTCTACTTGAAGACCCTAGGTTAACTTTTATCTTGCCTAGGTTGTGATGGAGATTGTTTGATCCATATCACATGGATCCACTTTGTATTGGTCGTGGTTGTGTTATCATATCATCATAGATCTACGATTGTTTTAAGTAGCCATGATTATGTTCAATCGGCCTCTACTACCATGGATCTGCAGTGTATTGGTCGGCAACCATGTTATGAGTCTTATGAGACATGTATCTCAGGGTCATTTGTATTGTAGCAGCTTCTTCCAACCAACAAATCCTTGCCTTCAATCCTTCACATTACAAAGCATTTCACATGTCTTATTTTACCAGCTTCATGCTTTGGGGGGAATTCTATTACACCAAAATCTTGTCATCATGAGTCATGTATCAACTCTATTCCTTAATCCCTGAAGTTCCTTGGCTAAGTCAGCAAAAGGAAAGTTGTTGTCCTTTTTTTTCCACAATTTCTAGTTTCCTTGGAGCACCCTGATGTCCAGCAAGAGGCATCAGATCAAGGGTGGCGTATGATGTGTACTGACAGAGTGCATCAGTGGCTCTTGCTGCCCTTATGCAATATGCGTTGATCCCTTTCTGGCTCAATTTTCCATCATACAAGGTGCACCAGAGTTGGTTAATGTGGATAAAAGGAATCTTCGAGCGGTTTCTCAAAGCTTGGTGACATGGAGGTCTATCCCTAGATGTTAGGAAGGTTGGTATTTGATCTCCTAACCTAATGGGAAGATCCCTTAGACCTCTCCCCTTAATCCTCAACCTATCCTATCTCTTTAGCCTTATAAATAATGAAACTCTCTCCATTGGGAAGGAAGGAAGGACTATAGTACTCCCAAGCTGGTGGATTTTCTCTAGGTGATCCTTACTCATCCTTTGAGAGACAAACATCATCCTTTGGAGGCTTGGATGCTTGGATTGTTGGATGGAAGTTGCAATGTTCAGGCTTAGGTTGTGGCATTCCTTCTCTATGTATTTCTCTTTATTACATTAATACAAGTTATTTCCATAAGTATTGTTGTGTTGATAATGCTTAGGATTTTCTTCCTTAACTATTAATCTAGATCAATTCATATTTAAATATGCTTTTACTGTTTGCTTGTATCCATTTGTTTGACAAGGTTTTGCAGCTCAAGATCTAAATGATCCAGGTGGATATCAGTGGCGGTCCACCTCTTCCAACTGGCTCAAAACAGTCTTCTGGCAATTTTGGTAAATTACTATTTTTAGCAGTTTTTAGGGTCCTGAACTTCCGGAGCCATTTTGAGGCCCTAAACGACATTTTTTGGCAATTTGGGGGACCAAATGGTTGCCTACGGCACACATTTGGGCCCAATCGAGAGTTGTAAATCTCGGTTAGACCTTTCCAATGGGCTACCGAGCGCCCTAAACGGAGATCGTATGCAAAAGTTATGACCCCGGGAAGTTGACTGTTCAACTAACCACCTTGGGGCCGCAAACTTTATGACGGTTCATCTTCTAGGGTTAGGTTTTTGGATGATTGGGATTCTTTCCCTCATGCTTATGATAAATAGGCCCTTCAGCCTCTCTTTGTATTTCATCTTGGCACGAATGAGCATAGCGGCCACATCTCTTCTCAGAGATAGCTACCACCATTCTAGTTATTGTATTTTACAGTCTGTTCTATTTCCGCTATTTAATAGAATATGTGTTTACTGTATCACTGTGTTATTTGCAATATATCTCTGTATATGCTATCTTTTGTTTCGTTCCCACATAAATCCGGATCAGTGGTATCAGAGCAGTCTGCTCTTTGATTGTTTCTCCGTGCATGTCCCCGACGAGGTCAGGATACAGAGAGTTGGGTCTCGAACTAGTTTCACTTGGGGAAGACCACTCTCGCCGCCCCAAACGGCCTCCAATGGCGGAAGAAAAGAGAGACGACGGAGCAGTAGATCCTATCAAGTTGTTGCTCGAGGAAGCCTTCGTGCGACAAAGGAACGAGATGATGGATAATTTCGCCCAGATCCTTCAACGCATGCCAACAGTGGCAAATGCACCCTCAATGAGAAGCCATTTTGGAGATACGACTCCCTTCAAGGTACAAGTTAATTTTGATATCCCTTTATTTGAAGGCCAAATCGATGCCGATGCCCTAGATAAATGGTTGAATCTACTAGAAGGGTATTTCTCTGTCCACAATTTTTTCGACAGGGAAAAGGTCGTCTTTGCACTCCTCAAGGCCGTCCCCCATGTCAAAAATTGGTGGGAAACTTATTGTGAGCAAAACTCATCAGACGAGTCTGGATTGTTTGAATATTCCAATCCCACTTGGGCCTCTTTTATAGATGTCGTCAAGGAACAATATTACCCTGTTGGAAACTATGACGACCAGTACACAAAATGGACCATTATGCACCAAGAGAGGGACCAAACGGTGTCGGAATACACCAACAAATTCCATACCTTGCGCACAAAGCTGGGTATCAAGGACTATGAGTGGAACCTAGTACTTAAATATCGCAGTGGCCTACACCGGTACATACGAACAGAGATCGATTTCCTGGAAATCTCTTCCCTCGGATCCACCTATCGATATGCTATCAAAATCGAGCAAAAATTTCAGCAAAAGAACAAGCGTGACTTCGGACCTGCACAGAAGCAGGGCAAGGTAAACTCTGGCTCATAGAACATGGGGCAGGGAAAGGACAACCAGTCGCAACCACAAGCGAAGAAGGGTAAGGAAAAGATGAAGAAGGACACCAGGAAGTGGTGTGAGTTCCACAAAAGCCCCTAGCACAACACTGATGAATGTCGCTCAAAACAGTCATTGGTGGCTGAGATCAAAGCTTCAGAATCAGATCCCAGTTTCGATTCCGAATCAGAACCTAATTTCATAGCTGCACAAAAAGGGAATCATATCATTGATGCAGAACCCAGTGCCGTTGTTGCCACCACACAGATTCAACCAGAGGAACCCGAAGAGTCTGAGGCAGAGGAGTGCCTTTTCCACTCACAGATGTGGGTGAAGGGAATTCCCCTACACTTTGTTGTGGACAGCGACAGCCAGAGGAACCTGATCTCAGAAGAAGTCATCAAGAGATTGGAGCTACCAATAACGCCACACCCACAACCATACACCATCAGATGGCTAAGCCAAGGACGAAGGATCTGTGTCAGTCACCAATGTCGCCTACCATATGGCATCAAGCCCTTCAAAGATGAGGTATTATGTGATGTGGCCCCACTCGAAGTATGTGATGTTCTCTTAGGACAGCCATATATGTGGAAGCGTCATGCTGTATATGAATCCCGACCTCGCAGTGTCATTGTCACTTTGGGAGGACAACTCTATCGGATACCAGAGACAGTTTCACCTACCCCAACCAAGCAGGGCAAGAAGATAATCTCCCACACTGGGAAATTTTCCGTATTCGCAAATGCCACTAAAGGTGAACATCAGATCGCAGAGACATCCACAACCTCTGCAGATTATCCTTCTACTCAGCAGAAACAAGAAAAACACAAATTTAGTGCAGCATCGCCTATTCAGGTACCTCTACAGTGCAAGGCCACGCATTCAAGGTGCTGCTCCAAAAAGAAACCATCCACACCGGTGCATACCAAGGATACCACAACAACCAAAACTATTGAACAACTCCAGCGCATCCATCAACAACAATTACAACCCTCTGAAGATGTCAAAGTAAGGAAACCTTTCCACTTCAGCAAATGTCGCACCAAGAGCTCAATTCGACACACAGCTCGACATATGATAAGGGATTTAACGCAATGGAGACCATTGCTTCCTAAGGAGGGAGGATTGATCCAAGTGGATATCGGTGGCGGCCCACCTCTTCCAACTGGCTCAAAATAGTCTTCTGGCAATTTTGGTAAATTACTATTTTTAGCAGTTTTTCGGGTCCTAAACTTCCGGAGCCATTTTGAGGCCCTAAACGACATTTTTTGGTGATTTGGGGAACCAAATGGTTGCCAACAGCACACATTTGGGCCCATTCAAAAGTTGTAAATCTCGGTTAGAACTTTCCAACGGGCTACCGAGCACCCTAAACGGAGATCGTATGCAAAAGTTATGACCCCGGGAAGTTGATTGTTCAACTAACCACCTTGGGGCCGCAAACTTTATGACGGTTCATCTTCTAGGGTTAGGTTTTTGGATGATTGGGATTCTTTCCCTCATGCTTATGATAAATAGGCCCTTCCAGCCTCTCTTTGTATTTCATCTTGGCACGAATGAGCATAGCGGCCACATCTCTTCTCAGAGATAGCTACCACCATTCTAGCTATTGTATTTTACAGTCTGTTCTATTTCCGCTATTTAATAGAATATGTGTTTACTGTATCACTGTGTTATTTGCAATATATCTCTGTATATGATTTTGTATATGCTATCTTTTGTTTCGTTCCCACATAAATCCGGATCACTAAAGGCCCTAGAGCTTGGAGCAACAAAAGGATTGCAGACCTGAGGTAAGTTATCTACCCATCTACTCTGCATTTATATTGATCTAGGAAAGTAGCTTCTGTTTTTTATTTATTTGTTCTATATCCACTTGGACTAGGGAGATCTTGCTTGAGTCCGCTTGAGTAGATTGTCCATAAACAAAGTCGTAGTTACACTCGTCCATATTTTATGGGTTGAATATCATTTTGCAAGTTGATTAATGTCCACATGAGAAGGGAAGTTTATTTTTACTATCATTTATTATAGCGACCCATTTTCATTTAGGAGAGTTCTAAATCATATCATCTCAAATGCAAAATTTCCCCAAGAAACATAGGGATTGAGAAGCTTGCGATCGGTGATGCAACAATAATGTTTTGGTGGGTATTTGGGGCATCATGCCTAGATGATGGGACTTCATTCATAACCACATATTTGGGCATGCAGAGGGCATGACTTGCCAAGGAGAAAAATGCTAAAATATTCTCCAAGACTTCCCAAGGTTTTATAATTTAGTGAAAGATTCACCAATATTTTACAAGTTTTTATAATTTAGTGAAATATTCGCCAAGATTTTACAAGATTATATAATTCAATGGGATATTCACCAAAACATTATATATACATAATATAGCATTGATAAAATAGCCTTCATATTTTCCTATATATCATGAGGATTTGCCCATTTATTGTACATAGAAATTTAGGGGGGGTTCTTAAAATTTCCCATGGAGGAAGGTGGAAAGAGAGCTTTGGGATGTTTACAAAGGTAGGAAGAGTTGGGCTATGAGGAAGCTCCAACACAAATCGAGTAGCATAACCTTGCTCTTCTTTTCTCTCTACAAAATGCATGTTAATGGCTTCCTTTTATAGGCCAAGAGGTGGCCAAGAAACAACTAGATCCAAATGTGAACTCAAACACTCCATGAATTAGTTCCAAGGTACATCAAAGGGGCCATTTAATGACACCAAGTGTGTGAGGATCCAAATTCGGATTGTTAGAGGTGATGGAGCCTTCAATGCGCCACGAGAAGTAGGTGGTCATGTTGTTTTGACAGTATCACAACTATCAAAGGAAAAGCCACATGAGTCTCGTGCATGCACTGAACTGATAACATGCACTATAGCACAGGTTAACAATGGTTCAACCGCTTGACCTCTTCTTTTGGCTGGTCTTGGGAACTTTTGGACTCATGCTATCTTTTGTATTTTTTGAGGATGTCTTTGGTGAACCGCATTTTTTATGTTGATGATGCCTTACTGCAAGAATTTCCAAAATATCACATGTGTGGGAGATTTAGGCGTTAACGCCCCTCACACAAGGTTTCACCCTCTTTTCTAATCTCCCAAGCATGTAACAAGTCCTTCCCAAGAATGTGCCTTGGCCTTCCCATTGCCTACTAAATTATTCTTAGGAAAATTTTGGATTAGTTCTAGATTTAAGTTTCAAAAGGTGGTTAAAAATTGTATTATAGTTTTATCCCTTTAGGATTTTTACCCTAGTTAACTTTGGAAATCATTTTACAAGTCATTTTCTCTTCCCAAGTCTCCCTTATCTCCTTAGAGGGTTCACTCTATGAACCTATGACATAGCACTTGTGTCCCCATGATACTAAAGAATACCTTTAATTTCACTAGATATTCAGGAATGCCTCCATTAATTCCTTTTTTGAACCCCTCTTCCAATACACCTTTCCAATTTTTAAAAAAAAAAACTATTTTCACTAGATATCCTAGGTATCCATTTTTTCTTTGGCATTTTTAATACTCCTTTTTAGTTTTACCCTTAGTTTGGTTATATGACACAACTCTTATAATCCTTAGAACCTTACAAGGTGAAATATGAAATATTAGTCAATATTTCAAGATAGGGAACAACCTCCTAATTATAGGTGAACTTCAGATATAGTATTTTCAATCGACTTCACACCACATTCACTCACAAATTATGCCTATTCAAACACCACTATGACTCCAAACATAATTGGATACACACCATATTCACACAAAAATCATATTTATTCAAACATAGAGTACCTATTTGAACCCCCCAATACCCAATTCAACTCCATAAATAAACAATTATAAACTACCCTAATATCTATATGTTTTTAATATCTTAAAATACCTCTTGACCCTTATATACTAGGTAATATATTGCTTCCATTTCTTAGAGTATTAAATCTTACAATCTGAACTCATTTGCTATAATATTGTCTACTTAGTAAACCTCCAAGCTAGACTCTAAGATTAGGTGTTTAAACTAATTGAACATGAACCCTTTTCGCTTGGATGTGATTTCCAATGTCTTCATCAATATCTCAACCTACACAAGCTTAGCCTTTCAAGAACCATCAAAATCATGAATTAAAATGCATCATAATAAGAAAGCACATCATCATGAGTACATTTATAAGCCATCATCAAAGTAACAGAAGTGACAAACATTCTATTAAGGAATTGTTCATCATATGCTATCAACATTCTTTTAAGGAGTTGCTCATCATATACTATTAAAAACATACTCATAACAATCATTAAGTAACCACATACTTTTCATTCTTCAATTTAAGACAACATCAACACAAAGAAAATCAACAAGCAATAATGAATTCAAAAACATCATCTCCTAACCAACATCAGTGTGCAAAAGAACTAAGGATTTACAAAAAAAATTGTAATAAATTGCATCTAAAATATCTGAAATAGACAAAATTTAAAAATAATATACTATTAAAAACATATTCATAACAATCATTAAATAACCACATACTTTTCATTCTTCAATTTAAGACAACATCAACACAAAGAAAATCAACAAGCAATAATGAGTCCAAAAACATCATGTCCTAACCAACATCACTGTGCAAAAGAACTAAAAATTTACAAAGAAAATTGTAATAAAATGCATCCAAAACATCTAAAATAGACACAATCTAAAAAAACTAAAAAGTAGTAAATGAATCCAAACCTTGTGCAACTCTATTATGTAGTCATATATATGATAGAAATGTGCCACCAACCTCCTCTAGAATCCAATAGCTCAATGACTCGTCCAACTTCTCAAGCTTCTATTTTCACACAATACAATGTAGGGCCCAAACTTAGCACTCATATACATAATTTGTAAATGTTTTCAAACTTTTGGGTCAAACTCTTGTAATCTTTCACAAAATCTGATCACAATGATATATTCAAGGTTTTATAAACTATTTTAACATTCAAATTTAGGGTAATATAAAATTATATATTCATGGTTTGGTTTTATAGAGGGTTTCTCCAAATCCATCATTAATGATTTTTAACTAATAACTTAGAAATCAATGTTGAAAAATGAAAACACATACTTTTTATTATGTTTAAAATAATTTAATTTTAAAACATTAAATTAATATAAAAAACCTTTAGACTCTTAAAATCTGTAAAAAACACATATTCTTAAGAATTAAACCAACTGCAACTGCAAGATAAAAATACCCATATTGTTAAAAGTTAAACATGCTTATACTGTATTAAAGACTCTTATAACTCGTTTTATTCCTGCCTCCCATGGTTGATGGTTAGGCTTTGAAGCAAGTGGGGAGTAGTTAAGAAACGTATTTTCCTGTACCTGCAGATAAGACAACTCCAGAGACTAGTGGGTGGTGAGCCCACACTGCTGCTGAACAGATCTGCTGAAATCCCGCGTCCCCACTTGGTTGATTCGACATTACCCCACAGGAAATGCAGCACCGAGCTGCCTGTCAAGAGTTGAAAGAAATGGGAGAAAAAGTTGCATTGCAGAGCAGGTAGCATTCGGATAGGACTCAATGGTGCCTGTGTTTCTCCTTTCGTTGTTTTTTAATTGATATAATGAGGTTTGACTTGCTGGCAGTGGCCATGTCCCGCGTTGTCAAAGCCCAACAACATCTTATTATATTGAAGAAAGTAGTGAGATACTCTCTCTGTCTGTCTGCCTTTTCTTTTCTTTTTGTGCGAGAGCATATAATTTCCAATTGTCCTATGCGCAACAACTGATCCACAGCCCTCCATGTTCCAAAAGGAACTCAGCAGCCTTTGTCGAATGAGACTAAATAAACATAAAAACGTTGAAGGAAACTGCAGGTGGTCCCATAAGCTCTTGCAGACGTTAATAAAATTCAATCAATGTTCTGTGCCGCTTTAACTTTTATTTTCAACATAAAGGAGTGCAGCTGTATTACATATTCTTTTCAATTTTCCCCACAAACAAACAACGAAGTCATTACAGCATTGTTCACATTTCTTCATACTGCTTCTGATCTCACAGGAGGGAATGACCAAGCCAGGTAGAAAATTGGGTAGATTTTCAGATGTACGGGATAATTTTATAAGTCAAAGGTTTAAAGGATATACTTTTTGTTTACGTCCCAAAGGTTTGGATTCTTAAAGTTTCTTAATACTATATATTCCTCTAGATTTTTTGTTATATTCCAAACCATATTGACAAAAAGCACATAATAAATCAAAAGAACTGAAAATACTTCATTAAATCAATACTATTAAACAACGAAGTGATTAAAGCATTGTTGACAATTCTTCATGGTTCAATGTAAACCTAATCCTCATCTCCAAGAAGGGAATGAGGAACGACGCTTTTACCAGTGAAATTTTCCTTTTAGATTTTTGGCTTTATCAAAGTCTCATAAAAATGAGATTTCCTCAACCATTTAAAAAAAATAATAACTCAAAATCTGAGATGGAAAACTTTTTATGCCACTTGGAACTATATTCCTTTAACTCCTTTAACTTTTTGGCTTTCTCGAAGTCTCATAAAAATGAGATTTCCTCAACCATTTAAAAAAATATAATATACCAAAAGAAAGTATTTCAAATGCCTTTACTCACCTAATAAATCAAATTAAATGTCAACCAGAGCACACAGTATTCAACATATACGTAGTTCTTTATACAGTTTAGGTTTCTTGGATGTTCATTTCATTGTTTTTACAAAGCAAGTAGCTTTGTAACAGTGAGAAACATAACAGAAATGAAATGTATTTGATAACTAATAAAATTATATTTTAGATTTAGATTAGTTAAGTAAATTAAATTATGTTAATAAATATTATATTATAATGTTTATTATTATTTTAATTGAAAAATATATATATATATATATATATATATATATATATTTCAAATTATTTTTAATATTTTAAAAACCTAATAACATCAAAATCCATATTAAATAACATCAAAATCCATATTAAATAGTAGTAAGCAGATTTCAAATGTCATTTATAACCAGGAAGTCAAACATTGCTGCTGGAAATATAGAATTACAGGCAACCGATGAAGAGTAGCAGGAGCACATATATCATTCATGTCTCTTTATACAATGTTTTTAATGTCCATTTTGTCTGTATTAAGAAAAGTGTGGAGTTTGACAGTGTAGGTGGCAGATATATTATCAATATAATAAGCATACAAATCGAATCAACTTAAATTCATTATAATAGAAATTTCTTATACATTATATAATAAAAAATAAGTATAAAAAGATATTTATTTATTATATTAATATAAAATTTAGATTTTATAAATAAAATTATATAATTTATAAATATACTGAATTTATTAATTTTTTTATAATTTTATAAATAAGAATATATTTTTTCTATTAACCCAGATTCTAAAATAATTAAATTATTTATTTTAAATAAAAAATTTTAATAATATATGATTATAATTTGTAAGTTTGATATATCCATTTAAATTAAAAAAAATTATAACATTTATCACATATATGTAACACTGACATCAACATATGTAAGTCTATTACTTCATGTTATTTTAAATTTATGTAATTCATTTTTCTTTTTTCTTTTATTATGATGGATTTAACAAACTTCTTAAACAAGATGATACACTATGGAAGCCAGCATGTTATTTTAAATTTATGTAATTCATTTTTCTTTTTTCTTTTATTATGATGATGGATTTAACAAACTTCTTAAACAAGATGACACACTATGGAAGTCAGCAAAACTGTAAGAAAAATTTATGTAATTCATTTTTCTTTTTTCTTTTATTATGATGATGGATTTAACAAACTTCTTAAACAAGATGACACACTATGGAAGCCAGCAAAACTGTAAGAAACAACTATTTTTGTTCTATATTTCCTTTATCTTGATGATGGATCAAAAAGAGTCATAAAAATTCATCTAAACAAAGTGAATTCCAAACCCTTCTCACAAGATGATCCATTGTACAAGCTTCTAACAACAAATTATTGATACAACAGTGAATCCCAAAACCTTCTCAAACAAGATGACACATTGTGGAAGCTAATAACAATAGATTATGTAATTTATATAATATATTTATAATACTTACATAGCCACAAAAACTAATTAATATAAACATGTATAAAACAAAAAATTCACACTTGAACCTCTGCCCTTATTGTTACCTCTTTCTTTAACCACTCCTTGACTGACTAGACTGTACACTTGTTATACCCAGATTAATCTTGTTGATCCGCTCAGAAAAACCCAAAATCCATACTAAATATAAGACAAGTTCGTTTGAAATTATTAAGATTAACTTTTATATATATATATATAAAAAAAAAAACTTATACCTATCTTACAATTGATAAATTAAAATGATATTTTATTTTGAAGTTCAATTTTGTTATAATAGCTTTTCAATTACATATGGGAACAAAGTGTTGAGAGATGCCCACCACTAGTTAGGATTAAATGCAGGACTAAAGCGTCCGGAGATGACCACCACCATAGCACCTCGCTTTTTAAGAGTAATGGCGTTAAAACCAAAAATCAGAGACAGTGTTGAACATGGCATGGCATGGCATGGCATGATAACACCGGTAGTTACATTCAGAGATAGTTACATTCAGAGAGCAAAAGTCTGAAAGCTTTTAAAACTTTATCTCCTGGCAAAGTGGCATTAATTTAATCAAGATGATGAGGCACTGCTGGATAGACAATCACAACGTCTAATTTGACATTTCACCGAACAATACCCACATTTGGACACTAGCAAGAAGGCCAATCTCAAATAATTTAGAAACAAACAAAATGTTGATCAATATTCGATGCATTTCTGTACGGACTCTTCATTCCATCAGATTTTGCTGTGGAAGCAGTAGGTGATCTATTGCAATCTATGATCTGGAATATTTTTAATGAATAGATGTATGAATCAGCAAGAAAAGGCAAATAAGACAATGAAAAAAAGCAGTGGCAGACTGAGACAATGACACATGGACAACACCACTTGCTAATATCATTGCAACGCCTCAGCCATAGCTTTACCAGCTGGAGCTGTGAGTTTTCAGGGACAGAGCTGCCTGCTGACAGAAAATTCTGCCTCAAAGGGTTTAGGCAGAATTTTGTTTGTATTAAAATGGAAGGCCATGTGAATGTGAACAAGGGTCCACACTTTCTCATGGCCGGCATTAATGGAAGGGCCCATTACCAGGAAAAAGTTAAGTGTCCCCTGGACTAAAGTCCCATTGTCCTCCCAGCTCCGAATGAAACAAAAGTTGCAAAGCTAGCAATTATAACTTTTGACTTTAATGCCCATCATGCCCATCATCCATTCGTCAATATTAGATTTGCTTTCACTTGGCCTAAGCCACACACAAATCCCCTTTAAATTTGAATTCTTCCGATCTATAACTTGTCAAATCACTTTCCTAAGTTGTAAAGCCCGGTTTGAATTTTGACGGCTTCTCTCCACGTGCAGCATACTCGGATTTGCTTGCACAGAAGGCTACTTTGATCCGTTTCATGGGGAAGCTTGTGTGTGGGATTAGGTTTGGATAAAATCAATCCGATTTCGGGTAAGTGAACAAGATGCTATATATTTGTGTTTTTCCCAGTTTCAGCCTTGTGGGGAAATAAACAGGATGCTATATATTTGTGCTTTTCCCAGTTTCAGCCTTGTGGGGAAATAAACAGGATGCTATATATTTTTGGTTTTCCCACAGTCTTGTGTTTTCACTGGTAATCTCAAGTGATTTATTATTCTTTCCCTTCTACCATTGATTTTAGGGATGCCTTTGCCGGATTCATATTCACAGACACTGACACGAATTTAAGAGCAGTACTGATCACGTTTCAAGAGAGAATAAGAGTATGGAAATTATATGAATTATGTGTCCATTAATCGGTGGGGATCAGCTCTCTTCTTGGGACAAATGGCGGAGATGTCGACAGAACCAGGCACGCCTTGCAGCTCTGCTAACTCGGCCAGGTTTCTTCATGGGCCCTCGTCACCTTCTCAATCTATCTCCCAACAATCTTATTACAAATCGTCTGTACCTCCAGTCTCACGTGGAACAAGCAACAAGCGAATGCGTCGTCCAGCTGGAACACCCGGTACGTTGGGGTTGATCACAAGTTTTTCAAGTCATATGCATTTTTTCTGGAAGTTTTTGGTCAGTTGACCTATGCTTTATGAGTAGGCAGCTAGGAGTTTACCACAGGGGATTCAATTCTCTTCTGAACAGACTATGAAATATGGCTTTGAACCCAAAAAAATAATACTGAATAGAATCATAGATAATGTTTCAGGAATAGCTGTGTTCAATTTTCTCGTATAAATGAATTACCTCACTTGTCTCATCAAAAAGTCAATATGAAAAACTCAAACACAGCTATTCCTGAAACATTTTCATATTTTTTTCAAATGATGTAGATTTTATCAAAGGTTTTGGTTTGGTTTGTTGAGCTGTGCGGGTAGGAGTATACAGATTCAATTATGAATAAATTTGTAAGCGACAGAACCCTAACCCTTCGACAAAATAATTCAACGAACACTTTTATAATGATGTTGTTCGAAAAATCAATATGAGAAATTCAAACACAACGTTTTTAAAAACATTATTATCAAACATTTCTTGTTGTCATCAATCTTGAAAATGAATGAAACTAATGATGAACCCTAATAAAATTTCAAAAGTTAATACGAGGAACCATTCCCAAAACATTATTATCAAACATTTCTCACTGCCCAAGTTGCCCAAGTTGGAAATCACAAATAACAGTATCATAAAAACAAGATTTGGATTTCATCCCTTCGATTCATGTATTTTAAAGGACAGAATCCATGATCCTGAAGCAGATTTGGATTTAATCCCTTGATTCTTGTATTTTATAGGGGAGAATCCTTCATCCTATAATTTTATTATGTTTGTGCAGATCCTGAAGCAGAGGTTGTTTCATTGTCGCCCAAGACATTGATGGAATCAGACAGATATGTGTGCGAGATATGCGAGCAAGGATTTCAGAGAGACCAAAACCTTCAGATGCACAGACGCAGACACAAGGTTCCATGGAAATTATTGAAACGAGAGACAACGGATGCACGAAATAAACGAGTGTTTGTTTGCCCAGAACCAACATGCCTCCACCACAATCCTTCCCACGCGCTGGGAGACCTGGTCGGCATCAAAAAGCATTTTCGCAGGAAACACAGCACCAACAAACAGTGGACATGTGAAAAATGCTCCAAAGCCTACGCGGTACAATCCGATTATAAAGCACATCTGAAAACGTGCGGCACCAGAGGTCACACTTGCGACTGTGGTCGAGTATTCTCAAGGTATATATTTATTTGTACTATTTAGAGAGTATTTCTATTTACGTTTATGAAGATCGTGTAGGATTCATGGCATTATATCAAGAAAAAAAAAATAGGTTTAGTGTTATGATTTATATTTTCTTTTATATTCACAAAATTTCAATATAGAGATTTATTAATTTTGTTAACAAATTTACTAAGCTGTATAAATTACTGAAATTTATTATATATTAGTATAGTCAAGTTTGTGGTTGGTGGTTAATAAATTAAATAATTTGTTACTTGTTTTTTATGTGTATTTGTAATCAATTGTTGTCTATTTTTAGTTAGCTGTTATTGTCAAACAAGTTGTCTACCACTAACTTCCTGTTATTTATGGATGAACTACTAGAAGGACGACCATAAATTCAATTTGGACAATCCACTTATCTTATCCTCTCCATCCAAGATCAAAAGTGGAGAGTGGATAGAATAACACCAATAGCTGTTATTGTAATATATCAATGTAATTAGCACAACCACTTAACCTGTGCCCAGCCACAAATAAAAGTGCCACAAACTGTCCATTATTTATAACTCAACTAACCACTTAACACATATAAACTGAGATATTTTATATATATATTCTTTCAATATCTAGCACACATGGTTTTCAACATTATTGTTTAATTTTATTATATTATGCATATTACACTCATATTTGTAATTAGTGATTTTACATACATTATGGGGAATGGTTTTGATCTGGCTCCATCTAAGGCATCCCATTGCAGGCAGACAGGCCAGTGATTGGAAGAATAGAGACTTACATATAAGTCCCTCCCGTCATGAGAGATTTAGAGATAAGGAATCGGTCTAATCTGGAAGCCACTTGATGAGGGAAAATGAGTGCATGTTAGAATTTAGTTTGTATATACATAGAATTTAGTTTGTGTGTGTATATATATAATCAAATTTATATTAGCTTTATATATTTATATATTCAAATTTATGTTAGCTTTATTATTATTTTGAGTGACGAGGAACTGCGTTGAATTAATTTGAAACTCAAAGTTAACAGTATATATATTTGAAGCGACTACAAAATAAATATTGTGTAAAAGATTATTCTTCACCATCCTAAATCCGTCTTAAATTGTAAAATATAAATACTTATCCATATAAAAAATTTCATTTTCTCATTAAATTATTATTATAATTTTTTTATTATTTCTTTTTATGACGTTCCAAATCTAAAATCACTAATATTTCATCCAACTAATCATCTTCTTCCATTTTCTTTTGTGTTTTTAAATATATAAGCACTAATAGTTCATCCAACTAATCATCTTCTTCATTTTATTTGTTTATTTTTAATAATAATGTGCCTTTAAATATATAAGCACTAATAGTTCATCCAACTAATCATCTTCTTCATTTTATTTGTTTATTTTTAATAATAATGTACCTATTTCTGCTTATATCATAGGGTAAAAAATTTCTATATAAAGTTATGTGAGTAGTGATATTGCAACATCAAGTTTGTAATCTCCTTCTGCTTCTGCTGTTGATTTGAATTATAAGTATGTTTTTAATGTAGAGTTGAAAGCTTCATTGAACACCAAGACGATTGCCCTACAACTAAAGAGAAGATGGCTGATGATGGTCAGTTATCAATGCCCTGTTCATCCACCAGAATAAGCAGTCTTCATACATTTAATGCCCCTGAGACTGGCCTTTTCACTGCAACTGTGTCAAGAGGTACGGATTGTGGGAGGCTGGAGCCAAGTTGGTCGTCTGTGGAGCAAAGACAAGAGCTTCAATTTATGCCTTCCAAGCAACAAGGTGCATCTGAAACCACTGAATTTTCGCAGCCATATTCAAAGCCAGCAGAAGCCATAAGTTCTCCTCGGTTGCAGCTATCTATTGGACTGGGTAGTGAGAACACAGAAAACAAATACGACGGAGATCACAAGAGGGTTAAGGAGGAAACGGAACAACAACAAAAACAGATGATGAGGGTGGCATACGATGAAATAGCTTATGCAGAGCATGTACGAAGGGTGGCCAAAAGGCAGCTGGAATTAGCAGATATAGAATTTGCACGAGCAAAGAAAATGAGAGAGCAGGCTCATGCAGAGCTTGATAAGGCTCGATTCCTGAAAGACAAGGCAACCAGAGAAATAGCTGAGGCCACAATAAGTCCTCTGGAAATAACCTGCAGATCTTGCCATCGCCAGTTTCAGCCGCAGCAGCAATATCAATCTCCTTCACTAAGCGGCTTCTTCTCGTCTATTTCTAATCTTCAGGCGGAAGGTGGCACAGATGATGAAAACTCTCATGGAAAGATTTTTCCAGCAGTTAACATGATGACATATATGCACTTCTCCAATCCAGCGGTCATAGAAATTGATGAGAGCAATCAAGATAAAATGCAGATGTCGTTATTTGCCTTAGGGTCTCCTGCATTAATTCCTAGTCCGTCTCAAGAAAGATCAAACCCTAGAGGCCAGCTTCATGTTCCAGTTAGTAGAACAGCTGGATCTAGCTCCGTTACTTCGACCTCCACAAAGATCAAACCCAACCAACCAAAGTTATTTTCATAGTAGATGAATCATGGAGCCATGTGAAGGCGGGAACATATCAATATGAATTTGAATGAAGAATTTTTTTTCCTACTGTGGATTGAACTGTGGAAACTAGAGTGTTGTGAGAACATTATATTTAACTCCAATTCAATTTGATATCCAGTCCACTTTGGAGCTTAATGGCACTGGTAACGCAGGGATTCCTTCACATATTGGACACAGCTGCACATCCACGTGATACATTTCACTGGGAACGAGTCGATGAAATCAGCTACTCTCTTTCAGTTGGTTTTCTTGATTTACCTTTGGTTTCAAGCTATATCACATATCCCATTAGATATTGGACAAGAATATGAAAGAATAATATATTTGTTCAATCCTTACACTCTGCTGTGTTAGGATTATAAAATTGAGTCCTGATTCCAGAGGACGGTGGCTTATTTTGTATGACAAAACGTTGAGAAAGGAAAATTAAGTTTTATGATGAAGGTGCATTTTAATCTTAGAATTATTAAGCATTATTTATATTATAGTTTTATGAAAATTATATTAAAATAATAAATAATAATTTAAGTTTAAGTTTAACATCAAGTTATTTTAATTTGTTTACTCATTTAAATCTTATAATTTAAAAATATATATATAACAATAATAATTTAACTTAATTTTAAGGTGAGCATCACAACTAAAGTTAGATCTATGTAAATAATTGAATTATTTTATATATGAATCCCAAAAAGTTAGCTTTAAATACCACCCAAATTTACAAAATAATGTTTTAAATTAAAAACAAAAAAAGGAAAGTGCTTTGATGACAAATACATAGTACTTTTATTATTTTACATGTTTTATTTCACTTTTCCTTTAGTAAAATATCTATTGCATGTAAGTAATAGGTTGTTTGGAGGTATAGTCATCATCCTTCTTCTCTATGTTGATGATATTGTTCTTAGAAGCACCTAAAACTTCTCAAGGATTTTTTCTCTATTATGGACATGATTGTTAACACGCTCACAAAACAAAGGTTATGATAATCAAATCCCAAAAGATAACTTAGGATAATTTCATGTATGACAACAAAAACTTGGAGGAAAATTGAACTATAGCATTAAGAAAAGAATTAATGGAGGATGGAAATCTTATTATGGGAACAAATCCAAAAGTGTTTTATAAAATATAATCTCAAAATTAAAGGCAATACACCCTATCATTATCCTCCTCGTAGAAGCGAGTCTTTCCCAATTGAGAGCATGTATATAACTATGGACTTAATGTACAAGAACAAGATAAACAACATTGAAGAAGCAAGGTTGGCATAAATATGTCAAATCTTGGCTAAACCATTGGGGAGTTCATGAAGAGGTCACTATGCAAAATAGTGATAATATTAAAATTAATATTATATCCAAATTTAAGGAAAAGATGTGGTGAGATAAAGAGTTAGAGGATAACATATAATTGAGATATTATAAGAAGGTGATCAACTCTTATCTAAAAGATCAAAAGTATCTCTCTATTTTAACTAGTGTAAAAAAGAAAATCAATATTTCTATTTAATAAGAACAAACTCTCATGAGCTCCAATTCCCAAAACCTGGTGGGATGAAAGAAACTGTCATCTTTGTTCAACACAAAGAGGGTTGAAGATGAAAATCAATTTTTCATAGAATGTTCTGTATACACCCATATTAAAGCGCAATTTCAAAACATTCTTCTATAATACTAACCTTCCTAACCTTTTAACTCATCATAACTATGGTGATTTAGGAATGCTTCTCTTAAATCCTTTTGAGCATAGAAATAAAATTCTAAAGAAAATCAAATGACTAGTTTCCTTTTTAAGGTCCGATAGACCAAAGTTGGTCTCACTGGATGTTAATAACTATCATCATCATCATTAACAACATCTATGTTCCAACTCCTAATTCTTTGTTTGATGAAAAAATCATTTTAGGAATTGTGTTTCAAGGAGCATCTTAGGTTTCAAGCAATCCACAACCTTCAAAAATATTTTTCTCCTTTCCATTAAATCCATATTTTTCTCCTTTCCATTAAATCTTCAAGTGAACTTTCTTGGAAAGTCAAAATAAGAAGGTCAACAATTAAGTGTGTTATCCATGGAAGTGATATGTAAGTGATGGAAATTTGTATCCATGAGATTTAGCTCAATTGGTTTTTGTAGGGTTTAATCTCTATGGGGCTAGCCCAACCTAGGCTCAACTTAAAATGAAAAGAAGAAGAAAAAAATTGTTGGAAATTTTTGTTATAGATTCATGGAATCATTTCTTTTTGTTGCCATAGAATTCCCAAGACAAGACTGCAAAGTCATAGTGGGGAAAAATAAAAACAAAAAAGGGAATTTTAAGGGTAGTGTTGCACAAGGAAAAACAATGAGGAAGGGAGATTGACCTTTAAGTTGGTGAATGAAAGGGAAATTTGACTCCAAAGATTAACAAAGAGATAAGATGTGCAATCTATGTTGAGTTTAACAATAAGAAGTTATAAATCAAATTAGAGTGAGAGAATTGATGGGTTGCATTAAACATGTCAAAAAGAGTTTAAGATCTCTAGACAAAGACATAATAGTTGATTTTTGTTAAGATATTTAGATACTTAGGACTTAGTTAAGTTCAACTTGGTATAATGTGTTTTTAGGTAAAGTGTGTTTATTTAGTATGCATTTGTATTTATGTAATGCGATGATATATTTTAGACATTGACTCTCCATCTTCAGCTAGATATTTTAACCATGTAAAAAGTGTGTAAAATATGGGTTTTAAACCTATTGTTAAGTACAAATTTTGATTATGTTCATTTTTCTTTATTTTTTATTTCGGTACAAATGTTTTATTTTTCAATTTCAATGAATCCATGAAAATAGGTCATGAAATAAGGCCATCAAGACATTTTACATTATTTTTAAATTCAAACCCTCAAAATGTATGTATGCCTTGTGAATTTTGATGTGCAATGAAAAATAATTTGTAGATAAACGTGTTGCATTTAATGAGTCAAAGTTGCATTTAATTAAATGTTAATTTAACAAGTACTTATATTCCTCTCAATTAATTCAATGTTGAATCCATAATTTTCAATAAAAAAACTAGTACACTCTACACAAAGCATAGTAGATTCCACTTATTTTATTTTATTTTTGAACATTTATATTTTTTAATTTTTTTTCAAAGTCAATTGATTGACAGCCCTCGGGGTGTAGATCGGTTGGAAATAGGGTGCACTATTAAGGAACTCCTTATGACATTGTGGGTTCAAACCTTGATTATCCTTGTGTGTCACGTGTGGGGCAACGTTGGTACGCCTACGAGTATAGTGGTAATGGACCGAAATCAACCTTGTGTCACATGAGTACGATCCTGACCCCAGTTGTTGATTCCCCTAATTACAAAAAAAATCGACCAATTGATATTTGAATCACATTTTATACACCTTTGTGTTCCTGTCAACATTTTTCCAATTATTTACATATATTGAAAAACCAAAAATACTCTTTTGGAGAGGAAATATCCACAATGACCCTATGGATCCCACATTTTTTTTATAGTTTTTGTGTTGTATATTTTTATGCTACTGATTTTTCTCTAAGTGACTGTGAAACTGTGGAAAATAAAATTCAGTATAAGTTTTAAAATAAATTAAATAAAAAATATAATATGAAATTGAAAGTGTGAAAAAACAAATCTACAATGTACCAAACTATACCTTACCTCTAGGAGTTGGAATATATATCTTCTACAACCAAAAATATGCATCTTGTGCATTAATAATGTACTATAATAACTATGAGATTTGGTTGACCAACCTGCATGAGGATCTAGAATCTAACTGAAAATCAATACAATTAGCAATTGAGACGAGAGAAGAAAAATAAAACAAACAATGTAATTCCCATTAACATATTCAATGAATTCATCGAAGAGATTAAATAATAAATACAAGAGAAACTAAGCTAGGATTAATTTCATGCATGGCCATTAGAGCCAATGTAACTCAAAGAGAATGTGCCCTAGATAGTCAGGTGCAACCTCATGAAGTAGTTAACCTGGCTTTGGCATGAGCCAAGTGGGTTAACTATCCCATGTTAGGATATTCCTATACTCCATCTTAGTCCCACCAGTATTTTGATCATTTACATTTTCGGTCATGCATGCACTTTTAGGGTTTGCATGCATTCTAGGGTTTGCATGCATTTTGCATGCATTCTAGGGTTTGCATGCATTTTGCATGCATCCCAGTCATCAATCCAGCACCTAGCCCTCAATTAGCCAGCCCCCAAGAGCTTCTCACTATTCAATTTTAGCCCTCCAGTTGCTTAATGTGCCCTTCTTCCTTGATTTTAGGGAGCAACTCGCCCTTCTTCACCTACCAGTCCAGTTGTCTTTAGTTTACACTTAGTTACACCTACCAGAGTTAGTTTGACTGATGGTTGACAGTTACTTGAGCATTGATGACTCCACTGATGATGATGAAGACTTCCAGTTGTGCTCCGATGATCATGAGGACACCTAGTTGTGCTCCAATGACACTCTATTGATCTTATGATCACTCTGAGAGGCTAATTCGAATTGCCGCCTTAGGCATTCGAATCCTCTCTACCATTGTATTATTTATTTGTCCATTTGTGATTAATGAATTAGTGTGTGTGAAGTATTATTGCTTCTATCTGAGTTCTACTGTACCATATTATTCTGTTGCTCATTATACTGTATTGTTCACTCTTCTTCTATTTTCCTGCTTAATCATAATTACTCTTGTGAGGTACACATCATCTCTTAGATCTGCTGTGAGGATTTTCACATGGTATCAGAGCATGTTGAGAGTATTTTTTATCTCCATTCTTGAGAGTTTTTTGGTAGGTTATTACCAAGATTTCGAGTGCAGCAGTTTCTGCATCTTTGCAGCAGTATTCTCTATTTCTTTTGCAGGTCTTCTACAGCTTCAATGTATCCAGAGTTAGAAGAAATCACTCATCTTTCTCTATTCAACTATGATGGATGGAAACAAAAAATAATAGCATATTTGAAGAGCCATGATCTCTTTGATTGTTATTTTGAAAGAGAGTTCGAATCCTCTGAAGAGAAGATTGACTGGTTGAATAAAGGTGACATGCACATTGGAAGAATGAAGCTTACTATGTCGGATTACATATTGTTCCCAATCATTATTTATATTGAAACTCCAAAAGAGTTATGGGCTCACCTGGATGAAAATTTTGGCAGAAAGAATGAAGGACTTGGTCCTAACCCATTCGAAAGCAAACAAAGTGATGCATTCGCTCCCCTTGATGGTCTCTCAGATCATGAACCAGTATTATCTCATATTGAAGTTGTTGACAAAGAACTTGCAAATTCTCCACTCATGCTCAAAATTTCTTCTCTTTCTGTGCCAGCTCACACTCTAGATATTGCAGAAGGTCCTAAATCCTCTCTTGCACCAGAGTCTGTTGGTTTGCATCATGATCACATGTTTATTTCGGAGGTCAAAACAGCTTTTGAAGGTAATGCATTCGCTCCTCTCAAGCAATCATCTCTTTTATACTACTATATGATCATTAATCCATACTTTCAGAAGGTTATTGAAGATTATGGCCATTGCCATTCCTTTGGGATAAATTCTCATGCAATTACTGGTTTTGATCTCACCTCTCATGGTTCAAAGGAGATCTCAAGAAACCATGATTCAAGTCTTGGATCTAATTTGGATTCTAAGCAATTACTACTTGGGATAATTTCTCATGCATATGATAGTTTTGATCTCACCCCTAGTGGTTCAAAGGAGATATCAAGAAACTATTCTTCAAGTATTAAATCTGATTTGGATTTCAAGCAATTATTATTTGATGGTTCTTTTTGGCATAATCTCACCCATGATGGTTCGAAGGAGAAGACAAAATACTATCTTCATATTCATGATTTTGATCCTACCTCAGCTGATTCGAATCACAGGTTCAAGGATCATCCTCATACTTTTGGATTTGTTCTCATCACATTAGCTCTGAAGAGCAAGTACAAGCACATGTTTTTTTAGCATGATCCACTTCTTCCCAAGAAGAAGATACCTCCAGACATATGACCAAGCATCACACCTGCTTGAGTTTGGAGCATTTATTTTTTTTGTGTGCCTTACAGTCTGTTTTTGAGGAGGGGGTATGTTTCCCATGAAATTTACCCCATTTCCTTGGATTATTGACTGTTATTATTCATTGTATTGGGTGACCTTTGGTCTGAGTTACCAAGGCCCAGGATGGATTAAGGGGGGGTGTTAGGATATTCCTATACTCCATCCTAGTCCCACCAGTATTTTGATCATTTGCATTTTCAGTCATGCATGCACTTTTAGGGTTTGCATGCATCCCAGTCATCAGTCCAGCATCTAGCCCTCAGTTAGCTAGCCCCCAGGAGCTTCTCACTATTCAGTTTTATCCTTCCAGTTGCTTAATGTGCCCTTCTTCCTTGATTTTAGGGAGCAACTCGCCCTTCTTCACCTACCAGTCCAGTTGTCTTCAGTTTACACTTAGTTACACTCAATTACACCTACCAGAGTTAGTTTGACTGATGGTTGACAGTTACTTGAGCATTGATGACTCCACTGATGATGATGAAGACTTCCAGTTGTGCTCCGATGATCATGAGGACACCTAGTTGTGCTCCGATAACACTCTATTGATCTTATGATCACTCTGAGAGGCTAATTCGAATTTCCACCTTAGGCATTCGAATCCTCTCTACCATTGTATTATTTATTTGTCCATTTGTGATTAATGAATTAGTGTGTGTGAAGTATTATTGCTTCTATCTGAGTTCTACTGTACCATATTATTCTGTTGCTCATTTTACTGTATACTCTTCTTCTATTTTCATGCTTAATCATAATTACTCTTGTGAGGTACACATCATCTCTTAGATCTGCTGTGACGATTTTCACATCCCATAGTTCCGAATTGAGGTTAGTTAACTTGGCTTTACATGAGCCAAGTGGGTTAATTGGCCATAACTACTAAGTGGGTCTAGTTAACTTGGATTTTACATTATCCAAGTGGATTAACTATCCCATAACTGCTAAATTAGGCACACTTATCCCCTAGAAAATGGGAAAAAATCATGCAAGAGATTCTTTATCCCTAGAAAAGACTCTGAAAGAGGAACATGAGGTCAAGTCAATGAGAAAGGAATTCATGTATACCAAAACCCCCTGTTAACCCTAACTTAGGTGGGTATGATGTGCCAAAAAATTGGTCTCGATAATATGAATCCATATTAGGCACCTAAGTACAAAAAATATCCCTGAAAAGTGAGGAAAGACAAAAAACCCATTGGGAAGAAACTCCCTCCCCTCAGAAGAGGATAGTGTTGAGTAGAGTAATTAGCCTAATCTGATCCACAATGTGGTCGATTGATAGTATCTAAGATCCTAAACTGATCACAATCCAATGAAGTATGATCTGATGATGGAAGATCATTAAAGTGCTCCAATGAGTGTGTTGAATTTGAAGGCTATAGATGATGATGAAAAAAATCAATTTCTTCAAGCAACTAAAGCACTAGCCTATAGCAAAATGGTCGGGCTAGTTTGAGTGCTTCCAAAATAAGGAAGCAAACACCACAATCATCATCAAAATAATGGTTAAAGGGATTTTTGTTGAGGACAAATCAGTCAAGGTGAGTGCAATGAGAAAAATTCTTATGTATCATGGAAGAAACACGTTGATATAAAGTTGTCAAACAATTGCTCAAATGTTGTTAGCAACAATCATCAAGTCAACGAGAAACAATCCTTGGAGTTGGTACCTTACCAAGATGCTGTTGTATACGCCTCTTCGTCAATGAGTTGAAGGAAGAGGAACTAGAAAAATACTATGGATACTAAAAAGGAGGATGATATCATGCCTATGATCATAATGTTGATGTTAGGAACCCATGTCAACCCTTATATTTACTTTGCTGGTATATTGTTGTTGGACGCATATGCTTTGTAAGGCGTCCCATGGTATTTATTGATCCATAGTTTGTATTATTGTTGTTGGACGCATATGCTTTGTAAGTCGTCCCGTAGTAATTATTGATCCATATTTTGTATTGGCCCATGGTTTGTATTGATACATGGTATTGACCCTTGGTATTGGTGCCTAGACTTAGTAAATAAGTTTGTGTTGAGACCAATGAAGGTACCGTGAAGTTATTTGTATTGAGCTTGCTCAAAGGAGGTTGCCCCCTCGAAGTGGCCTGCGATCAATATAAAAGTGATTCTGAGTTCTGTTATTTCTACTATCTTGTGTGTTTTCATCAATTAAGTATTGCAGGTTCTTCACATCTAGTATCAGAGCACTTTCTTGGGCTCGCTGGGTGAAATTTCTGCCAAAAAAAAATTTTGCATCTGTCGCAGCTTCCAATCTGAGAATAATCCCTATCCACATAACTGTGGGAAGTAATTGGGCATAAGCCCTAAAACGCATTGTGAGGAGTACCACAGGAACCTCGAAGTAGCTGGCCCATTGAGAGGACCTGCCAACGAAAAGGGCAACGACCCCTACCTGATTGACTAGTTCCCACCCGTGAGGTAAACCAAGAGCTGTCATTTGTGGCAAAGCGGTTATCAGTTTTACCTGAGCCGTGGAGTGAGGGGTACTGCCCCAATATGCAAGCCATCAGACAGCATTGGTGGCCGAGTGAATCCCCTGAACTGATAGGAAGCCGCACATACCTGGTCCATATCTATTTTTCAACTGAACTGTTGTCGATCACTTTCGCGTCGTTTCAAATCCATTCCGAGTCGTTTCAGATCCATTCTGACAGTCATTCCAGATCTATTCAGAAAGTTGTTTCAGATCCAGCCATTTTTTATCCATTCGGCGTCATTTCAGATCCATTTGTTGCCAATCCCTTCCTCGTCGTTGCAGATCTATCTGTTTTCGATCCCTTCCAAGTTGTTGCAGATCCATTTCTATATTAAAAAATAAATAAATAAATAAAACCTGCTTTTTTCGCCATATTTCCCTTGTTTTAACTCTGTTTCCCTTGAAACTTTCCAGACACCCCTGCAATCCCATTCTACATATTTCATTCCTGAGTACCCTATCCCAAATTCTACTTCCCAAAGCCAGAAATCTCACATTTGTCTATTTTTAGGGTTTCCCATAACTTCTTCAATTTTCACCCACTCGCCTTCAAATTTTGCCACCATGTTCATTCCCTATTTCTGCTTCTTTGTCCCTCTTTGACAAATTTTCTCATTCTTTCAACCCGCTTCTGAAATCCCCATTTTTGCTTCCCTATCCATCAGAAAGTGTCCAGGACCTAGTCAAACTCGAATTACCCATCTAAGTTTTTCCCAAATCCAAATTTCCCTTTACTAAATAGCCTTTTGTTTGTGTTTTTCTATCCATTCCCAAAAAAAGAAAAAAAAAGAAAAACTTCTGGTTATGTTTGTCACCCACGCAGGAGCAAAAACCATGGAGGGAGCACTTGCAGCCATCCAAACCAAACTCCAAGATCTGGATGCAAAATTTCTCAGCCTCCATCTTCAACATTCAGCCATGAACAATAACCGACAGCAAGAATCAGAATCTGTAGCCAATGGGTTCTCTTCTTCCAGCAATTTTCGTGGTCTAAAGCTTGAATTTCCTCGCTTCAATGGTACTGATCCGACTGGATGGATCTATTGTGCAGAACAGTATTTCAGTCTGTATAATACTTTTGATGTCCAAAAAGTTCCACTTGCATCCGTTCATTTGGAACAGGAAGCCCTTCAATGGTACCGTTGGTACATCAAGGCTCATGACGAGCCAAAATGGACATATTTTTGCCAACTCCTTTTGCAACGATTTGGTCCTAGTGCTTTTGATGACTTCACCGGAGCACTCACTAAACTTCGTCAAATTGGCACTGTGAGAGAGTATTAGACAGAATTTGAGAAACTAGCCAATCACACAGAAGAATTGTCTGATGAATTCTATAGGAGTTGTTTTATCAGTGGTCTTAAGGATGAAATCCGGTAAGAGGTTAAAATGTTCTGTCCCAACACAATGATGGAAGTCCTAGGGTTGGCTAAGTTGGCAGAAGAAGAGATTGCAGCCCAACAGCGCTCCAAACCCACTTTTGTTCCCTTCTGAAATATGGGTTCTAAACGACCTCCCATCCCGCCAGCTCCTCAACCAACTTCTATCAAGCATTTGTCTGAAACAGAGATGCAGGTACGTAGAGAAAAAGGGATTTGTTATAATTGTGATGAGAAATTCACTCAGGGACATAGATGTGTTCAACAAAAGCTCTATCTCTTGGATATGGATTCTCCGCCTGCCTCTAAAATTGGTGAAGAATCTCCAGATACAATGGATGATCAGGTCAACATGCAAGAGTCGCCTATTGACTCCCCATCTCAGGATGAACAACCAGATATATCTCTCCATGCCTTATCTGGCGTCACCACCCCCCAAACAATGTGGGTCAGGGGTTACTTCAAGAAGCTTCCTCTTACAATACTCATTGATTCTGGTAGCACTCATAACTTCATTGACCCTCCGATCGCTAAACGGGATGATTGTTTTGTCCATCCTTGCTCCAACTTTGAAGTCATGGTTTCCAATTGGGGCACATTACCTTGCAAGGGGAAGTGTCACAATGTGTGTATCACTCTGGAATATTATAACCTGTGGTCTGACATGTTTTCCTTGTCCCCAAGCGGATGTGATGTGGTCTTGGGCATTCAATGGTTACGCACACTTGGCCCCATCTTATGGGATTTTGCTAAACTTTGGATGCAGTTTTCAGTCAATGGGAAACAACACAAATTTAAGGCTTACAACAAGGGTCTCTCTGCATCATTAGTTCACATTGCTTGGAAAAGATCCTTAAGAAGAATTCACATGGTGTCATCGCTCAACTCCATTCCATTCATATGCACCCATCAATAGACTCCCCTACTTCCTTGGATAGATATGCAGGTGTCTTTGTTGAACCAGTGGGCTTGTCGCCTTCAAGAGACCTTTCCGGTACGAATTTAGCCGCATCTACATCTTAGCAGGACATGATGGCTATTTTGCATGCAGTACAGAAGTGGCAGCCATCCCTACTAGGAAATTATTTCTACATCAAGACTGATCTCCAGAGTCTGGAACATTTTCTGGAACAATGGGTCTCCTCACCAGCACACCGGAAATGGGTTATCCAACTCGCGGGTTATGACTATGCGATCACTTACAAGAAGGCTAAGGATAATATGGTGGAAGATGCTCCTTCTCGCCAATTTGATGACCCAGTTTCTCTTACAGCTATTTCTCTGCTTGTTTCAAATTGGTTGCAATCTGTTCAACAGGGCTATTTCTTCTATGAACTCCATGCTTCTTCATCGGTAGGGCACTCTGGGTTCCTCAAAACCTATGACCGGGAACAATGTAACTTCTTTTGGCAGGGACTAAAAATGAAAATTCACCAGAAGGTGGTTGAGTGTGATACTTTTCAGGTCCACAAGGGTGAAATGACACTCCTTTCGAGACTACTCGAACCCTTTCCCATCCCTACACAGATGTGGACAACTATTTCTATGGATTTCCTAGAAGCGCTCCAGTGGTACAATACCACATCTAAAAGGATACCATATGAAGCAGTTTATGGACACGCACCACCAGTTCTTCTTCCATACATGCTCAGCAGCTCCCCGGTTCAGGCTATTGACTCGGTTCTTCGAAACCGTGATCAGATTCTTCTCATTCTGCAAGACAATCTTCACATGGCAAGAATTCGATTGAAACAACAAGCCGATCAACACCATTCTGAGTGCAATTTTCATGCAGCTGATATGGTCCTTCTTCATCTACATCCTTCCAAGTAATCCTCCCTAAAACTCAAAAGGTGTCAGTGGGCCAGAATGCAACCCGAGGATGCTACAGGGGAACCACTCCTTCAGATTCTGCATCAATTTCCACATCTAAAGCTTTGAAGACAAAGCTTTTTCTAAGGTAGAGGGGATGTTAGGAACCCATGTCAACCCTTCTATTTACTTTGTTAGCATATTGTTGTTGGACGCATATGCTTTGTAAGTCGTCCCGTAGTATTTGTTGATCCATAGTTTGTATTATTGTTGTTGGACGCATATGCTTTGTAATTCGTCCTGTAGTAATTGTTGATCCATATTTTGTATTGGCCCATGGTTTGTATTGACACATGGTATTGACCTATGGTATTGGCGCCTAGACTTAGTATATAAGTTTGTGTTGAGACCAATGAAGGTACCGTAAAGTTATTTGTATTGAGCTTGCTCAAAGGAGGTTTCCCCTCGAAGTGGCCTGCGATCAATATAAAAGTGATTCTGAGTTCTGTTATTTCTACTATCTTGTGTGTTTTCATCAATTAAGTATTGCAGGTTCTTCACAGTTGAAGAAATCAATATGTTGATGGTGAAGTCTCTACACCTTGTGCTGGAGAGTCTACTGCTAGCAAAGATCATTTAAAGTTGGCACTATATTTGGTATTGATAGCTTCAAATTTGTTTCACTAAGTGATGTAGGAGGTTGATCCTATAACTCAATAGTAGAAGAGTCATTGGATGTGATGGACTCTAGTTATGGAACAAATTGAGTGTGTTTGGTAGAAGATAACTTTTTAATGTCTATGAAGAACCAACAAAACCAAGTCCAAATTTTGTCAGTCTCATCATAGGATAAATGGGGTGTGAAATCTCTTGTCCATTGTTACCAATACCACCACCATGTATCCCATTTGAAGAACTAATTTAGACCCAATGCCACCAATATTCAACTCAAAAGATAGTGTTGGAAGCTCAAGAGTAATAATGTATGTATGTGGCATATAACATTCCCAATGTGGTCTTGTTGTTGGATCCATAATAGTCTATGTAGAATCTTTATTCTCATCATCATATGAGGTGGTAGAGGAATAATCCATAGCAAAAAAAGTCAAATTTGTTGGATCTATATGTGTAAATCTACAGGAAAGATCACACAGCTAGAGCAAACCTCACAAATCTCACTCAAGAATTGCAGAGAAGAAGAAGAAGAAATGAATCAATTATCACTCATAAACTCAAAAATGGAGAAATCTGCAGTATAATCATACATCAGCTGTAAGCTGGAACTGTGAAAACTAAATACAATGATAAGACTATCAAGTGAATTCGAATTATCCAAAGTTCATTCGAATTCTCCTCGGTGTGTAGCTTGGATAGCATTGGAGACATCATCCAATTAGTGGTAGTAGTCACAAATAGTCAAAAGTCAGTCAAATGATTCTAATTGAACCATGTGAGCACAAATCATTGGATGGAGACTCCAAGGAGGGCGCATGAGGCTGTCAGTAGGTCAAGTGGCACTCCGATAGAGACAAATGGGAGCTACAGGAAGTTAAACTGAGCAATAAATGCAAGAATTGGTCAATCAATGCTCTAACTGATTGTGGGTGATCCAATTAGTGTAGTAGGGCGCATATGTCATCCAGGTGAGGAAAACAAGGCACACTAGGTAGGTAGGAGGGCTACTAAGGGATGGAAACTGGCTCTAGGGGGCTAAAAATAGGCTCCAGGTGTTGGGGAGACCACCACACTGATGACTGGATGCATACAGATGCATGCATGATGATTAAATGCATGCATGCATGCAAATATAAAAAATGATGGTGAGAATATTCCAACGCCCCCCTACAAGCTATACTATGAGGAAACAACGGAAGAACTAATGGTAGGGCCCTGGTGACTGAGACCAAAGGTCACCCCATACAACAATCTAAGTAAATAAGTGAGGAAAGAGGGAAAACCCAGTGGGAAGAAATCCCTCCTTCAAAATAGACTGAAGGATGCTAATGTAGCATGGCATCACTCACCCCAAAAGGAGGCAAGTTACCTTCTTTACTGAAGAAGGGTCGATCGGCAAGAAATGGATCACTATGTGAATGATCAATGTGAGAAGGATGAAACCTTCCATTCTAAAAATTAGATATGGTTCTCCTTTAATCAAGTGGATCACCAACAAGATATCCGACAAATCTAAGAGTAATGGCTACCCATCTCAGAAGAGAAGGATCATCAGGTGAAAGATCATCAAGTTCTTGTGGACCTGGATCTCCCATTCGCTCATCTTCACTGTCAAGTGCTAGATATTCAGGTTCTTGTGGATTTGGATCTAGTATTCACTCAAAAGGAGTTATCTTCCTCTTGGGAAGAAGTGGATCATGCTCCAAAAACATGTGCTTGAGTTCTCCAAAAATGGATGCAAGCGAATATGGAGGCTTCATGAACTTGCTCTTCCTACCCAGCATGGTGAGAACAAATCCAAAAATATGAAGATCATTATGGAGCATGTGATTTGAACCAACTGAGGTAGAATCAACTCCATGAATGTGTAGATAGTTCTTTGATATCTCCTTTGAACCAACATAGGTGATATCATAACCAAATGAACTATGATATGATGATGGTATCTTGGAATTCAAATAAGCTCCAAGAATTGATAAATGGTTTCTTATGATCTCCTTTGAACCAGCAGGGGTGAGATCAAAACCAAAATCACAAGGATGTGCATGAGACTTGAACCCAAGCGAATGATGGTGTCTTCCATCTTCGGTGAAACTCTAAAACATGTGCCAATGACCAAATAAGAGTTCATAGGAAGAATTTGATCAAGCTGGGAGAATGCATTGCCTCCCAAATATGATTTTACCTCCAAAATACTCAGTAGGTCATCATCTTGCACATCAGCAGGATCATGGGAAGTAGAGATTTTGAAAGTCTCTTCAACTTCTAGAGTAGTAGCTGATATATCTTACTCATAATTCGAATCAGAAGATGGATCAAATCCATCAGTTGTGTTACTTTCATGCCCTAGTATACTCTCTTCATTTTCATGAGTGTGAAGAGAAGACTTTTTGGAGAGAGGTAGAAAGTGGGAGAATTCATAGAGTTTTGAATTGTGTTTGCAACATCTTTTGCAATGATATTTCCTGAAACCATGTCTTGTATTTCGAATTCATCTTGAACAACTTCATCATGAGAGATGATTGAGGCCAAATCATGAATAGAGATAGCACTGAAGGCATTACTACTGGACTTGTTGTCCAAATGGATAACATCATCCTCTTCCTTCTTTCCAAATAATATGTCCAATCTTGTCCAATTATCACTTGGATGTTCTGCATGATCAATGAGGTATTCCATATTGGAAAGCATAGCAGTGCATATTGCTGCCAAGGTTCTGTCACAATCATCTAGCCAATATTCTTCCTCTTCATAGGAAGCAAAATCTCTCTTAACACCAATACACATATCGAAAATACCATATATCTTCAGATAAGATATCATCTTTGGTTTCCATTCTTCATAGTTGTATGAAGAGAGAGAAGGAACTACTTTCATATTCATGGAAGCTGTTGTGGAATTCGAATCTACTACTGCAACTACAGAAAACTTTGAATAACCTGCAAAAACAATGGATATCCATAGTAGCTGTTGAATTCGAATATGTTGAAGATGGATTCGAATGATGGAATAAACCTGCAAAAAAATTGAAATTGATGGTGGAGATTTGTTGCAAATCAAGAGAACACTACCTTAGGACAATGATCACATGTGACTGGATCCTTCACATGTGGATAGACCTCGCTGGATTGCTCCAGTGAATTCAAGACAATTGCACCAGGAATTGTTGTGGAAATCCAGAGGCTTCTGGTGCTCAATGAAAGACAAGTGCTCAATGAATTGCTGCAACTACTGCAATGGCTACAGCTGCTACTGCTGCAATTCAAATAGCTAACTCTAGCTCTGATACCATGTGTAAATCTACAGGAAATATCACATAGCTAGAGCAAACCTCACAAATCTCACTCAAGAATTGCAGAGAAGAAGAAGAAGAAATGAATCAATTATCACTCATAAACTCAGAAATGGAGAAATCTACAGTATAATCATACATCAGCTGTAAACTGGCATTGTGAAAACTGAATACAATGATAAGACTATCAAGTGAATTCAAATTAGCCAAAGGTCATTCGAATTCTCCTCAGTGTGTAGCTTGGATAGCATTAGAGACATCATCCAATCAATGGTAGTAGTCACAAATAGTCAAAAGTAAGTCAAATGAGTCTAACTGAACCATGTGTGCACAAATCAGGGGATGGAGACTCCAAGGATAACGCATGAGGCTGTCAGAAGGTCAAGTGGCACTCCAATAGAGACAACTGAGAGTTACAAACAGTTAAACTAAGCAATGAATGCAAGAACTGGTCAATCAATGCTCTAACTGACTGTGGGTGATCCAAGTAGTGTAGTAGGGTGCATATGTCATCCAGGTGAGGAAAACAAGGCGCACTACGTAGGTAGGAGGGATACTAAGGGTTGGAAACAGGATCTAGGGGGATGAAAATAGGCTCCAGGTGCTGGGGAGACCACCATAATGATGACTGGATGTATGCAGATGCATGCATGATGACTGGATGCATGCATGCAAATATAAAAAATGATGGTGAGAATATTCCAGCACTATAGAACTATCATTCTTCTTATAAAAAATGGAGGAAAAAGAATCATCATGATCAACAATAAAGAAAGTATAGTCCTCATCATTAGTGGAGGAGGTAGATTCATCAGTAGTGAATGAAATAGACTCCTCATCGACACTCTCATCATCAGAAGTTTCATCATGTTCATAATGAGAGTCTATAAACTCCTATCATATATCGAAACAAATCCAAGCTACATAAGTGACAATATAATAAAGAGACTGGTGCAGGTGTTTCTACGAACAAGTAATAATATCTTCTTTCTCTCTTTAATCATCCAAAAGATGTTTATTGTAAAGATATAAGTTTTACTCCATATTGATTCAAAGATTTAATTTTCCTCCATGGAAATGAATACATCCCGATGCTTCCCGAGTTCTTTGATAAGGGTTATATGCAAACAACGAAGAGTGCATATAGTTTCATCTCTGTCTTCCTCAGTCGACCTTAAACACCATAATGCATGCAATTTCCATTCATAATAGTTGAATGGTGTGAATATTATATTCTGAGACTAATCTATCATGTTTGGTGTGCTCCAATATGTGTTAACCCACAAATTTTTCTACATGCAATGAAATAATAATAATAAAATGAAGACCCATTTGAGATATCAAAGAGATATTTCCATCAGTATATGGAACTTGTTATGAAGTATCCCAAGGAGTCACAAAATTCCTACTAAAACTCAAGGTGCATGTAGTCTTCTTGTGTCAAATATCTATAGATCTTCAATTGACAATATCTCCCAAACTAGGAATCAAAATCAAATTTCATCAAATACCCATTTGATATAAAAGAGATATTTCAAATAAGCTATGGTAAACCTTCTGAAACACTTTGTAGAGATCACGTCGACTGTTTAAAGTGTGTAGAAGAGGGTCATTTTTCAATTTCATCTAATGGTGTCCATATAGTTGTGGTAGGTTGAGAAATGGTTGGAATAAGATCGCCCAAGCTTCAATATGGTGAATTTTTTTATAATACTCGCTTAGATTCACCAAAACTATGATACCATGTGAGATGCGGTAGATCAACCCATAAGAAGATATACAATCTAATTGAGAAGCAATACAGTTAGTGATTGAGATGAGAGAAGAAGAATAGAACAAGCAATATAATTCTCATTAACATACCGAAAGAATTCATCAAAAAGATGAAATACTAAATACAAAATCAACTAAAATAGGCTTATTTGCATGCATGATCATGAGAGACAGTGTAACTCTAAGACAATGCACCCTAGATAACCATGTGCGTCAACATGAAGTAGTTAACTTGGCTTTACATGAGCCAAGTGGGTTAATTGTCCCATAATTGTAAGTGAGGCTAGTTAACTTGCCTTTACATGAGAAAGGGTGCCTCTATAAGGTAATATGAGCTCAAGTGAGTGGGAAATGAATGCATGTACACCAACAATAACTACTCATGTCATAGAAAGACAATTTTCTCGGCACTCACCCAGCTCAAATTAGGCTCTCTAGAAATAGGGGTTGGTCTATATATCTCACCATATAAATCAATCGAAACACTTCCAATGCAGTGTGCATGGTGTCTTCCATCGCACTCCTCACCTTAAATGCAATTTGTGATGGCTCTTCCAACTCTTGTGGTAAAATGATAGTCCTCCTTGGAAATTGTATCAATCGAAGGAAGTTGTTATTGGTGTACATGCAAACATTTGGGCTCACTTGAGACATGTTTTTCCCAAATTTTGGACATAAATGTTCCCTACTCCTAGTTTTTAGGGATGAAGGTACCCTACTCCTCTTATCTAGGGACTAGTGCACATTCCCTACTAGTTGTCACCTAGTTGAATCCAATAGTGCGCATCTCTTGCATGTTATGGAAAAATTAACTAGTCTGGCTCATGCATGCCAAGTTAACTAACCTCAGTCGAGAGTTGTGAGCTAGTTGGAATCACTTGACTAGTCAAATCCAAGTTAACTAGCCTAACTTAGTAGTTGTGAGCTAGTTTACACCACTTTGCTAGTATAAGCTCAATTAACTCCTTCATGAGGGCACACGTGGCTATAGGGGGGCACATTCTCTTGATTTCATGCATGTTGGGCTCGTTCTCTCTTGTATTGCAAGCTATTAATCCTAACTAAGGTGCATTTTCTCTTGGAGGATGATTATCTCTTGTATTCCAGTGCACTTTGCATTGTAGATCTCATCTTTGATAAGCATTGTAAATATTCTTTGATAATTGATGAATATTATCTTATTGTGATTCTTTTCTCTTCTTCATTATATTTCCAATTGAATTGCATCTCCATTTAGCTTCTAGATCAATTTCTCCAAAATATCATAGTTGTATGGCAGTAGGGTTTCTACAAGCTCTAGGAAGATCATAACCACATCCCCTACCGGGACCATAAAATTGTGATGGTGTGTCAGTATAGTCATGATCCATGTGTAACACTGAATCAGGAATATGTGTCAAAAAATGTCATGGGATGACACCATGGTGGGGGAACATGCCCCGGGCTTCAATAAATCTGTCATAAATAGACTTTGCAGGAGCATCAAGCTTAAACTCTCTAAGTTTCAGTGGTTTTCCCCTCACACACTCAGCAAGGATCTCAAATAAAGTACCCTTCATATCACACTTTCTCATATGAGATTTCACCACATCCCATTTATATTGTGCATCTCTTACATTGTTCGATCTCACCGTATGAAAATTAATCTATCTTTGGTTTATGCAAGTAAAATGAAGAGATTAGTAAATGCTAGTAAAATTTTTGTTCTCATGATTGTTAAAGCTAAATATGTTGATAAGACTTATGATTTTAAAGGTTGTGATCCTAAACTTAAAGATGAATTGGTTAAGGTTGTTGGTAAGTATGATGCAGTATTCCAGGAACCTAAAGGATGACCTCCTAAAAGGGAAATCCAACATGAGATACATTTGTAGCAAGATGCTCCTCTTCTGAATATTGGAATGTATCAATATTCAGTGATTGAAAATGCAGAAATCAAGAAGCAAGTTCAATATTTTCTCAAGATAGGGGACATTCGACCAAGTTCCTCTCCATGTGGTTCACCAATTGTTTTGGTTCCAAAGAAATAGGTACATGGAAGATGTGCATGGAATATATATATTTGAATAGAATCACAGTAAAGAATCGATATTGTCTTACCCGTATTGATGATAGTTTGGATCAGTTAAAGAGTGTAGTTTATTTCACTATGTTAGAATTAAGGAGCAGTTATCATTAGATCAGAATCCATGAAAATGATATTTGGAAAACTACTTTCAAAACTAAACAGGGTTTGTATGAATGGTTGGTTATGCCTTTTGGGATTTGTAATGCTCCTGCAACATTCATGTAGATTATGAATGATGTATTTACGCCATTCATTAATGACTTTGTAATAGTCTACTTAGATGACATCCTCATATTTAGTCTAACTTGGGAGGATCATGTCAAGCATGTTAAGTAAGTACTAGATGTCTTAACAAAGGATAAATTATATTTAAAGATGTCCAAGTGTGAGTTTGGAAATACATCTTTGGTTTATTTAGGCCATATTGTAGGGGATGGTGAACTGAGGATTGATCCCTCTAAAGTTGGGGTCATTAAGAATTGGTCCAAGCCTAATAATGTAACAGAATTTAGAAGCTTCATGGGAGCAGCCCAATACTGGAGGAAGTTCATTGCTAAGTTCTCATATGTTGCTTCTCCTTTACATGATTTGACAAGTGTGAAACAGGTCTTTCAGTGGGGAGGCAAAGAGAAGAAATCCTTTGATACTTTGAGGGAAAAAATCAGCACAACTCCAATATTTTCTTTGCCATATCTACAACAACCATTTGAGATTGAAACTGAATCTAGTGGTTATGCCATTGGGGCAGTCTTAATCCAAAACAAGAAACCAATCTGCTATCATTCTAAAATATTCCCTAAAGCGGTAAGTAACTATCCTACATATGATAAAGAGTTGTATGCATTAGTATAAAGTGTGAAGAAGTGGATCTAATGGGTAAAGAAACAATCATACATATTGATCATCAACCATTACAATATCTTCAATCACAAACTAAGCTACAACAACTAAGACATTTTAGATGGATGGGATTCTTACAACAATTTCACTTAGTCATCAAATATAAAGAGGGAATTCAAAATAAAGTAGCATACATGTTATCAAGACATCCAATAAATGCATATGTTATCTTGCAAAATAGTATATTGGCTCAAAGTTACATTGAACAATATGCTATCGATGATGACTTCAAAGTTGTGTATGAATCTTGAATGCATGGAACAAAAACTAAGGAATTAGACTATCATGTTCATGATAAGTTATTGTCTCATCTTGGAAAAGTTTGTATTCCAAAAAGTGAAAGAGTTCATGTAATTAGAGAATTTCATACTTCTCTTATATTTGGTCACTTTGGTGTAGGAAAGACAGTAGCTCAACTTTAGAGGTATTTTTGTTTTCCTTGGATGAATGAAAATGTATCCAAATATCTAAAGGGATGTGTTATGTGTGCTACAAGTAATCCAAGTAACAAAAAATTGGGCTTGTACACTCCACTCCATGTACCTTCTCTTCCATGGGAAAGTGTGCCTATAGATTTTTTGGGAGGGTTACCTATGTCTAGGAAAGCCCATGATTACTTATATGTGGTTGTAGATAGATTCTGTAAAATGTGCATCTTAATGCCATGTAAAAATCAAGTGACAGTGGAGTTGACTGCTCAATTATTCTTCTAGAATGTTTGGGTTCATTTTGGGTTACCCACTTCTAATCGAGAGACCCACTTTCTTGGGAAGTTTTGGTCAACTTTGTGGGAAATTATGGACACTAAGTTGAAGAATAGCACTTATTTTCATCCACAAACCGACTGAAAAACTAAAGTAATCAACCTAATAGTGGTACATCTACTCCAAGGATATTGTTCTAATCATCCTAAGCTTTGGTATTAATAGTTGCACTATGTACAACATGCCTACAAATGTGCCATACACTCTTCTACTCAAAAGTATCCATTTGAGACATGTTTTGGATATTTTCCAAAGTATCCTTTAGAATTTGTTAATGGAAAATATTATATGGAATATGGACAAGTTGATGCAGATAAGGCCTTGGAGTTCATCCAACGGATCCAATTGGTACACCATGCAGTACAGGAACAATTGGAGAAGAGCCAATCCAAATACAAGACAAGGCATAACAAGCATCGAGTGGATCATCATTTCCAAGTTGGTGATCAATATTGGCTTCATATAATCAATTACCAACTTAAAGGTGAAGGTAAAAATCTTAAACCACTCAAGTATGAACGCTTCACAATTTTGGACAAAGTTGGTAATAATGATTTTCAATTAGATTTTCCTCCATATATGCAAATGTATTCTATTGTGAATTTGGAGAACTTGAAATTGTATGAGCCTCCAATGATCATGGATCAAGAGGAGAATGTTCATGTTCCTTATGTTTATGACTTTATTATCTTGATGAGTTGCAGGAAGACATCATTCTTGACAGAAGAGTGAGAACTTCACGAAGAAGAGATGTGGAGTATCTATGTGTGGGTATTAAAGGAATGCATCCAAGCAAAGCACGATGGATAGAGACTAGAAAGGTGAGGGATATGTACCCTCACATGTTTGTTGAATAATTCTAGGCTTTTGATGGTCCCGAAGCTTCCAGTGGGGAGATTTGATCCAAGAGGATCCTCCCAAATGACCAAAAATCAAAGTCTTCAAATGTTGAATAGTAACACATTGTTGCATATATATCGTTGATATCTTTTGGTGAAACTTGTTTCATCTAAAACGGACTCCGGACGTGAAGGATATCGTGTTTGGAAATTTTGGGAAAATAGGTAAAATGACAAAAAATGGGGGTGCCATGTGGCACCACTGGAAGGGTGCCACGTGGCCTATATAGTTGGATTGTACACCTATGTGGCGGCACCTAGAGGTGCCATGTGGTATATTGGAGTTTGAGTTGGAATTCAAGTCATCATCACATGGCAATGACGTGGACCTGTTACAATGTGACACTCGGCAGGATTATTGCACAGTTGGCAGGAACTTGGACAAATCGGAGGCCACCACTGTTAAGATTTAATATGCTAAGATAGAAAATAACAACATTACATTCCATTTAACAATAATAGCATATACAAGATCACTGAAGAAACAACAAGCACAGCATAAACACAAGAGACACAGATTTATCCTGGGAAACCCTCATGGGGTAGAAAACCCAGCAAAGCTTCCTCAATATAGATGACCAGCAATATACAAAGATGCAAACCAAAGACATGATCTCCTCCTCCACCATAGCAGACCTCTCCTCCACAAGTGCGCTACATTCTGAGTGAGGGAAGTGTGTGTATAATGAGGAACACACCTCCTCTATTTATACACATCTCCGACTTGTACTTTATATTAACTAGGTCGGCCCCAACTTTACCACTGGGTTAAACACCCCACTATAACTGACTGGGCCGACCCCACTAGGGTGTTCTAACAACCCTTTGAACCACATAACACATACAGGGCCGACCCCCACTAGGGAAGTCTAATAACCCAAGTTACCACATTCCAACGGAGGAATAAACATCTCCGGATATACAATAAGATCTTTACGGAGGAATGAAACATCTCCGGAATAATAAAATACAAATATAATATTCTTTGAAGTTACAATATCTCAACAGCCACGTGGTAGTTTGATTAGCCACATTATAGTTTTTTTACCAAAAAACTATGGCAGGCAGGGTGGATTGAACCCCTGACCTCCCACCAAGTCCAACACCCTACCACCACACTCCTACCACTACGCCACTGGTGTTGCTTACTATGTATAGTGGGCATTCTTCTATTTAAAGGTTAATGGGTTTTTATTGTTGAAAAGGGGTGGTCCGAGGGCTTATCCCTCGGCCCCATGGTCTACTTTATATAAATGTAATCGAATTCACAACAACCAATGGTGGCCAAATCATGACCATGTATTATATATATGGTAAACAAATATTTGTTTTCCATTTAAAACAGATCCCATGGGGTTTGACCCCAGGACCTATGGACCTTTACACCAACGTGTTACCAATGGACCATGGCCCTTACCATGTACCAAATATTTGCAATATTTTTAAATTTTTTAAGCGATATTTTACCCCAAAAAGGTGCACCCATGGTCCTAGAAAAATGTGGCTTTTTGAACTATAAATCCATGACTTGGGAGCTTGGATGAGGTACAGAGTAGGCACGAATTTCAATGCAACCATGGAACCCGAGGTGGGTTGTACATTGACTGTACAGTGCAGGGGAAGAAGGTATCGATATGCATGCCAAGGGAGGTCCCTAGCAAAGTATAGATTGTTTATACTCAAATTTATTGATTTTTCGAGACAGTTGCAGTGGTGTAGTTTGTTTTTGCAGCTGACAGACATAATTTCAAAGTGTCCTCATAATTGATGTAATTTGTATCATTTGAAGAATTAATAGAAACGTTCTCACTAAAGGTGGACCCAGAGATGTATTCCTTCATGGACGAATTTCGTTAGCAGTTGATATATTCATATTGTGGTCTGAATCTCTTTTATTTTGCTTTCTTTTTATTTATGTGCTCTCTTTAAATCTTTCATTTTAAATCCTTTTTGAAGAGTTAAATGTTGAAAAAGTCACACATATTTCATGATTATTTAAAGATCCTGCAAATTCATATCCTCGTAGGTAAGAAAACCAAAGACATATGAACAAACCACACAATAGGACCACTTTGTGGGAAAAAAATGACACCTTGCAATAATGAGGAGGTAGCATAACCATGCCCTTGACAAAGGGAGATGTTGATTGTACTTGAATAAATTGAAGATAAGGTATGTTCCCACCTTGTAAATAAATAAAGGGGAATGAAGGGGTAAACACCCCCTTGTGGTCCTTGGAAAGAGGTCCCTTAAAAGAAGAAGGATCCCCTAAAAGCACCCTAGAAAGTTATAATTAAGAGGAGTGCCACTCTAATTTCATCATATCATCATCACTTGAGTTCCTCTCTTAAGTAGGGAGAAATTCTAGAGAGGAGAGAGAAAAGGAGCACTTGTAAGAAGCCTTTTGAAGACGTTCTCTTGATATTTTTTTGGGATATTTGAAGATGCTTTTTCTAAGGGTTTTCTAAGCATCCCTAAGGAGGAGGAGGTGCACTTTTGGGAGAGGAAGGCTTGAAGATGTGATCCATTATTATTGGATGAAACTTCCACTACTGGAAATTTCACTATAGGGAACTTTCACTACTGGGAAGAGTCTTTTATGGTTTTCTTTGAGATGTGATATTGGAAGATTTTCTAAGGGTTATCCTTTGGATGAGGCTCATGTAGAAGGTGATCATGCCATAGTTTGGAACTGGTTTGAAGATGATATCACAACATATAATGGACCATAATTGGGGCTAATTGTGAAGCATACGTGAGGTAGGTTATGAAGTAGATTTGAAGCAAATTGTGGAGCAAATATGAGGTAGGATTTGAGGTATATTTGAAGTAGATTATGGAGTATATTTGAGGAAGTTTATAAAGTATATTTGAATATAATTATGAGGTAATATTTGAGGTGATTATTTCATCATTCTTGTACATGATCTGTAATGTCCCCATTCAAATAAGTGCATAGTAAGACAATCCCATCAATCCTACTAGTTTCCTAGGTTGGATGGGCACATGTGGGATGGTAATAAGGAAACTAATAAATGATATTTAGACATTAGAAAGGTTCAAGAATTTAATAAATATGATGAATAAATAAATTCAAGAGAAATTCTAGGTGGCAAGTGGTTTTGGAGACATATGGAGGTGGTGGGACCCACACTAGCTTGATTTTTCAATGACACATGGCAGCTCTCTCTTGCCAATTCGAATTCATGGGAAGGTGAACACTCTTGGGTGAGTTGGTAAGTCATAACACATGGCATTGAGCATATTAGGTCTAAATGGGAAGGAATAGTAACCTCCATGGGAGAGGAAGAGTCAAATTGGAGACTAGTGGACACATGGGCTAGATTCCCTAGTTTTATGACAACAATAATGAAGCATCTATGACATTTTATGACAAAATTCAGACCTGACTTCTTACACCTGACCATTATGACATGTCAGCCCCAAAAATAGGCTCAAGAAGGCGCTCATGGAGTTGGAGGAATCTAAAGAGACTCAAATTCAAATTTGGGAGAAGATGGAAGGTTGGAACTAGGAGACAAGTGGCAAATGAGGAATATTTTCTAAATGGAAAATTATTGAATCTATTGAGAGGATTTCGACCCCTTGAAGGCTAATGTTGGTTATAAAATGTAGAAATCAAGTATGAGAATGGCTTTTGATGATTTGAGAAAAATTGCATTTGTGAAGAGAGAGCTAGTGGATGACTAGTTTCTTGCCTTAGCCAATTTCGAGGGTGAAAGATTCCCATCCAAGTTGGTGTTTGGAGAGGCCACTCAGTTCTTTCATGGTGCTTTAATGGAGTTTGTATTTGCAGGTAGCAGCTACAGGAAGTTTCATGGTTTGGTTTAGTGCAGCACTTTCTCTCCACCGTTTCCAGTTTTGAAGGCATATTCGTGCTCCTTGAGGGAGGGCGTTTTTGGTGAGCTATTGTACTCTTTGGGGGAGCTTATAATGCCCCATTTCTTTTTTAATATGAATTAAATACTCTGTGCTTCATCTCCAAAAAGTTTCAGGTCGAAATTCCAAGTAGAAATGTATAAATCTCATTTTTAATGGAAGAACAATGCCATTTCCCCACTACCTTGTTGTGAGCCAATGTATTGATGATGATTTCGAATGTATGGATGATTCTCTGATATATTTGTGATAAATATATTGCCATGGATGTCTTCTACAAGTTTAATGTACTTTACTTGAGCATTTGAAGCATTTTTACTCAGTTTAGTTGTATTGGGAGGTGAAATAGTGCCATTTCCCCAAGGGTCGAATTGGGGGTTTTTGCTGTTGAATGTGAGAGAGTTAGAACAGTATTAAAAATCAATTAATGGTGCATATGAGACCTTAATCACATACTTAACACATTATATACCTCTGTTCATAAATTTGTGGGAGTTTGGAGGCATTTGGAAGGCCATTTGCAGTGTTACCCGAGGGGGATTTGATGCACAAATTACTAGTCAAAATTACATATATTGATCAGAATACAAATCAAGTTTGCAGCAGTATTTGGAGGGCCATAAAACATCCCTAAACCTTATATTCAAGTCTAAATACCATTCATACACTCCTACAGAAGATTTGGGAGCATTTGGGTTGATTTGGAGGTCAAAACAGTAAAACTAGTCAAAGGTCGAAATTGGAAAAAAAAGTGGAAAATTGGGCATTTTAATAAAATTTGAAAAAGGGATATTACAAGTGGTATCAGAGCATGGTCTTGGCACCTGATGGTATTAACAAGAAGCCAAACAAATAAAACACCACCCTTTGAATCAGTAGTTTAAGAAGTTTTGGTTGAAGAAGAGATAGTAGCAGAAAAAGAGTTCTTTTCTAAAACAATAGGTAGAGAGGAGGAGGAAAAATTAAGACATAAGGAGGAATTTATTGAAGCCTTAAAACCATGTTTTGAAGGACTTACCATGGTTATGCTAGATATGAATAAACAAATGATGAAAGGTTTCGAATTTTTGGGTAGCCAACTTTCAAGCAAAGGGATGATAAGAGATAATAGTGGTTCACACTCAGGGGAAAAGATGAAAGGGAATGAGCATATTTTCTCAAGTACAGGACCTCATAATAGACCTGATGAATTTCAAAGCACACAAAGGCATACTGCACCTAAATTTCTCACACCCAAAGAAGAACCCAATCTTGAATTGGATTACAAGAAACTAGTAAATGATTGGAATGATTTGAATGAAGAGTGTAAAAGAGGTGTACCACTCAGTGACTACATTGATGCTATGCAAAAGATTAAAATGAAGGGAGACAATAGGATTCCATTCCAAAACAAAGAATTGAATAGTGCTATTGGAAAAATGTCACTTCCTACTTTTGATGGTTCTTCTCAAAATTCTGCTAACACTTGGGTGCAAAAATTGGATGTATATTTTCAGCTGAATCCTATGTTGGAAGAGGATGCATTAAAAATGGCCATTTTGCATTTGGAAGGAGATGCCAATGAATGGTGGTTTCATGGGCTGAAAACCTTGGGTCATAATCAGCTTAAAACATATGGATAATTTGTTGACAGGGTACTAGAAAGATTTGAACAAAAAGATCCAGAATTGCCTTTCAAAGAACTAGCTCAATTGAAGCAAACTGGGTCCCCTACCGATTATATGTTGGACTTTCAAAAATTATCAGTCAAGGTGGCTGATGTATCTATGGGAAGATTAGTATTGTTGTTCACTGAAGGTTTGGCTGAACCCTTAAGAGGTTTGGTCAAAGCCCACAAGCCAACTACATTAAAAGATGCAATGAGCTTGACTAGGGATCTCCAAAATGTGCTTCCTAGAACGATATTTCCTCCTAAGCCTAGCTATAAATTTGAAAAGAAACCTTGGCAAAGGGATGGATATGATAAGAAACCTTGGCAAAGAGATTCATTTGAGAGGAATAAAAAAGAGGGACTAAACAGGGATGAACTTAGAAAAAAGAAACTATGCTTCACATGCTTCCAACCATGGACACCGGGGCACAAATGTACCAAAGGAAAGGCTCAATACATAGAAGTATTTTCTGATAATGAGGGGTATGATGGGGGCATGGATGAAGATGGACATATTTCAGATCAAGAAGAGGCATATGAGACAGCAGTAGAAGAGGAAAGACAAGAAGAAAATCAGCCTTCACCGGACAAAGCAAGAATGGCAGTGCTTTCAGCAGTACCTCGCTATCATACTATCCGATGCAAAGGGGTGGTACAAGGACAAAGAACTTCAGTTCTGGTAGATGGAGGAGCCACTCATAACTTCATTGATGCAGAGATGGTAGAGAAAAGAAAGATACCTATTGAACCATTTGATGGCTTCACAGTTGTCATTCCCGGTCACAACACAATGCAATGCAAAACATGGGTTCCAAAGCTGCAAGTCACCGTAGGTAACTATACTTTTGTTGATAGTTTTTATGTGGTTGATGTTGCTGATACTAATGTGGTTTTGGGAGTGCAATGGTTGTATTCAATAGGAGAGCATACAGTAAATTATCAAATTCCCGAAATGAAATTCCAAGATTCAAAAGGAGTACAAAGAGTTGTGAGAGGGCAACACACTTATCCAAATCAAGTAGTGACTTGCAATAGCATGAGATCTATATTGAGGCATGGGGATATAGAATGGGCTGCTGAATGTCATATTACATCTCCCAAGCCAACTATAAATATTGTCAAACACCCAAAGGAGATAGAGAGACTTTTGCAAAAATATGAAAAGGTTTTTAGAGACCTTCCACATGGTAGGCCACCAGATAGGGGGGTTGAGCACAGTATTGTTTTGGAGGAGGGTACTTCACCCATTCAAATACCACCTTATAGGTATCCTAAAAGGTTTAGAGATGAGATTGAAAAAGCTATCCAAGAACTCCTAGAGTTGGGGCTCATTAGACCAAGCTCTAGCCCTTATGCTTCTTCAGTAGTGCTAGTGAAGAAAAAAGATGGAACATTGAGAATGTGCATAGATTTCAGAGCCTTGAACAAAAAGACTATCAAGAATAGGTATCCTATTCCTAGGATTGATGAGCTCATGGATGAGCTACATGGGTCCAAATACTTCTCAAAAATTGACCTTAGATCAGGGTATCACCAAATTCGAATGAAAGATGAAGATGTGCAAAAGACCGCTTTTCAATGTCATTTTGGCCACTTTGAATTTCTTGTCATGCCTTTTGGGTTAACTAATGCTCCAGCCACCTTTCAAGCATGTATGAATAGGATATTTTGCAAGCAACTAAGAAGGTTTGTTTTGGTTTTCTTTGATGATATTCTCATTTACAGTAAAACATGGGAAGAGCATTTGCAACAGTTAGAGATTGTGTTGAAAATCTTGCAAGAAGAGTCCTTATTTGCTAAATTATCAAAATGTGAGTTTGGGATGAAAGAACTACTGTATCTTGGGCACATTATTGGGCAAGAAGGAGTGAAGCTACACATGGAAAAAATCAGGGCTATCTTGGAATGGCCATCACCAAAAAATATTACCGAATTGAGAGGCTTTATTGGCATATGCACCTACTACAGAAAATTTGTGAAAGGGTTCTCCAAGTTGACTTCTCCACTCACTGATTTGACTAAGAAGGATGCTTTCAAGTGGGATGAAGAGGCTGAAAAAGCATTCCAAAAAATGAAAGAGGTAATGAGTAGTTGTCCCATACTTGCACTTCCTGATTTTACTAAACCTTTTGTTGTGGAATGTGATGCTTCAGGTGGAGGAATAGGGGCTGTCCTAAAGCAAGGCCAACACCCCATAGCCTTTGAGAGCAGAAAGTTGCAGCCTCATGAAAAACTTTAATCCATCTATGATAAAGAAATGCTGGCCATTATGCATGCATTGGCCAAATTCAGACAATACTTGGTGGGCAGCAAGTTTGTGGTGAAAACTGACCATAATAGTCTAAGACACTTTCTCACCCAAAAGGATCTAAATGAAAGGCAACAAAAGTGGGTAAGCAAGATTCAAGCTTATGATTTTGATATTGAATATGTCAAAGGAAAGAATAATATAGTAGCAGATGCTTTGTCAAGAAGGCCTTCCTTTTCTCTCATGGATATTGCCAAGGATTGGAAAAACATGTTACTAGTTGAATATGCCAAAGACAAATTTGCTTGTGATGTGTTGGATGGAATCAAAGGGGATGATAATTATAGGATTTTGAATGGGCTGATATATTATAAGGGAAGAATTTATTTAGTTCATAACTCCAAGCTCAAGTACCGAATTTTGCAAGAAGCACATGATTCCCCACTAGCGGGCCATCCGGGGATCTTCAAAACTTATAGACAGTTGAGGCAAAGATTTTTTTGGAAGGGGCTGAAGGAAGATGTTCAGAAGTATGTGAATGAATGTAAAGCATGTCAACAAAACAAATCAGAACTTACATGTCCAGCCGGCCTATTACAACCATTTCCCATTCCGGAGCAAAAATGGGACAGTATTTCCATGGATTTCATCACCGGATTGCCTAAATCCTTAGGTAAGGATTGCATCTATGTGGTAGTTGATACGTTGACAAAATTTGCTCATTTCTTTGCTGTTACATCATCTTTTAGTGCTGCACAAGTGGCTGATATTTTTTTCAAAGAAATCTTCAGATTGCATGGGCTCCCCAAGAGCATTGTCAGTGATAGAGATAGTAGATTCATGGGTGCTTTTTGGCAAGAAATTTTTAGATTGGTAGGCACTCAATTGACTCCAAGTACCAGCTATCATCCACAAAATGATGGACAAACAGAGAGGGTAAACCAATGGTTGGAAGGATACCTAAGAAACTATGTGGGAGGGCAGCAAAAAGCATGGGCAAAATGGCTACACTTGGGTGAGTTTTGCTACAACACCACTTATCATATGTCAATAGGAATGTCTCCTTTCAAAGCATTATATGGTTATGATGCACTTACATTTGCTGACATTATATTTGGTGATAGTAGAGCCCCAAAGGCTAAAGATTGGGTGGAAGAGAGCCAAGAAATTTTAAAGCTCTTGAAAGACAATTTGCAGGTTGCTCAAAATCAACAAAAACAATATGCTGATAGACATAGAGAAGAGAGAACCTTTCAAGTCAATGATTTAGTATATTTAAGGTTGCATCCCTATAAACAAACATCTCTCAAAAAGAATGGAGCAGAAAAATTAAAACCAAGGTACTATGGGCCATACAAGGTAGTGCGGAAGGTTGGAGAAGTAGCATATGAACTAGAACTTCCGGAAGGGAGTAAAATCCACAATGTATTTCATGTTTCTTGTCTTAAGAAAGCTCTTGGTCAGAAAATCATCACTTCAGAAATACTTCCTCCTTTGGATGATGAAGGTCAGCTCACACTTGTTCCGGAAAAGATTTTGAAGACACGGGAAAGAAGGTTGAGGAGTAGAATCATCAAAGAATATTTAGTGCAATGGAAGGACTTACCAAATGAAGATGCCACATGGGAAGAGGAGAAGATTTTGCAGCATCCAAATTTGAAATTGCTTGAGGACAAGCAATCTTGGGTGGGGAGGACTGTAATGTCCCCATTCAAATAAGTGCATAGTAAGACAATCCCATCAATCCTACTAGTTTCCTAGGTTGGATGGGCACATGTGGGATGGTAATAAGGAAACTAATAAATGATATTTAGACATTAGAAAGGTTCAAGAATTTAATAAATATGATGAATAAATAAATTCAAGAGAAATTCTAGGTGGCAAGTGGTTTTGGAGACATATGGAGGTGGTGGGACCCACACTAGCTTGATTTTTCAATGACACATGGCAGCTCTCTCTTGCCAATTCGAATTCATGGGAAGGTGAACACTCTTGGGTGAGTTGGTAAGTCATAACACATGGCATTGAGCATATTAGGTCGAAATGGGAAGGAATAGTAACCTCCATGGGAGAGGAAGAGTCAAATTGGAGACTAGTGGACACATGGGCTAGATTCCCTAGTTTTATGACAACAATAATGAAGCATCTATGACATTTTATGACAAAATTCAGACCTAACTTCTTACACCTGACCATTATGACATGTCAGCCCCAAAAATAGGCTCAAGAAGGCGCTCATGGAGTTGGAGGAATCTAAAGAGACTCAAATTCAAATTTGGGAGAAGATGGAAGGTTGGAACTAGGAGACAAGTGGCAAATGAGGAATATTTTCTAAATGGAAAATTATTGAATCTATTGAGAGGATTTCGACCCCTTGAAGGCTAATGTTGGTTATAAAATGTAGAAATCAAGTATGAGAATGGCTTTTGATGATTTGAGAAAAATTGCATTTGTGAAGAGAGAGCTAGTGGATGACTAGTTTCTTGCCTTAGCCAATTTCGAGGGTGAAAGATTCCCATCCAAGTTGGTGTTTGGAGAGGCCACTCAGGTCTTTCATGGTGCTTTAATGGAGTTTGTATTTGCAGGTAGCAGCTACAGGAAGTTTCATGGTTTGGTTTAGTGCAGCACTTTCTCTCCACCGTTTCCAGTTTTGAAGGCATATTCGTGCTCCTTGAGGGAGGGCGTTTTTGGTGAGCTATTGTACTCTTTGGGGGAGCTTCTAATGCCCCATTTCTTTTTTAATATGAATTAAATACTCTGTGCTTCATCTCCAAAAAGTTTCAGGTCAAAATTCCAAGTAGAAATGTATAAATCTCATTTTTAATGGAAGAACAATGCCATTTCCCCACTACCTTGTTGTGAGCCAATGTATTGATGATGATTTCGAATGTATGGATGATTCTCTGATATATTTGTGATAAATATATTGCCATGGATGTCTTCTAAAAGTTTCATGTACTGTACTTGAGCATTTGAAGCATTTTTACTCAGTTTAGTTGTATTGGGAAGTGAAATAGTGCCATTTCCCCAAGGGTCGAATTGGGGGTTTTTGCTGTTGAATGTGAGAGAGTTAGAACAGTATTAAAAATCAATTAATGGTGCATATGAGACCTTAATCACATACGTAACACATTATATACCTCTGTTCATAAATTTGTGGGAGTTTGGAGGCATTTGGAAGGCCATTTGCAGTGTTACCCGAGGGGGATTTGATGCACAAATTACTAGTCAAAATTACATATATTGATCAGAATACAAATCAAGTTTGCAGCAGTATTTGGAGGGCCATAAAACATCCCTAAACCTTATATTCAAGTCTAAATACCATTCATACACTCCTACAGAAGATTTGGGAGCATTTGGGTTGATTTGGAGGTCAAAACAGTAAAACTAGTCAAAGGTCGAAATTGGGAAAAAAAGTGGAAAATTGGGCATTTTAATAAAATTTGAAAAAGGGATATTACATGCCTACATATTATTGAGTTGGTGCTCAGTGGAGGAGATTGGTGTCTCTAGTAGGTCGGTGCCTACATATTACTAATTTGGTGCTCAGTGGAGGAGATTGGTGTCTCCAGTACTTTGGTGCCTACATATTGTTGAGTTGGTGCTCAGTTGAGGAGAATGATGTCTCCAATAAGTTGGAACCTACATATTGTTGAGTTGGTACTCATTTGAGGGGATTAGTGTCTCTAGTAAGTTGATACTTATGAAATTTGTAACAATAGGTTGGTGCCTAAATGAATTTATAAAGCTAACCTTTTGTGGTTTTCTCTCAAAAGGGTTTCCACGTTAAATTCTATGTATTGTGATTTGTGTTTATGTTTATTTACTATTTCAAAATAAATGAATGATTGATGAATGTTTAAAGTAATAATAAATATATTATATGGATTCACACCTCACTCTCAATATAAGCATAATTTCAACAATTGGTATCAGAACAGGTTCCTTCAAAAATATTCTAACCACTGGAAGGTAAGATATCAGAACCACACATGGATCGCCAAGAAGGTTTATCCACAAGCAAGGATCCGTTGTTTAATGGAACAAACTATGAATTCTAGAACAAACTATGAATTCTAGAGCATAAGGATGTGAACATATCTAACGGATCTTGGATTTAATATTTGGAAATCAGTGGTGGTTGGGTATACAGCTCCAACAACACCACAAATAGATGCGATTGGACATAAGCTTAGTGAAAATAATGCAAAAGCTCTTAATTTCATTTTATGCAGCCTATCAGAATTCAATTTTGTCAAAATAATGCATTGTGAATCAACAAAATAAATATGGGACAAGCTGAAAAATATTTATGAAGGTGATGAAAAGGTTAAGAAGGAAAAGCTCTAAACTCATATAGGACAGTTCAAGGGTTTGAAAATGAAAGAAGAAGAAAATGTTGCATCCTATCTCCTCTGTGTGAATGAAATTGTCAACACCATCAGATGACTTGGTGAAATAGTTGAAGAATGGATGATTGTACAAAAGGTATTAAGGTCACTCCCCTTAAGGTTTGATGCCAAAGTCTCTGCCATTGAATAAATAAAGGATCTTGATAATATGACAATGGATGAATTGCATGGGATCCCCACATCCAATTAGATGAGGACGCCAAATACATCATTGAAGGAAGCAACTTTCAAAGCATCAAAGAAGACAAAAAGACATAATGTTTCGCATCTCATTCTGTGTCCATTGTTAATTAAGAATATTAATTTCAGTTATTAACAATGAAATATATCATTTTTTATTAATTTTGCATCCATTTTATTAATTTCAATTAAATATTGAAATATATCAAAGTTTTCAAATATCATTAAGAATTCAAATTTACAGCATAACATTTGTGAAGAAGTTTAAGAGAAATCTACAACATCCATCCAATAATCATATCATCATACATAGTAATTCTCCATCAAAGAGCATTGACAATTTTCAGTATATATAAAGTAACAAGACTATATACCAATAATATCACCATCATCTTTGATCAAATCAAGTAAAATTCAAATGTATGATCAACATATCAAAACCTTTCATGGATATCATTATAGTAAAGTAAGAAGAAATCAAATATATATATGATTTAAATACAATATGACAAGAAATAATTTGTACATTCTCCATATATAAATATAAAAGTCAAAATGATAGATAGATAGATAGATAGATAGATAGATAGATATACACGTAAATATAATCTAGAATGTAGCATGTTTGTGCATAGCATCAATAGCTAGCTAACACCACCAACATCGTCATCAAGATCATGTTCATGATCATCATCTTTATCATCATCATCTTCTTCTTCTCCTCCTATATCTGAAGCAGACTCAACATGGTTTGGATCATCATGTATGGTATCATCAATTGTTGTGATGTGAGAAAATTCAATATTAGATGTTAGTATTAATTTCATACCACAATGCATATCTCTATTATATTTCTAATATTAAATCATACCGAAGTAAAATAAAGTATAATACAATTGTAATGAATATGTGTGTGCACGAATATGACAACAAGAGAAAGTGCAAAAAATAGAACTAAATGACAATTTTATTAAAAGATATAAACAAATTAACTAATTTAAGAAGTATGAAATGTCAATAACAATATTTATCTTCTCCTTACTTTTATGATTTTAAGATGAAAACTGAAGTGATATATTTGTCCTAGTTGTCAAAGATGGCTTTCCACTTCGACCATCAAGCTTTCATCCGCTCACCAAATCATAGCAAGAAATGAAGGTTTGATACAAGAATTTGAGGTGATTGATACATTGAGGTAATTGGATTTTGATATATATATATATATATATATATATATATATATATATATATATATATATAATGGTTTTTTATATATCATGTCTTTTTATTTATTAGTCCGAGCCTTATTTGGCCTCACCTAGAGGCCAAGGCTGCAGGTGGCAAGACTGCAGGGAGAGTGGCAAGCAGCTGCATGATACCAGAGCGTGGAAAGCAGGGAAGCAGGGAGGGAGGCCGTGCCAAGCAGGGAGGGAAAACCACGGCATGAGACCAGAGCGTGGAAAGGAGGGAGGCAGGGAGGGTGGCCAACGTTGGATGATGCATAAACATATCTCCTTCCCTAGGTTCATTCTCTACTCAACCTGACAATCTCTTGCCGCCTCCAGGCTTCTTCATGGATCATTCTCTGTTGTTCGCGTTTATCGATCAAGAAATCTCTGTTGCATCATTTCTTGCTTCTCCATGACTCTTTCCATCAGTTTCTTCCATCAGTTTCTTGACGAATCTCATCATTTTCTTGGTGATAATCTGCTTTCTTTTTCTGCTGCTCCGAGTCGCTGAAATATTATTATCATCGTGCGTTTCATCCGATGACTCAGTCGAAAAACTCATGGGACTCAGTTCTACGGCAGCAGGAGGTTTTATCTCTTCTGGAATTTGCATCTCTTCCGATCTATTTGTAGCAACAGCCGTAGGAGGAGGACTCGGCGTGGCCTGTAACTCGCGATTAAAAGCAGCCATGATAGTGTTGTTTATGCTTGGGTTGTTGTCCACAATGGCGATGTCCTTGGTGTTGCCATATAAAGCCTCCAGGTGGTTGAAGAACTTGTAGGTTTTCCCATCTTGTCGACCAGAGACCTTCCAGCCTTGGCCCCCTCTTGTAGTACTTGTTCACATTTTCGATTTTTTCTTTACATTTTTTTAGCACTTCTATGAAACCCTAACTCAGCGAGTTTCCTGATTGTCAACACATTCAACAACAACAACACAGAATCACATTATGAAATTATGAAGCATCATCTTCTCGGAAGAATACAAAACGTACCGACTCGGAAGCACAGCCTACAATTTTGTAACGATAAGCATGAAAACTGCATTAATATAGATTCTGAAGGGATAGGCAGATCCATATAGGTTTTTACTCGCTGGATTTCTTTGGTTTTAGTGATAAACATTTACCTTTGTCTTGTTCTAATTGTCATCGTATCATTTGACTCTCCAAGTACTTGTTCTCCATTAATCCAAGTAAGTAAAATTCGATGGATGAATTTATTATGTTAGAAATTTCTTTTATGATTGTATTGTAATTATGCAGCTTAGTTTTGTTTATTTTTGTTCTAAAAATTATTTAGCATATGAAGCTATGCGTAGGGTTCTTACATTTTTATGAACCCATGTTTTTATGGTTCGAATTTACCCCTTTTTAGGTATTGTGTGCTCATTAATTTAAGAGATTGACCATTTCTTTGTTTATATCAGAGTCTTAATATCCCAGTTTAAATCTCGACCTAGAGATTGTTCCGTTAGCTATAGGGTTCATTTCGTTTCCTTATAAAACTGTTTTGTTTATCCCAGTGGATCGATGGATCGAAATGAATGATCTCTGCATTTCTTTGTTTCTTTATAAAACTGCATTTATCCCTGTGGATCGATGGATCGAAATGAATGATCTTTTTGTTTCTTTGTTTCTTTATAAAACTGTATTTATCCCTACGGATCGATGGATCCAAATGAATGATCTCTGCGTTTCTTTGTTTCTTTATAAATTTATATTTATCCCTGCGGATGGATGGATCGAAATGAATGATCTCTGTGCTTCTTTGTTTATTCCTACGGATCGATGGATCAAAATGAATGATCTCTGTGTTTCTGTGTTTCTTTATAAAACTGTATTTATCCCTGCGGATCGATGGATCGAAATGAATGATCTATGTGTTTCTTTGTTTCTTTACAAAACTACGGATCGATGGATCCAAAGGAATGAATCTCTGTGATTTTGTTCCTTTATAAAACTGATTTTATATCCCTGCAGATCGATAGATTAAAATCAATGAATGATCTATGTGGTTTACACAGAGCTCATTTATTCTTTTTAAACAAATTCTCAGTACAGAGACTTTTACCCGGTGAGCCCTGCACGGCTGCGTCGTTCTCTTAACTTATATAAGAAAGCGATCCCTGTAAGGATCATATCGTTTTGGCGCGACAGCCCTTGCATGTCTTATCTCGTAGAGTTCGCCATATGCATGAACCTAAAATCTAGGAATCTCCTTTCCTTTCCATCCGGTTATGATCGGTGCTCCGTCGAGCAACAAGTTTCTTTCATTGTGATGCTATAAATATTTAGATCAAACACTCTGCGTAATGGAAAAAGGGGAGAAATTCCAGTGATCGAACCCTGGCTCTTGAATGTCTCCACTCTTATCAGCCTTTCTCTGCATTATGTAAGAAAATGTGCTCAATGGCATTAATTTAAAAAATAAACAAATCTAAGATCAATTTTTTGTTGCCCCTTAAAATCACCTGAGTCTGCATGCATAACGCCCGTAATTTCCGAGGATGTAGGCCTTCGAAAGACCCGGGTTGACTGTTGATAGCTTTTAGTTGTTCATTTAATGGATAGAACTACTATCCGTACAGACTCGTCAAGTTCTTTTTTTAGCAGAGATTAAACATTGAGTGTTAAAGCATGTCTTAAGTTCGAAATTCCGATCCTTTGGTTATGTTGTCCCTTTACTATTTCAGTTTTTATATAAAGGTTTAATATATATGTGTGTGTGTTTATACATTGTAGAAAGTGATATAAAAGGAAGTGGTTAAGGCAATAAAGTTTATAATTATGGTAAGACAAAAGGTTAGAGAAAAAGTTTGGATTTAATGCTTAGTTAGTGGATAAAGGCCATCCTCATAAGTTTCTAATGTAAGTAGAAATATATTTTTCTATGACTTTAATAAACATGGATAATCCTGTTGAAATTAAATTATATGATGGGACGATGGGTTTCAGATACATCTTTCATAGGATTTTGATAACACTTATTTATGACATATTCTTACTTAGGGGGTACCACTTTTGCTTGCTCACCTTGACTAATAAGTTGTTCAGTGAATATGGCATATCAAATTTCAATTAAATTGGTTTCAATTTGATGCATCAACTTCTATACAGATTGCCTTTGAAAATAAATAAATTCCTGTCAATATGGGATCACATTCTATTCATCTCGCTATTTGGTGATATCTCATAAATAAGGAAAGGGCTCATCTATAGACAATGTCCCATTTCCAGCCTCATTTCCATTTCTTCAAACTTATCTACTTACTCTATGGAAATAATCTCATAAATAAGGAAGGGGCTCATCTATAGACAATGTCCCATTTCCAGCCTCATTTCCATTTCTTCAAACTTATCTACTTACTCCATGGAAATAATCTCAAGGGGCTCATCCATAGACAATGTCCCATTTCCAGCCTCATTTCCATTTCTTCAAACTTATCTACTTACTCCATGGAAATAATATCAAGGGGCTCACCCATAGACAATGACCCATTTCCAGCCTCATTTCCATTTCTTCAAACTTATCTACTTACTCCATGGAAATAATCTCAACTGCAACTTACTACTTCACCTCGACATCATAGGTATTGTCACCAGCTGCCATATTTTTTATGAAGACGGGTGTCGAAAGCTAGCTTTCTTTGGGAGCAGGTGCCAAGCAGCTCTGTACTAATACATGCTTGTCTACCCGTGGCATCTGCCATACATGCATATAGTATATCTTTAATTTATAAAGAAAATTAACACTAAATATTGACGTTGAATGTGTTTGTGTTTTCAGGGTTTAAGAAGACAAGGAAAGAAAAGTTGCCTAGGCGTTATCAGTTTACAATCCTTAGAGGAAAATGCATTTGAGCTTGTTTATGGTTCTACTTAGGTAGAATGCCCCATATCTCAAGTGAAGAGTCTTTAGTTACCTAGGTTTTTCTTTTGTTATGGGACTTCGATCGGTTTAAGATATTTTGAGATTGTCTTTAAGTTCCTTAATTCTAATATATCAGAAAGCTATTTCAAAGAGACTGCTTTAATAATTGCTTGGACATAAAAGTCGTTGTTATGATGACTTTTGGATTATAAATTTTTGAGGGTTTTAGTTCTTTGTCTTAAAATTTCTTTTTAATATGTTTTGCAATCCAACTTGTAACTTCTTCTTTTTTTTCAATTTGTGAATGTATATCAGTAATACTTTGAAATATTCTCCAGCTCGCTTATCCGATTAATATATTCACATTCTTCCTGTTAATATCTCCTACTAAAATACCACTTCTTTTCTACGAAATAATATGTATTGTTTGAATGTAAATTGATTTGAAATATTGTACAATGGAATTTAGAATGGTTATGTTGCTTACTTAGAGCTTTCGTTTTTGTTTGTGCATGAAAATGTTTGCACACTCGATTTGAATCCTTATTGAGATAGATAAAAATAAATCACTATATATATTATCTAGTTTTTTACTCTAAATAATTTACCTCAGTTCGACAAATTCCATAGACTTAATTATTTAATATCTACAATTTGAAACCCTAGTATGTTCACTATTAGGTTTGAATATACATATTTTCCTTTCCTAAACTTCCTTTCTAGAGTGGCATTAAAATCTCATACTTTGGAACACTGAAGCCGGTGTTACAGCCAATTCGTATCCGAATTTAAGGTCAAAGAGAATCCATCTTCTGAATATATATATATATATATATATATATATGAGTAAAATGATAATGGGATGATGTTTATTACAATGGGTAGCCGCCATTATGTATGGTTTGGGCATCCAAGTGTGAGGGGACACGTCCCTTAACCTAGTACTAATTATTTATTATTATCAGTATCATTATTATTATATTTACACTTTATATTTGTTACATTGCCACCCCCTTTAAAGGGAGCTTTGTCCTCGAAGTTGTATTTGTGGACATCGTCTTTTATTCTTGATTTTTGTTGATGCTTGATTTGAGTTAAGTGATCAGGACTGGTCTATCTATCTTGATGATGGCCTGGGTCCTTATTATGATACGACTCTTTCTCCTTGGGTGGTGAATTCCTTAGACCATACAATCAATACTTACTTCCATTCGATTTAAAACTCATGTCCTGTTTTTGTAGATTGGTAGAGTACATCCCTAGTGATGCTAACCATCCAACACCTAATACCATGTCTACTTCCTTGAGTGGTAAAGCAATACAATTGAGTTGTAGGTGTAAGTTTTGTATGTGTAATGACACCTTATGACATTTACCTACTTCTTCTATGTGTTGATCCACGATGGTTGAGGCTTTAAGCCCTTTTGCGGGAAACACAAAAAGATTAAGTTCCTTTGCCTTGTTGATATCAATCAAATTATGGGTACTCCCAGAATCGACCAAAATTGTGATATCTCTATCTTTAATTTTCCCATTAAGTTGTAGTCTTTTTGGTCCTAAATTCCTTGATTCTATTACTCGGAATATGAGTTGTTTTGTTTTAAGGATGTCATGATTTCTCAACTGAGGTGGAATATATTGTCCTGCGAGCGCTTGGCTTTCCTTATGTTGGGTGTAATCTTTCTTTGGTGTCTCTTCCTTATAGATTTGTTGAGTACACGTAACCGTCGCAATTGATGCTTCAGATGAGCTTGTGTCTGTATCCGAATCAACTGTATCCGCCTCTCTTGATACATGTACTTGCTTCCCATTAATGATTTTGCAATGTATTGTGATTGGTTTTACATTGATGGCCTGGGAACCAATCTTCTCCACAGCGATGACAAGTATTCTTCTTGTTTTTTCTGTCACTATCGGTGCGACTTCTCGATGTTTTTTAGCTCTTTTCAACTTCATAGCCATACGACTAGTATCAATTACACTGGTGACTGGGTGACCACGTATCTTCACAATATCTGCACTGAGTCTCTTGTTGTCGCAAATATCCCTTGTTAGGATTCCCTTGTCTTGATTGTTTGAATTTTTCCTCAATAAGTTTTGCTTTGCGCCTAGCCTTATCCAAATTGGACACGTTATGCAATTATAATTCATCTCTTATGTATGGTTTAAGACCAGAGATATATGTCTGGAGTCACTGACCCTCTGTTAATTCTGGTACACGCGTCGCTAATGATTCCCGTGCATAGGTGTATTCTTCCACGTTGCTTTCTTGCTGTAGCCTAGTCAATTTGGAGAAAAATTCTTTCTCTGTCACATCTTTGAATCTTTTAAAAAAATAATTTTTGAATGTGTGCCAACTGTAGGCACCTACCGTTGTTGTTTTCTTCTGCCTCATGTACCAATTGTATGCCTGACCTTCGAGCTGCATAGAGGCGTATTTAATTTTCTCGTCATCTGATAAGATTTTCTGAATGTAGAAAAATTATTCTGCCTTGTTGATCCATGCCACGCTCTGTTTTGATTCTCCATCAAATTTGGGTAACTCCAATTTAGGTTTCATTGGGTATCCTCCCATCGATTGCATTGTGGACCAATATGGTTTATGATAATTGTAGTCCTTATGGTCTTCTGGGATCTCCACTTTGGGGGGATTTAATTGATGATCATTGGTATCGGTTGTATCGCGACATGAGTGGTCTCCCTTTGACAACTCGCTATTTCTCGCATCATCTCTATCCTTAAAAAACTGCTTGATATTTTATAGTCCTGCATCGAAGTATGTTTTCATTTCCTCTCATACCTTCCTCATTTCCCACGAGACTGTTCCAGCAACATCGTATTGCACCTTGCGCGTGAAATCTTCCTTTTCTTCTCGAAACTCTAGGTCAAGTTTGTTGATTCTAGAGCCTAAATTTTCAAGGATTTTTAAATCTCAGATTTGGTCCTTTTCTAATTTTTCTAATCGAACTTTTGTTTCTGCCATGGTTCTCGATCTGGTGTGGGGGGGAGAATATGTGGACACTATTATGGCTTAGGTGGAGGTGAGTGATACTAGTGGGGTTTGATTAATTAATAATTATTATTATTAAAAACGAATCAAGTGGTAGTAAATGAATATTAATAATATAATAATTATTATTATTTGGAAATAATAATATTATATATATTATAAAGTTAGAATAAATATTATGAATAATAAGTTTATTATATAATATTTATTTAACTTTTATATATTTTTTTTGAATTTTTCTTGGTGTAGGGTTTCGTGGAGATGGCGGCTGGAAGAGCGCTTGGAGGTATGACGAGGGCCGTGCAATGGTGGCAGACAGCGATGGAGAAGCAGGTGGGGTGGCACGCGAGGGTGATGGGAGCCCAGCGGTGGAGAGCGTGAGGCGGAGTAGTGAAAAGCGGAGGGGGTGACGTGCAGGAGCGAGCAGCATGAGGTGGCATGTTGGAGCGAGCAACGGGCAGCTGCGTGGAGCAGCCTGATTCGATGGGGAGGAGGTGTGAGCTGCGTGGGGGTGAAGGGAGAATGGAGGATGGACACGGGGGAGGGTGAGTAGGGGAGAGAGGCGAGCGGTGAAGGGAGATGGTGTGGACCGGTGTGGCAGCGTGGATGGGCAGAGTGCACGTGAGCTAGAGCAACGGGTGGGGATGCAGACGAATGCGGGAGCAGGAGCGTGCAGCGAAAGGTGGAGTGTAGAAAACTGAGCCGAACGTGGCTCTGATACCAAATGGAACACCGAAGCTGGTGTTACAGCTAATTTGTATCTGAATTTAAGGTCGAAGAGAATCCATCTTCTGAATATATATATATGAGTAAAATGAAATGGGATGATTATTATTACAATGGGTAGCTGCCATTATATATGGTTTGGCGAGCCAAGTGTGAGGGGACACGTCCCTTAACCTAGTACTAATTATTTATTATTATCAATATCATTATTATTATATTTACACTTTATATTTGTTACATACTTGGATATGTTAATTTCTCACAAAAAAAAATAGTAATTTGATCTATTTTAAATCATGTCCAATACTTTATTTTTCTAGTCATTCATAGAGGTTAGCATATAAATATAGCTCTATTTTTCAAAAGCTTAATAATTATTAACAGTAATACCTACTACCTACTCAGAGATTAATTTGATTAACATGAAGGTTATTATTATGGGTGAAACCGATAGATAAATATTCATATTTATTCACTACAACAAAGAGGGTGAATTTATATATTTTCTTGTATATATAACCAATCATTATTCTTGATGTTAAAATGACATATTTATGTAAAGAGAGTTTGGCATGTCCATTTCTGAATACTATAATCAAGAGCTTTCTAAGGACTCTCATTCATATATATATATATCCCTTTGATTTGATATTACATCATGATAGATTTAAAAAGTGAAGAAGAGCGAATGAGATTTGATCCTGGGTGGTTCCTTTTATTTGGGTGCATTTTTTATAGAACCTGACACCCTTCATTTATTAAGCTTGTTGTTAAAGGCCGGAGTTGCAAGAATCCCTACGAGCTCTATGTCATTTAGTCCCAAGTAATACATTTTCTTATAGTTGAAATATTTCCTCGCTCTCATATTGTACCTGATAAGGGGAAACATCATGGATTGAAAATCAATCTTAAATTTTCGAAGCCCTATCATTTACTAGAATAAACGAGCTAAATCCAAAGCCAGTAGCTAGAGAGAGGGTCAGATTTGAATCCGGAAGATAGATTTAGAGCCATGTTCTAGGTGCCTTGTGCGAGGTAGCAAGGTGCCTTGTCATCGAGACATTTCCTTACACTCCGGTTCTCCCATTTGATCGAATAGCACAGATGTGTTGAATGTGCAAGGTAGCAAGGTGCCTTGTCATCAAGACATTTCTTGACCCTCCATTTCTCCCATTCGATCGTGTAGTTATATTTAATTCTTGAATACTATATGTCAAGCAATCAATATTGTATAATAAACCCAACTCATCAAATTACGGTTATATATTTAATTCTTGAATACTATATGTCAAGCAATCAATACTGTATAATAAATCCAACTTATCAAATTACGGTCATATAAAGAAAGTGTCATATAGAGCTTAGCACAAGAGTTTGGCCAAAAAAAGTCCTTTAAGGTATTGTGTCTCGGTTTATCCCCAATCAAACAGGTATGGTGTATTTGAGCTTAAAACAGAGTCTATCAATCTTCACATACTTCCATTTCTTCACAATTTTTTTCTTTTGGTGTGTTCGATTACATTCACGCATTGCCATTTCTTAACTATGCCTTTATTTTTCTACGTGCGATGACTTGTTGTTCGATTTATGCAGTCAAATCCAAATCACATGAAGCCAAGAGCGAAGGTTGGGCTTAAACTCGCTAGTTGAGGCATGGTCCGATCTTGTGGAGTGTTGGCAGGCGGTTTGGTAAGGTAACATCGCAGCATCGCCAATGCTGTGACACAGCAGAAGATATCGCGGAAAGCGGCGAGCCGAGCATAAAGAATATTATTTTATGCATTTTTGGGTCAATTGTACCGCAGCTTGTGGGTTTTGGGTCATTTGGACCATATGTGATGTAATTTTGAGACATTTGTACCACGGTATGCAGGGTTTTGGGTCATTGGACCGCGTCAGTTAGATTTTGGGTCATTTGTCCAGAGTGTCAGTTAGGAAGTTGTTAGTAAGTGGACAAGCATTGTAAAGCGGAAGCCTATTTATAGTCATAGAGTCATATGTGTTGGATAACTTGATCGGGATTTTGAGCTGATATGTGTCTGTAGTTGTGATCAAGGGTTATCTACGAGGTCTGTGTTTTTGCAGATATATTGTATCAGGGTTTTGCTGAAGTAATATGACATGACGGAACTATTTGGTGAAATTCCCTGGGTATCTTTTATGGTAATGCATGTTGCGATTCATGAATGATGCTATGTTTTCTTGGTCCAGCTAATGCTTTAATGTTATATTTGTCGCGATGAACGTTTCTCTTGAATAACTGCTATGAATACAATGTTGTTGAAGTTAAATGCATAGATCTATATTTGAATGTCGTGATAAGTTAAGTAATTGTTTCCGCAACCATCCTCCTTCATTCGACGGAAACATGGTTCCATCCACTCTCCCTTGAACGCCTCGGGTGAGACCTCATCTGCTCCGAAGGTGTTGTTGGACGGGGTAAAATCCGTTTGGGCCGATACTCAGGGAGATCGCGGTGGGTTGGTGTCAACAGCGATGGGAACCCCTGTTGACTGGGTTTGAGTCAACAAATGGTTCCGTTGTCGGGACCGTGTGCGAAGTGAAAGGAGGACATGTTGTGGCATCCGGTGCAACCAGAAATACAGAGTTGGTTTGATCAGAAGTTGCAGGAGTTTGCCGAAGAAGAAAGCCGGAACACTCGACTGACAGTAGGTCAGTGGGTGGACAGATATATTCACGATGGTCCGCACGAATGGTTTTTTTGTGAATCCTCGGTCCTTTTGTTCGAGTGGTTGGCGAAGTTGACATTTCAGAAGAGGAACCACCAGGGTGGTGAGCCGACGAATTTGACCCCGTAGTTGATCCAAGAACTACAGGAGGTCGACAACAAAGCGTCGCGGGCTGTCGAAGTGTGGCTTGATAGCATCTTGGAAGGATATATCATTGAATTCACGGTTGATACGCAGAGGTCCTATAGTGAAGCTGAGAGATATTTTTTCTGTGAACCCCGGGGAAGGTTTCTGCTATCGCTTCAACTGTCCATTAAGATGCTTATTTGTGAGAAGGGTATATTGAAGATGCATCTAGATCGGTAAAAAGCCTCATGGGCAGAGGCTGTGGGTATTGCGACGGCTGGGGGGCGGTACATGGACTGATAAGGGGTAGATGGGTGTAGGTCATGATGGGACTGTGAGCGAAGCCGAGGAAGAGAGTGGTATTACAAGGGAAGGAGCGAGGTTTCGACAAGAAAAGAGGCAGGGGATAGGAGAAGGTCCTGCTGTGATCGAACCACAAGTTCACAAAGGAAGACCACAGGGGATGAAGGAACCTCACAGTCTGGACAAGGAAAACCAGGCTATGTCCGGTATAGAGGAAGGACCAAACCTCGATAGCAACATACCCACACCTTCGCTCACTATCTATCAACCGGTAAGAAACACAACTTCGACCCCACCGAGTCAACAAAATTTGATTGCTAGTAGTTCAGCGACTACAGGAAGAAAGCCCAGGATGGTGGGCGAGGATGCTAAGTTGCCACAATTCCATGGAGATGGAAAAGACAATCTTGGACAATACTGGTTCTTATGTGACGTAGTATGGACCATAAAACAGATTACCGATGATAATGCTAAGAAAGGACAGCTAGTGACAACTCTACGAGGTCGTGCATTAGATTGGTTTATGAAGTTTGTTCTAGTCCCTACAGGAGCTTTGGAGAAGACACTAGACAACATCAGGGATGGTTTGATTGCATAATTCAAAAAACCCAAGTTTGAAGCACAATATATTACAGAATTGAAAGATATCAAGCAGTATCCCAATGAGATGGTGTGGGATTTTGATCAGTGGTTTAAGACACTGATGGCGAAGGTTAGTTTTGATATGAGCATTGTCCAACACAAAGAGTGGTTCATTGCGGCACTGCTACTGCACATTCGACTACCACTGATGCAATAGAACATCTCAACGCCCAGCGAAGCTTTGGAGATTGCGATGTTGTTGGAGGCGTCGCCAATTGGGGAAAATGCAGCTGGGATGTCGCAGATACAGACGCAGTTGGCTAACTTGACCATACAGCTGCAAGATCTGAAGAAGGGCAAGGAGCAGCGCGACGAAGTATGGTGTACATAATGTCGAGGGGAAGGACATACTAAGGACAATTGCCCTGACTTCCGCAACTATTTGGTTTCGGGAGCACCCAACCCATTGAATGGTGGTGGCATGCCATGGTGTCGCCTTTGTCAGGTATTTAGGCACCACCATGAGGAGTTCCCATACATGAACAAGATGGTCACCAAACCGATGAATCTATACTTCACTTTCTGTAAATCTATGGGACATGACGACAAAGATTGTTGGGCATATGGGTTGCGTCACGAGAGAACGTACGATGGATTCTATGTAAAGGATGACCAGCGTGCCATACAACAATCGCAACCGCAACCGCAGGTAGCCCAGCCACTACCTCAACCGCAGGTACAGTTTGTACCGCAGCAGCAACCACAGCAGTTCATGCCGCAATATGCTCTGATGAAAATGGCTCCACAGCAGCCATAGTACGTTCAGCAACCGCAGTATGCGCAGCAAGGGCAGGGCATGCAACCAGCTTCGATGCAGCAACAATACAATCAATAGTAGTACCAACAGCAGGGTGGATTTCGTGGAGGATTCTGGGGTGGATGCGGTGGAGGATTTGGTCATGGAGGAGGATGAGGAGGTCACGGACCTGTGCAATGCTATCACTGTCCGGTATGGGGACACTATCAGTGCAATTGCCCACTGTTGCAGACGCAATGTACATTTTGCTTTGTTACAGACCATACAGTAGAGAACTTCCCGCAGTTGATTGCGCGATGGCAGGCAGGGAATGTTCCACAGTTGCAGAATCAGAACCAGGCGCAGCAGCCAGTACAAAATCAGGTGCAACAACCAGTCCAGAACCATAACTAACGTCTAATTCATAATGCTAATCAAAATGTGAACCAACAAGGGAATCCGGCACCAAATCAGAATCAGGGTGCGAATGTTGCGACAATTTCTGCGGATCCAAGAGCACAAGATGCGGTTGTCGCAGTCATCACGAGGGGAGGAGCAGCAACAGGAGGGGACATTCGATTGGCTGGGCAGAAGAAGGTACCATTTGACATTGAGTCCGAGCATGATACGTTCTTTCAGGAATGTCATGCGATGGACCAGGATCGCGGTAAAGCTGTCATCTGCGACATGCCCCCTATTTTTTATACTACTTCCGAGGCAGGTCCTTCAGCGCAGTCCGGAACCTTGCAGAAGTTTCTTGAGAGATGCTTATTGTTGGCAAGATATCCTGCTGCTCTTGCTGAGATTGAGGGGTTTTTGCAGCGTCCAGCTCGGGGACGACAGGAGTCCGTGGTAAACTCTTTACAATGGTGGAAGACAGGTAAGGAGATGCGAATGAATATCCAAATCGAGGATTATGACGTTGATTCGGTCATTTTAGATCATGGTTCGAATGTAAACATATTAACTAAGCAGGCATGGCAGAAAATGGGGATCCCCCCATTGAGTTGGTCTCCTGTACAACTCCGGTTAGCTAATCACGCTAAAGTGATGCCGATTTGGAGAGTCCCACATTTTGTGGTGGACATTGAGGGCATGAAGACCTATGTTGACTTCATCGAAGTAGTTGAAGGAGGAAGCTCGTATCCTGCATTGCTGGGGATCAGATGGGCTAACGACAGTGGAGCGGTAATCAACTTCAAGTGGCAGATGATGACTTTCGAAAACCGCGATCTCAGAGTCATAGCCCCGTTGGATCCAGCTGAAGGACGCAGGTACATTGAGGCAGTGAAAGACAATGATCCCAGCGGATGGGACCATGCATTCAACGTTTCTGAAGACTATATTCATCCAACTACCAATGGTGAGCTGGGATGGCGTAGTGAGAGCTCTGAGTCTTCTGACTCTGATGATGCGTTAGAACACTGGCAGACCGCTTGCATGAGGTGTCGCTCCGTAAGTGTGGGTTAATCACGCAATCGCTATGCCACATCGCGACTGAAACAGTCACATTACCAGTATATAAAGGGTTTCCTAGCTTGACCGACTTTTTGACAGAGTTTGAGGAAAGAGTTTAAGAACCACAGCGATGGATGGAATTGGATGAAGCACTGAAGGTTGCTCCAGGTGGGAAACACACAAGGAATCAATTGATGGATGGTCGCAATGCAGAAGATTGATGACGGTTCGCTTCGATGATACCGAGGTCTACCACACATGGAAATATGATGGTCGAAATGAGCTTGGAGTCCATTTGATGGAGTGTCAGACATTATGGGCATCGCGACCAAGAGACAAGTGGGTCCATGCATTTATCCATACCTTGGATGAAATGCCACGGTCATGGTATACTGCAGCTGAATTACGAGGAGAAATCACTACTTGGTTGGAGTTGACAATATGTTTTACTCATACGTTCAGTTTCGCTGATCCCAACCCGGATGTCCATAACGCTTTGCAGATCATCCGCGATGTGATTCTAAAGGTTTTTCCCATTGTGTACCCAGTGGATCCACATATGCACTGTCAGATGCAATCCATAATGGAATGTTATAATATCACTGGTGGGCCTGAAGATGGTGATGATCCGTGGAATGTTATATTCCAGAGTCTGAAGGAAGTCGGGATGTGGTACCGCCTGATGCGCCAAGTGATCCGTTCTGTCAGCCATTGAAGCTTCGCAAGATAAATATTGGGACAAAGGCCACTCCCAAGTTCGCGAATGTTGGGGATTATTGGGATGATGAGATGATGGGAAAGGTGACCGACTTGTTGCATGAATTCCAAGACCTCTTTCCTACAAATTTTTCTAAAATGAAAGGGATTTTGGGCGATTTAGGTGAGATGAAGATTCCCTTGAAACCAGATGCTAAACTGATCAAGAAGCAACCCTATCGGCTAAATCCGCGACATAAGGAGAAGGTCAAGGAAGAACTTGATTGCATGTTGGATGCTGGTATCATTGAACCGGTTGAAGAGTCAGAATGGATCATTCCTATGGTGGTACAGGACAAGAAGACTGGTGAGGTACGCATCTGTGTCAACTTGCGGAAGTTGAATGATGCCTGCTTGCATGATCCCTTTCTGACCCCGTTTACTGATGAAGTACTCGAAGGAGTAGGTGGTCAAGAGATGTATTCTTTCACGGATGGGTTCTCATGTTATCATCAGATCTGCATTGCAAAGGAAGACTGCCACAAGACAACTTTTGTGACAGAATGGGGATGTTTTCAGTATACCGTGATGTCGTTTGGGTTGAAGAATGCACCTACGATATTTTCGCAGGTTGTCGTTGCTGCATTTAAGGATTTCATCCAAAAGTTCTTACAGGTATACATGGATGATTGGACAATCTATGGTTTGATCCGCGATCATCTGGCCAATCTATGGTTGATGCTAGAGCGCTATCAACAAGACCAGATATCGGTGAATTTGAAGAAGTGCATTTTTTGCGCGTCGTTTGGGATATTGTTGGGTCACATTGTGTGCAAACAAGGGTTGTTAGTCAATCCAGCAAAGATTGTGCTCATTTTGAGCTTGACACCGTCGACCACCGGTAAGCAATTGAGGGCGAATTTGGGGCATACTAGGTATTATCACAAGTTCATCAAGGGATATGCAACGATCACCGCCCCTATGGAGAAGCTACTGAAGAAAGATGCGGTATTTCAATGGAGCATTGAATGCCAGTATAGTTTTGAGCAGCTTAAGGCGAAGATGGCTTCGGCACCAATACTAGTATTTCCGGACTGGAGTAAGGAATTCCATGTCCATGTTGATGCATCGTTGATTGCACTCGGTGTGGTGCTAGCGCAGCCTGGAGAGGGGGATCTTGATCACCCTATTGCTTTCACCAGTCGGAAACTGTCATCCGCAAAAAGGAACTATACCACTACTGAGAGGGAAGGCTTGGCGATGGTCTACATGCTGCAGAAGTTCCGACACTACTTATTGGGCGGACATTTTAAGATGTTCACAGATCACTCTGCATTGAAATACCTGGTCAATAAGCCTGTGTTGGGGGGGAAGATATGCCACTGGCTACTTCTCTTTCAGGAGTTTGATTTTGAAGTAATTGTGAAGCCAAGGCGGTTGAATGCTGGCCCCGATAATCTATCGTGGATTAAAACAGGAGAAGAGCCAACTAACATTGAAGACGAGTTGCCTAATGTGCAATTGTTTAAAGTGGAAGTAGCCGATGGCTCTTTTGAAGAAATCATTCAGTTTATGGCGATTGGTACCGCACCAGAAGCGTTCACCACTAGTCAGAAGAAGCATTTGGTTGTTAAAGCTGTGGACTTCCAGCTAATTGCGGGAAATTTATACAACATGGGTGCAAATGAAATATTGCGACGGTGTGTCTTGCCACATGAGCAAATGCATATCTTGGCAGAGGCACATGGAGGAGTGGCCAGAGGGAACTAAGGTGTTCAGGAGACTACCAGGAAGGTGCTTCGTACGGGGCTTTGGTGGCCCACGCTACATAATGATGCGACAGACTATGCGCAGTCCTACGATGCTTGTCAGAGAACCGGGAAGCCATCCAGGAGGGATGAGATGTCGTTGATTCCTCGGCTAACACTGCAGTCGTTTGAGAAATGGGCAGTGGATTTTGTGGGACCAATCAATCCATCGTGGAAGCACACTGGGGCCAGATACATCATCACGGCTACAGATTATTTGACAAGATGGGCAGAAGTTGCACCAGTCATTGATTGTTCCACAGCCACGGTTGCATGGTTCTTGTTTGACAACATTATCACTCGCTTCGGCTGCCCCAAGATATTGCTGAGTGATCAAGGCAACCACTTTCTCAATCGCACCATCAGCGCATTGATGGAGGAACTACAGATACAGCATAAGAAGAGTACACCATATCATCCACAGGAAAATGGCACGGTGGAAGCTTTCAATAAGATATTGGAGCATGCGCTAACAAAGGTGTGCAACGTGAACCGCGATGACTGGGATTTGAAAATCCCAGCAGTGTTGTGGGAGTATCGTACCACATGTAAAAGGTTGACGGGTCAGACACCATTCAAGTTAGTGTATGGACAAGAAGCGATTATGACAATGGAGTAAATCATTCTGAGTTTGCGCATAGCGGCAGTGACAGGTATGGATGATGCATCAGTCTTAGAAGAACGTCTAGCACAGTTAGTACAGCTGGAGGAAGATCGCTTTATCGCAAGATTTCACCAGGGGGTGGAGAAGGATCGCCAGAAGGCATGGCATGATCAACACATCAAAAACAAACAGTTTCAGCAGGCTGAATTAGTGTTATTGTATGACAGCAAGTTTATGAAACATCCAGGAAAATTGCAGATGCATTGGCTTGGTCTGTATCGCATCAGTAGCATCACTTCAGGAGGTGCAGTTCAGTTGCAGCAGTTAGAGGGAGCGATGCTCCCGAAGTTGATTAATGGTAGCAGTTTGAATCCCTATCGGTCGGGCTTGGAATAGCGCGATGCCTGATTCGCATCGAAAAATAAAAAAATGCAGGTTGATCGGTGGCAGGATGCCGCACCGACAGAGACAAGAATGCGCAGGTAGGGAGGCTTGTGCCGGAAGTTAGGAGCAGTCTGCAACAGTGACAGCGTTGCGACTGGGTCAAATCAGAAGTCATTACGAATTATTCGTAGATGAAACTTTTTCCTTTTGGGCATATACGATCATTAGTCGACTCAGATTGTGCCAGAAGCACGCACGTTTGGCATGAGGAGAACACTGAGGCAGCATGACCGACCGCACCTGGGGTGATGGTTTGCATGGTTGGCACTGTGAAAATCCTCACAGCAGATCTAAGAGATGATGCATACCTCACAAGATTAATTATGATTAAGCAGGAAAATAGAAGAAGAGTGAACAATACATTATAATGAGCAACAGAATAATATGGTATAGTAGAACTCAGGTAGAAGCAATAATACTTCACACACACTAGTTAATTAATCACAATATGGATAAATAAATAGTACAATGGTAGAGAGGATTCGAATGCCTAAGGTGGCAATTCGAATTAGCCTCTCAGAGTGATCATAAGATCAATAGAGTGACATCAGAGCACAACTAGGTGTCCTCATGATCATCGGAGCACAACTGGAAGTCTTCATCATCATCAGTGGAGTCATCAATGCTCAAGTAATTGTCAACCATCAGTCAAACTAACTCTGGTAGGTGTAACTGAGTGTAACTCAGTGTAACTAAGTGTAACTGAGTGTAACTGATTGTAACTGAGTGTAACTGATTGTAACTGACTGTAACTGAGTGTAACTGAGTGTAACTGAGTGTAACTAAGTGACAACTGGACTAGTAGGTGAAGAAGGGCGAGTTGCTCCAAAATCAAGGAAGAAGGGCGCATTAATCAACTGGAGGGCTAAAACTGAATAGTGAGAAGCTCCTGGGGGCTGGCTAACTGAGGGCTAGGTGTTGGACTGATGACTGGGATGCATGCAAAATGCATGCAAACCCTAGAATGCATGCAAACCCTAAAGGTGCATGCATGACCGAAAATGTAAATGATCAAAATACTGGTGGGACTAGGATGGAGTATAGGAATATCCTAACAAGCACGAGGAATACACCATGGCAGCATGGCCGAAGGGTCTGGGGGATGATGATTCGCACACTTTGGCACGCAGGGCAATAGGCAGAAATATGATTGCTATGCACATGTTAGAAGTCCAGCTCATACTCAAACGGAGCAATGGAATGTTATGATTCACCTCGACCGTGAGCAGGTGGTGTAAATGATTGCTGAGGAAGACGACCGGCCGAATGTGATGTATAAATATAGGAACCAGAGGATAGTAAAGCACAGAGGTTGTTCCAATTAAGAAGGGTTATGCTGTGAGAGGGTCAGGCATCTAGCTAAGTAAGGAATTCCAAGGAGGTTGTGGAAATGATCCATTTCATTTCATGTGGTAGCACACCAGGTGCGCTGAGGGCCCGAATGGCGAGTGTACATGAGCGCCTGGAGTAGGCCGCGCCTCAGACACTCGGGGGTTACAAGCTTGAACTCTCATCCAAGATGTCTAGGCAGTTGGTGATGGTTCGAAGTCTTGTGGTCCCTACGACCACACAAAGGATGGGGATGGCAACCTCGAGTCCCTGTAACATGTGCTTACTGGTGCGAAATAGATGTGCTAGAACTGCTGGTCTGTTTTGCACCTCGGCGTTGCTGGTAAACTTCCTCTCTGTCCGCAATTGGTCTCTCGAGAATGGAGGATGAGTTTGCAAGGTCCATGACAGCAAGCCAGGAAACGACCACTTTTGGGTGAGATGTACATGACAGCAAACCGATGATCAGTGTAGCAGAAGGAGTAGGACAACACCGCGTGATCTAGACAGCAAGAACAGTTGCAACAATATAGTTTAGCCATATCCGAAGTCAAGACCAGTGAATACACCATGTCCAGTTGACGTGGCTCGAGGGCGAGCCACAAGATTGTGTTGGGGGCCTGTTGGCAGGCGGTTTGGTAAGTTAACATCGCAACATCGTTGATGCTACGACACGGCAGAAGATATCACGAAAGGAGGCAAGCCGGGCGTAAAGAAGATTATTTTATGCAATTTTGGGTCAATTATACCGTAGCTTGCGGGTTTTGGGTCATTTGGACCATATGTGATGTAATTTTGAGTCATGTGTACTGCGGTATGCAGGGTTTTGGGTCATTGGACCGCGTCAGTTATATTTTGGGTCATTTGTCTGTAGTGTCGGTTAGGAAGTTGTTAGTAAGTGGACAAGCATTGTAAAGGCGGAAGCCTATTTATAGTCATAGAATCATATGTGTTGGATAACTTGATCGGGAGTTTGAGCTGAGATGTGTATGTAGTTGTGATCAAGAGTTATCTACGAGGTCTGTGTTTTTGCAGAGATATTGTATCAGGGTTTTGCTAAAGTAATATGACATGACAGAACTATTTGGTGAAATTCCCTGAGTATCTTTTATGGTAATGCATGTTGCGATTCATGAATGATGTTATGTTTTCTTGGTACAGCTAATGCTTTAATGTTATATTTGTCACAATGAACGTTTCTCTTGAATAATTGCTATGAATACAATGTTGTAGAAGTTAAATGCATAGATCTATATTTGAATGTCGCGATAAGTTACGTAATTGTTGCCGCAACCATCCTCCTTCATTCGGCAGAAACATGGTTCCGTCCACTCTCCCTTGAACGCCTCGGGTGAGACCTCATCTACTCCGCAGGTGTTGTTGGACGGGGTAAAACCCGTTTGGGCCGGTGCTCAAGGAGATCGCGGTGGGTTGAGGTTGACAGCGATGGGAACCCTTGTCGACAAGGTTTGAGTCAACATGGAGACACTTCAGGACAATGGCATAACTATGACAAAATGCAAGGAAATGGAAGTTGTTGGATTGACTACTAGTTTTGTTATGAAAGTTGCATCATACGATACCAAGTGGCAAATGAAAGAAAGCTACACCGTACGATACCAAGTGACAAACGAAAGTTGCACCTATGATACTGGGTTATGTTGACTATTACTAATTACACATAAAATTACCATTGTCAATCCATGTACCAAACCTATGTGTGATAAGAAAAGCAGGTAAGCTCCCACTTAAGGCAGGGACTTGAAACTTTGTTTCTATCTACCTTGTTAAATGTTATAAAGTATTATATATAAATATATTAAATGTTATTTATTATATATAAAATATAAAAATATGTTTGTTTACCAGTTAATTATGGTTTCAAGGTATTTTTTTGAATTTAAAACAGTAGTAGGCCACATCACAAAAAACGCTCTGCTAGGGTTTGGTTGATGAGCACGCTAGGGTTCCGCCATTTCCTCCTGGGCTCTCTCTGCTAGTGTGGCGGCCATTGGACTGCCGTCCTTGGCTGCATCCATGGAATCCCCCCCGAGAGGGGCAGCCGTCCCTTCCCATCAGTCTACCCAACTGAATCAAAAATCTCCAATCTCTCCCAATGACGCAACCATACGAATCGGATCCTCTGGTGTACCTCTTGGAAAAAATGGTACCCCTCAACAGGAACTGGAAAATATGGAAAATACCTCATCTGCAAAAGGTACCACGACCTGTATCACCAGAACTGCAGAAAGGCTGACCCTCTATCTCCCGGCAGAACGAATAAACGCCAGATCTCAGCATATGAAATATCATGCCCTCATTGGAAAGTTCATGGGAATCTGGCCCACTGAAAAAGCCCTTAGAGGCTGGATTATGGCCAAATGGAAACCCAAAGCGCATTTTGACCTGCAGCTTGGATCCAAAGGATTTTTCGCAGTCATTTTCCAAAGACTGGATGACAAAGCAAGAGTGGAAGAAGGAGGGCCTTACTTCTTCAACTCAGCAGGTCTATATCTGAAAAACTAGACGGAAATATTAAGCCCCGAGAAGGAAGATTTCACATGGGCACCGGTTTGGATCCGCATGTACTCACTCCCACAGGAATATTGGGACGAAGACACCCTCCGGGACATTAGCAACTCCTTGGGAAGTTTTGTCAAAGTAGCTAAACAGACAAAACATAACAGGTATACCTCCTATGCTAGAATATGTATCTATATGCATATAGCCAAGTCGCTGCCCAACTCCATCAGTATTAATCATGACCAATTTGAATGGATCTAACCCTTGGACTATGAGTATATTTCTTTTCGTTGTAGAAGATGCCATGAACACGGGCATCTGTACAGAGATTTCCCTCTAGGTCAACCGGCTCCTGAAGCAACCAAAGATGAGGAAGGTTTCCATAGAATAGGTCGTAGAAGGCGGCACAACCTCAGGCCTCAGCAGGAAGACAAAAAACTGGACACCCCCAACACCAGCAACAGTTTTGATGTACTCAATGAACAACCGGAGAATCCTTCCAGTGAACCTGAAAAAAATGGAGATGACCACTCAGAACCCCAGTAATCTCAACGAAATGGATGAGGTTCAGATTTCATCTGAAACCCATCTGGGAGATACCTCTCTGCCTCAGGAAACTTCTCCAAAATCTTCAGGAAAAGAGGCGACCACAACGCTTGAAACTGGTGAGTATATCAACCCTGAAATACTTATGGATGATTCCATGACTGATTTGGAACTTGGAGATCTAGACATTCTGGACCTAGAAGATGCTTGCTCAAGAAAAGCCTTCAACTCTATATCACCCAAGCAAATCCAACTCCTATCAGAAGTCTTAAAGAAGGTCAAAAATAACAAATTGGGAGTCGTGAATCTTCCTTAAAAAGACAAACAAAAGCTCCAAAGAGACAACAAGAAAAGAGGCAAAAAAAACTGATCTACAAAGAATTAGCCAGCTGGGCACAAGATTAATCGAATCAGGGAAATACACCCAGCTCACGAAATTTTTCCCTGCTTTAAATCCTGGTTCTCAATGCAACTAATGTCCTGGAACGTAAGAAGGCTGAACGGAGCCTCAAAACACCATATGATTAAAAGAAAAATAATTCAAGACAAGCCCACAATCATCTTCCTACAGGAGACCAAATGTTCAAATACTACTCTCCAAAATATCTTTTCCAAAAGAATTTGGAGAGGTTTCCAATCAATGGCGATAGATGCTAACGATGCCTCCGATGGTCTCGCAATCGCCTGGAACCCTTCTTTGATCAAGCTCAATGATTTCGCCTCTACTGCACGCTCCCTCCTTGCCTCTTTTCACCTGGAAGGAATGGAAATCACAGGACACCTCATGAATGTTTATGGACCTCAAATCCCTACTCTAAAATCCCAACTCCTTAATCATATCACTTGGTTCTCTCAACTTCACTTGGGAGAAATGGTGATCATAGGCGGTGACTTCAACATGATAACCTCCCTGCAAGACAAAAATGGCGGACGACGTGCTCTCTCCAGTGAGGACACCAACTTCAAAGCCTGCATTGAAGACTGCAACCTCATTGATATTCTTCCATATGAGGGATTCATGACCTGGAACAACAAAAGAGGTGGAACTAATCAGATTGCTTCTAGGCTGGATCGCTTTCTCATATCTCATGAAATCATTGAAGCTCCTGGCAATATTTCCACCACCGTCCTTTCATCTGCGGGCTCTGATCACTGGCTTATTTCCCTGGCTTGGAAAAACTCAAGTAATCTCAAATTTTGCCCCTTCAGATTTGAAAAAATTTTGCTAATGGACCCTACTTTTATGGATATGATTAGCTCCTGGTGGGCTAATACCAGAGTGGAAGGACGCTCAAAAATGGAAATTATGCACCAAAAACTTAAGCTCCTGAGAGCTAAGCTAAATATCTGGAATCAAACATCCTTTGGCAATATCTTTAAAGCTAAAATCTCCTTGGAGAAAGAGCTTGAGCAAACCCAAAAAGATATTATGGAGGCAGGGTATTCTGATTCCCTCAAAGACAAGGAACAGAACCTTCAAAAGCAACTAGATGAAAGATGCAAACAAGAGGAAATTCTATGGAAACAAAAGTCCTGCAACAACTGGCTGAAGGAGGGTGAAAAAATACTACTTTCTTCCATAGATCCACGATTCAACACAGAATGTCCAACCGCATCTCTGCCATTAAAGACGAGCAAGGCAGTCTCCTAAGTACCCAGGACGAGCAGGAGCTCACCCATCACTTCCACAACCTCCTCTCTAAGAATACCCCAGCAGAGTTGATGCTATCAATAAGGTCACTCGCCACATTCGAAAAATTCTGACAGCTGAGCATAATGCCTCGCTCATGAAAGTAATCACTCTGCAGGAAGTGGAACTCATGGTGAATCAAATGGCAGAAGGAAAATCACCAGGACCGGATGGAGTCACAATCAACATTTTCAAGCACTACTGGAACTTCTTAAAAGAAGACATTCTGGAACTTGTGGAAGAATCCAGGCGAAAACGTTGGGTCTTCCCAGCCTTGAATGCTACCTTCCTCACGCTGATACCCAAAGAAGTGGGGACTACTTGCCCTGGTAAGTTTCGGCCTATCTCCCTCTTCAATGTTATTTACAAAATCATAACTAAAGTGATTGCCAACAAGCTGAAGGCCCTGCTTCCAATCCTCATCTCCCCGGAGAAAATTGGCTATGTTAAATGCAGATAAATTTTAGATGGAATCATTTTAGCTCATGAGGTGATACACTCCCTAAAATCTACCAAAACCCCTGGCATGCTTATCAAATTGGACCTCTCCAAATCCTTCGACAAACTCAGCTAGGAGTTCATAGAAAAAATGCTTCAGGCATATGGCTTCTGCAATGAGTGGATTCAGTGGATTTTCGCCCTTACCTCTTCCGCTTTTTTCTCTGTCCTGGTCAATGGTTATCCCTCTTCTACCTTCTCTCCTTCTAGAGGCATTCGTCAGGGCGATCCCCTCTCGCCCTTCCTCTTTATTCTTATGATGGAAGGCCTAAGTCGCATGCTTAAAACCCTGGTCTCCACCAACTCTCTCAAAGGCATTTCGCCCCACGGATTCCCTCCTATCACTCACCATCAATTTGTGGATGACAATCTTCTCTTTGGACACCCCTCTGTGCAGGAAGCCCATATCTTGAAAAAAAACCTTAACATTTTTTCAGCTGCCTCTGGTACCACTATCAACCTTGAAAAATCCTAGCTCTTCTTCTTCAACACCAATGCCATTACCCAAAGAAACATCTCGCGCATTCTCGACTTCCAAGTCTCCCATATTCCATCTAAGTACCTGGGTGCTCCTCTCTTCAAAACTTCTATAAAGCACTCCTCTTGGAGAGAACACCTTGATAAACTGGAATCTAGAATTTCCTCTTGGAATTTCAGAACCCTAAACCTACCTAGTTGTCTTATCCTACTCAAAGTTGTTTTACAATCTATGCCCCTCTACCTTTTCTCTGTGCCGGCTGCCCCCAAGTGGGTCCTTAAATCTATGAAGAAAATTCAGTGCTCCTTTCTCTGGGGTGGAAATCATGACAATCGCAAACGGGCCCTTGTCAATTGGAAAACCATTTGCATGCCAAAAAACTCTGGAGGTCTTGGTCTCAGAGATCCCGAAACCATTAATCAAGTTCTCTCAGCCAAGATCTGGTGGAATTGGGTCACTGTTGAAATGCCACCTGGATCCAACTCTGGAATAGTAAGTATGCAGACACCTAGGCCCCTCCGCAGAGAATCCGTTATAATATGGACCCCCCAGGCTCCCTCATTTGACGTGCCGCCAACAGTCAGCGTGCACTGGTACAGCAGCATAGTTTTTGGGAAGTTCGTGCAGGCGACCAGGCCTTTTTTTGGCATGATTCCTGGCAACAAAGGCCAAGCCTCCACTCAATTCCTGCACATCTGGACCTTTCTCAGCATCTTCAGGTGAAAGGTAAAGACACTATCAAAAAACTACTGGCATCAAGATGACCAACTTGGTAACAAAATCTGGAAAAATCCAAAGAACTGGGACCCACCGATACCCTTGATCAGTGCGGAGATAATTTGGGTTGAACTGCAGACTCGTCATCAAAAGGTTAATCAAGACCATGACATTCTTAGATGGGGATACTCCACCAAAGGCACTTTCACTGTAAAATAAGCATACCATGTCAAAACTAAGGAAAATGAGGACCCTGAAGATCCAATCTGGAAAAGGATCTAGAGCTTGAATTTCTAGCCTAAAGTTGAAACTTTTCTATGGTTGCTTGCTCATCGTAAGATCCTCACCTGGGACAATCTCCTTAAAAGAGGTTTCTATGGGCCTTCCTGGTGCATCATGTGCAGCTCCCATGCTGAAGACACCAATCACCTTCTAGACTCTTGTGGCATGGCTGAGGAATTTTGGAACCTTATAGCTGAAAAATTCCAACGCACAAACAGAACACCTGGAGACATTGTTAACACCATCTGCGTTTGGGATTGCCATCCATTCCAAATCAATTTGCTTAACCGCATTTGGGATCTCAATCCAGTCTTGGTCACTTGGAACATCTGGAAGGAAAGAAACCGAAGAATTTTTGAAGGAAAACTCAGAAGCTTCTCTGAAATTTGGCACTCCTTTAAATCTAATATACATGAAACTCTTGCCATCTCGAATCGGAGTACTGCTTATCTCCCTTCCTCCTCCCATGAAATGGATGTCCTAAACAGTTGGGAACTCTACATCCCTCCTCTCCCCCAACCTTGTCATTCGTCGCCATCCAGCACTGCCAGTCCTGATTTCTGGAGCAAACCTCCGCCCAACTTCTTCAAGATAAATTTTGATGGGTCTTCAAAAGGAAACTCGGGAGCTGCTGGCTTTGGAGGAGTTTTCAAAGACTCTTCAGGAACCATTATCTGTCTCTTTCATGGCTCTCTTGGACACGATACCAACAACGCCGCTGAACTTTCAAGGATGTTAGAAGGAATAAAAACTGTTGATTCTAACAACTATATCCCCCTGATCATTGAAGGAGATTCTCAAATCATTTTATCCCTGGCGAGAAAACTCTTTCATGGGACTGTTGTTAAGAACGTCTCCCCCAGCTGGTGGCTTGAACAGCACCTCCATGATCTCACTGTGTTGCTCAAGAAATTCAGAACTCTCTCCTTTCAACATGTCAAACGCAAAGCCAACTCTATCGTTGACATACTCGCCAACAAGGGAGTTGAAGATGTCTCTCTTCTCACTATCAACACTGCAGCTACAATGGACAATAGAGACCTGCATCAAAGGTGTCGATTCCTCGCCGAGAAAGATCTTTCCACCCCGGATGCAGGTGACCACGTTCCCACCAGCTCGACCCTTGCGCACACGGATCAGGAGCCCACGGTACTCACTTCACGTGGTGAAATCCTCAGCATGCACGAACCTAGGCATGTGATGACGAACGCCACACACCTGTCAGCCGGCTCCACTGGACATCACTCCTCCCTGGGTGACGGCGAGTATTTAAGGCTGGAGGATGAGCCTGTAGATCCCAATCTCCTTCGTGCACGTTCGGAATGACGATATCTCTCGGACGGTGTGACAAGCATTCAATTCTGCCACCCTTATCAAGGATGATAGCCTACAACATTTATTACCTCCATGGGAGGGAATTGGCTTGGCTTGGCTCTTTAAAGCCATCTGTTGACATGTTTTCTAGTTCCACTGTTGCGTTTTGGTTATTCTCTATGGCTCCCTCTGCTGAGTTCTGGATACTCCCCGTGGTCTCCCCTGCGGCTCTCATTTCCATGACGCCACGCAACAGAGGCATCTCTCGTCATGGAAGTGGAAGAACTAGATCTAGTAGAAGGTCTAGGGTGGCCATGGACTGGACTGTAATGGATGGGTATGCTAAGCGCATCTCTATGCGGACCCGTAGTCTAATTGATGGGTGGGAAGCTCGTAGGGTGGCGGCTCTTCTTGCCTCAGGCAGCAATGGTGGCGCCATAAATCACTATTGGCTGTTAAAACATATGATGAGCACCCTGGTCGAAGAAATGGAGGCAAGCTGGCAAGCTAGCTCCAGTACTGTGAGAAACATCAACTCCAGCGTGAAAGAGGTCGCAGACCACTCAAACACCCTGGACTCCAATATGACCTGGGATATCTTTTCCTTGGGTGGCAATTCTGACCAGGCCGTGCCGGAGAACAATGCGTACGCATCTGCTCTAGATGCTCTGAAACCTAGGTATGCAAAGAAAAAATCCAAGATCAGAAAAGATAAGGGTTCGGCTCCTGCTACACTCGCAAACGACGGCGCTCAGGAAGATACAGGTGCTCCAGGTTCTCCTACTCCTACTCTCCCCCCTCCGGGGACCTTTGAAGACTTCTATGCTGCATATCCCATCTTTGAGGAGGAACTAGGCGCGCCACCTGCAAATTGCTAAATGGGCTGCCATAGCTCCGAGTTATCTCTGTTATTTTCAGCTTTTTTGTTTCAATTCTCTGTATGGTTTATTTTACAGTACTTCCAGACAGTTTGAAACTCTATTTTTTGAAGCAAGTCCCAGTCTTTTTATGGGAAGACCCGACCCAGGGAGTCTATATTTTGTATTATGTCAGTTATTTAAGTATTTTTGAGTGACTGGGATGGTGGCTTCATCAATTGAGGCCTTCCCAGTCTGCCACAAACGCTTCGGCTCTCTATGTATTTTTCGGCTCTGTTAATTAAATTTCTATCTGCAACTTACAAAAAAAAATTATGGTTTTAACAATATAGTTTTTTTCAAAGGCATATCTAAGTTTGCTAGATACCCTTATATAGCAATAACCGTTTACCTTTGTATATGGATCCTTACCCAAAACACCATGCTGGAGTGTTCAGCAGCAAACTACCCATATCATTAGCTATTTATTAGTTTATGGCATTTGTTGAGATACAGAGAGACCTTTTTGGGTAATAACATTGGCAATAATGAGCCTATGACACCATACCTTAGACCATCTAAAATTGCAATAAAAGTATTGGCTAGAATGGCTTTACCATGATAATAAATGTCTAGACATAAATCAGGGTAATAAACATCTCGACATAAATCAACTTGTTGTGGATGCTATATCTTTCGTGTAAATGTGAGTGAAAGGATCTTGTTGTAGTAGCTAGATCTTTGTTGTAAACTAGATTGAAGGGTTATCTCCATGATAACAATTAATGAATTCCGCAATCATTTGTTCGTTCTAGATGTTGATATAATTCCTTTCTTTATATCATGGTCACTTGGGTTAAATGGTGGATCTCGCAAAGCATGAAATCATTCAAAATATAATATCACAATGGCATGGAGAATGGGATGAAGTGAATAGGATCTTTGAGAAGGCACATTGGTATCTCTACTATCATTGCTTTCTTATTGACTAATAGTTGTGCCTCATACCTTTCAATGAGAGATCCTACATCTTCTTATTGTTTCTAACAGACACCCTATACAACCAATAAATCAAGAAACAATTTTCTTTTGCTCCACTTCTATCGAAATATTGTCTCGGTTGTTCCCATTGATCTTCTAAACATGCCTTCTATTATAACTTTCCTATCCATAGTGCTAATAGCTAGCTATTCCCTTCCTCTTTACGTGTACACTTTCCACTCTCCCAAATTTCACTAATTTATGTGTTTTGGGTTCTCGGTTAAAGTGGAATTTGACTTCCCATGCATATTTAGAAACCAAAGGTGGAGGCCGAACAGCAGAGGTCTACTTTTCTGAGGACTATATCCTTTTCATTCTCTATTCAAAGTTAAATCTTCCCAAGGGTGAAAAAAAAAAGGAAGAATATTCTCAATGGGAAATGGGAGATTCAAAAGAAATCCCTAGGAAATTTCACCCTAAAAACAAAATTAAAAAAAAAAAAAATTACTTTGATATGTGAATAAGAAACATAGTGCCAAGACCCGCAATTGGGATTGCAATCCTTTGTTGAACTATCTATGAGCAGCAATGGAGTTTGCAAACATATTTTTTGTGAGTAAAATGTTCACATGACAATATAGAAAATATTGAGCATTCACATGGTGTTATAAAAATGCTATAGTTTCTTGTGTTATTGTAGTCATGCCAAGAAACCCCACTTTTTAGTCCTCCCAAGTATAATGAAACACCTTTTTTACTCAATTGCTAATATAGAAGCCTTTAGATGGAAATTTTAGCAAGCATAACATGCAATATAGGGAGTGTAAATGCCTTTAATATTTCTTGTTATGTTACAAAAAGATGGTTTGCAATAAATTTATTGAAAATAAAAAAAATCAATGTAAGATAGGAGACTGTCAAAGATGCATGATCTAACGTAAGACCTTAAAAAAAATGTGAGGATAAGGTGTCTTACACAAATATCATACTCACAACCCCTACAAAAATTAGTGAGACCTTTTTAGAAGGACCTTACATTTCGGAAGCAAATTATTTGCAGGGGAAAGTGGAAAGATGGATCGGTGCTTCCAGATTTAGCTGTTGAAGCAAATTGAGGATATTAATCCTTCTAATATAGTCCAGGTCATAGATGAAACACCAAGTTGTTGAGCTATGATCTTATTGATTCAAAAAAATTGTGCAAGCATATATTCTCAACTCCCTAGAACGTTCATGCATTGAATAATGTACTCAATGGCATTGGTGAAAATACATTGGAGAATTTGTACTATGTAAAATGCAGGAGGCACAAATGTCCATATGTAACAACCATTCCATTTCAACTATTTATAGGATGCGTGCTAAATGGTTCCTGACTGAGTTACAATCAAATTTGCAATGTATTCTTCTTTGTAGAAACTACTTTAAATGGGGTAGTATAAAACAAAAGAAGATAAGAAAGCAAATCAGCTGATTCTTTTTGTTAATCCATGTAATGATTGCAAACACATTATTTTATTCACACTACAAATAGTGGATATGAAAAGCTCTACAGATTCCAATTTCCAAAAGACTTGAAGACATATGTTAGCAATTGAAAGAATTAATGGGAAAGTCCAATTTTGAAAGAGATACTCCTTCAAAAAAGTTTAAACCAACTGTGTGTGTAACTATATGAAAGTAATTCTACTCCCAAGATTGCTTGTTGGTAAATCTGGGGTAGGGAACCCATTACACTCAAAACAATGACAATTGTGAGTATAGTTAGTAGGTGAAATCGATTTTTATTAGCGTGCTAGAAACCTTTGTATTTTGTAAACTTCAGTTTGAAGGTATAGGCATGATGACTGTAACTTGCCATTCTTGGATCTTGTAGTTCAAATTCGATGTTTTGTTAATGAATGAATAAATTTAGTCCACTAGAATTTATTGTCATTAATCATGATTTTATTATAAGTATAGACAATATGGTTGTTGAATGCAAATTGTGAATATAATTTATTGTTAATGGTGATGTTAAAGTGTGAATTCTAACAATAGCATAGCATTTAAAAATTAAACTATTGATAGTTTAGTTATTAAACTAGTAGGCTAGAAATATCATGTATTTCTATGGGTGTTAAGTGGAAGCCTTGTTGGGATGAAAGGTTATGAAAGTGGTTTTGTCTCTGCCAAAATGAAAATGTGTAAAAATGATGTTAACTATATTAGTATTGTTTGTGAATATGATTTGAAAATATTGTCTTCATTTCTATTATAGTATGACTTGATGTCATGTAGTATTGCATTTGGATTCTTATTTCATGATGCTTTCATTATAATGGCAATGTGGTATTGTATGTGGTATTATTTCATAGTGGTTTCATAATGTTATTGACAGTATGCAATGATTGCATGTGGTTTCTTGTTACATAATGGTGACAATCTTATTGATAGCATGTGATTTGTTTCGTGATGGTTTCATGGTATAAGTTAAGGGCATGTGATAAATATGCATGGCTACTTGTTGTATATTGGATAAATGATATGGCATGACCATGACGGTATGTGATAATGACCTACATATTCTTGAGATTTCAAAATGTTGATGATGTTACGATGATGATCAATGATTGCCCAAATGTGGTGAGTGGAAGTTTGTTTCAGGTATTCCACTCCATGGCTATCTAGGTCGATTCATTTGAGGATCTCGTGGGAGCCCATAACCATGAGGGAGAATGGTTGCAAGTAACACTTTATGGGTTAGAGACCAACTCACTCAATAATATTAAACTAAGGTTCTTTTCAGACCTTCCTAAAGTCCAAAAGGGGAGGTATATAGAGGGACTCTAGATGCCTAAGGTTGGGATCCTTAAGAGTGCATAGGGAGGGAGTATAGGCCAACCTTTTGAGATACATGGGGTACAATAATCCTGATGATGGGGTGGTGTAACTGTACTGGTAACTAGATGCCGGCTAATCTCAATGAGGCTGCAAATTTACCAGAAGTTGGGAGGATGGCTAAGCCTCGGAAACTTCTCAAGGAACTTTCAGTGCCTATTATATGATATATGGATAGGTTATAGTGGAGGGCCCATGCCATGTGATCAGGATCATCCAGAGTATTGGTGTGGCGAATTATGGAGGTAGCGGATGGTATGAATTCTCAAGGTGAGGGTATGTAAGGAGGAAGCAGAAACATTGGGACTAAGAAACCTATGACGATAACTTCGAGACGAATTTCTTTGAAGGGGGGAAGTATGTAACACCCCTTCGTCACATATTTCCATTAGTTTCAGGGGATTGAGGCGGGGTTATAGTGTAGGTGTGGGACACACATGTGATGGCCCCACAAGTGGGTCCTATCATTGTACAATAGTATTAGATTATATAGGTTCATTAAACCTATAATATTATTTATAATAAGGACATGGGGATTCATGAAAGCATAAGTTGTACCATTCATAAGTTAATTTAATTTAATTAAAAAAGCAGTTATTGGGGAGATAGAATAAAATAATTGAGTATAACTATTGTCTAATTTAGGAATGTTTGCATGTGGACATGTGTCCAATTAGGGGAGAGCTTGAGAAAGCTTAAAAGGGGGGAAATGAGAGGGGGGGAGGATCATTCCTTCTTCCTCATCCTCACTTGTTCTTGGGCGCTAGGAGGAGATGAGAGTTTTGGAAGTTGAGGGAGGATTTTGAGTATGGGAGTATTTGTTGGCTTGGTATTGTTGACTAAGCACTCAAGGGCTCTGATTCTATGACTAGGAAGTTGGTTGGGAGGAGGGTGGTGCCCCACATGTGGTTTTATGTGCTATATCAGTGGTGGTATACCCTGTCTACATCAGCTAAGAGGAACATCTATAAGTTTCCTTTGTAATTATAGGTACGCATCATTTTTCTTCTGCTCAGTTTACTATCACAATTGAGATTATTTTATTAATTATGTGGATTGCAAATATTTTTTTTTGTTTTATTAGATTAAATCGGGGTTGGGTGTTACATCATGAAAAAGACCTTGTTGAAGAATCCCATGAAGAAGATGAAGAGCCCTTGGTTGAGGACCTTGTTGAAGAGCCACTTCACTTGCTCATTGAAGAAAATGTTGAAGACCTAACTGATGAAGGCATGGAGGAACCTACTTGTTCTCCTCATGGTGATGAGGGTTTGGTGAGCTTTCATTTTTCTCTTGCTCTTGAAGACAAACCTTTTGAGGATGATAGGTTTGAATATATATTTGCTACTAATGAAGTTAGATGGAGGCCAATGTACATTTTCACCATTTTAATAATGATATGCGTGAAGGTTATTGGACATTTATTGGTGATCCCATACATTCATCTAATGATGAAAGTGTAAATTTTGAAGACCTTGGATTACCCATTGTTGATGAGATCCTTCATGATCATGTTCAGCCATGTGTGTACACTCATCATGATGATTTGGGACTGCACGAGGAGCAATTTATTGAAAATTCAGGATAGCCTTGTATTTTATCTTGTAGGTCACTTTTGGAGCAACGTATGAAGGATTATTTCCATCCATCTTGTTCACCTTCTAGTGCAGATTTATCTTCATATGGGGCAGTTTAGTACCAATGTTATTACAAAACAATTCCAGCCAAGAAGCCTTACCATTTTGGATACATGCGAAGGTGAAAGATCAGCTTTTAAGCCCGTGATTAGGGCTAGAAATGAGGCATTACAACAGGGGCTTATTGCAGAATTTTTTCAGCCATGCTTTCACTCTTTAATTGGCAGATTTGTGGATGAATATTAGCATATTTGTGGATGAGTATGTCTGGGAATCACCTTTTAACTGCTGGAAATTGCCCCCGACAGCAAAATTTTGTTACATATTTTGTCCAATCCCCTTCTCCTCAAGTTCTAAAAATCTCATCTAGTTTTGCACATGGAATCTTATTTTTTATATTCATAGAGCAGCAAGATGTACTAATCAAGAATATTTTCACTCATTTCCAGCCATGTAATTTGGTTAAAAAAATCATTTTCATGTTCTGAACTTTATCACGGCTAGATGAAGGCATTATGATGTTGGAGGAGCCTCAAGCCCTTCCTCTTGACGGTACTTTTGATATTGAATATTATTGTTGGTATACACATGCCCTATATAATCATGGATAGAAGAGGCTTGTAGGAGAACTTGCCATCCATGGCAAGGGTTTGATGATGATCACATGTCACATGTTTTCTTCAATATCTTCACTTATATTCCTATGAAAATTTCAGCATGCCTACATATGATGCTTGATGATGCATTGTTTTGATCCATTACCAAGCACAGGGGAAGAGGATTTGGCACTGATGAGAGGACAAGGTGATTACATTAGTTGTATCATTTTACTTGACATGGTCACTTTTCATGTTTATAATAAGTAGGTAGGATGAATAAGCTCTTCCATGAGCATTTCATTTCATATTGTTGGCATTGATGCATGGTTCCTTCATTGTAAAACCAAATTTTGGAACAATATAGTCATGGTTGTAAATGTGGTGTCTAGGGATGTTGAGATTATCCATCCCGCCACATGATTTTGGTTTAGATGCCTTAGAATGGTCATTGTTATCATGTACATGTTTGGATTTTGAGGTTCTTGTGCACTCCTGATATGAACACATGTCCCACAGTTGGAGCCAATTGTTAACCCCCATTTAGCATGGGTGTCCACTTGTGGTCTTCATCACAATCTTCATGGTGGTTTCTATGGGATGTATCTTGTGATATTTTGGCCATTATACACTCTCAATGGATGATTTGGACATGATGTGAGGGTGTGGGATGGTTCTTGTTTCTTAGCATATGGATGGCTTCATAACACTATCAGGTATCATTTTTTATTAAGCGCCCTCTTAGTGACTTCATCCTTGCACATGTGAGGATACATTCTTGGATTATAGAGGTAGTTGTTCCCTCCTTCATGATGGTGCTATTGTGGACACTTTCTCCTTGGTTTTAATACTTCTATCATGTATTGATGGTCTCCTTGGTTCATAGCTTGTTGAGTTGGCATGGAGGTTGGATTGGTTGATATGTGGAAATTCATTCCGAGGGATTTACTTGATGGATAAATTGTTCAACACATATTTGTTAGTCTTCCTTGATGACTTCCCACCCTTTCAAGAGGTGTTTACACACTCATATACGCCATTTTTATGGGACGTTTTTGGAGGGGTGCCTTAGCTTTGGGAGCAGTGATCCTTGCAGAGTGCCCATAATTGTGACATCTCGATGCCATTAAATGCAAAGTGGTTGTGGGATTTCCCAAAAGTGGTTATAATAGAAAATTTGATAAATATTGAGGAAGTTAGAAATTCCATAACTGCCATTTAAAGAGTTGCACCATATTTTTGTTGTTCATGCCTTTTGAAGCCTTTTCATAGTGTTTACTTTATTGAGGAAGCGATCCACCTTTTAAGGGATTTTCCTTAGAGCGCTACATTTTGGAGAGCCTTTGGAGGCTATGTTTGGGACGTCTATTTCCTATCTTTCCCAATTTGATGGAGGTGCCTTCCTTCTTGGGACTTGTGTATTTT